>JASSKH010000046.1:0-600000 GCA_031763025.1 Macrocystis pyrifera
GGGGGGGGGGGGGGGGGTACTCATTATCATGCATGGCCGTAGTCCTGTAACCATAGACCCCCGCATCCCTACAATGCCGGGACGGAGCACGTCGGGTTCTCACCGACCAGGCAGACATTGCTTGCACCAAGCGCGAAGCGCCGTGAGGATGTTGCGCGAGTCGCATGATGAAGGGTGAGCTGCATCCTACCAAGAACTGTTTCTGAGGCGGATTTTCTTGCATATGGATGACAGTGTCAATTAATTGATTTCATTTCTGGTGTGGCCACTTCCAGAGACACCAATAGATTTACCATGGAACTGCCGCGTGGGTGCCTTACCATATACACACTACGTGATACGATCATCCCCTTGTGCGGAGGGAAGGTTCTCCTGCACAAAAACGGCCTAACTCGACCGCCAGCCGTGGTGACCGCCAAAAAAACAAAACAACAACAACAAAAAAACGGTACCCGGGCTGTCTAGCTCACGTAGTGAGAGGCGTGTTTTACAGCGTCTTCGCGAACCGACGCCAACCCTACCTATATATACAAGGTATAAAATAGGGGGGGGGGGGGGGTGAGGCAAATGTATGAGAAACATGTCGCTTTTGGCGTCTTTATTCGGGGTTTTCTGCTGAGATCGAGTTGACTATGGGTTTGACGTTTCAGTATATAGTAGTTTTTTTTGTGTTCTCTGTTGTCGTTTGGTTAATTCTCGTTTGTTGCATTTTCGCTGCTGCTGTTGTTGCTCTTGTTGTTGATGACGTTGTTTTTGCTGTTGGCATCGCTGTTGGCATCACTGTTCATGTTCATGTTATTGTCGCTCGTCGACTTAGTTCTTTGAACACCACGTGCAGCGACCTAAAAAAAACGGGGATGCGTCTTGCCGGTCCCGGTTTGATGACACTCCCTGAATAGAAACGCCTCGTATATGTTGGAAACCCTCTACGTTTATGCTTTTTCCGCAACACCCTACAGTACGTAAAAACGTTTTTTGAGGTGCGTACGTAGCAGTTCTTTGGGTGCGGGTTTCTCATTTTTGTTTTTTTTCACGCGAGGTTTCCACCCGATAAGTTCGTCCGCACCAAGCGTCTAGAAAGAGCGCGCAGCTTTACTAATCAAGCCATCATGGTGCGCATGTGTGCTTTTTGTCCGGAACGCACGGTCTATGAAAAAAAAAAGGAAAGACTGCTTGCCTACTCGTACAATACTTGGCTAGGTCCGAATGAGAGCCCGACCGCAATGGTGGGAGACTTCTGGACGAAATGAAAAGGAAATTAAACATATTTGTTTTAGGAATTATGTTCACTTGGTTTTAGTACGTACCCCCTCCTGCCTGGAACTCGAAAACAAAAGTGGCATGTGTGTTTTTCTTGTACTTGCACCCCTGAGCTTACAGCTCCTTGAAGTGGGGTGTCCATTTTTTTTTTTTCTATTTCCGTGCATCCCTATACACCCCCGCAGTCCGGACTGCTGCTTCGTGTGGCCTACCTACCTGGCATGCATGCTGTCTATGCTGTCTCCTTTCTTTTCCTTTGGATTGATTTCAGTTTTTTTTTTTTCAGGTACCATGCTTCTCACTTCAGATGTGATGCATGTAATCGTACCTGTTTTTGTATTTTACTTGCTTTTATTACTGTTGAGGTACGCTACAATGGGCGTAGTGTTTTTTTTTTTTTTTTCGCCATATGTCACTGGAACTTCGCAACATTTTTTTTGTGGTCATCCGGTGTCTAGCCCTACTGTACTGCTGCTTTGCATTTTTTTTTTTTCGCGTTCTTTTATTTTTCATGAGGTACGAGGTGGCTATTACCCAGCTAAAGCACAGACGGCACGTACAGAGCAGAAGTAGTACAGCAGGAAAAACTGTGCCACGGAAACAATAGCAATGTTGGCGACGGTCGAGAGCATGCGAACAAGCGCAGAACAACATCCAACAGCGAGCAGAATGATGAATAGCTGGTGCTCTTTCGAAAAATATGTACAGGTATTAAAAAATATATATTTAACTCCCGCGAAAATTGCTGAAGCTTTTTTTCAGTTTTGTTTTACTTCACACACTTTTATTTCGGTAGAAACCCCACTGCTGTCTGAAAGTTTTTTTTGGAGGGATTTTGTTTTTTGGTGTACTCGTACCCTCTCCGTGCCCTCTCCAAAATGCTTGGTGTGACTACTTCGTATGGTATTATTACGGGAGGGAGAGCACAGCAAATAGGACCAAATAGTGTTATTACGGGATACCATAGTAAATAGCACCAAATATTGTAAGTAAAAATAGGTAAATATATAGGATTTACTGTGTACCGCAGGTCCTATTTACTATGGACCCCCGTAATATTGATAGTAAAAATAGGGAAATATATAGTTTTTGTGCGTACCGTAGGTCCTATTTACTATGCCCCCCCCGTAATAGTACTCTGGCCAGCATCATTCTTGGTGCTGCCTCGTGACACAAGCACAGCAGTATACAGTCTCCTCGCTGCTGCTGTACGTACAATATTATACCTGCTACATGTTATTCCTGGTACCTAGACACGCGGGGCTTCGGAGTATAAGTAGCGTGTATGTAGAGCATTGGCGGCATGTCTCTCTTTTGGTCGCCCTCTTAGACCCTTTGCACCCACTAGAGACCCAAGAGCCGTACGACCTCGCTTCGTCCGGCTGGGTTTGGACATTTTCGTACCTGCTGGACGTCGGAAAGTAAATAGCTTTATGAATAACACCATGCTTATAATTGTGTTTCGGACCAAGTATTGTTTATAAAAATAGAGAAATAATTTGCAGTAGGTTTTTGTGTGTACCCGTAGGTCCTGTTTGCTATGGCCCCCCGCAGTAGTGGTCACATACCACTAGGAACGAAAATCTTGTATACCGGGTATATATTTTTTCCCCCTCGTTTCATCACCTCTTTATTCTCTTTGCCCCGTTGCACACACCACGTGTATGGTTTCCTTTTCTGCCTTCACCCCGTTCGCCTTTGAGCATTTTCGCTTTCGTTTTCGTTTTCGTTTTCTGTTTATTTTTTTTTTGTCCCTCGCATGTGCCAGGGGGGTGGACTTGGTGACGGCTTTGGCTACGCCCTTGACGTACGAGGGGTTGATCGACGATCTCATCGGCATCGAGAACGGGTGTGCCCGGCCCCCCACCCCCCCCCCCCCCCCCCCCCCCCCCCCCCCCCCCCCCCCCTAAAGGCCACCCCGGCTTCCGATTTTCCGATTGTTTAATGCCGTTGTCAGTGCCGATTTGATTTATATTCCGATTTTTTGTTGGCGATGCTCACCACATTCTGATTCCGCTTCGGTTTCGAGGCCGATTTTGCTATGTTTCGGATTCTGTTTTCAGTGTATGTTCCGATTTTGATTTTCAACCGGTTCCGATACCGATTCCAGTCCGATTCCGATTTTTTTTTTCCGACTTCGGTTCGACGACCCTTGGCTACGCCCTTAAGGTACGTTGAAAACGGACGAGGTCCCTTCCTTCAGATTCCCATCCCGATTTCGATTTCGATTTGCTTCCTGGTGACTACGTATAAATAGTACATTACAGTACGGTTATTGCGCAATATTGATGGAGCAGTACTGCTTACAGTATGAGTATCGATAGAACATTAGGCTGGGTAGTGTATCGATAGGTGCGCATTTGCAATACACTATAGACCGCGCACCGTGCTGAGTTGTGGGCTCTTCTATCTCTACGTGATTCTCGCCCTCTTCCGTCTTGCTCCCTTTTTCAGTCTCTCTGCCTCCCTGTTTGTTGCTCCCAAAGTCGTTGTCTACTCCCTCCCATACCCCCCCCCCCCCCTCTCCCGCTCTCCCCCCCCCCCCCCCCAACCCCCCTCCTATCATCGTTTTGCGATGCACGGCTTATCTAATGCCCATTCATCCACGCACCACCCCCCCCCCCCCCCACCATGCTCCGTCCGGCATTAGGGATGCGAGAGTCTATGGCCTTAGGACGACTGCGGCTATGAATGACACTGAGTACACTCCCTGGCTTGCCCTGTCTCGAAAGAGATTCATGGTCAATGGTCTATCGACTACGGGCAAGCCTGACACTGAGTACCCCCCCCCCCCCCCCCCCCCCCTCCCTCCCCCGATACACGGGATAGCAGCGAGAAAATGATCCCTATCTTGGGAGGTAGATGGTGGCCACAGGCGGCCAAACAAGAAGGGGATAAGACTAGCGGGAAAAAAAAAACTGTATGTCGTACATGGAAGCGACGAAATAAGCGCCCAAATGTTGGAGGTGTCTCTTTTTTGGAGTAGAACCGGTGCTCCGTCTCGAAAGGGATGCTTGGTCAATGGTCAAATGACAGAGGCGAGCAACGAATGAGTACGCCCCCCCCCCCCTTCCCTCCCTCCCCTCCCTAGACGACTACGGTCATGCATATTAGTGAGTACCCCCCTACGCCCCCCCCCCCACTTGGTTTTCCATTCACTGGATGCGTCAGGAGCGTGAGGCTCGACGCCGACATGGTCGAGGCGGGAGAAGATGGGGGTGCACCGGGTGGGGCTGGGGCGGCGGGTGGGGCCGGGGCAGGCGGTCAGGAAGGAGGAGCCGCTTTCGTTGGGGCTGACGGGAAGAAGAAGCAGGTGAACCGTGGGTATCTTTGGTCCCTCCTTTTCTCCGCTATACTCAAGCATGGATAGTGTAGACATCGCGTGCAGTGGTGGTAAAAGGCCTCGGCGCATATTTTGAGAGCTGATAGCGGACCGGGCCGGTCACACCTCGCGCGGGCCAGATCCGGTGGTCGAGTCGGGGTTTCGGTGAGCGGACCCGATCCCGCGATAGTTTGAAAGCGTCCTGACCAGGCGGCTTTGTTCGTCGCAGCGCCTTCAGTCAACACCACCAAACTCCCGAAGGTTTGCACTACAGGGTGGGGTCGTGGCCCGTGCAGAGACCTGTATTTGTTTTGGCTGTCGTCGCCGGCGTCCGCTGGAGGTGGGAGGCATATATATGTGTGCATGTTCATATATTTCAAAAGGATGGTGTCTCGGAGATCGTTGCCGTGGATGGATCTATCTCCCTCAGCTTTCACATTTCTTTACGGGGTGTCTGGAATAGTTTCACGGAGTTGAAAACGAGGGGGCGTTGTGGGCGTGTAAGGTGACCGTGCTAAAGCTTGCGCGTCGCTTCTCCTCGTGAGGTAGTCTATCATCCGTATAAAAACTGTGGATACTATCGGCGGAAACGCAAGCATCGCCTGGTGTTGATGGGGAACCCACATTGGTCTATATATATTCGTCTAGGGGGGTTATAGAAGAGGCGAATGTTATGTGGCTACCGTGTGGTTCCGGCATTTGAGAAAAGGATGTTGGAGCGTTTTGTCTCCGGGGCGCCAACGGTTTCAAGGCAAACAAACAGGTTGGACGTACATCTATAACGTGGGCCGCCCGCCGTTTTCGCGCGGCGAGGGTTTCGTTGGCGCCCAATACCGGACAGATGAATCAACTACCAGGATCTTATATTAATAGTATAACAGATCCCGCGTTTCGGCCGTTATCATATCTTTGTGCGACGGGCTGCGTCATACGGATTAAATCATCGCACCCGGCCAACACAATGTGCACGAACTTTTGTCCACAAAGATCCCACCAACCGCAAGACTAGTGCAGATCATCATATTACAGTGTGTAAGGGTCACATTCTTATCGGAGAGTTTTTTTTTGCCATAATTTCCATGTTTTTTTTTTTTTCGCGCAATTTTTCAATTTTTCAGATTTTCCTGATTTTTTTTTTTTTTTTTTTTTTTCCAAATACGTGAAATTTTTTACAAACATGTTTTTTTTTTTGTTGCTTTTAAATAAATTTAAAAATAGAGACAGAACGCCTCCGTCTATTCGTACACGTCTCCAACTATTTCGAAACTTCGGAATTTTTGGAAAAAAAAAACTCTCCTAGGATGACGCGTGATAGCACAAGTGTTGGCCGTTCGGTTACGCCCCTCTTTCGCATGACATGTGACGTTCATCCCTCTCTGGTTGAGCAGGTACCCGTGCCTCTGAACTCGGACGACCCGCTCTTTTTCCACGGTGCGAGACGTGCACGTCGAGCAGCTTATGCCGTTCCTTCAGGGAAAGGTGAGCTCACGAAACGGAACAGCGTCCTAAAAATGAATTGGTAGTACTCGTGTCGCCGCCGTCTGTGCCTGTTTCGTTTTTTTTTCTTTTTTTTTCTGGTTGATGCAATGGGGTTAAGTTTGCGCGGGTACGTGCTGTGGTGTTGTGCGTTTTTAGTCGAGCGCGTTCTTCTTTTTCGTTTTTTCTTTCTCCTCTGCTTGGGAGGTGATGGTATGGTTGGTTTCAGGACGTTCAGCCTGTCTTGTGACCGCTACCCAGAGGTTCGTGGTGGGCTGCAAGTCATGGTAGGACAACAGAAACGACAGCAGCAACGGCGACGATAGACTACCAGCAGCAGCAGCAGCAGCAGCAGCAGCAGCAGCAACGACAACGATTCATCGTCCATCCGCTATATATCCATCATCAGTCATTCATATGTCATCATCTCATTATCCATCCATACCATCCAGCATCCGTCATCCAGCATGCACAATCCTTCATCCATCATCTACTATCCATAAGCGGCGGGTATCTATTTCAAGATCACCCGGAGACAAACTCAAAAACGTGGTCTTAGTCTTATCTCTGACATGGTCTTATATTTTTCTACTGAATTTTTTTTACCATTCTATCTCCAAGTATTTGTTTCTCGTGACAAGCCGATTTTGCTGGTCTCACATGTAATATGGCCCCAAATCGGATGGTCTTGAGATGGGTCCACCACCGTAGCGCATTATCCATGATGCTCAACAACTTATTATCCATAGTGCTCAACAGCTTATCTACAACCCACCTTCTATGTATATAGTTCGTCACCCGTTTTCCTTAACCCTTAGTCCATCGTCCCTATCTGTCTGATTCGATGCGGGTACTCCTGGGTCACCCTTGAGGCAATTCCGTTCAAGACCATCCGCACATCTGAACAACTCCACGGAGGTGCTTCCGCAGAGTGGTGACATCTCGTGATACGTTCTGTGGCTTCCATGAACTACACCAGTAGTATCAAGTGATGTATGCTCTAACGTTATATCCAATGTAGCATTCATAGTATGCTACAATTGCGAAGAACGTTGCCGTCTTACAGAATGTTGGGACAGAGTTTCCGCCGTTTTGTTCGGCTTCCCCATGAACCTGTCGTCCGTTCACCTGCTACCCTGTCGTCGACGAGTAGAAGCAGCAGCTGGTTCTTCCGCTGCGACACCAGCGACGGGTTCAAACTGAGACACGACGCGTATTTTATAGGGGTGTGGAAGTGTGGGGAGCTTGGGCTTTATTTATTTTTTGACGAATCGAAGGCCAAACGGATACGTAGGAGTCCGATCTTTATTGGCCGCGTCAAGGCCTCTTTCGGCCGTACGTCACAGGTTTCAGAGCTGGGGACACGCACAACAAAAGCAGTGGCTTTGGGAAGATTTCGTCGAGAAGTCGTACTCAGTAGGCTGTCGAGAAAACCACCTTCGAAAATCGTCCGAGGGTGTGTGCTATCTTACCACTCTGTTACGGGGGGTCCATAGTTAATAGGACCTATGACATACTTAAGAACCTATATATTTACCTATTTTTACCAACAATATTTGGTCCTATTTACTATGGCCCCCCGTAATAGTGTGATAGTTTTGTTAGACGGCAATGCCCTCCGTGTCCTTGTCTCTCCTGAAATGGGAGTTCAATCTCACCCCAGACTCGCTCTCTCTCATGCTCGTAAGTGTTCAAGTGTCCCTGACCAGACATGCCTTCGTTATATCTTAGGATTCAATCCCGCTCCACAAACCCAGGATTTACTACCTTCAAGCTGGAAAGTGAAAGCGATGATACAACCAAAAAACTTACCTGGTATGTTTTTTTTTGTGTTTTGGGCCAAACCCCTAACCAGACAAGCCTTCCATATATGTTAGAAGAATTCAATCCCGCTCCATGAACCCCAGATTTCCTACCCTCAAACTGGAAAGGAAAATTGATGATCACAAACCAACCAACACGCGAACAAATAAACAAGCAAACCTTCACTCCCTTGTGTTTTTTTTTCTGTTTTCGACAAATGCCCTACTTCCTGCCGCCGTGTGTGTTGCCCATGTTTATCGACATCCCCAGGCTAAGCACATCCGGGAGAGCTACAACCGCTTCCGTGCCAACAGAGACCAGAGCATCACGGAGATACACGAGTTCGTCAAGAAGGTTGTTTTAGTTTGGTTCCGACGTGTCGTCGTTATTTCCGTCGCACTGCAGTAGCGTAGACTTCCTTCTCTTCTCTCTCCTTCCTTCCTCCGTCCCTCCCTCCGTCCCTCTCTCCCTCCCTTCATCCCTCCCTCCTTCCCTCCCTCCCTCCGTCCCTCTCTCCCTCCCTCCCTCCCTCCCTCCCTCCCTCCCTCCCTCCCTTCCTTCTACAGTAGGACGGAACACAGCGCGGTAATCAGGACCAAATGTGCTTGGTACATTTATTCTAAGATATACGTCTTTGTGTAGGTGACGGATCTTGCTTACTCTCGTCCCCCGTACTCTTTCATTGCCTTTTAATATTAATACATGCTTGAGGATGCTAGTATTAATAGTAGTAGGCCTCATCTGCCCGATATATATATATAAATATTCTCGGGTGGAACCGCCTGACACGTTCATTTATATATTTTTTCCGAGTGGAACCGCCTGGCGCGCCTCTTGCGCACGCAGTCACGTTCGTTCGGGAGTAGGATCTGTCATGCGATTATGGCACAACATTTCAGAATGGAGGTTAATGTCAACATCAAGAGCGCTGAGTGCAGCCCATGCAGCCCATGCAGCCCATGCAGCCCATGCAGCAGAGATGCTGCGATAATGCTATTACGGAGGGCCATAGTAAATGGGACCTACGGTACACACAAAAACCCATATATTTACCTTTTTTTACTAACAATATTTGGTTCTATTTACTGTGGTCCCCCGTAATAGTGTTTTTTTTTTCTCGACGGATGGTATGGGTGCTTATATTGAGTCGAACCTTCTATGTTCGGAAAGGTTCCCGTAGAATCAGATATTACCGGAAACACCTTTTTGTGTCCGGTATTTTTTGGCAAAGCTTAACCTTTCCCGTTCCTGAGACCTCACCCCTTGTACGGACCGAACGCTGTTTCGCGGGACCGCCTGGTCTCGATACTATTACGGGGGGCCACAGTAAATAGGACCAAATATTTATTTGTAAAAATAGGTTAATATATAGGTTTTTGTGTGTACCGCAAGTCCTATTTACTATGGTCTCCTGTAGTAATGTATAAACGGCCCTCGTGTTTGCGTCAGCGTGGTAAGGTGTACGGTAGGCCGTGATCTTCTCCGTGTGTGGGACCCTCCCTCTTTATTGTTTATCTGTATGCCTGGTATATATATTTGTTTTGTTTTGTTTGTTTTTTTGTCTGTTTGTTTTTGGCCTGGCCGCTTGTCTTCTTTCCCTCAACCGAACCGCCTCTAGATCCCGGGCCTTAAGGAGGACTACAGGTCCCTGAACCTGCACATCTCAACATCGCTGGGCTGGTCGTGGAAGGGTCGGGGTCTCCAGACTTTCGGAGGCGGTGGCAAACAGAGAGAGCCCTCCTGGAAGGGATGATTGCTGCGAGGTAAGGACGGGGATGGCTTTCGTAGTGATATAGTTTTGTTGTTGGTGTCGTTGTTGTTGTTGTTGTTGTTGTTGTTGTTGGTGGTGGTGGTGGTGTTGTTGATGTTGTCCCCGCATGTACAGGATGTTGATCTTGGGCCGTTTTTTTCGCTGTATCTTAGGCCTTGATCGCTGCATGCAAGGCCCCGCTGGTGGTGGTTTGTTTATTCTCCCGACCATCTGCTGCTCCTGTTACTACTGCTGCTGGTGCTGCTGCTGCTTTTTTTGTTCAAGTTTTTTTGTGTCTCGGGCGCGTGTGGAAGGTGTTGGGTTTTCCCACGTATTGATGCTTTTCGTCTCCTGTGCGTGCGGTGCTTTGTGGTGTGGCGCATTGCTGTTGGGCTTCCGCTGAGCCTAATCAGCGCACGCGCGTGATTCGGCGTTCAGTTATGTTGTATGTGTGTATTTGTGCATGAAGTAATGTATTGTTTTTTTTTTTCCCCCCCCCCTTGTCTCAGCCATTATATTTGCCCTACTTTGCCTGCTTGTTCGCTTGAAAGGGCCAGGTACTGCTAGAGTTGTCTACTTGGTCTTGCTTTCGACTGTTTTTTTTTTTATGAATTTTGAGCCAATCAGGGAGCTTACGTACATGGCCTCCTATATGCCCTACCCGATGCTATCATCACACTACGTGCTTACGACCGACCACATCGATATGCCTACTATGATGCGCTCGTATACAGTACACGCCACATGTGTTCAGATAATGATAGTTGATAATTTCGGGCTGAGACCTTTTGCGAAATTTTGTAATTTGCAGCTAGGCATTCGTGCTCAGCGAGGAATATCACTCTAAATCCTACAAAATAGCGTTAAACCGCAGACCAGATATATCATGATCAACGTTGGAGTCACATAAGCCGCGAGCCTTAGCCAAAACAGTAGATTGTGTTCTAGCTGCACAGCACGATGGACACAGACTGCAAAACAAAAAAAAACACCCTGGCTGTCACAAACATTCCAGGTGTGAAGCGTTGGTGCTGCTGTACCGCTGTTGTGCGGCTGCCTGTACAGTTGTTTTCGTGGGCACCGTGGTTGCGCGGTTACGTTTGACATCTTGACACCCGAGGAAGGGTGCATCGGTGTCGTCTTCCTGCCCCCCGGGCGTGCACTCAAATTGGACCTGAGGATACGCGCGTTGACACGGCACACACACGCACGCGCCATCCGCGGCTGTCCCAAAAAAAAAAAGAGGAGCTCGATGTACGACTGCTGTTGTTCCGTGACTGCCGCCTAGCCACATACCAGTAGTAGAGAGCTTAAGGGACAGCATGATGAGACATGATACAGTAGCAGCAGGCCTTGCTGTTGTTCCGTGACTTCCATATAGCCACAGAGTAGAGAGCTTAAGGGACAGTTAAGGGACAGTGTGTTCAAACATGAGGGGATGGCAGCAGCAGCAGCAGCAGCAACCAGCAGCAGAGCCAAATCATACATTGTGGGGCTTCCATTGTCCTGGTTGGTAGTGGGTGGGCGGATTGTCTCTTCGCCCCCCCCCCCCCACCCCCCCCCCCCCCGCCCCCGCAACAACTTGCCATACTTCACGACTTTGAACTCCCAGCCCCCCCGACCGGGACCCGCCACACCTGCGCCGTAGTGTACACCCGAGCTCCCTGCGCGCCCGGCCAGGCTTCGCATGTGCCCTGTGCGATGTGGCCATGGCTAGGCTACGTTCCCAGTGCTACCGTAGTTCCGCGACGTTTTTGGTGAAAGGTGTACAGCAGCACTCGGAGGGTTTGTGGTTTGTAGAAGCTTGTGGGGTTTCCATGGGCCTGCTTGGCTTTAGCTGGACGGAAGACCTCCCCGGGGTTATTTGCCGGATTTCGCGACCTCTGGACGCCGAAAGCACAGGTCGCGGAGCCCGGCTGGGACCCACGCTTCCGCCGTGATGTACACGCCCCCCCCCCCCCCCCCCCGCATCTGAGGGAACGAGGGAAGGAGCAAAGTACAAGTATTCCGCAAAATTAGGTAGAGACAGAGTACTGTAACATGCTTCCTTTGAACACACACAAGCAACGCCATGGTACCCGTTTCGCTCAATGTTCAATCGCAGGTTTTATCGAATGCCTGGTACAAGAGAATCGTTGAACAAACATTCGACGCTGTTATCTTTATTGTATACTCGTGTTAGTTTCGTACTATTCCCCCCCCCCCCCCCCCCCCCCACAGCTGGTCGTCGAGTTAGATCATTTGTGCGAGGTAAATAACCTTTACTCTGCACAAGGGAATTGATCGTATCGCGTAGTGTTCAAGGTAAGGTACCCGAGAGGCAGTTGTATAGTGCTCCCATTGCTGTCTCTGGAAGTGGCTACACCGGAAATTAAACTAACTCATTGAAGCTGTCATCCATATGCAAGTCCGCCTCACAAGCGGTTCTTAGTAGGATGCATCTCACCTTTCATGCGACTCGCCGGACACCTCAAGGCGCTTCGCGCTTGGTGCAAGCAATGTCTGCCTGGTCGGTGAAAACCCGACATGCTCCGTCCCGGCATTGTAGGGATGCGAGGGTCTATGGTCATCTGACTACGGCCATGCATGAGATCGAGTACATCTCTCCTATCAAGTACACCCCCTCCCCCCGGTGTTCCGTCTGGAAAGGGATGCGTGGTCAATGGTCAAAATGACTAAGGCAAGCAACAAATGATACCCCCCCCCCCCCTTCCCCCCCCCGGTTTTTTGGATTTTGTCGACCAACCGCAGGTGACGTAACTCTTTTTTTTTTGCTTTTTTTTCTTTACTTATTTTCGTTTTTGGTGATGAGCCTTAGGGTGGTGGAAGAGACGATAAACATGCAACGAAACATAAGAGGGTGTGATCGACACCTTACTCTCTTTCTCCTTGTGCCGACTCGTCTTTCTCATTCCTTATCGTTCTTAGGTCGCGAGCAAGGGGCATTCATACTACACCAAGTAGCAGAAGCTGTCTCGTTCAAGTATGATGACTGACTTCATACATGCCCAACTCAGTAGTTTATATTGGCATGAAACACTCCCCACGCCATCTAAAGTACCACTCGGAATCGCTGACTGACTGACTGACTGACTGACTGACTGACTGACTGACTGACTGACTGACTGACTGACTGACTGACTGACTGACTGACTGACTGACTGACCTGAAGGCTACGCCATGCCACGCAGGCCGAGACGATCGAACGGACGAGTGAATATGTACATTTGGGCGCTTGCACACGTTGGTTGACATATCTACAAGCAGATAATCTACATCCGTCATCTAGATCGTTCAGATCGTTCAGATCGTTTAGAGAATCGACAGTAGGTGTGTAGATCATCTCCTAATAATGCTTTGAGAGGTGGTGCGGGATCTGCGTACGACTGTTACGGGGAGCCATAGTAAACAGGACCTATCGTGTAGGCAAAAACCTATATATTATGGTATTTTTACGAAGCATGTTTGGTCCTGATTACTACTGTATATTCCCCAGTAGTATTCGTTTTGGTTACCTCATTCTGGTTCGAGCTTTCGTTTTGGTGACGATCACTCTTAGGGAATCGAAAAAATGATATAAACACATGCAACAATTAATCGACGCCGTAACATTCTTACGCATCATTATTTCTTTTTCGAAAAATAAACTTGATTTGCGAATTTTATCTGCTTGTTGTATTTGTGAGGACCATAGTAAATAGGACCCTACGGTACACACGAAAACCTATATATTTGCCTATTTTTTCTAACATTATTTGGTCCTATTTACTATGTCCCCCCCGTTTTAGTCATTTTGTTAATTGATCTTGTTCACGTGGTTTGGTTTTTGATGGGTATATCGCCTATTACTTTATTCTTACCCATCCTTATTTCATTTTTTGGAATTAAAAATAATTTGCTCGTTTCGTCTGCTTGTTTGTGTTACGTCATTTTTTCCGTTGACCTTGTTCACTGCGCTTGGCTTTTGGTGGATTTAATCGCAGGTTATCGAAGAGATGATAAGCATGCAGCAGCCGGCCATGCGGGTGATTCGGCTGTTGTGCCTACAGAGCATGACGGACGTGGGCATCAAGTCGAGCAAGTACGAGTTCTTGAAGAAGGAGATCGTTCAGGTTAGCTCGGACCCCCCCCCCCCTATATTATCTACCTGGTATATACATAGGTTGGGTTCGCGTCGGTTGGCGACGACACTGTAAAACATACCGCTCACTACGTGAGCTAGGCAACTAGGGTGCCGTTTTTTTTTTTTTTTTTTCTGGGCGGTCACCACGGCTGGCGTTCGAGCTGGATGGTTTTTGTACGGGGAGAACCTTCCCTCCGCACAAGGGTGATGATCGTATCACGTAGTGTGTATATGGTAAAGCAACCACGAGGCAGTTACATAGTAGTTCTATTGGTGTCTCTGGAAGTGGCCACACCAGAAATGAAATCAATTAATTGACGCTGTCATCCATATGCAAGAAAATCCGTCTCAAAAGCGGTTCTTAGTCGGCTGCAGCTCACTCTTCATCATGCGACTCGCGCAACATCCTCACGGCGCTTCGCGCTTGGTGCAAGCAATGCCTGCCTGATCCGTGAAAACTCGACGTGCTCCGTCCCGGCATTGTAGGGATGCGAGGGTCTATTGTCATACGACTACGGCCATGCATAGTAATGAGTACGCCCCCCCCCCCCCCCCCCCCCCGTCAAGAGAAGGGTCGTTGCTGTATGGTATGGGGGTGATGCTGCTAATACTTACGATGAACGTTGAGGTTGATGAAAGATGAGGTTGACTATGATGATTATGATTATTGCGGTAATGATAATTTTGGGTTTGATTGTTGTGATGCTGATGCTGATGATGATGATGATGGTAGTGACGATGATCATTATGATGATGATGATGCTGATGGTACTGATGATGCTGATGATCATGATGGTGATGACGAGAAGGATGGGGGATGGTGGCCATGATGGTTTCCAAGAAGCTTACCATGACGCTCATGATCGCGAGCAAGGCATCCAGTGACCCTCCACCTCCCCCTCTCCTATCCCCGCAACCCAACATTTTCAGACGTACGGGTACCAGTACCTGTTCGCCCTCAACAACCTGGAGGCTGTGGGTTTCCTGAAAAAACGCGAAAAAGGTTGGGTAGGGTCCGTCGAACCTGGATCCCCCTGGCCCTCCCTTCGTCGAGCTCTGAGGCTGGTGAATGACTCCGTCGACGTTCGCGCACCCGATGACATCGCCTACGTCTCCTCAGGGTGAGAAGGGATAGGGGCACACTCGACGCGTGCTTGCCTTGCTTGCCTTGCTTGCCTTGCTTGCCTTGCTTGCCTTGCTTGCCTTGCTTGCCTTGCTTGCCTTGCTTGCCTTGCTTGCCTTGCCTTGCCTTGCCTTGCCTTGCCTTGCCTTGCCTTGCCTTGCCTTGCCTTGCCTTGCCTTGCCTTGTAGGGTAGCACTTAAACGTCCGGAGGCTCATCACTCGATTACAGTATAGGAGCTGCATACCTTACCCGAAAACCGAAGCTAAAAGTCCAAACCCGAAGAACCATCTCAAGAGCCTACGTAGGTATATCGGGAATAGTATCATGGAATAATATTGGTATTACGGGGGTACATAGTTAACGGGACCAAATTTTGTTGGTAAAAATAGGTAAATATATATTTTTATGTATACCATAGGTCCTATTAACTATGGACCCCCGTAATTATATTCCGACGATATTGGCCTTGAGGAGCCCGGTCAGTCACGTTTTGTTTTTTCGCAAGAAGTGGCATAGCCCTATCGTGACACGCGTTGCTCATAGCACACAAAAGACCCGAGACACTGGCGCGTAATACGATTAGAGTTGGCACTTTATTTTTCACCTTTGCCGACGGAGCTCTCAAAACTGTGGAGCTACGTACCTAAACAATGTCATGGGGAATGCCAATCATGTTCTTTACAAGATTATTCGGGGATACCTACGTAGGCCGCGGGGATTGTTGACCTTGCTTGTGTTGGTGCTTGTGTCATGTGGGGTAGATAGCTGCTTAAATGAGGAGCCTCACATTCTCTAGGAGCGACCCCTACAGGGCAAACACGAATTCCCAGTGACACTGTTTTTTGAGACCCAGGTAGGGGAGTATATGCTACCAATGTGTTTTTGTTCTTGTTTGGTACCTGGAACATAAAATCCCACCCTTTTTCGTTTTGCCGACCATTCCGACTTTTGTGCGAGGAGTGTGCTGCCGTTTTTTTTCTTTCAGCGATCTCAAACCCATCATCTTGTGTTCTTTTCCTTCTTTCGAAGAGTAAGCAAAGGCCTGCTGAGTGGTCTAGGTGAACCGAACACCAGCCGGTCTCGTCTTGGACTACAGGCCTTCCCTCGAGTCGGGGGGGGGGGTATAAGGGATTTATCGCTTTCAACGTTTTTTTTTTTCGATCTCCGTCTTCGAAGGTCGTTTTTTTGTTTTTTGTTTCTTTTTTGTCGATAGTGTGGGATGAAAAAAAGCGCACACCTCGGGGTTATCACGATCTATCTATCTATGTACGGTAGATCATTTCGTTATCTCACCTGCCGTTGGGACAGGCGGTGCAGAACGTGCGTTGGTACCGTCTAGCCGAGGAAGCAGATGCTGCTGTAGATCATGCAGATTGCACCGGCCCTGCCCGCCAACGTGAGCTAAATGGATCATACACGATCGGGAATAGAGGATTTGTCTGCCTTGGAAGGTCTAGATCATGAACTGTGGGAACAGATGATCTGTACATAATCCCTTTGAGGTGTAAGATGGTGAAGACACCTATCGCTGTCGGTGCCGCCACTTCTGCCGTATGTCGCGTATTCCTCGCGTGAGTTTTTGTTTTGGTGATCGTGCGTGTTTGTTTGTTTGCTTGTTGAGTCTTTTTTTTTTTTTCTCTTTTCCCGCGAATGGTTTCCGCCCCTCGGCCCCGCTGTCCCGCGAAGCACGTTTTCGGCAGCCGAAATGCTAGTCTCACCCTTTTGTTTGTGTAGAAGAGCAAGCCTCGTCTAACTCTTACGGGGGTTGCAATACTCGTACGAAGCGTTTTTTTTTGTTTTTTGTTTTCGAGGTTATATATTATTGCAATACTCGCATGAGTTTTTTTTTTTTTTTTTTTTTTTTCCGGTAACTTTTGTTTTTCTGGAGCTATATGCACTGTGTACCTCCCCCAACCCTTCGACACTATTGCGCTTGGTACTATTACGGGGGACCATAGTTAATAGGAACAAATATTGTTTGTAAAAGTGGGTAAATATATATGTTTTTATGTTTGCCATTGGTCCTATTAACTATGGAGCCCCGTAATATTAATAAGCTATCACCACCGCCCTTGAACCGCAACAACATGCCTGTCTAACTCTCTCGGTGTTGGAAATAGTCTGCGCGTTCATGTTGCGATGCTATTTTGTCCAGAGCTAAACCAGGTGTATACCTCGGCCGAGCTCAAAGACAGAATCGTGGAAACGTCCTTAGGCTTCGGATGTTTACACCTCCCGCCGAAACGCCATCCCGGATCGCCTACCAGAACCCTAGAATAAAGACTGGGTGTGGGTCCACCCACTTTGTCGTACGAGTACGACCCGGGCCAAGCCGTCAACGCTATTACGCGTGGAACCCATGGTGGACCCAAACCAAACCCGTGTATCCCCCCTGTATATGTTCACACACTGTTTGGTTCTTATTACGATGCCCCTGGCTCTTAATGCCGGCTGTGGCCTCGTTCGATGTGGCTATGCTTGTTGCTCGTTTGTTTGTTGGGCAGGTACGCGCCTTTATCCGTACGGCTGGTGCAGGCATGTGTTCGGCCTGGATGGCTGCCTGCCGCGGAGACTCTGAAGCTGATGCCCGGCCCCTGCGTGGAGGTTACCCAGGACCCCGACGCCCCTCCCGAAGATCTTCCCACTGCACGTGAGCATTGCGTTTCGGTGCTGGTGTTGTTGTTTGTGGTGGTGGTGTTGTTGGTGCTGCTGGTAGCGGTGTCGGACTTGTCGGTGTTGGACCTGTTGCGATTTTGTTGTGCTGTGGGTGTTAGTGTTGCTGTTGCTGCTGCTGTTGCTGTTGCTGCTGCTGTTAGAGGCGGAGGTGGGAACGGGGATGTGTGTGTGGGACCGGTGCTGGTGGTGTTCGCGTTGGCGGTGTTGGTTTCGATGGTGTTGTTGGTGTTGGATTAAAGAGGCGTGTTTAAATTGGTCGTTTTCTTGGTTTCGGTGGTGGGTTTTGGTCTTGATGTTGGCGTTGATCTTGCTGCTAGGAGTGAGGGTAGGGGCGAGGGTAGGGGGGGGTGTTGGTGCTGACGTCGTTGCCAGTGTTGGTGGTGCCATGGGTCTTGCTGTTCGTGTCGGTGTCGCGGTGGCAGTCGTGTTGATGTCGTCGCCCGCCGCGTAGAGGTCACCCGGGACCCAGATGCCCCTCCTGAAGACCTTCCCACTTGCACGCGAGAACATAATTTCTTGTTTCTGGTTGTTGTCTGTGGCGTTTGTGGTGGTGGTGTTGGTGGTGTTGGTGGTGGTGGTGTTGGTAGTGTTGGTGTTGGTGGTACTTGTGGTGGTGGTGCTTGTGGTGGTGGCGGTGTCTCCCTCGCTCCAATGCCTGAACACAATCGCCATGAAAACGAACCATGTACGATGGTGTCGATTACTACCCCGACGCCGCCTGCGCAAGTTTCCACAACTTGTACACCCCCAGTAAGCCGCCTCAACACCTCTCGGACCCCGAAGTAGCGGCAAGGACAATGTCAGCCTTTCCGAAGTATTCTAAGAACCGTCTACGAGCAGCGTCAGGGTCCAGAAAAACGGGCGGTGCGGCTCAACCATTGCATTCAACCATGGTAACTCTGCAGACACCAACCGTGTATCGTTGCCCAATCACGCTGTGCCCGCCACCGGAATCTCCAAATCGTGTCGTCGATCTTCCCCTCTTGAGTCTCGGCGCACTTCCCCCCCCCCCCCCCCCCCCCCCCCCCCCCCCCCCCCCCCCCCCCCCGATTTCTGTACCCCCACTACTATGTTTTACCGCAGTGAGGTCTTCAATATTCGCGCCAATTTGTCCAGACGTTTTGTGTTTCTAGTAGGTGACGGTAGCACAGTAATTTCCTTGACTTATCCGGCTGGCGCGCGTTTTTTTTGTTTTGTCCAATGGCGGCGACCCGCAGCCCAGTACCACAGCCTTGTCTCAATTGTGCGGAACAGTGCGCTGACAGCGTCCCGTCCGCGCCAAACTTGCCGACCTTCTCAATGATCGAAGTGCGAAGACAGGCGGAGCAGAGGGGGAAAGTGCAATCAGCAGCAGACATGGGCGACGCGGGGTTGGGCGCGCCGGGAGGAGGAGGAGGAGGAGGAGGAGGAGGAGGAGGAGGAGGAGGCGGTGCCGGAGGGGCACCTGGCGCAAGGGGCGGGAGGGACGACGCGTCCCAAAAGAAGGCACGTGTGTTTCATGCATGGCTGCTCGGTGCATCGGTTTTAGGGGAAGTCGACCCGTTTGGTTAGATACCCAGATAAATACTTCACCCGATTCACCCTGCCGACCCCTGGCCTTCCTGCGCAGTCGAATTGTATATGCTAACCAATCGCCCGTTTCTTGAGCAAACTGTCCTTTTCTTTTGAAAAAAATATGTGTGTAAGAAATTGCGTTGCTGGCTTTGAAGTCATGCTGTGGGGCGTGCCCGCAAGTTTGTTACGTTTCTCACCTGAGCTCTTCATTTTCAAGGATTTTGACGGGCCGGGTAAACCCTCGCGGGTCAGCGCGGGTCGGGTCGGGTCGGGCAAAGGTTACACGACCCAACCCTTTACAGTTTGAAAAGCCCCTGACCCGACCCGGCCCAACCCGACCTGTGAGATCTACAAAAATTCCGAGCCCTGGTTATTTTTACCTGTCGCCCAAAACTCCACTTTGCGAAAAGTGATACGATGAGCAATCATCCCAAGGGCTAGTTCGCTAGAATATACCAACACGATATGTAAACTACAGGTTAATACCTGGTATGCGGTAGGGCGAACGTATAGTACAGCAGTTATCAGGTCGTCAGGACCAAACATGACTCGTAAAATAATTGAATCTGAAGGGTCCTGCTTACTATGTATTATTAATAGTGCGCATCACTATATATTACTGTTTATTACTGCGGTCGCCCCGGAGGAGTCTACGTTGATAGATTCGCCCAGGTCCTCAGTCGAGGAGCTATCCCCCCCCCCGCCCCCCTTGTCTCCGCCGCCGTCAGTTGGACCTAAAGATGACCCCTCGATTGTACGTCCGGTCGTCTGCATAGACGGCTACGTCGTATCCCTTCGCCACGTTCCGTGAGAAATATTTTGGCAAAAAAATGCTGCCGCTATATTATCGTAGCATGTGTCTCGAAAAAAAACCGGAACCGTAAACCTAAGAGTGAGGGGCGCGTCGTGCTTACCGGGCTCAAGGCACCTCCTTTATCTTGACCCCACCCACCCCTCCCTTGCTAGCCCGTGCTCCGCATCGAAAAGGAGGCGTGCCCAACGGTCAAATGACGAAGGCAAGCAGTAAATGAGCACGCTACTCCCCGACCCGTCCCATCCATTTCACTTCCGTGCTCCACCTCGAAAGGGATGCCTCGTGAATGGCCGAATGACAGCCACAAGCAATAAAGGAGTACCCCTCCCTTCCTTTCCGTGTTTTTGCGTGTGGCAGGTGATGCTCGTGTACTTCATCGGCGGGGTAACCTACATGGAGATAGCGGCCTTGCGCTTCCTCAGCGCGCAGAAAGAATGTGAGCGCTTGTTTCAAACCCAGTAAATACGTGTGGATTCTCCATTTACGGGGCGTCGATTCAAGTAGCCCCCCCGTTTTTCAGGAGTTAACCCGCGTCAAAATGGTAGAAATAAATACTCCTGGTATCAAACACCTACCGTTCCCCGGACCCCGACCGCCCGAGAGTGTTCCTATGGACGAAGAAATTTTACTCGGGATGAAGGTGCATCGAGGAGTCCATGTGGATTTGTCAACCATTTTTTTTTTTCCCGAAGTAGCACCAAAGTCGTACGCATTACGGCGCATGGTATGCACATACGGTGGAGGTAGGTAGCGCCCAGCGTTTTGGAGTCTCCTCTGGCTTGAGGAGCTCTATAGGTCCCTCCGCACCCAACAGCCGACGTTTGAGGGAGTACTGTATTGTAGGACAGTCCCATGTGGGCTATTCCAAGTATCCTTAGGATTACTATGTTACGAATATGATGCTAACGAAACAAAAAACGAGATTCCGACGACTAAAAAACGGGTAGTTCCTCAGTTGACAACTCGTCGGTTAAACCAAAATAGTGCAAAACAAGGCATGGTACACCTATTGTGGAAGGACTTGTGCTGTCGTTTTTTTCAGCACCAGAATAAATCCGCTGGTCTCGCTGACGTGGCGGTGGGGAAAGAAGGCGTGCCGATGTTGGTGGAGAGACGCTCCTACGAGATGTTTTGCTATGAGTTGGTCTGATTTCTGGCTATTCGTAGAATATTAGAGGATGAGCTACTCGCTGCTGTACAGTGCTCTGCTAGTGTACTTGCGAATATTTCGCAACCCGCGACCCTCGAGAAGTGGGAAAAATGATCGGGTATACAGCAGGCGACATCACGTACGAAGTTGGCACTTGATAGTTCTGCGTCGAGTTTGTTTGGGCAAAGATGATTGTGTGGTTATTTTTTCATACTAAAATTAGACTAAGACACACCTCGCTCTGCATTAAGTTTTGAGCTTTGCCTCAAATAAGTGATTAGCACGACTGTGCGTGGTATCGCAAACTGTACGATGATTCTCCAAGAATAGTCAGGCTCATTCCGCCAACAGTCGGCCCGTTTTTTTTTTCCGGGGCCAAAGCCGCCTCGAAAGTTATAAAACCTCAACACTTGCTCGGACAGGTCGTGATCTATCTATCTGATCTATCTACCTGTAGATCGTTTAGTTCCTCCCCTGCCGCCGCTGTGAGAAGCTGCGCAGGATCTACATGGTACAGATGCAACGCAGGAAACGTTTGTGCTAGGTCTATAGTTAACGGGACCAAATTTTGTTAGTAAAAATAGGTAAATATATAGGTTTTTATGTACACGATAGGTCCTATTAACTATGGACCCCCGTAATAATAGATCATTCACATGGTACGGGCCCCACCCCGCAAACATGAGCTAGATTATGCAAGATCGGGAATTATGTCTTCCTCGAAAAATCTAGGTATTGGAACTGTGGGAAATGTATGACCTGTACATGACCTATCTGCCTTGAACGATCTAGGTCATAAACTGCAGATGACCTGTCGGAGGTGTGGAAAACAAAAACGAAAGAATCGCCTGAAGATGACGGTCTTGTGTGGTGATCATGTTGCTGCTATCGGGTGCTATCCGCAACGCTGCTGTAACGGCTTATTATTTTTTTCTTTTTCTTTTTTTGTCTTGGTTTTTTCTCGGCGCGCAGTTCCGTTCCAGATAGTGACGGCAACCACCAAGATAAACAACGGCGACGAGTTCTTGAGCACCTTGCTCCCCAACTTCCAGAACCTTCTGCAGCGATGACGGTGACGGTGCCCGTCTGGACCGTGACCGTGGGGTTGGGTCGGATAAATTTGACGGTTTGGTTTGGGGTGGAGGCATTCAGAGCGCGCGCGCGCGGGGGGGGTATTCATGTCATGCACGGCCGTAGTCGTATGACAATTTACCCTTGCATCCCCACAGTGCCGGGAAGGAGCACGTCGGCTTTTCACCGATCAGGTGGAGCACGTCGGTTTTTCACTGACCAGGCAGGCATTGCTTGTGCACCATGCGCGAAGCGCACAGGGAGGTGTTCGGTGAGTCGCACGAAGGGTGGCCTGCATCGCTTGTGAGAAGGACTTTCATCTTGCATATGGATGGCAGCGTCGGATAGATTGAGCGCAGGAGGGGGGGGGGGGGGGGATGACGGAGTTCCGTGGCGTAAAGCACTATAGGATCCCGCGATTTGCCAACTTTGCTGACCGCGTAGGGGCCTCCTCTCACCGCCCTAAAGTCACATTAATGTTCGTACGTTGGGGACAAAGGCGGTTTCCTAACGGTAGAGCCGGTGGCTTATTCTTTTTTTTTTTCTGAGATTTTGTCACATGAGGGACTAGCTCAATACTTCACCCGAAACGTCTACTTCGAAACCGTTGTCTTCGCTCAACCCGACCTGTAGATTTTCTATGTTTCACAGCCCTCAAACGAATGCCTAAATATTTCGTATTTTCGTCGGGTATGTATTACCAAGTATTTATAACCACCGGTAGTTGATCACCTTGGGAAGTTTTTTTTTTTTTCCCGGTCAGGCAAATTCGATCCGAAACGTACAACCCCTACAGCGAGACGAGTCTTCTCACCCCTAACTCCAGCATGCGTCACCGTCGGCCGTGGGGTAGGGCGAAACCGTGGGCAGTTTTATGTGGGGTGGAGGCGGAGGTGCACGTGGGGGAGGGGAGGGCGTGGGGGGGCAGGGTGTTCGGGGGGGGGTGAGGTGGGAGGGCACGGGACTTGGTGCTGGGAGGGCCGTAACAGAAGGATATGGGGGGATGTATATTCTCGTGTGTGCTTCAGGTTGGAACAGTCGGTTGTAACGCGTTGGTATTTTGGGGCGATGACCGTTTGTGTTCCTTTAGGTTTTTGTCGAGGGAAAAACTGTTGGATGGTCTTGATCGCGAAAATACGAAAATTTCCGCAGCAGACGGCAAAACAGAAAACAAAACTTGTTTATCGCACCGCAAGGACTGCCCGAAGGCGGCGGCCGTTGTCGGCCTTCGATACAGTCTTCGAGCACACAAACAGGTGCGGCATGGGTGATAGAGGCAGCTCGACAACAGGGTGCCAAGAACGGAGAGCACACGTTTGTTATTCTCCAATTTTTCCAATTTTTTTTTTTTCTGGCATTTACTTTGGAGTACAGAGAACCAAAAAATGGTACATATAATTCGACATTGTTTTACTGAGGTAAGCATGGCCCCTATATTTTTGTCTTGTTGCAGCTCGGTTGCAGGCACAATTTATTTTGATTTTGCTAGGTGTTGGATCCTCGTTGAGACCTTTTTCTACCAAAAGGCCTCCGGCTATGACGCTGTTGGCGTTGTCACATATTCGCATGTTGTGTTTGGCGGCATGGAGCCCGAGTGAAATTCTCCCTTGCCAGACGTGATCGCTTTTTTTCTGTGGACGCTTTTTTTTCATACCGTAGCATATCATACGAAGTATACCATTCCCGCTAGGGTAGGGATAACCACTTGAGCAGCTCCAACAAACCGTTTTTTTTTTCAGTGTATAGCTGTTAGCTTGGGGTAGATGTCTAGCGAAGTGTCCAATACAGTATGGGCCCGGAAGCACAGCATCTGAGCAAGCCCGGAAGCACAACACCTGAGCAAGCCCTGGAGCCTGACTTCGAGAACTAACAGGTAGTATTTCGTGTAACGCAGGTCGTCGGTCAGAACACGTTTTCTTCGAATTTTCTTAGCTTATTGTCCCCCTCCACAAGTTAGCGTTAATGTACATTCAACGCCGACGGGGATTTTCGAGTTGAGGAGCTCCATCGGCGAGAAATGTTTTCGGCTGGTACGTTACGTCACGTCTGGGGGCGCCCGGTCTCCGCCGGTCATGTGTTTGTGAGGCATGCTTCGGGCAGGGGTGCACCGAAAACAGTTGAGCCCCCTCTCTCGGCGAGCTCTGCTTCATAGACCTCACGCAATTTTTGTTTTTTTTTCTTTTCCTGATAGGTTTTCCGTCTGCACTAAACTCAAAACCACTCAACGTTGTTTCGACCCCGCGATTATCATGACTTGCCGCACAAACGTCTAGCATCAAAACCTGCTGGTTTAAAACAATCTAAGCGCTTCGCGCAATGAATGCGATAAGTATGAACCGACGGTCTACCGTAGGTTTCTGTAGTACTAATATGACCAATTTCAATGCTCTTGTGAAGTCAATGCTGTTGTTGTAAAATCCCAGATGAGGTGTTCCAACGAGAAGATGTGCCTTCTCCACCAAGTCCTCAGTGTCCTTATGGAGGAGCCCCGCCAGGAAAAACTACTCTGGCCAAAAAGTGCGTTCTAATACCTCTGTTTGACGTACGGGCACTTCCGGTTTACATTCTCGACGTAGACTTTGCTTACAGACAGCAGAACTCCCGACTGCAGCAGCCCAAAGCTTGTGCCGTAGAGCTAGTTGATTGTCGCACAACAGTCGCCCCGGGTCCAAGCCTTGTCACCCGCAGTCAGTGGCGGGTTATGTGCAGCAGTCAGTCGTCTATCCACACCAGCACTCCTATAGCAGCAGCCGTGCTGAAAGCGGTTGCCGTATTTAGCTCGAGATCGATCTCGAGGTTTTGTTGTCTTCGTGTTTATTTTACTACCAAGGTAGGGTTTTGCCCTATGTCTCTCACTAGTTTGCTGACCGCTTGAGGTCCTCCAGCAAGTAACTATTGCGGGGACCACAGTAAATAGGACCTACGGTACACACTATATATACCCTACATATTTAGCGATTTTTCCTACAATGCATGGTACTATTTACTATGCCCCCCCGCAATACTACAGTACCGGATCGTATGGTACTTTTGCTCGTAGTTGTGTTTTTGAGTTACATAGAACATAGAACTGTTGGTCAGGTTACGAGAACAAACGGTTAGAAGTGGTGCTTCGGGTGAGATAGTGAAGTCTTCGTGTCTGGAAGCTCAAACAAGCAAGACACGAGGCACACTGCTGTGGCATTATATTGTTCCAACCTGGTACCAGAGTACAAGTACTACGCACAGGCGACTCGTTATCGTCGGTGTCCGAAACGCACTGTGTACAGTCCATCGTGACAGCAGGTATCTCTGTGGCGTCTATATCGTCTTGTCTGTAATGTTCTAGAGGGTTTCCTATACTTGTTATGGCAGGGCCGATTGCAACTTGCACATGTGTTAACGGGGATGCAGCCGTCTACTGTATATGGCTGAGCTCGCAGAAGTATGCCTCCTTAGAGAAAGAGAACCGATACATGGTAGGGGCCAATATGTGGGTAACCACCTCCTTTTAAAAATCGAAATATTTTCCTGCCATTCCCGGAGATTCTTGTGACTGATCGATGTTGAAGGTCGTGCCTCACATAGTCGCGGGTGCACATACACTAACATGACGAGGACGATGCTTTTGAGAGAAGCGCTTGAAGTGCAGCTAGACAAGTCATATTTTGCGAGCTCCCCCGGTCTGTCCAGTTGTGATAGAGTAGCTCGGGTTTGTGTTGTGTGCCATGATGCCTGCAGTTACCGAAGCCGACGCGTTCTCGCACCCCGTCGAGGCTCATAACCCGTGGCTGGATATCGGCAGGTTTCACATCATTTTCTTGTTGTTTGTGGGAGTCTTTTTGAGCAACCGACGTTGAAGGTAATGCTTCACATAGTCCGGAGGTCAATGCAAAACAATGGGTATGGGAATGATGTTCGAAACATATGCGATTGGAGTACAGCTATAGGTGAGTCCGGTTACGAGCTCAGAACATAAATATACATGTTGATTCCACAAAGCGGCGTTGCTCTCGGGCCAGGAACGAGAAATAAGACGAGACATAATCGTAATATATCATCAGACGAGAGTTAGAGGAAAGGCATGCCATCTTCTGTAAGCTCAGGTAGCTTCGGGCTGGGTATATGACTATATGTATCGCTTACAGAGTCAGTGTACTGACCGACTTATGTCAATGCGCCTTGATGCTTACTCGTGGACGTCGAACTCCCGACACGTTAGCTACCCCTGTGCTATTGTTAAGCCCCCAGAGGACCGACCGAATTGATTTTTGTAAGGTGCTTGTTTCCTCGACTAACTGTTTGCCCGCTAAAATATATTTCCTGGCATAGTGCTGCAACAAGGTTTCCCTGTTTCTCAAGACCAAAACATCAAGGCAGGAAGAATTATCTTCGATGATATTGAGGCAATCTACTTTCTATTTTGTCGTGTTTGTCGCGCACCTACAGTACGCAGCAGGAAGGCAACCACCTCGAAGACACACCATGCAAGCCCCACGCAAGATGTTCAAAGCAGGAAACACCATGAGCCCACCACCGAAGCTCCACGGAGGCACCACGGACCTATCACGGAGACATTACGCCGAGGGGACACCACGGGACGCACGAAAGCGCGATGGAGGCACGATGGAGGCACAACAGAGGGGCCATGGAGACACCACGGAAGCATAGTGGATTCGCCACATGGAAGTACCATGGACACAGCTTAGGGGCCAAGTGGGGGCACCACGGGGCGCCATATACCCCACCACGGAGCCACCATGGAAACACCACGCAAGTAACATGGAGGCACCATGGAGATACCTCGAGGGCATTCCGAAAGCATCATGAACCCTCCACGGAAGCAACATGTGGACACACCACATACACCCACCACGCTGGCATAATGTGGCCAACATCATGGACGCACCACGGCCCACGGCGGGAGTGGTTTCCGACTTTTCCGACCGCTCCTCACACGAGGAGCTCAATATCACTTCACTCACTGCCTATCCTCCACAACATCACTTCAAAGAAGTTTCTTCCCTCAACCCGACCATCAAAGCTGTGCATTACTCCCATAGAAAATCTACCACCCGTATAAAGTACAGCCGTTTGCGTATCATACTGACCTGCCCTGTAGTGTCTCACTTGAGGAGCTTATCCGGCCCGAAAATACTGAGGCTAACAGTGCAACCTCTACCGAGATGTGAGTCAGTGCTGCCGCTGCCCATGGTGCTGCTGTGGTGGATCCATCGCGTGGTTGGTCCGTGGCGCTTCCGCGGTAGGTCCATGGTGTCTGTGGTGGTGTGGTGCTTCCGTGGTGGGTTTGTGGTGTTCTCAAGGTGATGTCGTGGGCTTTTCATGGTGCTGTGTCATGATGCGTTCACGGGGATCATCCACAAACGCCCATTAAAGCAAAACAACAACAGTACACGCACGAAGAAGGCATACTGGCATGAAAGAAAACGTGGTAGTGCGCCCATCAATGGGGAGTCACCGACTCCCGTAGGGATTACACAGCTTTTTGAGCAGCAGACGGTACCACTCTCCATATGCCAAACATTAATGTACGTATTTGTTATGGAATACCACATTAAGCAGACAAACGCCTTTACGCTTGAAACTCTGGGTCATGCGCCCGAGAATCGGATGTACTCAACGTTGTTTCTGATTAGCAGCTCCAAGGGTCACTGGCTGACTGCTGCTGTACCGCCGTCCCTGTCGCCAACACTGATGACCCCCTCTGCCACGCAGCTCTACGGCCCACACCTCTTGCTTCTCACTCGGCGTATAGCTACTGCACACGCCATTCAATGGTTGATTGGTTCAACGATTGTGAAATGGCTTGTTGAACTTGTTGTATAGTTCCTTGAGTACTATTGACACCTAGAACCATTCAACGCATATATAATGTATTATCTATCCTACTTTCGCCATAATTACACCGTATGTATCAAACACCCTATTCTTCGAAATTGGCCGTGCTCTACCATTCAGCTTTAGAGCCCGCTCATCTTCCTCCTCACTCCGCTTAGAGCTACGACAGTAGTACACACTCCATTCTATGGTTGCGTATGAAATTTGTCGGATGTTTCCTTGCGTGCTAAAACGGTTCAAATCATAATACCTACCCTGGTATGCTGCTGCCGTAGCCAATATTCACACCGTTTGTATAAAAATATCCCATTTTTGTTCAGGTAGGCCGCGCTCTTTCATTTTTGTTGTTGTTTGCACATTAACTGTTCGCCGAAAGAAAGTCGGTGGTCACAAGACAGGCTCCAACAACAAAGGTGTGGAAAGATTACCCCAGGAGGAAAACCAACTTAATGCAGATATTTTAATACCCGAAACGAATCGTAAACAAATGCCTCAGACAGAAAAAGAAACGTGAGACCAGCACACGTTCGTACACATAATCCACGGTTGAGCAGAACAAGGAAGCGAACAGGAAATAGAGTTGTCGATAGAAACCGAGGAAAACGTTAAGAATTGGCTAAACAACGAAAACGAAAAAAAAAGCAGCATCTTCAAATAAGTAGAATTCTACCTAGCAATTATCTACGTCGCGAGTCGCGAGAGAATTTCCATCCCTCCGTCCAATCGTTTAGGGAACAGGAGGGCAAAACTTGCCCTTCTCTACAATATAGTCATCGATAGAGAGAAGACTTGAAACGAAAATCGAAAAGCAAGAAGAAAGGGTCTAAAGGAAACAGAAAAAAGAGAAGAAGCCAAAACTAAAAAAGGAAAAAGGAGAAAGCGGGAACAAGGTTACGCGAAAGGTTGGGACTGGGACTTATGTAAAGGGAAAATGGTGTCCGGGGAGTCTAGGCAAACACGTCGGGTCTCAACGGGGGGGACGCATCTTGTCGATGATGGGCTCACCCAGGCGTCAGTCTGCTCGGCAGACCACCTGCGCCCGCCTTTCCCTCGCCCCCCCCCCCCCCCTCCTTTCGCGCGGCATCAACGGTTGGAGTCGCGGTTGGAACCCTCTCGTGTGGCTCTGCCGTTGCTTCCACCCCAGCCATGTGCCATTCCCGCATGACGACCTGTGCCCCTTCCTCGAACCGTCGGAACCATTTGTCGACCTTCTGTGCGGCCTCATGCCAACCTTCGAACTTGGATGTGGTCTTTGCGCTTTGGTTTCCACCAGCCGCGGCATCAGAGGAGAGTTCGGTGGTGGGGTGACTCCTTCCGTAAGTTGTGGAAATCAGCCCTATTCGGGCTCCACGCAACGCAGACGTAGAGAAGCGTCTCGAGTACCTCGGCTTTCACTATCCGCACCTTGAGGGCAAGCGCACACGCTGGCGGTCATATATCAGCTAATCCCGCCCGACGGACGCCCATGCCTTCTGGAGTCGACGCGTTACCCCGACACTCTTCTGAGGTCAATATATGCGCTTACGGCCCCGCGCAAGTACACAATCAAGGCCGTGTGTTTGCACATCTGGCCGGCGGCAGTGCCGGTGAATGGGACGGGCCCTCCAGCCGTCAGCCCGAACGCGGCACGCGCATTCACGATTACCGCCATCATCTTCTCCAGACCCTTGTGGTAATCGCGATACAATGCCCGCAATGTCAGCGTACAACATTCCTCATGACATGCGGGCCTCTTCCTCCTCCTTCGCCAGCCCGTCGACTCGTCCGGCCCGTACCCCCCGCCCTGATTTCCCCCTCCCTCCTCCCTCGTTTGTTAAAGTTACACCGTGCTGTCTATGATGGCTGCCTTGGTGTGGAGTGCTTCTCCGTCACGCACCGCAGCGCCGTGAAAAACAAAATGATCAGCAATGACGCGAGCACAAACCCTTGCCGAAGGCCCTGCTCCACGTCGAACATATTCGGGCACTCGCCATCATCCAACCCCACGCATGCTCGCACGCCGTCGTGGAATTGACGGATGACGGTGAGCATTTTCGGTGGTGTGCCATAGCAAGCCTAAACTATCCGGAGGAGAATGAGGTCGATGGAGTCGTTAGCCTTGATAATATCGGCAAAGCGCATGAACAGCGGGGCGCTCTTGTTCCTCGCCAATTCATGTAGGCATCACACTACCAGCATCATGTCGACCGTTGAGTGCTCGGGTTAAACTCGACACTGATCCTCCGGTAAGATGCCTTGCCGTTCGTAATAACCAGCGAGGTCGCCCACAATGGCTTTGAGGAGGTACTTGCCGGCGTTCGCTACGAGGGGATGCCATGATAGCTACCACACTCCGTCCTTCGTTTGTTGTTGTGTAACACCTTAAAAGTTTAATCCGTTTTATTATAGCGGCGCGCGCCCTCCCCTCCACACTGCAACAACGTTTTTGTAGACATCTCGCAACCGTGCGAGCACCCCTCGTCGGCCAGGACCTCCAGGAGTTCAGCCGGGTGGCCATCAGGCCCAACCACCTTGGGATTCGCCAGAGTCCGAACCGCTTCGTCTACGTCTTATCTAGACGAGATGTCGATAGGTAGGAGCCAGACCTTGAGCTCTCCCTCGATAGTCGAGTCGAGGGTCGGCGACTTGGTGATTAGCAGTTTACCAAACCGCGTTACCGAGCATGCCCGGAGGAGGCGGATGCTACGCAGCTCTCTGGCCCGCATTTCTTGCTGCTCGCCCCGCTTGGAGCTACGGGTGTACGCTACTCGATACTTGATTTCTGCAACGACTCTGAAATGCATGAGGTGTTTCTGATATGTTTCCTTGAGGCGTCCTAGAAAAGCATGTCAACGTATATTACCTACAATAGCCAATATTTCACCGTTGCGAATATGCTAGCTGTTGAAATGAGCCGTGCTCCCCCACATGTAGCTCTGCAAGCCGCTTAACATGCTTCCCGCTCTGATTGTAGCCGGAACGATAGACGTAAGTTATCTTACTCTGAAATGCGTGCCGTCTTTGTTTGTATGTTTCCTTGCGTAATAAAGTAATTCAACGTAAATTCTCATATTAGCCAATGTCCACACCGTATGTATCAAACATCCCATTCGTTGAAATAAGCAGCCGTGCCGCTCCCATGTAGCTCAACAGCTCGTTTCTGTCACTGCTCGCTCCGCTCAGGGTTGCAGTGTACACTTTCCGATGGTTGCTCGGTGCAACGACTCCGAAAATGTGTGTCGGATTTAGTACAACTCTCCACCCTTCATTTCCAAAGTTCAGCGTATGGTATTGTGCCCATGACAGCCAAAATTTACAACAAAGCAGGTATCCCATTGGTTGAAATGAGCTGCGTTCTCCCATGCAGCCGTGCAGTCTCCGCCTCCCTTGTCCCTCCGTCCGTCCAGAGCTGCTGTGCTGTAGGCGGCCCCCGTGGTTGCTTGGTGCAACCTTTTGGCTTGTTTTTATCGTATTTTCCTCGGGGTTTTTTTTAGAACCGTTCAGCGTAGAAAATAATATTACCCACCATATACAATCGTCAAACATTAAACCCATTGACAAGGGGTTACTATAGACGTCTCGCCAGAATGCTTGAGCAAGACCCAAGCGTCCACGGATTCGCGGTGTTCACACTGTACTGCAACCGGCTACCAACCAATTGCGTCTTCCGTTTGTACCGTAGACCATTTGACGAGCGTGCGAAATCAAGAAACCACGCATGCTTACTTGTACGTCGTACAATGCTCCTGTACGGTTGGATCTCCTGCCACAACGGTTGGGCTAGAATGTTGGGACCTGACATGTATTCGCAGTGTACGTACAGTGCGTCAACCGGCTGCCGAGGCAAATCACCCGCTTGTACCGTGCCATACAAAAAATGACGAAAAAGCGAAAGCTGTGACTCCCGCATGCTTTCATTGTCGAATGCCCTAAAACGGGTGTTATCTCCTCCAAGAGTGATTGAGCAAGACTCCTGCGACCCTTTATGCACAGCGTGCATGCAGCATTTCTATCGATTACAAGCCTGGAACACTCGCCTGCACCCTAACACAATTTGGCGGAAGCGTGCAATCAAATATCCACGTGCATGCCTACATCGTCAATTTCCTGCCAATAGAACGTTTGGGTACATGCTACGCAGAGGCTAGCGCCTAGTGTTTTGAGGCACCACTCTTGAGAAGCTTTTCTCTCACGGAAAAAAATGTTTTTTTTTTTACAAACTTAAGGCTGAAAGTTCGGCGAGCCCTACAGTCGTGGGTGGCATGTGCTGTTAAGGGGGACCATAGTAAATAGGACTAAATATTGTTAGTAAAAATACGTAAATGTATAGGTTTTTATGTATACCGTAGGTCCTATTAGCTATGGACCCCCGAAATACGAAGAATTTGGGAGTTAAGAGCTTCAGGCTGACATTTTGTTTGAGGTTGAAGAAGTTACGGTGATTAAGCATTTGTGGTCGGCGAGGAACGCCACCCTGTATCCTGCCATGAACAACCCTACATCTGGCATTTGGTATATCGCAAACATTATTGGATATTGTAGTAAAAAAATACTACTGCCATTTCAAGTAGATACTGGGTAATACGGGTCCGGTTTGCCTTTGAATATATTGATCCAAACGTGTTACCGTTGTCACGGCCCACGTCTTTGGGCAAGACGCTTGCCACCGACCATGGATTTTGCAGTGTACATGCAGCCCGGTAGTACTTCCACAGATCGCCAACCAATTACATCATCTGCTGTAGTACCGTGGAACATCGACGAGAAATGCAACACCATGAAATCACACATACATGCTTTTTTACGTACAACGTCTAATTCGTGGAACCACATCCCTTTAGTTTAGTCGTTTTCGATACATAGGTAATTTCACAAATGCACCCCCCCCCCCAACCGCTCTCAGTATCACAATTGATAGGCCCGGGCGACACGGTCTGTCCAACACCCAGACTACAGACTCCCAGCATCTGTCCAACACCCAGACTACAGACTCCCAGCAGGCGCAAGTCCAGACGTCGGTGAGTCAAGCCGTTTGGGCGACAGGTATTGCGGCCTGAAACGCGGCATGTATGTGCGCTATGTGCGCTCTGGCCAAGCGCCTATGAATAGAGCACGAAGCACTCCAGTACTGTATCATAGGATCATCATGGTGCGCGCGGGTTTTATAACCCCCTGTATGTACAGTACGAGCACACACCCGTTACCCCCACCAGAAGCATCTCGGGCTGCTTGATTTAGTGTGTGGTCGATGCTCTACTAATAGCTGGATTTAAGGGATTTTGTTTCGGCGATTTCCCCTCTTCCGAATGTAGCCTCAGCCGCTGTCGGGACCAAAGCTATCAATTTGAGGCATTTTACGATAGAGGCATCGCTTACGGGGGAAAACTTTCTCAGCCACCACGGCATCCTTACCGGGGCGTCAGTTGAAGGAGGCACGAACAGTGTTACGGTTCGTGAGGATATCTGTATTTTGTTGAGGTGTGCGCCCCATACATGTCAAGCGTCAGCCGTACGAAGATGTTTGTGCCCGTTGAATCCCGCACTGTACCTTGGGGGGACATACTAGGAGCCTCAGGAAGTTGAGGGTAAACCTTTAGCGCGGACCGCCTCGTTTACTGTTATCAACCCTTTACCACGATACTGGCAGGGGTGGTTCCACATTTTGTGAGTTCCTCAATATGACCAAAAAGAGAGCCCAAAGGAAATACGACGTCGAAGAAGTCTGTTCACGCAACCCCTGATCAACGTTTTCATGCGCTACACCTACAGTACAGTAAACCTAACGTGCTACGTCGTAAAAATGTCATGACTAACCGGTAGCTGGGGAGCTGAACCTGTCATAAGCTAGTGGGTCACAACGTGCAACCCCTATCGTGGGACTGTTACATTCAACCATAGCGAGGCACCCAGAAGTACGGGTACTCAACAATAGTGTACCATCTGGAGACCCCCAGAAGCGTTTATAACGAGCTACCTAGAGGAGGCGGGCGGGGGAACCGTGCTACACCACACGGGTGCAATGCACGTGCAATTTCTCTGGAGCTCTTCTCGCCTGGGGGGCTCCACACCCCACCCGTAGCTCCGAATTATTTGTATTAATGATGTGGAGGCTTAACCCGATCGGCAACCCCATGGGCTAGGTGCTAGCGATCGCTGTTGTGCAGCGCGAATGGAATAAGGCATGCCTCAATGCTTTAAATAGCTCGTAGGTTCTTCGGTTGAGGGGCCTCCTGGCTAAAAAAATGTTTCGCCAGAAGGTGCTTACCGCGATTAGTTCGTAGAACGCCTCGGAGGTGATGCACTCCGTTGGGCGTGTGCTCCGACACAGGGGTAACACAAGGGGTAGCCACGTTTTGATCCTAGCGCCAAGGTGTCTATCTCAGAACTCGATCATTGTCTACGGGCACCCAATATCGTCGTCGGAACATGTAAGATTTTGCGCTGAACAATATTCTTAGTTGTGTTGGCCATATGGGGGTGTATTTCATCGGGCTAGTGTTTATACTTTGTTGTTTTGTTGTTTCACAAAGCTGCCTGTAGAGTGAAGAGGACCCTCGACACATTTTATCGTTCCTGGATATTAATCGTTACCTCTTTCTTAGCATGCTTCCTTGGTAGCACTCCCCACAGCAGGGAATATGTGCGTCCATAGTAAATAGAACCTACGGTATACATAAAAACCTATATATTTACCTTTTTTACTAACAATATCTGGTCCTATTTACTATGGTCCCCCCCAATACCACCCCAAGAGGGTATGGGCATGCATTGGCATGCTATTTGCTATCCCAGTGACACGAGTATAGCATTGAATTTTGGTTCGTGAAAAACACCGGATACGTACAAGCGGCATTGATTGCTGCATACATACGCTGCCATACGACCGGTCACACAAGTCTAGTGTATGATCATCGACCACGTTAGTCGATAGTCGTCCATGGAGTTGTTGGCGTTGAAAAATGCCTTTCTGCGGAATGGATGTTTACCGCCCAAAGTAAGGCACGAAACACTGCCAAGCTTGTGTCAACAAAAAATCGAAATATGTTCTTGTCCTGCGGGGTGTTTGACCGGGGTTGAGTTATTTGTGGAGATATAACATGGGGTAGTATGCTTATGACTGTTTGACCGGGGTTGCGTTATTTGTGGAGAGATAACATGGCAGTAGTCTGCGAATGATTCAAGGGGGCAACATTCCCCGATACATGTACGTATATACTCCTATATTATTGAGAAAATATCCAATTCCCAAGCCCACTATATTTTTTTTACACCGTGTTTTTAAAGCTTCACATCGAAATATCACAAACTATTGCCTGAACTCTAGAAGCAAAAATATAATGTACGTTACTGTTTTTTTTCGTGGCAGGGCGCTGGTAGACTGACTGTAGCGAGCAACGATTCTCACACCTACCTTCAGCACGATTGAAATCTTTACCGAATATTGGACCGCACTTCGGCTTTACAATGCTCCCAGAACGAACAGCATGAGCAGGGGTAACGTCACTGAAAAGCGCACAAGTTCCGTATTCTAGTGACAGCGCGGCAAATATATCACTCGAAGGTTGGGTGCACCGGCGATTTCCTGAAGCGCCTCGCTCGAGGAGCTCTGTACCTCACCTAAAACCTGGCTTCAAGAAATCGTGATGCGCGCTTCACCCATGGCCTTACTGGGTCTGTAACGGACAATATTTTTCCTGGATAAACAAACTATGTCGTGTAACTTTCCTCAGCTGGAATGGTTGAGACAGAAGACCTATCCGTCAGAAATGTTTGAGGCGAAAAGAAGGCTACACCTCCTGTAAACAACTCAAACTGTGCTACATGCTGCACTCGAGTGACAACGCGTCGCAAATTAGCCAACGACGCGTGCTTCGTACGTACGGGAGGGGTACGGCGTTTCGATTGCTCGACGTTTCCTCAACGGGGGGTGGTCGCACAAAGAAGGAACGACGCCATAGCTTTGCTACCGTAGGGGTTTCAATGAGGGAGAAGGGATTGCCGTATGAAGCCGGAAACCGTTTCTCACCGGACGGGGCCCTTAGCGAAGGAACCACCCGGCGTCTTCGGATGGAACGCTTTGTGAACCCAAACCAGTGACCAAACAGTACAATATTCGACGTGGAGTCCCTCTCAGGTGGGGAGCCGCGGTAAAAACGGTGTTAAATATACTGGTACCAATTTATCCGGAAAAAAATATAAAGACCGTTTGAATAGGGTCTAAGTATTCAAAAATAACTAATATTTTGGTACAGAGTGGTGTACCTAGGGCTACCGTGCACGTGTCAAGCATCGCCGCCGAATCCTTTGGAACTCTTTTCTTCACGGTTTTTCACGGTGTTTTTCCGACGCGTGCGATACGACCTAGGGTAGCACGTTTCGGCCGATACGTTTTCCCATCGAGGGGATTTCCGGTCCGAGGGATTCCCCGTCGGAGCAGGAGATACCCTGCTGGGTATCCAACACGTGATGCAAAAAAAGTAGTTTGGCATACGCCAGCGGCCTAAGGAACCAGCAAATCCCGGGACCCCACTACCCATCGTCGAGAGGGGGGGGGGGGAGTTATCTTAAAACGAGTGAAATACAAGCATGAAAAACAACTCGATTTTCGTGATTTCGTCCATAAATATGAATCCCAAGGCACTGGATTGTTTCTCATGTCGACGCTAGGAAGGAGTGTGATTGTTTTGTCGAGCACCCTGTTGTTGCACCTACATAGCTTCTCGAGCGTCAGTTTTGGGTGATGCTGCCCACCCCTCTGCCGCACGCAGGACACATATTCTACGTACTTGTACATACCAGCACCCTGTCATCGACATATGTGGATATGCGGTAGGACTACCCGTCGAGGACTCCACTCTCGTTTTGAAGGACGGATCACTCAAATTCCAGGCAGTTTGTGGGAATGCAGTATATTACGGGGGACACTAGTAAACAGGACCTACGATACACACAAAAACCGATTTATTTACCTTTTTTTACGAACAATGTTGTCCCCCGTAATGGTACTAAAAGGATTTTCAACGCACATTCTCGTGTTCTATCAAAAAGTCGGTTTTGCCGGTGAGATATACAAGTATGCACGTGGTGTTCCCCCGGCAAGGAAGGGAGAGGTCGGCACGTACATTCAACGCTATGGCTGGGGTCAACCATGTGTCACATGTGTGAGATGCCGACAGTCTACTAACCCCAACTGTTTATCCGTGAGCCAATCAGATCCAGTCAACAATTCTACTGGGTGTCCTTAGCCCCTTTACCTCGCGCACCAGAGTGTGCTTCAATTCATCATCCCATGGTAGGGGTTGGATTTTTTTGCCTTCTGAGGCAATATCTTCTGACTGTCTGAGCTTCTCAACTGAATATCTACCGGTCAGCACGATGCTTTTCCTAGAGTATTTTTTTGAGGACTACAGAGCATTGTAGTGTAGTGCCTTGAAAAGTTTGATCGGATTGCGCAAACAATGTTGCTCGCAGACACGTTTTTGGATGAGGTATTTTGAGCCGCCGCAGGTAACGAAATAATATCAAAAGACACTATTACGGAGGACCATAGTAAATAGCACCTAGGGTACATACAAAAACCTATATATTTCCCTGTTTTTTACTAACAAAATTTGGTCCCATTTACTATGATCCCCCGTAATACTCCGACCGTGGGAGTGCCCTGCACTCCTGCTATATTGTCGTTTGTTGTTGCACCCGTCCTTAACAACCCTCTCAGCTGACAGGAAGCAACACGGTTAGTCTTCCCCTCTTCCTGCCCCGAGACAAAGGACGGCCTCGAAGATGCCACGCATGTTTTTTCCCCCCATCGCATTGTCGTTTGCACCGGGTGTGCGCTGCAAGCTCTGCACCACCATCCGGCTGCATCGTGCTCGGCGAATCGGGTTTTCGACAACAACAAAAAACTATCACTATTATCTAAGAAGTCGCTAACATTACATGCGTGTTGTGTTTTCACGCCATACCCTTCTTTCTACCCGTTGACATCAGACGACTCGACCCCGACGATAAGGGTAGGCTAGCACCTTAAAAAAAAACAAAAATTAATCTGACCGACGGGGCTTCCTAACCTAAAAATCGTCAGAATGTCATTCTTTTCGTGCGATACGATTTTTACTACGCCTACTGTAAGATATGGCGGTTTTCATCGTGGGCTGCGCTTTGACTTTTTTCAAGACCGGTATGTACGTATGTGAGTAGTCTCTAGAGATCCTGAACTGAAGTGAGTATCATAAACCCAGGAACGGACTCGAGTACCTCTGCAATAGTATGTGCCATCACAGTAGTGGGCCGTTTGTTGCCGGCCTTCACTTTGTTAGGCAGTGGAATATCTTCGGACGCTTAGGACATGATCACGATATATTTGATCTATCTGTAGATCCTCTGGATCTGAACTTGTCGTTGAGAAACTGTGGACAAGATCCTGCACAGCAGTACGGCCCAGCGATTGACCTACCTGTGTTCTTCAAGCTTTACGCATGGTCACTTGGGTTGCCCAATCCCGGACAACGCCCGATCGGGACCGGAGGGTCCACACGTACCACGATGCGCGCTGCTGAGGTGTGCAGAGTTCGAATCATAGACGCATCGTCTAGAGGGACACACTCAAGGAAATATACAGTAGGTAAACCGAACACGGCTCGACTGACAGATCCCATCCGCCAGTACGAGGCCGACAAACATGACGATGCATTTACCCCGGGTGCTCGAAAATCCCGGATTCCGTACGCACGTACATAGTCCTCCAGTACCTACCAACAAAACAGGTGTTCGCTTTTGGTTTCCCCACCGGTTTTCTTGTTTTTCTTTGTTTTATGGTTCTGGGGTTTCCAGGTTAACCATTATCTGCAGGTAGCGTAGGGATAACCTATAGTGTGGTCTATACTTGGCTGACCGACGGTACGTCGCCCAGACTACTTGCATTCTTTTATGTTGGCTCAGGGTTACTTCAACAACAAGAGAAAAAGATCTTGAAAAGTACATCATTTCTCTGCGCAGTACGTTGGTCAAGACGAAAAGTAATCCAACGCAGTGAGGGGTTTCTGGGCGAAGCTTTGCATAAGGCGGCTTTTTTACTTTCGTGTTTGAATTTTACTCGGGTTTAGTGTCCACCCCCTAGTCTAGGTTGATATCGGTAAACAAAAAAAACTGAGGGTATGACGCGAGCCAGGTTCTCGCTACCTTCGGCGAGCCACAACTAATATACCGTATAGCGTGCTCCAGATTCAACGCATTTTTCTCTCACAGCTGGCTCCACGATGCTGATTGGTCGGTCGCACGTGGTGTAACACACCGGGATCGGTACCACGAATCCACCGCTGAAGGTACAGTCGTCGACACCCAACTTCTTCCTTTCTTTTTTTTTGTGCCGATCAACAGTGCGATCAAATGCGCAATCAACGTACGAGTTTCATACACTACACACTGTCGGATGGCCATCATAATAAAGATAACAACATATGTATCAGCTGTGAAGAGTGACCGGTTGCCCCGGTGCCCAAGTGGTCACCTTCGAATGCTACTTAATTCAAGTTGAGTCTTGCACTCGAACACCACCACGGTTGTGATATTTCGTACGCGTTTCATGTAAATCAAAATCACCAGCAGCTGCGTCGCTGATAATGCATACATAACAACGTACGTAGTAGGCGCAATGTTGGCGAGCGAAGAATCGGGTTGAAATTTTGTCGCGATAAAAAAGCAACAGACACGCAGCGTAGCGGGGAGGGGGTGGATGAAGGCCTGCTGTGTTATCCCGGATCTGATTCTTCGACTTCAGTACAAAGGAGAGACAACAGAAAGGTGACGGTAAGAAATGGGGTGGTACATATTAGCATTTAATAGTACATATCATGAAATAGTCCCGTCGTCTTGGATCAACCATCTAGTTTACTGCTGTATTTCCATACAGTTTTCCGCAACGAATATTTGATGGTGACGGGATTTCGAATCAACCATGTATGCTACCCACCTGTTGGCCATTTTTGAGACCCACCCGCTCGCTGGTCGTCCTTGACAAAGCCAGGATTTGTTTGTACGTATGCGTGCAGTGATACGTTTCATCTTACCTCCGGTGAATCCTCTCGGTACAATCCAGGAGTAAGAGGGATTCCTATGACAACCCATTGTAACATAAACATCAAAATACCAGTGAGCAATGATACTACTGTAGCCCTATGTGTGTCTTTTTTCTGATTTTTAGTGGTCCGTCTCAACTCTTTCTTGTTGTCATTCCCCACGCTCCAGATGTATCGATTTTCGAGTTATTTTCTGCAGTCTTCCACAACATGCCATGCCATTGAGGCTTCGTGTTTGTGAAGCACGCGACTATTAGAAACGCATCACGTGTACAGGATACTTGTACCCTTGGTTGGCCGAACAACGTCCGCCTGGTAAAGGTGGAAAACGTACATTGCTGTGCCATACCGAATAGTTCACGAGGTATTCTACGATAGAGGCCCACCTAATTTTTTCTGAGGGGGTCCTTCGTGGAGCTCCATACATCACCCGAAAATTGACTTCAAGGAACATTTTTTCATTTTCTCCCGATGACTTATCCCATGCCCCAACTATGTACAAAAACGTCGTTTTTTCGAAACAAGACTGGCATTCCGACGATTTTAGGTTAAAGAAGGAGCCCCGTCATTCAGAAAACATATTAGCGGAAAAAAATGTGCACCCTCTATCGCAGAACGCGTCACAGATCATCCACAAATCATTCCGGCCGTCCCCACTGCCCGACCTACATCTTTCAGGGCCGATACGTTTGAAGTAGATGCCTGGTCTGCATGATCTGTATGATCTGCATGATCTAACTCATGTTGTCGGATAGGTGGTGCCGTACAACATGCATTATATATCTACTGCAGTAGGATACGTCTCCTGTTCCCTGGGTTGGATCTGTGCAATAGAATGCAGATCCTGGCACCAGCAAATCAGAACGCCAGGTTGAGAACCTGTAGCTGGTATTGACAATCGAGATGATCTATTTACAGATAGATCGCGATCTGTCCCACAAGCGGGATATATATGTTCATTGACTCTGTCGTGACGCGTTCTTAACACATCAATGGAGAGTGCACCTGCCCTAAGCTTTCTTAGGCTTCTCGTTTTAGTATCGCTACGGTATACCCCACCCAACATCCCATCGCTTTTAACGAAACGTCACAAGCTACGATATATAGACGCCGCCCCGCAGACAATACCACGGGCTAGGATGGAAACTCGACGTTGTTTTGGAGAAGTTACAAGCCACGCCTGACAGGCAATTGGAAACATACATGATTTAGAAAAGTCGCAAGCTACATGTGACGCACAATACCATGCGCTGCTCTGGGGAACCCATATAGGATAAAACGTGCAAGGTACACCTGACAGATTAGAGCGACAGGTCAAATTGACATACCATAGGTATTGTAAGCGTGGAAGTGTGGTTCTACTTCATATGCTCGATATTTAACAATTCGCCGGAGGAAAAACAAAACAAAACCAACAGCATGGCAACCGACGTGTGATACGCGTTATTAAAGGCGAACGTACGCCCTGGAGACAATGTCGACGGGCTACTCTATGGGTGTAATTGGCCTGCGAGAAACGTGGCAAGCTACAGCACGCCCGGTAGACGATACCACCGGCGACCATCAATAGTACCGCAGTACATGGAAACCTCTTTTGGAAAAACGTTGCAATCTAAGCCCGATAAATACTTCCACATTATAATGACAACCGGTTTGCGATACATAAAGCTAGCCACGGCCGGTAACAGAATGCCGCGGGCAGCCACGTATGCGTAATCGAAATTGTAAAAATAAATGCTGCAAGCTACAGTAGTACGCCCGGCAGAAAATACCTCGCAGCACAACTGTGTGGTGGCGTGTACCTGTACCACAGATATATGTTTATATATACATATATATTTATAAATATGCAACTTGTCGGTGGGTATTAGAGTTGTTAGCCTAAAACACTGGCTACGGACGCTGCGCTCATGAACTGAGGAACTGCAGCCAGCATCTTGTCATCCGCTACGCATCGCATCCTACTTTGTAGCATTTGCAGCCCCCCTGTGATTGTGTAGTGGGCTCATGGCTCTCAGTCATATTTCTCTCAGCGCAGCGCCACGGTCGGGCCAGCGACCCATTTTCTAAGCTCCACTAACATGAGGAGCTCAAACTCTCTCCCAAAACACGAACTTGGCTCATGGCTCTCAGTCGTGTTTCTCTCAGCGCAGCGCCATGGTCGGGGCGGCGACGCATTTTCTCAGCTCCACTCACATGAGGAGCTCAAAACTCTCTCTCGAAACACGAACTTCATAGCCGAAAGAGAAGAAGAAGTGTGTTCGTCCAGCCCGACCGGAATTTCCGCCATATGCCTCGTCCGGAAGTAATGTACTCGTCAACTTACCATGCTGTAGTTGTTCGCACGAGGCGATTAGTCCGTGAGAAAATGCGGAGCCAAAATGGGAAGCCTCTACCATCATGTCACGAGTCCTTAACCACATTCGGACTGTACCATAATCTGTATATTTCCCTATTTATACTAACAATACTTCGTCCTATTTTCTATGGTCCCCCGTGTTATTAATAGCATTATCCCGATGTAAGCACAAACCACTAGAAATTTGGGTCCGATGTTGTTTTTTTTTTGCGTTGTGCGGCAGTACAAGGGCTTGAGTCAGTTGTCGGATGATCAGTTGGGCTCCTTATATGCGAAATTCGACGCGAGCCGAAGGAGGATGGAATGGTTGAAGTCTCTTGGCGATGAAGCTATGGAAGGCAAGAACCGTACCACTGGGAGGAGGGCTAGTTACGTGACCCCAGATCTGAGCTCGACTAGAAGGGAGGGATAAAATAGGGGGAGGGATAGCAGATGAGATGAAGAAGAATAAAAAGAAGAAGAAGAAGAAGAAGAGAAGAAGAAAAAAAGGTGAGGAGCCTCGGAAAGTGCTGGTGCTACCGCTAGGTACCGTAGTAGCATGCTTCACGGGATGTCTCCTCCCATGAGACAAACGTCCTACCACCGCTACGCACCGATCCCACTGTAGGAGCTGGGCCAGCCGAAAATACGGGTACGTAAAGCTTCCAAGGGTATTTTCTCGTCAACCGTTTCAAAGGATTATTTTATCTGAACATTGGAAGATTCGTCGTTGACACAATATATAGTGTACCTGAAATTCCGAACATTTTGAGGATTAGACTCGATTTCACCGAGACATCCAAGAAACTCAACAGCACCAAGTGTGGCCAACAGTACGGCAGCTGAAAGAAATCGTCGTCGCCGACCAAGAAACAAAATTGTGTAGGCAGCCCTGGAAACCCGCGGACAATACCGATGTCAGCGACACTGTCCAGTTCGTCACCTGTTAAGAGATGTCCCCGTTCGACGGTTGTTTTACACATTATTAGGTAAACAAGTACAGTAGTGACGAGAACGGGTGGCAATAATGCGACGTCCCGACCAATTGGCAACAAAATATGTTAAAAATTTAACCTCAGATTTGAACTGCACGTGCAAAAAAACCGAAAGCCTGCCTTTTTTCGGTAAAACAAGTCAAGGTCGCTTTAGTATTTTCTCGGATCGTTGTATCGGTCATATCTCTCTCCCTCGCAGAAAACGAAAGTGCAAGCTTTCCATTCGTTCGTGGTGCATGATGAACAACGTGTAAAAACATTACTCCTGAATACGAAATATTGAGCCGGCATGTTCAATCTTCCGCTCTGGCTGCACCTTGGCTGGCCCAGCTCGTACGGGTTGGAAGTCTTGGCTCAATTGTTTCCGACCGGTTTGAGCTTCTCGAGTGCGTGACTACGGTACCGGTTATTCCGTCACGTTATCTGTTATTTTAGTTTGGGGCTACTGTACGTAGCGTCTGAAAATGTTGGTCGGGTGGCGAGAACAAACGTTTTCGGAAATCGCAATTCGGGTGAAAAAATGGGCCCCTCGTGTGAGGCAACAGCTCACAAAACAAGGCACCACCATCACAATGACAACGTTCAATAGCGCGTATCATTACATTTATACGGTCCCCGCACGGTGCATATCTACTGGCGCGGGTGGTCTTCGGTCGTAATGTGCTCATTTGACACGTCACTGAATATTATAGCGATCGCAGGGAACTGGCAAAGTTTCGTTTCACAAAACAAACCATTTTCCCCCATGTGAACTTCAACGCATACGTGTGGTACACATTCTAACACTTACTGTTTTGATACGACTACTGTACCTGATACTGGATATGACATCTTCGAGCCTACGCAACATGTAAAACAGGCCTCTTATGTGAGGTAGCTATCAACGAGAAAAACTGGAGAGACTATCATCAGGAAAACGGTCGGAGTGCGTGCGTCTCGGTTTACCGTTGAAATATAGCTTGACGTTACCGTTGAGTTGTTAGTCCAGTCACGCTGAGTACGAGACGCTTAACTCTCATCGGACTTCAATGGGGATATATTTGACGCTGTAATCGGACAATTGCAGCAACGGAAGCACAGCCAGATCAACGGATGCTACGGCAGTGATTGGTGATCGAAAAACAGTACTAGAATCCGTAGTGCACGGGCGCAACATGTCCCCACCTGTGATGCTCGACGATCGCGCTGATTGTATGTGGTTGATATCACCAGAGCTACCAACCCTTGTTTGAAAAACGGTCAATAGCACCAAAGCTTTCCTTGGCTTGATCTCTATCTCGGGGCCCCGACGGAGCTAAGAGGGCTAATAATAGGTCTAAGCAGGGGCTGATTCGGTTGGGGTTTGAGTGGAGGTTGGGGTTGGGGTTTGGTTTTCGAACACGGTGTGCCTTCCAACCGTTTTCTGGCGAAAAAAAAAAACGACACGCTGCCGTCTACGATAAGGTACCCTGGAATCTCGACTTCGTTCAATACCGTTTCAGCTCGTGTCTCTTGCGATAGTGGACTCGCACGGAAGCAATTGTCCAAACACCAGCAGCGTCAACCGTGTTCGCTCCAAGCGTGAAATACAGACCACCAGAAGTATAAGTTACCCCATTCTGAATGTTTATGAGGATGTTTATTACACAGCTGACGTGGAACCTCACATTGCTGCACGTCGTCGTATATATTGCATGACAACCACGTGGTATTCCTACTCTACACCAAGGATATGTACACCATAGACGTAGTTTTTAGTTTCTAGCGAGAGAAGTAAATACTGCATAGCGTTTACCTCGTACCAGGTATATTCTCTATAGGAAGTAATGGGAAAAAATCATGCACGGGATATGGCTTCCCATGAGCATGGACGGATCACATGGCCGTCTTTGCTCGGGCACGAGCAGAAGCTCAGGTGTGTATACGGTGTTGAACGTTGTACTGGGTTAGTTAGCTGATGTTTCATTGGACCTCAAGATGAAAGTGGAACATAGAAGAGTAGAGTAGAGTAGAGTAGAGCACGGTAGGGTAGGGTAGGGTAGGGGGTAGAGTACGGTAAGGTAGAGCAGCGCAGGTTGAGTAGAGCAGTGTGGAGTAGGGTAGAGTAGGGTAGGTCACGGGTAGGGAAAGGTAGGGGATGGTAGCGTAGCGTGCAATAGGGTAGATAGAGCAGGGTAGGGTAGGGTAGGGTTGGGTAATGTAGGGTAGGGTAGGGTAGGGTAGGGTAGGGTAAGGCAGGTAAGGTAGGTAGGGTAGGGTAGCAGGTAGGGTAGGGTAGGTAGGGTAGGGTAGGTAGGGTAGGGTAGGGTAGGGTAGGTAGGGTAGGGTAGGGTAGGGTAGGGTAGGGTAGGTAGGGGTAGGTAGGGTAGGGTAGGGTAGGGTAGGGGGTAGGGTAGGGTAAGGTAGGGTAGGGTAGGTAGGGTAGGATAGGGGGTAGAGTGGGGCAGGGTAGGGTAGGGCAGGGTAGGATATGGCAGGGTAGGGTAAGGTAGCGAAAAGTAGAGTAGAGTAGAGTAGAGTAGAGTAGAGTAGAGTAGAGAAACGTAGAGAGGAGTGGAGTGGAGAAGAGTAGAGTAGAGTGATCAAACATGGTCACTCTTCCTCGATTCTCGTTTACTTGCCGAACTTGTGGTATGATAACTTGAAGTGAACATACAGTAGTAGATTAAAATACAAGTTGATCCTTTCGGAACATTTCGAAAATGGTTTAGCTGATAGGAGTACAGTCGACGTTGAAACCCACAATGTCGGACATCGTCGTTGAAACTATATGGCAACCACATACTATTACGAACGCATAAATGGTTAAACGAGGTATAGGCCGCTTCTTGGGCAACAAGAGAAATAACAATGTAACAATTAACTCATACCAAGTATTCTAGGATCTATGCAGTTTCTAGCCAGTGACAACAAGATAAGATGTACCAGCATTTATTATTAAAACATACGTATCTAGTATTCACTGAATACGAATCATTAAGTATCTAGCGAGTAGCTCCGAAACATCATCAAAGAATATCCCACTACTATGATGGACTACAAAGCTCAGCCGTCTTCGTCCCACTAGCCCCCAGCCGGAGCAGTAAACCCACTCAAGCACGCCCGGAACTCGTTCTAACTTCGGTGAGTCAACGAGTAATCTACAGTAACGGTCGCCGCATGATTTCAATTGGGAGGCAGCTACCGGGAGTACGGCAGAGGTATTGGTGTGTGGCGTTTGTTCAGATCAGAAGCGACCCGATTCTTTATGCTGAGGCAAAGCACAGCTCAGAATAAGATCGAGACGCGAACGCTGCAGCAGTCGCTGTGGACCTCCGAACGCGTTTGAGCCTGAGGAACAACATCGTGGCAAAGGTTACCCGGGGTCTCGGTTGATTACCTGTTTTCGCACCCAGTGCTAAGAAGACGAGGTTCCGGGTGTGCCAAGTCGTTTGCATTTGAGCAAGCTTTCCCGGGAGTGAGGAATCCGCAAAGCTATTTCTTGTTGTGATCGTTCTGTCAGCATACGTTTCCGCGATTGGGTTGTTGGGGACCGTACTGTAGCATCCACAGGACGGGTATTGCATACGCCATCTCGCAGAGCCGCCATTACAACCTCCCCTCACAACCGATGGGATCTCGTTTTTACGGACGCGGGGCTTCAAAGCGCGGGACGATGTCAGGTGTGTAGGGGCGTGGCACTGCGATATGTCTGAGGTTTCTAACTTGAGGGGCTCCGGTAACCCTCACCCGAAAACGCCTCTAGGAAACTTAGTGCGCTTGAAAAAACTCGATAACAAATCCCACGACCTAGGTCTATGACGGATGGTACGGGAAAGAGCGTTGATCGAGTTGGCACTCGGGGTGCGATTGTTTTATTGGAGCTCTTTTGTTCTCGACAAGGGTAAGAGGGTACCGAGAGTCGAACAGTACAGTTTTGGAAGGCTTCTCTCGACCGGGTTATTTTCCGATTAAAACAGCCACCTCGCTATTCATTCCGTACAGGCACTCTCCATCCCGTATATCCCGGGAAAAAATATCGAGCTTTGGATAACAATCGTGCACGCTCCTGTGCGAATTTAACGCCGTTCACACGGCATGGTGGAAACAAAACAAATATTTTGCTATTGTGGAGCCTGGTATGGGTGGTTCCTCGGGTACGAAGACTTCCTCCCGGTGTCGTACAGTACGCGACATGTGTTGAGAATTAGGTAGATAAGAATTTCAGGCTGAAAATATGTGTTGACCAGGGTACATACCCCAGGATTTTATAGCAAAGGGTTTGTGTCCAGCGAAGACGCCACTCTCAATGTTACGTAATAGGACTTGAGAGCCTGTGCTCGACGTCGAGATCACCAGAAGCCGCGAACCCTGGCCGGAATAAGAGATTTATAAGTGGTAGCACGTACTGTACCTAGATTGGCCAAAAAAGGCTACGCCTGTCCTATTAAGGGGGCCCTGTAGCCAAAAGATACCAAGCCGTGGAGGTTTCAGTGTAATCGCATGTGTGAGTGGAGCAGTGGCCGGGGATCCTGTGTGATGTCCCCTAGCCACCTGGCTCGTGGTCCGATGAGGATCACTCCGTGATAATACAAGCTCTAAGAACAAGACTTACTGAGTGCGAGGCCAGCGAGACTGGTGGAGTCCCTCGCTGGAAGCCCTCTTGCTGATATCATCTGGCAGAGGCCATAATATCTAGATATTCGCGGAACTTCTGTTGGAGGAGTTTTCGGCTGCGGAGTATTGGGTCACAGCTGGGAAGGCAGTTGGCCCGTTGGACGGATCGAAACGGCTTGAAGCGCACAGCAGGGGAGGACGCTCCGGGAGCTGGAGGACGCACAGGTCAGGCGGCAGTTTCTCCGTTATTACAGTAGAGTCCAGGTGGACTGCTGTGGATTATGGCGCACACGGCAAGCACGCCGCTGGTGGTAGGGGAGTCTCTGACTCCACCGAAATACGGAGAGGTGTGGACCGAGCAGGCCTCTCGTGTTTTTTTTACGCAGCGTACCTCGATTATGAGGAACGGCTGCAGCTCGCCAACGCTCAGGGGGTGGTTCAGCACTCCAAAGTGAGCATGGGCCAGCTTATCCCCAATTACATTCATCGGTGTTTTGAGGGATTTTACAAGCATCAGACTACGATGACCGCCTCGGAGTTGTTGGACGCTGTTAGGCAGCACGCCGGTTACACAACCACCAGCAACAGATTTGATACCTCGCGGGCGGCAGCGGACTTGCGTCGCGTTCTCTCAATGAGGCGCGATGAAAAGCAGGGCGGTGAAACATCCGTCAAAGACCGCGCGATGATGGTAAACTCCGCTATGGAAAAGTATTTTGCGGAGAATCACGCGGTGCATGCCATGTACCGCGCGCAGGACCGTTCGTGGTTGCCCGGACCGGCGGAATTTGTGAGCATGGCGTTGGTGGATGGCTTATGGCCGTCCGAGTTCAAAAAGTACGTAAAAGGTCAGCTCACGTACGCTGCAGGGTGGAAGAAGGACCCGGCATTGGTCATGGACCAAATTTTTTCTGCTGCAGAACAGTGGAAATTCATCGAGGCGTATGGTCGGAAAGATGCTGCAGGGGCAGCTGAACCGCGACGCCAACAGCAGCAGAAACCGAAACAGCAGCAGTCCGCGAAAAAGTCGTTTGTTCGCGTCTGTTTCGAGTGTGGTGATCCCAACCATTATGTTTCTGATTGCCCAAAAGCTCGCGGTGGCGGCACAGCTCCCAGCAGTGGTGGGCGCGGGTCGTCAGGGTATCGCGGGGGCCGCAATGGCGGCCGGGGCAGATTCAACCATGGACGCGGGCGCGGTGGCCGTGGTGGCAATCAATTGACAGCGGGCGGTGGAACTTCTGCTGTTGCTTCTTCAACTTCTGGTGCGCCAGCGGCAGGAGCCGCTGGGTCGGGATCTGGTTCGTCTGTTGCCGGCCGAGCTGTATACGTTGGAGGAGCTGGAACATCGGTGGGTGCTGCTGGAGCGAGAACTTCGCCATCCACCGAGCGGGCGGAGTCAGTGTCTGGTGCTGCTGCAGGGGCGGTAGCGCCGGAACCGTCTGTATATTCGACGTCTTGGTCGGGGTGGACCGCCGATTCTATTTCTTCGGCGCCGGCTGTAGGAGGGCAGCCATGGCGTCAGGTGACTCTTGGTACCGACCAGAGTTCAACGGCAGGTGAAGTGCCTGTCGATCGCAGCGCTGAGTGTTCGCTGTTCTGACAGAATGGAACGCAGAGCACGTACCACCTCTTTTACCATGCGTTCACACGTACCGTTCGACCACGGCGTGTAAGCGACAGCAAAACGATGTTCGATGTGCAACGCGTCGCTCAACAAAGCAAGCACCCTGTTCTTGAAATGCGTGGCGGTATCACTCACCCACACACGCGGCACCCCCAAAGTCTTACACCAGGCTAGCAAATGCTTCGCTGTGACCTCGGCTGTACAAGCCTCGGCCGGTTCCAACGCCACGTAGTTGGACAAATCATCCATGATGACCAAAACATATCGGAAACCATCCTCATCAGGCAGGCCATCGCTACCTTCGGGCCCGCTGTGGCCAACATACAAAAAATCAAAGTGCACCACTTCTCCCGGAGCGGTACCATGCACCGTGTCTCCGTAGGGACGAGGAATGAGTGCACCTGCACGCGTGTCTACACAGTGCAAACACTGGCGAACGAATTCGCGAACCTGAGAATCCATGTGAGGCCAAACACAATATTCCTTCAGGCGAAACAAAGTCGGCGCCACACCACGGTGACCAGCCGAGCGCATGTGCGCGCACACCATCAAACGAGTTTGAAGAGCAAGATCATCCGGCGGAATCCACAAGACGTCACGCACCCCAACACGCACACGAAACAAACCATCATCGGCCAAGGTAGCTTGACCGAAGGTTGTCGAAAATTCATGAACACCAACGCCGATACGAGCGACAGACCTTTGTTGCGAGGCACGAATCACATCCAATGCGGGAAGCGAATCGTCAGCATTACATGGGCTGTGCACGGCAACCGAACGAACAGGCACCGTAGGAACTTTGACCCAACGAGACAACAGATCCCCCAACAGTTTCGATCGCCAGGGATGTGTTCGATTGCATAGCGGTATTGTCCTAAAACACCCTTCCAATTCTCTAGGCGTTGTGCCATGGTCTTTGTGACCGTCGTGACACACTTCTCCGGATTGAAAATGTACTGCAAGTTTCGATGATCAGTAAAGATATGAACACCACCCCAAAGCAGGTATTCGAGCCTCCGGAACGTATTAACGATCGCAAAACCTTCTTTGTCGACAGTCGCCCAGCGCAACTGCGAACCTGTGAACGAACCACTCAGAAATCCGAGAGGCTCGTGAGACATGCTTTCCAACGCCAATCCACTGCGAAATTCGTGTTCAGGCACTTGGGTGAGAAAACTACCCCAATGGAAATCAGAAGCGTCAGGAAACATCAAAACAACGCACCCGGGACGAGGATGATGAAGCGGCACTGCTTGCGCCACCAAACCCCGTGCGGCATTCCACGCCCGCACCCGATCCTCCGTCCACGCGGTATCCTTGATGACACGATTGCGCGCCACTCGCTTAGTCCGACGTGTAGCCCCAACAAGGAGCTCCTCCAAAAAATCACGTAACGGTGCTACCGTTTCCGCTAAACGTGGTAACGATGTACGCAACCAGTTGACAGCCTGCAAGAATTGCATTAGTTCTCCAGCGTTTTCGGGACGACGCATTTCACTTAAACCTTGCACTCGAGCGGGGTCATGGGACACGACACCATTGGAATACACCTTACCACACCAGACCAGTTCACGAGAGAAGAAGGTACACTTGTGGGCGGCGACAAACAGTCCAACATTCTCCAGGCGTTCAAGAATGTCATCAAGCAGCTGCAGAAGAGCTTCTTCGGCGTGTCGAGTGAACTCGCTTTGGGGTGCTGTAGCCAAAAGATACCAAGCCGTGGAGGTTTCAGTGTAATCGCATGTGTGAGTGGAGCAGTGGCCGGGGATCCTGTGTGATGTCCCCTAGCCACCTGGCTCGTGGTCCGATGAGGATCACTCCGTGATAATACAAGCTCTAAGAACAAGACTTACTGAGTGCGAGGCCAGCGAGACTGGTGGAGTCCCTCGCTGGAAGCCCTCTTGCTGATATCATCTGGCAGAGGCCATAGCCCATAGTTAATAGGACCTATGGTATACATAAAAACCTATATATTTACCTATTTTTACTAACAATATTTGGTCCGATTTACTGTGGTCCCCCACAAAAGCACGCTTCCGATTTTTTGACGCACGGTAGGTTAGAGAGGGGGAGGCAGCTACTGTTTTCCGTGGCTTCTCGCCTCCGCTCTACTATATTCTCACCCGGAAATCATCTGCTTTCACTGACAACGAACGTTTCAATGTTTTCCCTGCGACATGAGTCGCCCCGTGACCGCTGTACCTACTGCTGCTTAGGCATTCCACGAAAAATCGTCGTGCCAACAAATCGAAGGGGATTCTGGCGATATTGTGCTATCGGTTGTTTGCCATCCGTCAGTGGGCGGCATCATGAGTCAGTTCCAACGTCGATTACTCACATACTAATTCCTAGAATATTGTGCGGTAGTTGCTCTCAGCCGAAGGGCCAAGCCAGTCAGAAATTTCTGCATCCCTAGTATTAAACAGGTTTATATCCCTTTTTTCAGCCATTCAGAATCACCAATCGACCGAGTGATCACTCAATTTTCTTTAGGATCTTGAAACGTTTTTGTGATTTGAGGGTTCACGATGTATGAACGAGAACCGCCATGAGACAGCCAAAACCGATTTGAATGAGGGACGACGGAAGCGTATGCCCGAGCCAGTGGCTTGAACGCGGCAGTGAAAACTACGAATCGCCAGCAGTACAGCACGCAGCACCACCATTCCGCGTGGATTTTGTAAATATTAGCCGGCCAGACGCGCGTGATTGCACCGGCCAAGCTCGTCAGCGGTGGTAGGTGTTTTTTCTTGAAACCAACTGTTGTACGCACAGCATGCGAAACAGCACTACACTAAGGAAATACCGGTACTACCCTGAGGCCGAGAGTAAGCTGTTTGGACTCAAACGTTCGTGTATGATATGTTGCACGGGGAAGCGTGTCAACCCTTTTAGCACAGCAGCCCCGATATGGGATTAAACTAGATAAATTTCGGGTGATTTGACCCCACAACGGGACCACAACAGTAAATAAAGGGTCAAGGTAAAGGGTAGAGCATCTATTAATACAACAGTGTTTTCAAGGCTACTGGCGTAACGAACTCTACATATACCCGAGTAAAAAAAACGATTTTCAGATAATACCGTACGCTAAGCCCAATACACAGCCAAATGGGCTTGCAAGTAATAACATGCCGGGCAATGGGCATCGGACGATGCAAACAAATTGAGTTCATAAACCGCGCGCTTGAAGAGTCTCGTCGGTGGGGAACTTGTAGACCCTGCTTTACTTTACTTTACTTTACTTTACTTTACTTGACTTGACTTTACTTTACTGTACTATACTATTCCATGCTATGATGTACTACATGACTACACTGTATTTTACGTCAAATTACTATCCTACCTTTGGGTATACTATATTACACATTATTATAATATAATATAATATAATATAATGTTATACTATATTATATTATTCCACACTATACCCGAGTAAAAACCCAACCGTAGCACAGGGGTGGGTTTAATATCTCCGAGCATGGCTAGTACCAGGTACGTATGGAGGTACACGCAGAAGAGAACAGTCTCGAGGTTTGGACGAAACCTACGCAATAAAACCATGGCATACATGTTCACTAAACCCTGTGCAGTACACACCCTGTCATTCACTCAATCACGGTAACAGTTCTGATCGCCAGTACAAGACCACCACATCAACCCAGAATTCACCATGTATTCTCGACCAGACTGATAACAATTCGTCATTGTGCCGCTACTGCTATTACGGGGTCCATAGTTGATAGGACCTACGGTATTAATAAAAACCTATGTATTTACCTATTTTTACTACAGTAACAATGCTTAGTCCCATTTACTATGTTCCCCCGTAATAATACTAGTTGCTACTCCGTTAAAAGCCCTGGTACAGGGGTACGGGTTGCACTATACAGGGCAAACCAACAAGCAAACCTATCGCATCTCGCGCAGATCAGACAGATCATTATCTATCTATCTACAGTTGTAAAGCATCTAGTTCCTTGCCTGCCTTTGTGCGAGGCTGTGCAGAATGAATCTCCGTAGTTAATATCCCTCCCAGGAAACATGTACTATTGAGGTCGTGCAGAGTGGATTATACCGTTTCCACCCTGAAACATGAATGAGCTGGAGTCACCAGACCACACAAAGTCAGTGGGATAAAATATCCGCCATGGAACATCTACTGTAGACGATTTCCGTGGGAAACGACGGTCTGTCTGGCGTGTGACACATTTCCCACTGAATCCCTTGCGTCACCCATCATATTATCATCTGCGAGTGGGTTTGATTGCGTGTTGGGTTCCTTAGCGTACAACGAAAGCGCCTCACGGGAGAGGAGACTCGGGATAGTAAATACTGGTTACAAGTGCTGCGCTTACTGTAGAGCGCCTCCTATAGCCCACGCTATGAGTTTTTCGTTGAGTTTTTTTCGCTTTCGGCTGCAACCGGGGACCGGGGATAGGTCTCACCAAATTTCCCGTCACAAACAGCGTTTTAAACCACTCGAGTCCGAATCAGAACCAGCCATGCTTTTAGTTTTTGCTTGCCGTACAAACATTGCTCTGGCGGTGCGTACTGTAGTGGTCCTTCAACAGTGCCGCTATGCCCAAGCCAAACAAACCTGGCACTTTGGCGGCAACCGGCACTACCCCGCACACACACTTGTTCATCGGGTTTCATCTGTAGTACCAAGCGAAACGAACTTATTTACAGGCGCTATAGCGGGCGGCCGGCCCTACTGGACTGGCACGATAGAGGGACTCCACCACTACTACTGTACTACTTTACTACTGTTGTGTATCGTGAAACAAGCATAACGTACCAGGTGCCATGGTGAACGCGTATATATTGTATGGAGACCGCGAATATTCAGGGCAGTCACGCAGCCTACGGTGGTAGTGGCTCTGAGGGGCTGAAAAAATGGGACCCAAACGTAACCCTCTCACCTAGGCATGGCATGGGGGATAATATTTGCGAATGATATGTTACCCAGAAAGTAGATTTACGGTACAATCAAACGACGCAAATGGGGATGTCGGGTCTGAATACACACAGGCAGTCTTGTCGAGGATTGAAGAAGACAACTCGACGAGAAGGCTGCTTTCAATTCCAAACCCCTTGCCGAGCATATATTCCCCCACGGAAAGCCAACCGAACAATGATGTTGAGAGGTTGCGTGAGGCTGTAGAGAGACACCGTCCGCCTCTCCCGCCCAACGTCCATAGAATAGTCCAACCGCCAGCTTAAGGTCCGCTTCGTGACTCGTACTGCGAAAAGGGTGAGATGGCTAATTTTTGGCCAAAAATAAACGTAAGACCGACCCAGCTCCTCGACTGAGAAACTATATAACCACTACCACTCTGTCCCGAAATATAGGGATCATTTAAATACCAATATTTAATAAAAATAACCCCTAAAATTAGGGACGGAGGGATACCGTTTTGCAGTACGTAGTTGTATTTCGTGAGATACCTGGGCCACGGTGGAGGGTTGAGGCTCACTGACGCATACTACGATACAGGGGTTTGCTTTGTTGTCTTGAGGCGACCACTCACACGAGCAGCTCTTAGAATGTAAATGTGCCACCCCATGAGCACTCCCAAAGCTCCTTAGTACCACGAGAGTAAATATCGAAAAAAAAAACTGATGGTTTATTAATATCTATTTTTACTGACAATGTATGATCCTATTTACTACCATGTCCCCCCCGTAATATGATAGGCTTGGGGATTGGCCGTCGGGTTGTGCAACTATTTTTCACTTTCCTCTACGTCGGTTTCGGATGAGAGGCACATATCTCGTACCTGGTATATATTATAATCAAGAGAGGTGCTCATCTGTTATAATCGCTATATACCCCAGCCGCAGTACACCTGAAAATAAAGGAAAAGAAAACGCCGGCTACGATACGTCGGGAGGAGGGGCGCCTGAATTTTTCTCGGACGCTCCTCATACGAAAGAGGCCTATATAATTACCCATGTCAAATCCAGACACTGACTGGCCTTAAAAAAAAAACACACACACACACACACTTACCTTGACGAACCTTCCCATGGCCTATACGCAGCTGTACCGATAAAAAATATTAGAAACAATCGCCATGTTGGATACTATCGTTCTCTAGCTGAGAACCGCCATCAGTCAGAAGAAATGTTTTCGCCGCCCCTGTCGTAAAATGCCTCTTTACATGATGGGGCATTCCTTAGTGACCGCAACGAGCCCTGTCGGCCATATAAATATTTCATCCCAAAAATGACTACCCCTATATGGGTAGAACGCCTCTCAGGACTCAAACTCCAGTATTGCCCCTATCTCATTAAAGCAGAGTTTTAGGAAACCTAGTTTCTTAGCAGTCTAAAGCAAGTGTAGAACGCATGTAGGCGTAACATCTGATTTCAGGTTTTTATTTTCCGAGAAAATAGGCGGACCGGTATGGTCATGTGAAGCCCGGTCGGTCAGCTTTGTTTCGGCCATAATAGCCGACCTCTATCGCAGCACGCGTCCAGAACGTTCAACTCCTACGCTACTGCTGTAGCGCGGTACTACAGCAAGTCATACCACTTTAGAAGCGGCACCTGCTGATATCTGCCTACGTTGGGAGCTCTTGGAAAAAGAAATCAATCATGTTAGACTCATCCCGTGGACGGTTCGTACGATTGCACGTTTTGGGTACATATCATCTGACCAGTTGAGCATGAGCAACCACTGGATAGTATGGTACTTTTTGCTAGAACCATGGTATATACATTAAGTTTTACATTATTAATAGAATCCGACTCAAGTTGCGACGCCTCTGGGAGTGAGTTTGATTTGCTTACAGGAACATGTCGCTGCCCTATGCGTGCAGACTCTGTTTTTGCTGCAATAGAAGCAACACTATCCACAAAAGAGCAGCATGATTAGTGCCAAGCATCCCGCAACGCTGGGACGAGTTCTAGGGTCATTTCGGTAACACCTGCAGAAACATTGTTCGAAAGTACGGTAGCACAACATTCTTTACAATACGAGTAAGTAAGACTAATTCCACGGTAGGAGCTGCACGTCTGAGGTCAATATGGTCTAACCGGCTGCGATAATGAAGGGGAAAAGAAACTCGGTTACGATAGTATGACACTTTCACGACGTTGCGTATTTGTTTCAAGCTTAACTCACGGAAAAACTGATCGATGAAGGAATTTTTGTGTTTTAGCGCCCCCGAGAGCGAGAGGAAACCTCTGTCCACACTTATTTATCACGTTTTCAGTGTACCGGTTCGAATCCGGTTCGTTTCTTTCACCTTAGTCGGGCCTGTCTCTGACCGTGCCTTCATCAAACTATGGCTTACTCCGAGGATGTAGGCACCTGAGGATGAAGGAGTTTTGTGAACCAAGCTCCTTCGAAGTCAAGTTTGGAGTGCTTTATACTGCGCTCCCCATGCGAAGAGCTCATATACGCACAAGGCAATGACTCCCTATGACCGTGTCGTATTGCTCCGTGACGCTACCTGCTGTTCGTTTTGCTCATACCGGTCAGCAACATATCATCAAAGTAGTAGAGAAACTCGTCAACGCTGCCCTACCGTTGTCCTAACACCGTTTAATCTTGCTACCAACAGCAACCATGCGGCAGGCTCGTATAGGTCAAGCGTGGCTCCTGCTCTCGGCGATAGCCTGCGCCTCCATCACCGCCGAAGCCTACGACGGGCTTACGGTCACCGAGGACGACATAACCTTCAAGATCGACTTGTTTGATGATCTCATCAACCCCTTTAGAGTCTCATTTACCCTGGATGGCATTCACTCGGCATACAAGTTTGACGAAACGGGGCGCATCGTGTCGCTCAAGGTCGGCACCACGAGGTACTTCTTCTCCACGGAGGGTGCAGAGGCTGACGAGGACACGGCTGGCTCGGATTCCCGGGAAGGAGAAAGCGGGGCTCGGATGCTCGTTTCCACGAAGCGAGGAAAAACGCCTCGCAAGAGTGCTGCCTTCCATCGCCGTCGACTCTGGCTCGAGTGCACCGACTGTGAGGAGACCGTGGACACGCTGTGCAGCGTGAGCCTAAACGACGTGTGCTTCGTTCGGGACAACCTTCTGGAACTTTTCTCAGAAGATGGACAGGCTTCGCTGAACGCGATGTGCGACTCGTTTGGAGCGGCATGCGAGCAGTCCGCGGCCGAGATCTGCGAAGGCTTTTGCATCGAAGGTGAGGTTCGCGCCGCCCTACATGGTAGGGCAATGTCACGGTATAGGGATTGAACATTTGAGCCGCCAACGGTTTCGCAGTGCGGGAGGTCCCCGGTTGAGGACTTTACTACCCGGACCCAAATTGTGAGCCCCTGACATAGAAACTGGTTTACATCTTGGATTGCTTTCAATAAAAGCTACGACATTGATGCATCCATTTCAAGACCACCCGGTGACAAGCTTCAATGACGTGGCCTTGTCGATTGCATGGCATATAGTTTACTACCTAGAAAAAGTCCCGTACTAGCTCTACGTAGTGCGTTGCCCGTGACAGACCGATTTGCTTGGTCTTTAATGTGCTGTGGCCTTAACCCGGATGGTGTAACAATCGGTACACCACTGGAATATCACACCAATCCAGAGTCATTCACCGTTTGATTTCAGCCCCAACTCGAGTAATTCATCGATGCTGTTCAGCCAGCCATGCCCTCTTCGTATATCAACATATGTACGTACGCGGGATGCCACCGAGAAAACAGAGCGCGGTATGGTCCAGACACAAAGGCAACTCAACGAGTGGTCCGAAAAGAAGCCGGCTGTGCCACATGAGAGGGTTAGTAGCACGTACTTGTTCCCAGTCGTCTCCCCGCTTAAGCAGCCCAACCAAAAGCACCTTATATTCTATAAACGTATATACTGGGTCCGATGCACAATGTTTAGCAGAGGACACGTGCTACAACACGTCGCCTGCTAAAAAAACGTGTTTCCTGAACGACGGGGCTTCTTAACCCAAAATCGTCGGAATGCCCACAAAATGACGTGTTTGCCATGCGAATATCCATCGGTTCGCACTTTCGTTTTTGGTGTGAAGTCAGTTTTGGGGTATCACAGAGATATACAAAACAAATGGTGCACCTCCACTATAGCTTGCGTAGTTAGGGTAGCTTAGGGATCGACAACCAAATGCAACGATAGGGGATGCGTGTTGAGGAGCTCGTCATGTATACTTGACACACGAGCCGACCTCCTACTAAAAAACATGAAGGTGATGACGCGACGATATTGGTAGCACATTTCAGCTAGAATGGTTTCTGAATGACCTGGGCTCCTTAACCTCAAATCGTCGGAAAGCCAATCTCGTTTCGAAACATGATCTAAGTTTGTTTATACTTGGGCCAGGAAATTATTCATCGGGATGCAATTTGACTTTTGATGAGGTCCGTTTTCGAGTGACGTGTAGAGCTGTTCGAATGAGGAGCCTCAGAATGTTCTTGGTGAACCTCTATCGAAGAAAGCATCTGAAACCCGATCACCGTACAGGCACACAACGAACAAGATGTAAAACATAAGGAAAGGGTGTTCTGACGATACTGGACGCATTCCACCGTACGGGTTGCCCGTTTCGGTCAAAACCGCTTTAGCCGGCTGCTCTCCTCAAGCGAGCAACTACGCGTCTTATGAGAGGTATTCTACAGTAGTACTTTTGTTTCGGGACAAGCGCGAAGTACGTTTGGTCAGTTTGCCTCGAACAAGTTTCTTTAAAGTCATATCTGGGTCGACCAGACGATGAGCTAGTTCTTTATGTGAGAAAATATCAGAAAATAAGGGACCACCCCTACAAGCCAGTGCTCATTGGGGTACGAGGGTTCCCTCAGATAGGGAGGCCACGGCAGTCAAAAATAGTGTAGCCAAGAACGGCTACAGACCTCTATCGCAGCACACACGTCTAACCTTATGTGATGACTAGTGTAAACAATATAGGCACCGGGCGCAACGATGTTGGGCATTCGAGAGTAGCCATGGTTGAGGACCTTCATCACGGTAACACGTGTTTTGGGCCGTACTATAATCAAGTGGAAGCCCTTCTGTAAAACGGGTTAACGTGAGCGCCTGGGCGGAACGGTGCCTTCGGATCCAACCTGCACATTTATTTCTTGTTTTCCCCGCTGCGCACCTTGCAGCCAACGTGGATGTGTATCGGACTTCGCGTACACGCGTTCGCAGCACCTTTTGTCGGGTGAGAGTTCCTGCACGTTGCGCATGGGGGTCAATCCGAACTTCCTATTCGTGTGCCATTCAGAGCCACTGCACGCCGAGTGACTAATCTAGTCCTTTACAATTTTGAGCTTTTCAAACGTATCGGTTTTCGCGATATATGCACCGCCCTGGGTTGTAATTACGCTTGAGCCAACAATATCAGACTCGGTTCTATGTTCAGTGAGGCACGGAGCTAGTCGCCCGAATGGGTGTAGAGCCCTCCCCCCTACTGCAGGCTATACGTGATGTGTTGATATCCGTAGCGAGTGGGTTCAAATCATTTTCCCCGTAGCACCTGTCAGATAATCAATGGGTTGGTAGACACTTTAAATCCCCCCGAGCAGAATTTGTTTTTTTAAGTGAGGACATGATACGACGTGTTTCGTAGTTTCTCCAGAGCCGTGCACGTAATAGCTGCAGTAGTAGAGAGGTCCCTGCAAATCAATTTACCTGAAACCGTCACCCCTCCCACCCGCGTATGTTACCCGTCGTGTTATTTGCCGTTACCGAACAACTTCACGGGACGAGTGTTCACAGTCACCCCAGCGCCGACACTCGAGCCGGCTCCCGAACCAACCCCGGAACCCACTGCAGAACCAACTCCGGGACCGACTGTGGAACCGATCCCCGCACCGACTGCCGAACCGACCCCCGAACCGACCGTCGAACTCACCCCCGAACCAACCCTGGAACCGACTGCGGAACCGACCCCATTCCCCACGGCCGAGCCAACTCTTCAACCGACACCGGCACCAACGCCTGCTCCCACGATAGGCACAGGTGAATAGAATGGTCATGGCAGCTCATTCTAAATGTGTGAAGAGACGCTTGCTACTGTAGGGGGTAGCGCGGTTTGGAAACGAAAGCTGCGTCTGGCTGACCGGGCTCCGTAGCCGAACCACTACTCACTACCCTTCATCGTATACTTCAGGGGTGTCGCGCTTTTGCTGTCGGCTTTGTCAGACGACGGGCGGCATTCTTGAGTATCTACACCATTAAGGGCTGGGGTCCCAGGTTCGGGAAAAAACCACGCAATAATAACAAGTTTGTCACCACAACAGGACTGCGTTACTAAAATGGTTGATCATCTATTTTTCGCGCGGTGACTGGTGCTACGGTCTAGGTGGGTCACGTCTAGCTGCTGTATTCCCCTCCAATCAGAGTCGTTCGGCCCGATTGACTTGCCCAGTTTATGTGCAGTCACATAAGCTTGTAGGCGTTCCGTGGTCACCATCCACACGCCCCGCCATGGAACCTTTTGCTACTTCGTGCGTGTGTGCCAAACAAGGACATATTGTTTCTAAGCCCAATGTTTGAGTAAGGTACCGAGCCACCAGTGTCAGTGGCGGCGAAATGACTGCAGAAACATGGGGTTAACCCTCCCCTCCCGCACGTAGCACGAGCCCGACACGTGCCGCCGTAGGCGTATTTGCTACTCCGGCGACAAAACAATTGTTTTTCCCCTTCATGTTTTTTCTCGAGTGAGAGGTGCAAAGCCACGCGCAGCCCGACCGGTGTAGACCCGGTCGTGAAAAGGGGTCAGGGGTACCCCCCCCCCCGCCCCATACCGTAGACGCAACCGCCATAGGGTTATTGCTCATTGTGTTACCCTTCCAGTATTCTCAAATCTCGGCTTTGGATGAAAGCACCAACGATAACAGTAAAAAAGGTGCTCAAACGAGGAGTCTCTCCAAACCAAACGACTATACGCTCCCCCTCCTTCCGCGAATACCCTCCCGACGCGTGCTACACCTTAGGGACGCACCTATTGTTTTCGAGGCTGGTGTCTAGAGGAGGTGTTAAACCTCGCCCGAAACCGTAACTTAACAAACATGAAAATTCCATCCGAAGGGCCACGGCATTGTTCTGGTCATTTGTAAGCACATCCGAATGGTGTTTCACCAATATCGGGTAGTAACTCAATTGCGTCAGAAACAAATTAGGTTACAAGTATCCCCCCTATCGCAGCGCGCTACCCCCCACCCGTCTGTACCGCCCGCTCCCCACTCCGTCTCGGGAGGGATGCATGATAATGGTCAAATGACTAAGGCAAGAACGAATAAGTACGCCCCCGCCCCCTCTCCTTCCCCCCCTCATCCGCCCGTCCGTCCGAGCGTCTGCGTTCCGGTCCTTCCCCTCCCTCCTTATGCAATAATTTCCCGTTGCGTTTGATCGTTTGATTAGGTTTCAAGTATTTTCCCTTGAGTCCACCCCCCCCGACTCCCACCTTTTGCTCCGCCTCGAAAGAAATACGTTGTCAACGATCGAAGGGCTACGTCGAGCAGTACATGATTTCACCCCCTCCTCTTCTGTGATTCCCCTCTTCCCCTTCTTTGTATACATTCGTTTTGAGTAGTTACATAGTACTCCCATTTCTGTCTCTGGAAGCGGCTACACCGGAAATGAAATTAATTCATTGAAGCTATCATCCATACGCAAGTTTGCCTCACAAGCGGTTCCTTGTAGGATGCAGGTCATCCTTCATGTGACTCGCCGGACACCTCACGGCGCTTCGCGCTTGGTGCAAGCAATGTAGGTCTGGTCGGTGAAAACCCGATATGCTCCGTCCCAGCATTTTAGGGATGCGAGGGTCTACGGTCATATGACTGCGGATATGTATGAGATCGGGTACATCTCTCCTGTCGAGTGCACCCCCCCTCCCTGTCCTCTGTCCCGAGTATATACATATTTCTTCATCCCTTCCGAACTTTGTTTATTTTGACTTCCCACTGTCTGGTCGGTGAAAAACGGACGTGCTCCTTCTAAGGGCAGTGGTAGATGAACGGTTCTATGTTCAAACCACCACGACCATGCATGATAATGAGTACCCCCCCCCCCCATATACCTGATATATACAGGTTGGGTTGGCGTCGGTTGGAGACGACGCCGTAAAACATGCCTCTCACTACGTGAGCTGGACAGCCAGGGTACCGTTTTTTTGTCTTTTTTTTGGCGGTTACCACGGCTGGCGGTCAAGTTAAATCATTTTTGTGCGGGGAGAGCCTTCCCTCCACACAAGGGTGATGATCGTATCACGTAGTGTCTACACGGTGAGGCACCCATGAGGCAGGCACATAGCAAACCCATTGCTGTCTCTGGTACTGGCCACACCAGAAATTTAATCTGTTCATTGATGCTGTCATCCATATGCAAGAACATCCGCCTCTATAGCGGTTCTTAGTAGGATGCAACTTACCCTTCATGCGACTCACCCAAAACCTCACGGTGCTTCGCACTTGGTGCAGGCAATGTCTGCCTGGTCGGTGAAAACCCGACGTGCTCCGTCTCGGCACTGCAGGGATGCGAGGGTCTATGGTCATACGACTACGGCTGTGCATGATAATAAGTACACCTCTCCCCCCCCCCGCCCTCCCCGGCTCATGTGCCAAAAAGAGGTTACCAGCCATCGTTGATGAATGGGAGAACGTAACAAACGGGCGAGCAGGAATAAAGTGGGATGGCGCAGTTGAGAAAGTACGGAAGGATATAGGGTGAATTCAACAAGAGGTTATGTCCGCCGGGAAGTTTGGAAGGTACAAGGCAGACGTAGAAGAAAGGACAGACATAGGGGAAACGCTAGCGAAAAAGTAACAAGGTGGGATCAGAACACATTCGGAGATATACAGGGGATTGAGCAACGAAAAAAGAATGAAAACGTAGTTGCACGGCCCAATGGACTTAAAAAAAAACGCTGAAATTGCGATTATGTGTGGGTAACCTGGACCTTCCAGAAAGAAGAAATGGGTGCACTAGCAGCTGGGAGGAGGAAGTAGATGCACAGATATGCCGGTGTGACAAAACAACAGAGAGCATAACTCGCAGAGTAGGAGAATGTGAAATGTACAAGAAGGAATGGGATGTATTAAAAGAGGGGATGAGGGAAATAGACGAATATGACAAGGAGGAATTTGATACAATAGATATCAGCGAGAAAACGATCGCTCTTCTAGGAGATATATGGTGGCCACAGGCGGCCAAACAGGAAGGGCATACGATTAGCAAAACATTTCTACCTGGTACGTAATATATGGAAATGACGTAATGAGCGCCCAATTGTTGGAGGTGTCTCTGATAGGAGTATGAACGGTGCTCCGTTTCGAAAGGGATGCGTGGTCAACGGTCAATTGACCAAGGTAAGCAACAAACGAGTGGCCGCCCCCCCCCACGCCACTTGTGAATATTTTTCACTTTTCCCCCCCAATTCCCCCCCCCCCCCCCCCGACCCTCCGAATATTCCCTGCTGTAGACCTGAGCGCATGCAGTCCTAACCCTTGCCAGAACGGAGGCTCGTGCGCTATCGATGTCGGTGGCGGGAGTATATGCACCTGCACGTCAGGTTTCGGGGGTCTGTTCTGCCAGACCGACACGTCATGTGAGGAGTTGTACGTTTCAGCCCGGCGTTCGGGTAGCATTTTTTCTCCAGACTGGGGCCTCCGCATCTCCGCAACTGAAGATGTGAACACGGCCGCGGTCACTGCGTTCGTGTCTTTTGGAGCACCTGACATTTTTGGAAGCGATGTTTTTGAAACTGGGTATGATAAGCTGAGCGTTACGGTTAGAGGTGCACGTTCCGGCCCCACGTCAGTAAGCAACCAACCGAGCGATGTGATGGAACGAAACCATGGGTACACCTCTTGTCTGGCTATTCGCGAGAGTCTGACTCATGTGTTTGGACGTTATGGCATATGAACGATATAGAAACGAAGCTGAGAAAATACCGTTTAAAAAATGTGGCCCTGTTTGGTTCATTTTCATTCGTATTTCTTCCAACAGACGGGAATTTCCTCCGCTGGGGATGTTCATTGAAGCCGCGGCCACTGTGTCGCGTACCCAGAATTTTCGTGATGCAATGCGTTTCGTTGGACACGTGCCCCACGGGAGAGATTCGCTGCTGCAGATTCTGCTGTATCTCACAACTCGGCCAGTGGAAAAATATGTGTCACGGAATAAATTTTGGCTGTCTCATGTGCAGCTGTTATTTAGTTTTACAATGTTGATGTTGCTGCCTTTTGGTACTGATATGCCCAAGCGAGGGGCCTCCGAGAAAAAGAGTGAGCGGCCGTTTACAACGAGTTCAACTGGCAAGTGCGAGTAAATAGGTGTAGGGACGGACAATTATTGCGCACTTATTAATAGACGGGACGCGTTCTACGATAGAGGTGCTAATAGCATGTTTTCCGCTAAACTGTTTTCTGAATGACGGGGTTCCGTTTTCACCGACAATCATCGGAATGCCAATATTGGTTCAAAAAACGACGTTTTTCGATACGTGGGACATGGGAGTGTTCATCGGGACGCAATCTGAGTTTTGCTGAAGCCAGGTTTCGGGTGAGGTGTCGAGCTCCTTGAGGTCAAGTGAGGAGCCTCAGACAATTTAGCGCCAACCTTTATCGTGGAACGCCTCACGGACGGGGGAACGCCTCGCAAAGGTTTGCCATTGAAGAAAAAAAACGAAATTTGATGCCCGCATCACACGACGTTTCAGCGACGAGCGACGCGCTTATCAAAAATAAAACTCCACTTAATGATATATGGTTACATTTCTTTGCTGCCGTGCTTTTCCTGTGCGCTGTCGATTATAACTTTTCCCACAGCCCTAGCCGCATTTTTCATCGAGCTTGAGTTCGTCGGGGAATGGACGGACGACCGCACGGCCGTGTTCGAATCTGCTGCGAACAGGTGAATATGCTGTAATAAGAGCCATGTCGACGCCAGCTACGTAGGACACCTCGGTAGGCGTTGTGCCTTCGTTTCTAGGCTCCTCGCACATGAAAGGCAATATATCATGTTATCACCGAGGCATGATTTCAAAGAAGGTTTAGTCGCGAGATATCGCGACCCACACGTCTATGGGGTAGTCCTGAACTGAATAAACTTGTAGCAATATCGTACACATCTTCGTATGCGGTACGGTGCATCACAATACCGTCACTCTCGCTAACTCGAAGGGCTCAATCCAACACGATATATCAAGCTATCAAGATCCAACACCGTACAGTGGAAGGATGAGCCAGAGATAGCGCACTGAATGTGTTTGAGACAATTTCTTTCCTCTGAAGGGTTTGTTTTGCCTCACTAAGCAGAATATCAACCATCTGACAGACCTGCAAGAGAAAAGGGCCACGACTGCTGCTACACAATGTCGTGGGGGCCAGGGTATTCAAACTAAGAATTCGCACGTACTACCTATCCCAAATTCTAGAGGTATATGTATCTGGGTAGCTTATCCCCGTCAGTTCTATTACAGGGGACCATAGTAAATAGGACCTATGGTACACACAAAAAACTTATATATTTACCTGTTTTTTCTAACAATACTTGGTTCCATTTACTATGGTCCCCGGTAATAAATGCCTGGGGCTCCATAGCCTGAACCCTGCCGTAGCTCGACTCTGCTGCTAAGCACGTCAGCGGAAATGGGAGTTCCATTGGGCACAAAGGCGTGCTACGATAGCGGTAGCACAAGTTTCGCCCAATGGTACGTCTGACTGATTAGCGGGCTCGTCGAGACTGGAGAGCAACCCGAGATCGTTGTAGGTTGGACTACAGTTTGGGCTTGACTAAATCGTTTCGGGATACATCCAGCTGCTGTGCGAGGTGGAGGGGATTTTCATGGCATTACGGTTCCTTTCGGATCGAAAAATTAGAGGTGGGATGGCGTATCAAACTCGCCGAGCGAGGGACTTCAGGAAAATATTGGGCAGCAACCACGCGTCCTCGACAGGTTCCGAATGATACGGGTCTCCCCGACAGAGGACCTGGCCAACGTTGTCAACGTGATATTTTCAAAGTAGCACTGCCTTGTAAGGGTAGTGCATAACTTTCTTGAGCTCCTCACGTGTGGACCACAAGGTCTAACTCAAACCCGTACCGGTGCTTCGGAGAAGGTTATTCGCGCGATCCGGGTGGCGATTCTTCGCGCCGAATGTTATAGGCGACCGTAGAGATCAGAACCACCATTGACACACAAAAAATCTACATATTCCACAACTTCGACCACGTATATTTGGTAAAGATTCCTATTTACCCCGGCAATAGCCCGAGAGCAAACACATCGCGTACGTAGGACAAGTATCGTCCTAGTAATATTATGATCGGTAGTTGCGCAACTCCTTGAGGAATTTAACGGTCAGAACATTTCGAACCAAAAGCGTCGTTTCTCTGCCACCGTGAGTTTGTTCCCCCCCCCCGGCTCCCTCTATGTTCTGTGCTTTTCATCGTGTTCTTCATGTCTACCTACGTGGCCAATGGGGTTGCTGCTGGCTGGTGGGAGTTTTGGGCGAGTACATGGGAAGATTCACAGTCTAACTCCGCTGCCCGTGGCATGTATCTCTTACAGTTGCGCCGTAACTCGACGTGAAACTCTTCCTGACACGAGGATCACAGCAGCAGTACCTGCCCCCAACAATGGCCTTGAGAAAGTATGCCAATCCCGGGGCTCTATAGCTTTACACCGTCCACCGCATCGGTTGAGTATATCGTCCAGACTATCTGTATGTGTTTCTATGCTGACCAACGACAAATCAAATAGCCTCATGGTGACAGCTGTGTTTGACGGAATCTTCGTTGAGGACCCCACTTCTCCCCTCGACCGTTAGCCGTGCGTGAGGCCAAACGCGCAACGAAAAACGTACCGCCGTCACCCCCACCTCCGCCCGCGCACTTTCCTCTTTAACCATAAACGCATGTTCTCCGAAGGACGCCTGCGCTACGGTAGGAGTGGCACGTGAAATTTGCGGAGGCACGAGCCACTGAAGGGAGCGAGTTGTCTCCCACACAAACAACTGACCCTGTAAAAAATATCGAGGGATCCCCCGAAGGAGCATCCCATTGCCTAGCTATACACCCGATATTCGGCTGGTATAGTAAGGCATATATTTTTGCCGCGTATGGGAAGCTCGTCGGTTACAATGGCTGAAGAGCTCCATCAATCATAAATGGTTAAACCTTACAGTGCCACGGGCCTGGGCATTTTAGCAAAGTCTTATTATCGCTCCACCCGCCAAGAAAGGGCGACAAATTCCACCAAAGACAACCAGGTTGTTTCAGCTGTTGGACCGTCGTGAAACGACTCCTGACATATTCGCTCGTACATTAGGAAACAAGTGCGTTTTTCGCCTCCCCCCCTCCCTCCCTCCCCTTGCTCCGTCTCGAGACTGATGTGTGGTGCGTGGTCAATGATCGAATAACTATGGCAAGCAAGAATTGAGTTGCCCCCCCCCCCCCCTCCTCGTTTTTAATCGACTACAATAAAGCGGTGTGTCTGAACAAACGCTGTTCGTTTTTATTGTCAAAACTTCCCTCCACTCAATAGTTTGACGCACATTGAACCTTATCTAGGCTAGACTGCAGACAATAATATCCTGATTCCATTTTTACTCTTCTACACACGCTGACTCTCAAACCCCGCAGTACCAAATGCGCCAACAAAACAATTAACCCCACACAAAATCCCTTTTTTTTTGGGTATCACCTCCTTGCCTAGGCCTGTTACTACGTCTGCTGCTACTGAGCGTTACCCCGTAATATTGGAGGCGGATTATATTCTGATATACGCACTTTGAGGAGCTCAATATCCCACCAACCAACAAAACCAGCATGCCCATGCGCTGATAATGGACGCGTGCTTACGCTGGGGTGCAACTCAAACCTCACGGGGATGTATGCTACCGTTGAAGTGTGCCGGAAAATATATTAGGTGTCTGACTGGGCCTTAAGGAGAGTTAAGTCCCAGTGACTCCCCAACACTGATAGTTAGAAAGCTAATAGCGCAACCCGATGCGCTAGGTGCGTCGCGAGCTATGTTGTAAAAAACACCGACGGTGTTCAAATGGTGCTTGGTTAGGGAGCCCCGTCAGACAGAAAATATTTTGGCCAAAACATAGTGCCCCTACCCTTACTGTGGCAAGCCTCAGCGCCGGTCTCACTCGACAGCTCTGTCCGATCACAAACAATCCCATGGCGTTGCTTTTGTGTGCGAACCGTAATGAAAAGCACATACCGTGTTTCCACGAGATTGGGTAGTTCTCTGGACGGGGAGGGCCGTCGGAGAAAAGAAGGAGGAGGCCAAACCGCGCCATCTCCGTCGAACCAGGCGTCGGTTATCCCAACAGTAGTCCTAATACCAATAAAACTACTCGCAGTAGAGTAGTGCCTTAACTGGTACAGTAGTGTCTCGCTTGAAGCAGGCGATCGTGTTAAGAAAAATAGACCCGAAACGTTGCTACCCCTACGTACATATCAGAGAATGAGTCTGATGTAGGTTCAAACCTGCCCGCCCTCGCGTCCTTTGTATACACCTTGGATCGAACAGATGGTCGGAGGTTATCACACACGTGCCCTGCGGAGGCGACGCTACGTCCCCGGCTGGCCAACTCCTCATCGAGGCCACGGTGGAAGAGATAGACGGAGAACTTGGTATCCTTGGATTTGCTGGTCCGACTCGCGTGTGGTCCGACTGCCCCACCATCAGCTTCGAAGGCGCCATGACGTTTGATATCGTCGACATCGACGTCCTCGAAGAGAACAACCTCTTGGAGGGTGTCGTTCTCCACGAGATGGGGCACGTCATTGGCATCGGGTGAGCGGTACGATGCGCGCATCGACTGAGGCCGCGGTAAAAAACACGTGAGGTCAAGTTTAGGTTCTTTGACGTTCGGTCACTCGGAGGCGCCACGCCGCAAAAAGACTCAGCTCCACTCTCGGGGTTGCACTTTTTGGCTCAACATTTCCGGACATGTTAAGCTTCTCAAGTGAGCCAACATTAGTTGTACCAAATAGTGAAATAGTGTTACTAATATATTTGGTCTGGGGTTCGTAGCGCATAGAAATGGTGGTCGGATTGCGCAAAATAAGTTATTCCAAGTCATGTCTCACGTGAGGTGATGAGCTCTTCGCGTGGAGATCTCAGACAAGAAGGCACCACCCCCACCGAGGAATTGGTCAATTGACTCAATCAACGTCTTTTAGTTGCAGTCCGTGATGAGCTCGATGTTTTGTGTTGGGTTTCGCGGCATGGACGTCATGAGAGAGTTTTCGCTAGCTGCGCCACCAAATCAGGTTCGAGCCCAGGATTGGAGGGAGGTACACAGAACCCCTCGCTCGCTTGGCCTATATGCGCTAGAGGTGGGGATAATATGGGTAGCCCTCACACCGTAGCTCAGGGTCGATGCCACGGTTACATTATACTCTCTGAACATCGACCTAATTTGAGCCATATCGCACTGGCAGTGTTAATTATAATCGTTCTACTGGTACAAGAAGAAATATCGCCCCTACACACATACAGATAAGCTGAGCAATGTAAAATGACAGCACAATCCGACGAACAACATCTTGGCCTACTGAAAGTATATTTAGGATAATACAGTAAACGTAGAACGGTGCTTCAACGGACGGTATTACAGTCGTACTCCGTTGAGGTGAATCGTCCCATCAGTCACACCAATAATTTAGACCAAACGTGGTACCCTCTTGTGTGGGAGCACGCTTCATACAACAAGGTTTCATGGAGGCGAACCGCCCGGGGGTCTGCGTCAGCTGGCTGTAAAAAACATATCGCCAATAGCTTAGTTGTTCGTTTGAATGATATCTACAGCTGTTTGACTTGACCCTCACGGCGACAATTTCGAACCAACCCATCCGGAATTCCAACGATGGTGGTTAGAGTTCATCCTAGCTGAGGAGAGCTCCGTGAAAGGCAGAGATTCAATTGGGTAAACATAGTGCCACTACCACTGTTCCCCCGTCGTTGCACTACGCCGTATGCATTTCCGTGGCTAGTAACGGTACGTGTGCTTCAACGCAATGCGTAGGTCGACCGCACAGCACCGACTGTTATGCGTCTGCTTCATTCCGTATTACTGTAAGAGAGTAAGAACCTTGCCTTCGCACAGGAATGCAATCGTTTTCCAGCGCGAGTTTTCTCGATAGCGATAAAAGAGTGCTAACGTCGAGCAGCGTATGTTCGGATGGCTCTCGACGACAGATCTTCCCGGAAGCTCCAGTGTTCGGTGTCGGCAGCCTTTCCGTTCTGAAACAATCGAGCGCTAAAACACCACCCCATCCAGCTCTGTGTGAACTCCGTTATATTTTCGAAACCATATGCTCCTAGCATGATGGCTAGATCGACTAGTGTACAGTAGTAATAGTCGCTTCTGAACCTTTACCACGACAATAGGCTGATGTGTGTTTAATATCGTGATGTTATTGTGTTTGCGCGCATGATATCGTATTGCAGCACCCTGTGGGAGCCGCCGTTTTCTGCCTGCAGCACGTGCCGGACAACCAGCGACTCTGCCTGGAACTGTCCCGCCGCCGTGAGCACTTATTTCGACCTTGGCGGTTCCGATGCTAATATCATCGAGCTGGATTTTGGTGTCGGTAAGCGAGAGAAGAGCAAGTACCACTATATATGCGTACCACTCCTCTAAGGAAATATAGGAAATATACGGACAGTTTTGTTCGGTGTACAGTGAAAAACAAACATAGCGGTCTTTCTGTTTACACCCAGAGTGATATTGGTTTCGTGAGTGCTCTTCGTAGGGTGAGGATAAGCGACAGGGCTAGGGATAGAGCTTTAGGTAGGCAGTGGGTGTGGGTTTACGATCAGGCTTGGCGCTACCTCTCGATAGAATGCGCTTGAGCGGTGAGGAAGGATATATAAATATATATATATATATACGTACCGTGCCGTGGATAAATATTTCAACCTTAGCGGCTCGGGTGCACTGACATCATCGAGCTGGGTGGGGTAGTGCTATTTGAGACAAAAAGGACGTACCTAGAGTAGTGCATTATGAGCACCATCGTTAGTACAAGAGGGAATGTTATTTGCGGCACTTGGCACCGCTAAATGTGAAAGTGACTACGTAGGAAACCTGTCGTCGTAGTTGCGTCAACGCCTCTTTAAACTTCATGAAAACGGTGTTATTGTCGGGGCCTGTACGTCGAGGGCAGTCACGCGACAGCACCCTACCCTCGGTTGTCTTCACGGAGGAATATGCACCGTCAGTTCGATGCACGTATGTACGCGCTTGCTAAAACAAGCAGCAAGCACTGGCGACGTTTGAGCCTTTGCTCGATGTAGAAAACAAATCCGCCGGTCGAAGCCGTGTCCGTAGGCACGATAGTGGAGTCGTCCGTCGAGGTCTCCGATATTTTCCGAGCCCATGGATGCTCTGAAACGGAATCTCGCAACTCACCACGAGAGCCTTCCTACGACAAGGGTTGAGACTCATCCCACGGGCGGGTTGAAGAGCTAGCCTCGATTTTTCGTGCCGGTTGCCAGCTCCTCAAAATAGTAACTACCGGTTCGTAGTATTTACAGTTACTGGGGAGATATGACCGTTTTAGGACAATGTAGCGCTTGTAAGAGTTGGACGAGTCGCACGAAAAAATGTACTTCGAGCGAGATTCATTGCGAGGATGAGCTCAGAACACATGGCTCCCAAACCCACCTGCTACTGGGGCGTTGCTCTTGTCGAACGTTTACAAGCACAATATGATCGGATCGCGCACGGGGGCTGCTCGGCTGAAAGGCTATGCCGAAAGTTGACACCCGATGGGTCTTTTAGATGTTGCCTGTTTTTGCTTTGCGATTCGCACATAGGGGGCGATCGTTTTTTCAGCGCTTTTCTTGTTTCTCTGTTCAATTCGAAATGTTTTATTTTTCCGGGCGTTTCTACCAAACAATGCCAAAAACACGTCTGATGTCCGTTTTCGTAAGCGTTCGCGTTCGGGAACAAATCGGCTGCTCAAATTACGATCACGCACCTCTGTGCGAACACAACGAGTGTTCGTTTGATATCAAATTTAGTCCATGGGATCGAGAATACCAGGTATCATGTTTCTCCACGTCGTTCTCCACAGCCAGCCGAATGTTGAGTGCGGTCTGGCGGTCCTCTAGTAGAGGCGAGCAGACGATTGCTTCGACAGAAAGAGCACGTTCGAGCCAATTTATCTGAAACTGACGGCGGGGACTCCGCAACCGGAGATATCCCCCGAGCATCTAGATAATAATGTTTTTGCGGCATTCTTTTCGGTTTATATTATGCCTGCAGTACGTAGGCCGGCCTTGTTCTCGGGTTCCCCGCTCACGTTTTTTCGCATGAAGCCAGGGTTTTGATGACGTAGCCAGGTGGGGAATAGAGGTTTATCTACCGACTGGCAGAGGCGACGACTGTTACGGCAGAAAAAGAAGGTTTCCGAGAACTTTATCTCTGACTACCGGGGAAATCTCCAACCTGAGATCTACTCATCATCGTGAAGTGTTAGCGGCATGCGTTGCGCCGTATAACATCTCTGTCGTGCTTAGACCCTCTATGGGTTTTCCCATCGAGAGGTAGGCACTGTAGAGATCTTCTCGAAGGAGGGGCCTCCAGAAAAAACCTTAGCAGCACCCCTACGGTATAGCATCCCTGCCAGAAAGGGGTTGCGGTTTACCCCTCACATGCTGCACGTGTCCTTAGGTACAGTACCCGTCGCAGTGGCGGAACGCGTCACGATGAACTGATCTGACCCCTCCCTTTACGGCCTCGCAGGAACGGCTTGCGGCCATTTCGACGAAGACATTTTTGAGGACGAGCTGATGACTGGCTTCGTCGACGCTGTGAGTGCAGTGTTTGAGCTTGCACCCGAGAGTTTGCGTCCATGACACTCGTCTACTTCTTCGGAGCTCCAGATCGAAGAAACAAATAAAAAGCTAACCCTTGAACGATTAGCCCAGGGTCAGCTTCAGTTACAATATGTCTCATTGGTCAACAAGTTGTTCGTGTGTTCGTGTCCTGTTGTGTATTGCTGCCGGCATTGCGGTCCCCCCCCCCCGTCCTGACCCGCCTTCTGTAGGCAGAAATCTAATCGTTACATGCGCGGAGTGGCATGACCCAGCGTCCGTCCTCTCAGGAGAGGTCTGGTTCAGTCGCTTGCAATCAAAGTATCGTATCCAGAGTGCCCAGCAATGGAGCCAGGTTTCCCGAAAAAGCTGAAGTCGGTCCGCCATGCGAAGGAGTTCGAGCCGCTGGGAAAAGGCATCCTAGATTAAGTACCGGAAGTTCCATGCAATACGTTCCAGACCTGTGGTATCATGCAGGCACGGCAGAATTTCCAACATCAGGAGTTTTTAGATTATTTGGAGGCCTTGTGTCGCGATATTTCGAAAAAAAAACAAATCGAGAAAAATACATACCTGGTACTAGTTTATGATAAGATAGCAACATTGCTCGGAGCAAAACCTTTCGAAATCCTGGAAATTCTGGAAACAAAACCACCACCCGATCATAACGGCCCTCAGCTCAGGAACTGGATCATGTCGCCGAAATCTCAACTGTTTTTCGTTTGTTTTGCTTGTTTTCTTGCGCATGCTACGGAAGATGAACGTCATTGTTTTGCTGAGTCGCCTTACTAGACCGCGAGGAGCTCTATACCTCACTCAAAATGCAACTGCTACACACCCGATAAAATATCCGGGGGTCATCTAATAACTATAAAACAAGAATACTGCAACACAAGAATGAAAATTCCGACTATTTCGGATTAAGGAGTCGTCCGTTTTTCAGAAAATGTTTCGGCCAAAACAAGGGATAGCCTATCTTCGGACGCGTGTTATGTACCTAGGCCATGCGATAGCTCTCCTCGTTTCTAACATGTGTTGTTTTATCGGCGTGAGTGTTGGTACCAGAGAGTCCCTTAAGCGAGGGCTCTCGGAATAATTAAGGACACGCCCGTACAATAGTTGAGGGGCTTTGTCTGTTGGGGATAAGGTAAAAGGTTAACTGATCGCCAGCTCAGTCTAAGCCCTATAGCACTCTACCCCTCTTCAGAGCAGTGGGGTCCTTATTCTTCGTGTGGGACCGTACGTGCCTAGTCCAACGTTCTCACCAAGCTCTAGGGCCTCAGATTTTCAGTACAAGAAAAATTATTTTTTTCTCAAACACACGTCTCCGTGGTGGACGTGACACTCGAACTTGCGACCATCGACACATGTCCTGCCGACGACGCCAGTGTTAAGTGTAAAGAATGTATGGACGTACTATAGGGACCGACTACTGCTAGGCCCTTTCCCCGTCACGCCCTGTTTTTGCAAGGTCTCAGTACGTTGGGCTGAAGGTAAATGGGTGACCGCTCGCCTACCCATCTTGAGCCTTATTGAATGGCTCAGTAATAGTCTATCGTGTCTGTTACTGTTTTCGTTTCTCGTATGGAGCAGTATTCGTTTAACGTGTCTTCACAATGTTTCGCGTGGCTCCTTGATCGTGCAACGTGCTCTCCTTCTTGTCTTCCGATTTACTCCGTTTGCTGTTGTTGCAGACAATGTCCCTGTCGAAGATGACGGCTGCCACTCTCGACGACACGGATTACACCATCGACCCCTCAACGGTAGGCTACTGCTTCTACTACTACAGCTGCCGTTGTGCATTACAACTGGGTATATATGTAGACCCAACGTCCCTGCAATTTATGTATGTTATGTTGTCAAAGTTAAGTGAGCTTGAGCTTCATGTTCCCGACATCCGCGAGAAAAAGAAAATGTGGGAGGAAAAAAAACATTAAAACATAGGAGTTGTGTACCAGGTGATAGTACATCACAACATGAGTCTTACCCTGGCCGTGTGGCAGCAAGTAGTGCTCGTCGTGAGTATCTAGTGGACCATTCACCGTTTGTCACGGCATACGATAGTTGTGTATTTTTGTATATACGTGCACTCGGGTAGATTGGTACACGATAAGCTTTTGTGGACCGAAGTGTCGGTTTAGGAACAACTCACTCAGTGTTTAAGTCGTTCGTCCCAAAAAAGGGATTGGAGTCCTCCAAGAGTTGACGGCTTCAGTCAGCGCTGCCCAGACAGGTTCCATCATGTTTTTTGGAGTTTGATCCTTTGATTATGGTTCGCTCCGTTACTTAATTGACAGTGTGGGCGATGTACAGCAGTACCGCTGTCAGATATATTCCTCAACCACAAACAACTTGCAATGTTTTGCCTCCAAAAGACGTATATACATCGTGCAGTTCGAACGCGGGACTGAACGAGAGCACCGAGGTGTGACCTCGTTGTATCCACCCATCCATGCCGACCACCCGCGGTGTCTATCGCCTCTTTTCCCCCGTGTGTTCGTCAGGTGGATGCGTACACCCTTCCGTCCCAACGCGGTGAGTTGAAGCCTTGTTCGATATTAACGTTGTCCACATTACCACACGCGCGTGCATGCAATGTTAGTCCGGCTCTAGCTTGAGAAGGACGGATTTCGATGACGGGGTTTTATACAAGACGAAACCAGAGCCTAGATTTTGCCGCAGTACCGGGTCTAAATGAATGGAGAGGGGCGGGTGAAGCGCATGGTTTATGACTTGAGAGATGTTGGAGAGAAAACATTGTACCCATACTATCACGGGGGACCCTATTAAATAGGACCTACGGTACGCAGTAAATCCTATGTATTTCGCTATTTTTACCCCCATTATTTGGTCCTATTTACTATGGTTCCCCGTAACACTGTAATTCGATATGCCTGGAGCTACGGCACGTGGGGCGCTTTCTTGTCCAATACTTGCGGTCGATAAGGGCCACTCGGCGGAATCACCATCGTATTTCGTTCGTAGCACTGTTGAGACTTGAAGATTTTCATCGGCGGGGCATTGCTTGCTACCCGCGAAAACAAGCAAACTTGTGCGCCTAGATTCGAGTGAGATACAGAGGCACTCGTCAGAGTGACGTAAACGGGGTATTATAGTGAACAGCGTGGCATCACCCCCCCCCCCCCCCCCCCCCCCCCCCCTCCGTACCGTAGCACTAGTGATATATTCATGCTTTTGAACACTCTAAATGAAGGCATCAGGTACATACCTGGAATGTATTTTGATCTGCGTCTAAAATCATCACGGTCGAGCAACGCCCGTAGACGCATTGAAATCGAACATTTACGATGTCGGGGCTGCCGTAAAACACGTGTGGAGCAAAGGGACGGCAGCAGGGGTGGTGCCACATGTTCTGTGTCTGTGAGGTGATCACTCAAAAACTTAGGTTAGGGTTAACTTTGTGCCACACGAAAAACATACGGGGAGCTCAAACATATCCCCCGAAACATGACTTCAAAAATTCGCGTGCGCGCTGCCCGACCTGCAAGTTTACGCAGCGCACGTACAGTAATCCTACGCAAAGCGAATTTATTACTGCAGTACCCATTTTAGAGATAATCACAGGCACTTGTAAAATTTTGATGAGAGCTTTCCTTGTCGGAACATATTGAGCCTAAACGTGCGACCCTTCCCGTGTGACGAATCTAAGGGCTAGGGATACAAAGTCCTATGAGGGTATTGTTTGCCTCCCCTCCGTGGTTCCTGACATCGAAGCGTGGTAGGCGAGAGGATACAAGCTACGCGTGATGCATATTTCGAGCCTCTCCAGATCATTCCATCCGCTCACGAGTTTTCCATTTTTTTTTTTTTCCCGCCTAAGCGGCGAAATTTTTCTCTCAGCTGCAGTAGCGTCGTCCGTTTAACTCCTGAGCCTTCCACACCCCTCTGCAGTCGTATATTTTAGTTCCGCTTGTCTGCATCGCAATGTTGTCCACGTCGTGCATTTACCACATCATTTGTTTTTCCCCTTTCTTGTACAGCCCTGTGTTTCACTTCCCCTTTCAGCGTGTTGTAGGTTTTGCTTATCCTACGTGTGTTGTCCTTGTCTACGTCGTACGTTGCAGAACCCTTCCTCCGCACGGATTCGGCGACGTCTCCTTTCCCTGCAATCGTCGACACCGCCATGAACGCTACCATCCTTACCATCGACGGCGACGGCCATGTTGTCGACGAAGTGGATGGGCTCGTGATGCAGTTCTAACTTTGGCTTTGCCTCGCGCACCACCACCGTACGTGCTACGTACGAGCGGGGCATGGTAGTCCGCCGCCCCGCGATGGGCCCCACAGATACACCGTACGTTCCCGTGTGTTTGTACAACGGACTGCGGTCCTGATTACTGCAGTATGTTCCCCGGAAAAAACAGACTTTCTATGGTAGGCCTAGCGCTGGGTTTGGCTCCGAAACATGTGCTCAGGTATCATGGTACCCATTTTGTTTCGGGGTTTCGGGATCCAGTCCGAATGTTCTTGCAGACTACACCGTGACTAATGGTTACCTTCCGTCTTCTGTCTACACCGCTAAGTTGCCTCTGCTCCTCCCTTCTGTGACCTTAGCGAGGTGGACTCCAGTGAGCACGAGGTGTCGTTCATCATAATGAGTTTTTATATTCCCTTTTGTTTTGGCTGGCGTCGAACTCTTCGAAACTCTAGGCCACGTGTATGGTAGGGGTTGTCAATCTTCCAGACACGTCTTTTGTTTTTCTGTTACTCAGAGCGACTCGGCGGAGTGACTACTACAGTACTACGCTGTTCCTTCGCAGCTCAAAATGTTTTTTTTCTTTTGGTATTCAAGATACGCACCGACATCGCGTTGTTGAGTTGTGCTCTTGGTCAATAAAGTGTTTTTTTTTTCGTGTCCGAGTGTGATTTGAAGTACAGAGGCACTCGACCGATTGGCTCAACCTCCAAGGGAGAACTCCTCCAGAGGGAAATTGGCCATAGAACGTGAAGATTACAGCAACGTACAAACCGGTGTCGGAGTTCCAATGTAAGAAGGCGTATCATACGACACGGGTGTAACATGGTTCTTCTATTGCTGACCTGGCGCTCGATCGCTCTCAGGCGGCGGATAGCACCAAACGTTTACGTGCTTTTTTCGCTGTGTCGGCGTCCCAAAGGGCTCAAATGCGGTGTACCTCGTGACAATAGTGCCGTGCCACCAGCATCCGATGTCATGTGCAGGTGTCCACATCAGGTACCATAGCTCGCCTCCGAAGCATGACTGTGACGCGTTCTGAGATAGGGTGTAGCATGCTTAGTTTTTTGCGAAACGTTTCTGACTGACGGCGTCCCTGAACCAAGTAACTCACCGAACATAATGTTGATCCTGTATTGTGTTTCACGAAATCAGTTGTCGAGCAGCGCTTACGATGGACCGTGGTTACGCGTCCTTTTTATTTTTTCTCGAGATCAGATCGTTAGGGATATATATGGTTGAGCTCCTCAGGCGAGTAACCTTATGCAGCGAATAGGCACAACCTCCGCTTACCGTAGCACACGTCGTGAACTCTACGGCAGCTAGTTTGATCGTTCACTGGTTTTCGTCCCCCTCTACGGTACCGCGGGTAGAGGTTTCGCGGTATAGGCTTGACCCACTTCGGTGCTAAAACAACCGGTAGCTTTGCTTTAGGCCCGACTGCGTTTTATATCCGGGAACCGTGGGAACCGCATATGTCATGGGGTTGGAGTTTTGGATCGCATATACTTATCACTGGGAGCGGCTCGTCAACTATCGTAACTGAGGAGCTAACTACCTGCATGTTTTCCATCCGGTGCGCAGGTGTTGCGTATTCGTGTATGCGCCTTCAGTTATATTGTGTGTTAGGGCTCGTAGAGCTTACTGTATCACGTTCGTGTGGATGGTAGCTTTGTTTGACGCGGGTATCAACTTTTCGTGTGTCAAGGTCGGTCGAAGCGTGGGGGGTGTTAAACCTTTCTCCTTTTGAAATGAAGAGCTCATCATGAAGGAATGATGCTGTTTCAGCCACAGCACACCCGTCGCTGTAACCCTTTATCTGCTTCAAACCACGATTAACGGCAAATCACTAACCTACTCGACCGCGGTCCTAGAGGGGATGACTCCGAAATACGGGCGTGGCGCTATGTTAGAAAGGTGGGATACGACAACTAAACGCCAACCTCTCGACGAGTGGACACATCTTGGGTTTCGCAACATCGAGAAATACGCGGTTATCACGGGATGCATATTATGTGCAGCTTTGTGAGGGGGTCGGAGCAATCGGCCACCACCTTAAAGGACCCTGGCGGGGCGATTGCATTGAGCTGCTGCTGCTTGGAGTACAATGTATTTCTGGAGCAAGTCGGGATAGATCGTCATGTGCTCCAAAGCGACTACCGTAGAAGGCGATACGTTCGGAGTTGGGGTATGTCGTGGGCATGATATCAATCCGTGTGCTTGTTGCGGTGGTCGTTGTCTGTTCATGTTTCGAGGTTTCGTTCGCCGATTCCGAAGCAAGAACTAATGAGGGGGTTGGAGATAGGGCAGAATCAACGCCGCGAGCCAGATAATACCTGGGACGGGTTTCTATTGATATCCCCGGGCCGGATTCGAGCCGTGCTACAGTGATGGGAGGGGAGGAGGAGGGGTGTTGATTAGGATCGTGAACCTACTTGATTTGCACGATACATTTGAAATCACGTTGCTGGGCGGGAGAGAGCGGAAGGGGGCGTAGTCGTGTCATGCACGGCGGTGCAATCGTATGGCCGTTGACCCCCGTGTCCCTACGATGCCGGGACAAAACACGTCTCGTGTTCACCGGTCAGGCAAAAATTGCTCGCATGCACCAAGCGCGAACCGTCCGTGACGTACTCGGCGAGTCGCATGAAAGGTAAGCAGCGACTAACAGAGAAGCGCTTTTGGAGAGAGGGAGGTCGGGGTGGAGGCGCACGTTCAAGCCCAGTATCAGCGTTCTGGTAGCCAAGGTCGCTCAAGTAAGGAGTTGGTCAATTGCTTGGAACTCGCAAATCGCATAAATTTCTGTTTTACTCTTTTGTTTCGATATATGCATAGTGCATCTACGTGGCGGGTGACGTAACGTTGGCTGGCTTGGGCACACGCTGTTTATCACGGCGAGGGTTTGGAGGGGGATAGCACACAACTCCTCAGGATATTGACCAGATGAAGTTTTGGTACGCCCGTATGGTAAAGTGGCGTTTTTGTCAATAAGGCCCGAGATACACCTGCGAGACGACTAAGCGATAATTCGATTAAGCCGCTTGTCTGTTTTTGTTCCTGTTTCGCCGCACGATACATCCGGTATTGTTGACAAATGGGCGAAGTGGTCCATGATACACTGTTTTGTTCGGGGACAAACGCGGGGTAAGCTACGCTCTATGTGCAATGTATGTATGAGCAAATTGGGGTTCCAGTCGGCTAGTTTCCCTCTTGCATCTCGTTGCGTGTGTCAATATGCCCGAAGCTCGCCATGAACAGGAACACCCGCAAAAACAGGTATATGTGGGTCCAAGAAAACTGCTTGTTACGAAAGGGATGTCACGTTTGTTTTGTCCTCATATCTTCCTGACGAAAGAGGCTCCAGAACTGAGAATCGCCAATTGTTTCAACATATATTTCTAGACTCATGCCATGGTAAGGGTCCACATTTTCTGACCGGTCCAGCTCCCCATGCGAGCAACGCTATGTATGCCGAACCGACAGTATAATACGTACACTCTTGCAGTGTTTTTATTTGAGGGCTTTATAGCACAGCAACGTTGATCGGGTTGCGCCAAGAAAGTTCTTCGAAGCTTGTGTCTCTGGTGAAAGAATGATGTTCTCCTGCGAGGAATTTTGAAATAAGGGCACGGCCCCTACCGCGTGGCAGCGATCGATGTACACGCAGACCATGATATTCGATCTATCCGGCTGAGCATACGGTTTGTTCTTGAATGACGGGGTTGTGCAAAATATATATGTATATATAGTTCCTCAGGGTAGGGGTCGTCAGGGAAATGAGCGTCAGGAAATGTCAGGTGGTACCATGCGTCAGAGAAAACGATCGTACTGCTCGCGCTTTCGACCAAAATAGCATCTTGCCAAGCGCACACGTCCAAGTAGCGACCTCCACGTTATGGTTGCCTGGACGCGTGGAAGACCTTTCTTTGAGGATGTGGTTATCCGGGGCGTTCGAAGGGTAATGCCGCGGCTTAAATGTTCACGTAGTCTGCCACCGATGGAATCTAGTCGTCGAGTGAACTGAAGGCTTCGAACCGACACACGGCATGTGATCATGTTTGTAAAGTCGAGGTTGAAGTCACGTGTGCAATTGACGTACAGTCCCTACTGTAGGTGCGGCTACGAGTGTCTTAAGGATCATTCGTAACGGAGAGCTTTGTTTTCCATAAGTACCATGTTTTTCTCGCGCAAGTTTTCAATATTCTAGATTTTCCTGATTTTTCTTTCTGAATACGTGAAAGTTAACAAACCTGAATTGTTTGCTGCTGGCAAATTTCACGAATAGTGACAGAACGCATCCGTAACCTAATACATATCTCCATTTAATTCCAAACTTTGAAAAATCTGGAAAAACAAACTCTCCGATAAGAATGCACCTTAGTTTGGGTTGTCAGTCTTGTGTCCCGCGTCGTGATGCGAAGCCACGAGTTCATTCAAACGTTCCCGACCGTCGTGCGGTGTGTGTCTCCTTAGTTCAAGGTTAATAGGAATTAGAGCCATGCCTCAGAGTGCCCATCGCGCAGCTGTAGATTTCCCGGTACGTCGCCGCTGTATAGGGACCGACATTCCACAATCAAGACATCCTGTCAAGTACAATCACAGGGTACATTGTTAATAGGACCTATGGTATACATAAACACCTATATATTTACCTATTTTTAGTACCAAAATTTGGTCCCGTTAACTATGGACCCCCGTAATAGCGCGTGAGACGTTCCGAAGCCGCGACAGGCAAAGACAAGGCCCACCTTGATCAATATGTCGCATTTCGACGTGTTGGACATATTAATCCACCTGCCTTGTGGATGCGCAAGCTCATCACATGAAGTGTGCTGTGGATATGCGTCCATGGCATGTGCCTTGGGAGTAAAGCGCTGCTGTGGCATACATGTCTACAGCCGTACCCATCGCTTGCATCGCCCGGCATAAATATCTGCAACGTTTTTCTCTCTCTCCCTTCCCCAGCAGGGGTTACACTGCACGCATCCATCGTGGGCGGCCCAGACGCCGAAACTCCCGACCCCCATTCCTGTCCTTCCCAACCGAGGTACTTCGGTTTTCTATAGAGCTTCCATGCGTGCGTGGGACTCATAAAAACAAATGGTGCGACCCCCACCGCATAGAACGCGCATGTGCTTCTCCTTTTCAATTCATCACCTCCTGGGGTGTATCATACCACTGGCTTGACTGGGGTGTATTTTCCAAAGCGCACACCCTTCACCAACCATGTAACCCACGAGTTCCGCGTGAGAAGTGAACTCCCGCTGTAAATACAAGTAAATAGAATCACCATTTTTGCCAATCTTCGTTTTCGTGCACCACACCGCTGGCTTGACCTCGACACCAACCATGTAACCATAATCCAACGCCTAACCAATGTGACGGTCTAGAACGAAACCAAAATTGAACCATAATGGCTACTCCGATTGACTTGGTTTTAGAAGGAGTTAAATTCCTAAACAGAACTCCGGGGTTCCGGTCACCGGCTCGCAAAATAATCTCGTACAATTAGGCCTTCAGAACGAGTTGGAAACCCTCGTGAAATGTAACTTTGACGTTTCGATGAGACCGGAACTGTTGCCAAAACATAAGGTGACATTACGCGAATGTTGAACTCTCATCGATTTTGGGTAGTTCCTCGGCTAGAGAGCCACGTCGGCCATATTCAGTTTAGCCGAGAACTACTATCCTCATCGCACGCGTTGGTACTTCACTCCCTGCTTCGAACGATCGTTAGAAATCGTTCGTTCCCGGACATCCTCGCATACCTCCGTGAAAACGCTCAATTATTGTGTGTCGCGATTGCGTTAGTATTAGCACATGTAACTACAGTAACGAAATATAGGGATCGTTAGCATAAAATTATTCAATATAAACAGTTGTTATATTTTGGGTCAGAGTGGTACGAAGTATACGTACTGTGTCGAAGCGCGTGTCTCGCGAGGGCTTCCCTGGTTCCCACGTTATCTCGGCTTGGTCACGTGTCCGGGTAGCAACCTCTTTCTAACCCTTACTGGTTAGCGGAGTTTAATGCAGGAGTCCCTTTGAGGTAAAACAGAAAAACAGACCCATTCTTCGTGCGTAGCTGAAAACGTGTTTTTTCATGTATTTGTGTTACAGCTGTAGCTGCGATATGTACTGTTGCTGAAATAAGAACGAGTTGCATACCTACCGAAAACCGCATTAGTAATTTGCCTGATTATGGAACGTCGGCCTAGATATTTTCATTCTACTTCAAGAAGGCTTATAAGACAGCTCAAATGTTTGGGTTTGGCGGTTAATCGATCCCACGCAAACTTTATCGCGAAAACTGCCTCATAAGCAGGAAAAACCCATACTCGAGATTACCTACCCAAACGGCACTACTCTGATACCACTGATGTAGTAGCCGGATTCGCTCCCCAAGGATATCGTAAGACTGACTACAGTACATATGAAATCTGGTTGTGTCAAACACATCACCTCTCCCACGAGCTCATCGTCACTGAAACCGCCTCACAGACAGCAACACATATTTTCATGAATATTGTTTCTTCCTGAGCTTTAGGGGTAGGCTTTTTTGGTGAAAAGTGCCGGGAGGCAACTATCCGCCACACGATATACAAAAAGTCAGCTTGACAGTCAAATAGGCATTTCTAGCGTATGTTCGTGTACGTACCCAGTTCGGCATGGTATTGGAGTAACGCTGATTTCGGTAACAAGGCGTGGAATGTCATCACCTTGGAAGAAAAAGTACAGCAGGGTCAGAGAAAGGCCCGACTAAGGTGGAAGAAACGAACTGGGTTCGAACCGGTACGCGAAAACTTGAGAAGAAAAGTGTGGACAGGGGTTTCCTTTCGCTCTCCGGGGCACTAGAAAAAACAATAAAAGTACAGCAGGGTAGCTGTATTAAAATTGTATTGTTCATAGACAGCATTATTTTATTTCCTTGACCGAAGTCATCAGGGCTATGATTGCATTTCTTAAAGGTTTCGATGTGTGCACACGGTGTTCCAGAGCAGTACTGCTACGTATGTTGACAATGCCAAATACGAAGCATGTCTTAGATGTGCACGATATGTTCATTTTCATTTGAATACCCGTTCGTGGGACCAAGGAAGAAAATAATAAACGACACAGCACCTGCAAAGCTCATGAGGTCATGAAGGAAACAATCAGCGGTGTGGAATTGCTGGGCGACAATAACAGCTATTACGGGGAACCATTGTAAATATATGACTATATGCTGTTAATAAAAATAAGGGAATATATATGTAGGTTTTGGTGTATACCTTAGGTCATGTTTTCGATGGTTCCCCGTAATAAGCGCGTTTCGTCTCGTGGTTTACTTGATTTTATTTAGTATGCCCCCCTGTTTTTTGGTCTCTAAAATAGTACGTACGTCTGCAAAAGTAAGGGTCGCATAATTCGGCCAAAACAAATTTTACGGGTGGGGCTCTTTCAACTGAAAAACTATCCAACAGTGTCGGAATACCATTAGACAGTATTGTCTGCCAACACGTAGATCTACCCAGATTGGTACGGCTCTAGGGGCTGCTCTGCCCCTTGATCTCAGATTCCGGTTAGGGTTGGGGATTGGTGTTCTTCAAGTTAAAAGCGTCAGGAATGACAGCTAGTAGTGCCCACCCTATCATCGTCGGCAGCATGCGTCTGTTTTTTTTATAGTGATTGCATCGAATGTGCATGTATGATATTTCCTTTTCTCCGTGCGCTTCTACTCCAAGAGCAACGCGCCACGGGAACGTAGTAGGGATGGTGCCATATTGTTTTCTGAACTCTCTTTCACAACAAGAGAACCTCAAAATATCAGCCGGAACATGACTTCGGAGGTGTTTTGCTGCCAAGCGCAGACCCGTCGCTTTGTACGCGTTTTTGTTAGTCCTAACGCATGTACAAGGTGTGTAGTTCTCTAAACATGACATTCGTGGAACGAATAACTAAACTTTTCAAGAATGACAAGCCGATACCAGCAGCTTTTTTCCAGACATTTTCTGTCTAATTGGGAAGTGATCGACGTCGACGTGCATTCCTCTGTCTGAAAAATAATAATAATAATAATAATCGGGTCAATATTCGGGGAAATAAGTCGTCGAGTCTCGAACTAGTCGGAGCCAACACGCGAAAACCCCCAAAATATATTTTACAGGAAACAAACATCACCAAGATCACACGCCAACGTCGATCGAGTACCATTAAGCTGTAACATTTCAATTGTCCATCGCCGACTCCAAAATCACGACATGGCCTCGTTCTTCTTGACGAGTTCAGTTTTTCGTTTAACGTATACCGTGTTTTGGTAGGGGCGCGCCTTTTTTTCTTAGGCTCTGCACATCAAATCAGGAGCTCCATACCCCACCCAAAACCCGATTGTTGATTGTTGGAGGAAAGTGTAATTGCTACCCGATGAGCACTTCTATGGCCTGACATAACAATACAACGAAAAAGACCGCAACATAAGAATAGAATTTCTCCGAGTTTGGGTTGAGGGGCCCCGTCATGCACCAATCGTTTCAGACAAAAAAAGTGTCACCTCTATCACAGGACGAGGCTGGCGAAAACGTATCGTACACGCTATCCGGCAGTTTCTCACTTGAGGAGGGTGGTTGTTAATGGTAATTGTTTTCGTCGATTGTTTCAAAATGTAAACGTCGAACAAGTATTGGTACTGTGCAAGTATCATACGATTACGTCGCAACTACAGCGTGTACACACATACACTGTAGCACCACAGAAGCTCGAGGACACGTGCTTTCGAATAAGCGTGGTTTTACTCCTAACGGCCCAATACAGCGACTAGGACGTACATGCGAAGATTTGGTATTAATAGTATATTCAAGAAAAAATCTGGGAAATCACACAACTTTTCGAGTTCATCCCCGTTTAAAAAAAATCAAATTACATGGAACACCCAACAATACGGGCTAAATCGCATAAGAGCTCGAATCGCGATCGACGCTATACTGCTCGAGCTACGCCCTCCTGAAGAGAGACACCTCGTTTGGCTGCCGCTATACCACCATCTCGGCGCTACTGGGGGCTACTGGTGGCGAGGTTGCTGTGGCGCTGCGTTCTGTTGAAGCGTGTTCACTGCCTGTTCATCCTTGTCCCCCACTTGTGATCACGTTTCCGCTGCCCACACGAACGCAGTGGTCCTCATTATTTGGTAAAGAGTGGAAGCTTTCACAACTTCCATTTGGAAACAAAAAACTTCCATTTTGACTTCCAGATGGAAGTTTTCCACTTCCAAATGGAATTTTCTTACTTCCACACGGAAGTTGTGAAAGTCAAAATGGAAGTTGTTTGCTTCCAAATGGAAATTTTGGAAGTCGAGTGGAAGCTGCCACCCATTTACCAAATAATGAGGTGGAACTTGTTTGTTGGACACGAAGCGGCTGACGTATGTGTCCCGCGGTAGAGCCAGTCGAATTTTCGAATTTCGGGCAAACCTCAAATACGGAGGTAACTCGTGAATACTGCCCCACCACAAGGCATGTGATGAATTTGCTTGAAACAAGCATTGCTTGAACCGCTGGACCCACGCCGTTCATTTTAGCCCTTGTTTATCACACACAAAGCATCATTTGATGATTTATCTGCCTCACGGTGGAGTCAGTCGAAATTTCAATTTTTGAGAAAATGTCAAAAAAGCGGTTGGTAACTTGGGTGAAATGCCCAATTCTCAACGTGTTTTATTATCTGTGTCCTGAACGTATTATTTCCAGGACCGCTGGGCCATCAACATTCATTTGCGCACTATTTCGTGCCAAACAAACATGTATTGGGTGGTTTATGTGCGTCGCAGTGGAGTAAGTCGAGAATTTTGCAATTTTCTCAAATTCTGAAAATTGTTGAAATTCGCCATTATTTCTCGAAAGAAAAAATGAAAAAAAGATCAAAGTACATACGGCAAACGGCCTGATCAATACCTTTCATTCGAGCTATAGCTTACTCCCGATTACTACTAACAATCACCCTCCGTATAAGTACAGTAGTAGCACTTCTTGGCGAAAAGGTTTCTCGCCGAGCGGGCTCCTCAACCCCATATCCTCGGAAGACCTTTTAAACGCATTTCGTTGGCAATCGCGATACCCATACAAACTGGGACTATGTATTCGTCGATCACTGCTGTACCTTTGGGTTTTCTCGGACCAGTTGCTGGGCGAGGTGTAGACCCCCTTAACCCAATATCGTCCGCGGGGTACCATTAGTGTTGTACGATATTATTCGTGATACACCCGTACAACTGTCATTTGGGAGTATTCACCGCGTTTTACTTTTTTAGCTTTTCTTCTCCAAATCAGCTGCCGGGTGGGGCGGAGGGGTCCTCACGTGAGAAGAATCCCTCAAAAAAATTTATCAGGCGGTACCCTGATAGGGCAAGCCCGCGTCTTGACTCCGAACACACAACCATTTGAGCAGGTGGTCCGAGATTATCACTCATGTACCTATATGGGACGACGGGCTCCTTATTTCCGCGATGTTGGAGAAAAACTAGACGGGGCCAGAAGAACGTTTGGCTGGTCGGGACCGATCTGGGTCTTTCCTGGAACGAGGTAGATCAGCTATGAGGGGTTTATGGATATAGACATCGCTGACATCGCCGACATGGGGAGTGCTGGGTCTCTTGAAGTAATTGCCATGCACGAAATGGGGAACGTGATCGGCCTCGGGTAAGTTCGTCACAAAGACTGTCGTATGCAATACGTGCGTACGTGATGACGACAATTTTTCTTTTGGGCTAAACTGAGATTTACTTACAGTAAACACAACAATCGTATTTGTCAATCACCACAGCACGACTAGCAGACAGCCCCTCGCTCGGCATACAGACTGTTTTTCTCCAGCTTTCTTCACGCTCGTTTTCGTTCCTATTGCTTCCCCGGGCTCCTTCAAGCCCCTTTTTTATTAAGCCATGCACGTTATAGTTACGGTAGGCGTGAGTGGTATTGATTCGTTCGCCACTGGATCTAGGCGTGGACGTGAACAATGACGGTGTCGTGGAGGATCAAAGCCCTCGATTACCTTATCGATAGCCGTGTTGCCATTAGCACGATAAAGTAAATTTATCTGCTCCTGGGGGTAAGCACCGAAGAGAACAACGTAGGCTGGACATCGGTGCCGTCCTTTGTACACATGCACTCTGCCGGTACGAAGAAGTGACGCGTGCTGAAAATCCCTGACTGCTGGAGCTCCTTGACTAAGGAAGTATAGTTTAGCCAGTACCGTCCTATCTGGGTGTTTCGATATCTCCCGTTCCATTCTCACAGTAGGCCATGACATTGTTCCACGGTGTTAGCGTTGGGCACGTAGAGCTCCTCAGGCGAGGACTGCCACAATTTTTCAGCACACCCCAACCTATAACCGTAGCCCCATTGGCCTACAGCAGTAACAACTTAGGTACTCCGACGTACACGACAAGACGGGGGGGGGGGGGGGGGTCGAATCGACCACCTAGCCTTGTGGTCGCTAGGTCTAGCGTATTTCTTTGAGCACATATTTCTCGTCGCCTGGCCTGAAACCTATCACTTTTTTACTTGACGCGGTCGCAATACGTCACGTTCCTGCATCCACACGAAGTTCAAAGACAGAACATATCGTTACATTCCTATGGCTACGTAGGGGTGGCCGCCCACCCTGGACATGCTGTCAAGTTAGCACAATCAAGAGGACAACAATCGGGGGCCAAAGGTAGAGCAAACGTAAAGGCCAGCAATGCCCAAGTATTGTGTACAAAAGCACCGCTCACGTGTCTGCGTCTATTCTTCAGTTACAGTAATCCCTGCGTCGCCTCGGGGGGTCGCCGCTTTCGTCCCTGACCTATTGGAGTGGCGAAACTTGAGCAGGTACAGAGCTCAGATGTGAGGAGCCTCAGAAAATCGTAAGGTCCGCCACTATCGTAGCGTGCATCTATACACAGGTTCAACAGCTATACGGACCCCAGGTTGTGTTCTGTGCCCCATATATAGCCCCTATGCTGCATAGTAGTCAACGCTGGCTTCAAACGTACCCAGTGGCTCTAGAATATTTCTAAAAGCGGGTGTGCCAAGGTCCGGCCGACCGAGCGCTGCACCGACGTCGCGGTGATGAGCCCCTTGACAAGGTGTCTCACAAGGCAGTCGGGGTACTCGGATGTGTTGTCCAACCCCCTTACCTTTGTCGGCGATCGGCGTACGGTACGCCATCTTGTACCTTAAGACGATCAGCATACCATTTGGTCGAGTGTCCAACCTTTCGACATAGGGGGGGGCTCCGTTACAACGTACGTCTGACGAGCTCCACACAAAACGTACCAGGTACGGTAGCACTTACGGTAGTAGCAAGCGCCGATCACGACATTTGGTCCAAACCCTGCGGTCACTCTCCATATTGGGTCCAGAGGGCGAGGCTAGGTGATCCGCCTTGTCGCGGAAGAGGACAGGGGTCCGATCACTCATTTTGTACCTGAGACCTTGTACCGTAGTTTTTTGTGTGTTTCGAAGGTATTTTATAACGTGATTCGATTGTGCGCTACCTGTGTGTGGAATTTGGTTGTGTAAGGATACAGAAAACAATCTTAGCAAAAGGGACATCGAAATTGGGTTTATCCCCCGTACTCTCGTCAGGGACGAACAAAGGCCAAACGCACCGCCGCAATTACAGTGGTTTGTGTTTGACGCGGCCAAGCTTCGTCGCCGACATATGATACAAATCGTACATTGCGAAGCTATCGACCGAATTTTTCAAGGGATGCACCTAGCTTTGCCGCCAAGACATACCACGTACAGGGAAACATTTGGATCGACTTACCTCCATATGACGCGCTCGTAGGCAAGCAATACGCTCTGCAAAGAGATGTTTCTCTTTAGCAGACGATGCGAAAAGCGGTTTGCGCGCACACAAATCATATTAGGGTACATATCACGAGAGATGTACAAAGCACACACGAAGCGTAAAGGGTAGAGAGAATCAAACAAGGCTCAACCACCACAGACAACAATTCCTAGTAATTGACTGTGGGAAGCACCACGCATTATACACGCTGGAAAAAAACAGACCAACCACTGTTGCTCTGTGAGACGCAAGGACGTGTACACCCTGACAGGACGACCGTAAAAAACCCGCAGGAAAAAACACTCACAGATATTCTACCGATCGTACTACTCACCCTCTGGCGAACCGCTGTCACCACAACGCATTACAAGACCGAACCACACACACCCAAGCTTCAAACCAAGACAGGCATTACAGATGCTGGTCGCCGTACGCCGTCTCTGAGCAAACCGTTGGAAGGAGCAAGAAAAGAACCGCCCATCGCCGCGCTCCATTGTACACACCGCTCGTACAGTATTACTTTGCGGTAAGCTAATAATAATCGAACAGCATATCTCACTGGTCACGGGCAAAAGCTCGCTCAAGGAAGGAAACAGACGTCACATAAAAAGAACGGGGGCTTCTGTACCCCGACCCCCCTCCACGTGCTCCGTCTCGAAAGGGATGCATGGAGAATGGTCAAATGACTAAGGCAAGCAACAAATGAGTACGCCCCCCCCCCCCCCCCCCCCCCCCTACTCCAATCCAATCTCGTCGATTTTCTTGAAGCTGAGCACTTCAGTAGAATCTTCGCACTGACTTGATACACGCATTCGCCCTTACACCTGGTATATCCAGTAGAAGCGCGGAAGGGTTCGTACCACAAACAGAAGAGCACATCGACGCGCTATGCTGGCCTGGGCACGCGGCGATCTGTCAAGACGACCATCGTTTCAGCGTGTTGCTTTAGTCGTTTCACTTGCTCTCTTTGTCATTGAGAAGCGTCAGCGTGGCTCTGGCTCGAATCAAAGCGCCTACAAGGTACGACAGCGCGCATGCGAAATCGCAGTTTTCTTGCGTACAACGTGCGGGTGAAAAACCAAGACGACCTTAAACCAAACCACACCAGAGGGACCAAAACCTACAAGTATTCTAACCAAACAAATCTCAAGTTCAACAAGAAAGAAAGAAAATAAAGAACAGCAACATTTCCACAAACAAAAACAATATACTTGTATTGACACAAAGCAAAGAGTTTCAACCGAAACAAACAGACAGATGCTCAGCCGCAACAAGAACCGTGTTAATCAAACAAAGACTACTTCAACTGAAGCAGACCTCGCCCAACCAAAAAGAGCTACCTCAACCAAAACGAACCAATACTAGGACGTGTATCAACAACGAAAATCAGCCCGATCATGCCCCATGGTTCAGTCCTCCGGCATGATATGGACATGGCACGGAAAACACCTACATGCCGACAACGCCAAATCTGGGGGGTCGGAGGCGACTGCAGCCAGAAAAATGTCAGACCCTCAGAGTGGGAACCCCGTGTACCCTCAATCGTGAAGGCCGTCAGAGTCGACGGCACGGCTGACGAGGGCGGAGGAGGAAGGAGGAGGAGGAAGGAGGAGGAAGGAGGGGGGGGGGGGGGGGGCTAGGAGCGACAACATGAAACGATAACTAAGGCGGCAAAGACGGCGGCGGCGGTAGCCGAGGAGCATGAGGTACATACGGTTCCAAACTAGGCTGCCTGCACACGTTGTGCGTGTTTACTTAGACACACGAAAAGCCAGGGCGTCAACGCGTTGTGCGTGGCTGTGAAGCATGTACACCGTATTGTCTGCATACCGCACTAAAAGGCGTACGAAGAAAATGTATTGTCTGTACACCACACGTTAAAGCCGGCACAAAGAACTATGCACACCCAACAAGATTTTAGAACGATTTCTTCCTCGCGACGAAGACGTGGGGGGCTACGAATAGCTGAGGTAGCATCTGACAAACCCTCACTACTGTAGATAGCACGTGCCCCACAAGGAACGCCTAAACGTCAAACGCCAAAACCAAGAATCCGACACGTATCAAAATCACTAAAACAAAACAATACATCAAATCTAAAGCTCAAGAACATCAACACCAAAAACGCGCAAAATCAGAACTAACAATTCGCGGCATCATACATGAAGGTATCGAAACTATCGAAACTGAGGCAAGCCTGAGATGGTCGTGGTAGAGACAACTGGCAAGCGCGCACGTGAGGGGGGGCTATATCGACCACGCTGGGATGTTAACCCCCCCCCCCCCCCCGTCCTCACGGAGTTGTCCGACAGCAAGCGGACCCGCCAACGACCGCCTAAGCACCATGGCTCAGTACAGTACAATTACCCGCACGGTCTTTTGAAACTTCTATACGTCGCCTACAGCATTGAGCCGCTCGCGTGATAGCAGCGCAAGGTGAAACAAATAGGCCACTTGTGGTCACAGCTCGGCGGCTCTCAAGTAGAGCAAGCGAACAATTGACGGAGGACCCGTATCGGTGTCTCAAGGCTCTCGAGCCGAGCAAGAAATCCACGAAAACCTCGGCCCCGCCCAGAGGGTTCCCTTTCCCCGCCGCACGTAAGAGAAGTGGGGCGACCACAGAGCTGTTTGCGTTCTTGACAGCAGTTCGAAGCTAAAACAGGGAGCCCTTTCCGGCGCTAAGCGCGCCTTCCAGGGACAATGCGACCTTCCAGGCGTTCGACGACCGCCATTTCCTAGCAACACTAGGTGTCTGCCATGTTGTCTAGTCCACGGTCCCCATCGTGTTTCCGTCGGCGCTGCCAACAGAAAAGCCAAAGCGGGAGTTGCAATGGAGGTGGGGGCGTGTGTGGGGAGGCAGTGCACGGAAAAAGAACAGGCGGAGGTCATGTCATGTGCGGATATATTGGGGGGGGGGGCGACGGGGAGAGGGGGGGGGGGTGTATACGGAGCGAGAGGGGGGCGGGGGGTCTATGCCCCGCAGTCCTCCCAGACCCGCGTCGCTCGATCCCCCAAGATGTTTCAGGACCAGCCGAGTCTTGCATCTTCCGATGACGTCGTCCTTGAATGGAGGAGATACAAAACGAGGCGAAGCAACACAGAAAAGAGGAACCGGACGAACTAGAACAGAAAACAAAATAGCACAGGAAAATAAACGAAAGAATAACCAAGGACTCCAAGAGCTAAAGCACAAAGCATGGTGAACAAAAGGACACCGGGGGAGAGCAAGAACGAAGCAGAGCGAGACGAAGAAGATAAAGCAGGAACGAGAAAGAGAAACAGAGGAAGGCATATGCTGAAAATAATTACAAAAAGCCTGAATAAAGCAAAAGCAACACCAAAATACCAAAAACGAAATACCTACCAACACACCACGCGCAAAACACGAAGTATGAAACAAAAAATACAACAGAAACAGCCGGCAAAGAACTGATGCCCAAACCTGACGCGCAGCATGACGAAACGTTACAAAACGCTTATTAACATCACCGAGGACACTCACGCGCAGTGGTCCCAGCGGTATTCGTTGTACATGTAAGGCAGGTCTTCATTGTCCGGATAGATGAACGCCAACCACTGGATGTTCGACATCGTTATGTATTCTCCCTTCACCTGCCGGGGATAATAAAGCACATCAAAATTCCTTTTTTCACTTTCGAGGCGTTCTACGATAGAGGTTCACCCTTCTTTTTCCAAGGTTCCTCGCTTGACCTTAAGGAGCTCCGTACCTCACCCAAAAACTGACTCTACCTGCAGTCTAAATGCATCCCGACGAATAATCACATGGCCCAAGTATATAACAACGTTATTTTTCGAAAAGCGATTGGCATCATTCCGACGATTTCGGGTTAAGGAGCCCCGCCATTCAGAAAACAGTGTAGCGGAAACGTCTTACCACCCGTATCGTAGAATGCGTCATTAACGAAAAAGTAAATCTCGGGCCTGCAATAACTACAGTGGCTATCGCACGCAGCTTGCAAAGACGACGTTTGAGTAAATGTTCGATCTCGCGGCCTCCGTTGTTCTTGTTTTTCGTCACCTACAAGTTCCGGGGTTTCTAGCGGGTGCAAACACGTTTGTCTGCGGAAGGGTAGGGTTGCTCGTGTTACTACTATTTTTACTATTGTTACTACAAGCACCTCACCCAAAAAATATGATCCAGAAATAGGAAAAAAAGACCACACAACATACACAAGCCTAAAGCATAGGGATATAGATCACGTAAAAACGTGGTGAAAACATTAATGGCAACCGTACTGAGTTTTTACCTCCTCGAGACTGCAGCAGGGAGGGGGGGGGGGGGGATAACTGACGATCTAAACAAACAGTGACGATTTCAGAAACGACAACTGCGCGCTTGACGGGGGGGGGGGGGGGATTGACACAGATGGTTGTTTCTCCCACAGTGGTTGAATGTAAGGTATCGTATGGCGCGGGCACGACATGACCCTATCCGGAGTGTTCTCGGCCATCACGCTCCTTGTACACGGATGTATATCATCAATGTTTAGCATTTTTCTGGAGCCCCGGTCAGTCGGGAAAATGTTGGCCAAATAGTGCAACCTCCATCACAGCACTTGCCCTCACACTACCATCCCAGACCGCGAGCCGACAACGGCGACGGTGAATGGGTCGGGGGGGGGGTGTACTCAAATGTTTCTTGCCTTAGTCATTGGACCATTGACCACGCATCCGTTTCGAGACCGAGCACCATTCCTACTCTTGATAGAGACACCTCCAACGACTAGGCTATAGCGTTGTTTCTATATATTACATAGAAGCTATTTACTAATCTTGGGGGGGGGGGGGGGGGGGGACAGGATACAATTCTTAAACGAAAATTACAAAAACAAACTGTGTCTTCTTTCTTCATGAAATTACCCTGAACCTGGTGGCAGAAAACTTCAAACTGCAAAATACCAGGGTTTCGTATGGTAAGACATCGGGAATACATGGGAGGGAGGGATGTACTCAATATTACGCTTGGCCGTAGTCGTATCGCCATCGACCCTCGCATCCCTACAGGTACAATGCCGGGACGGAGCACGTCCGGTTTTCACCGACCTGGCAGACATTGCTTGCGCTAAGTGCGGAGCGCCTTGGGGTATTTGGCGCGTTGCATGCAAGGGTGAGCCGCATCCTACTGAAATCCGTTTGTGAGGCGGAATTTCTTCCGCGTGGATGACAGCGAGAATTGACTTGTTTTCCTGTAGTGTTCATGGTAAAGCGTCTACTAATCGATTTATTTTCTTGGTGTGGCCGGTTCCAGAGACAGAACAGCAATGGGTTTACCATGTAACTGCCTCGTGGGTTCCTCACCATATACACACTACGTGACCCTTGTGTGGAGCATAGCTTCTCCACCACGCACAAGGGATCTAATAGGAACCGCACGTTGCGGCGACCGCCATGCCAAAACAAAAAAAAGCAGATATGTACCCTGGTTGTCTAGCTCACATAGTGAGCGGCATGTTTTCCAATCGACGCCAACCCAACCTACACACAAAATATTTAAGAATATGTATATAGTGGGGGGGGAGGGGGGGTACTCATGCCATGCATGGCCGAAGTCGTATGATAATATAGACTCCCCGCATCCCGAGAAAGTGAGGACGGAGCACATCCGGTTTTGGGGGCAGGATGCGATGGCCTCAGAAAACAAATGGTGCACCTCTACTCTAGCACCAATTACGAACTTCCCGGTCTTCGGCTCCCCTTTGATAAACCTTCAAGCAAGACCGACCGATCCGACCGGAGAGGTTGGACGGTTGGGGCCCGGGACAGGTTTGAGCACCTCGAGTAAGCAACCACGGTACCAGCCCTACTAGTAGTATGATATTTTTGCTAGCGATGGTACTTTGGTTTCAGCAGGCAACGCACGTAAAATGTTAGTCGGAGGACTAAAAAATTACCAGATCTCCAAGGAGGACCCAAAAGCAAAAAATGAAAAAAAAAATCAATTGGTTGGAGGATCGCTCGTAAAAAGGTTCTTGGAAGTGGGCTGAGAACTCGACCTACAGTCGCAGGCCAGGTGCTCATGTGAGGCACCACCCGTGTATACCGTATACCGTGTACACGTTAATGTTGGTAGTAAGCGGACCTTCACTCTGAACGGCAGCACATCCACCGCCGCGTGACCTCCGCAGATCCCTTTGGTGCAACTGGGCATATCGAGGGATCCGTGTCGGACGTCCTCCCAGTTGCAGATCATGCCCGTTTCCCCCACCACATATCCGTGCGTGTAGCCCCAAACCTCGTCAAAGTCGAACCTGCATGAACATTCGTCGAACACGAGGGGAACGCCAGCCAGCACTTTTTACACAATTGTCAGCCAACTCCCCGCCATGTGTACGAGTGGCGGTAGTAAGTTGTCGCTATACGTGGGCCACCTTCTCGTTGTCCTGTTTCTTCTCGTGTAGGGTTTCTTCAATACCGGTTGTGATTGAGACCTTTGTTTGTCATTTGAGATCTTTCAGGCCGCCTGCCTATTTGTCCCGCACGAAACTGAAAAGTAAGCAAAGCGATAATGCGATCTGAAGTGAAAAACAATTCCGCACAAATCGCAGTTTGTTCGTCACTTATAGGCCGACGGGGCTCCGTACCGCGTCCCAAAAACTGAATTTCTAAATCACGCTGTTGATAACCCGTTTGGGAGGCCTCCATAGCGACCAGGGAACTATGGTTGGTAACGTTTCGTGTTATCAACGATATGTGCGTGAGCGCCCAGTCCGTGCCTTAGGGTTCCTTGCATTCAACCATTGAAACTCTGGACACCAGTGTGTACATCATCTCTCAATCATTCAGTGGCCGGTGCTGCATGTAGTCAGTGTGTTTATCGTCAATGTACAGTATTACGGGGGTCCATAGTTAACAGGACCTATGGTATACACAAAAAACTACATATTTACCTATTTTTTCCTACAATATTTGGTCCTATTTACTATGGTCCCCCGTAGTAGTACCAACGCCATGTCTACCTTGACTTATCATGGGTATATATCACGAGTACTACAGCAAAGACACAAATGAAATCCCACGGACACTACGCAATTATTCGGAAGGGGAGCCTCGCCAAGTAAGAAATATTGCATACCCGATGCCAGATCACGAAGAAGATGATCTAGATACTAACCTGCCGTTTTGAGGAGTTGTGCAGGATCTGTACGTACAGTAATACATCTCCAACACGGGAAGCGAGTCCTGGCAGATCGTACAAATCTAGATACTAACCTGCCGTTTTGAGGATCACACAGATCGTACAGATCATACAGATCATACAGATCATACAGATCATACAGATCATACAGATCATACAGATCATACAGATCATACAGATCATACAGATCATACAGATCAGGGGAACATCTGCCCTGAACGATGTAATTATTTCTGTCCAAGGTGTGAGGCATTCGAATGATGTCCCAAGGATACTGGGCTGTAGTCCCTCAGTGTCGTTAAGGAGCCTAGCCATACTCTTAACGCAGCATTCATACCAAACGAAAGGAAGGGAGGGAGGGAGGGAGGGAGGGAGGGGGGGGGGAGGGAGGGAGGGAGGGCAGGAGGGAGGGAGGTAGGGAGCGAGGGAGGGAGGGAGAGAGGGCCTAGCGTGTAAACGGCGGGACGGAGCAGCGGGGGAGCAAGGGGAAGGGAGGGAGGAAGGGAGGGAGGAGGAAAGGGAGAGAGAGATACCACAGCCGAAACAAGAAAACACACACGCAACAACAACATCATCCCCAACGGCGCTGTCTCCCTCTCCTTCTCATTCTCTCACCCATCCACGCCATCCATGGCCACCTTTCGCCTCCAGGATAGCAAGCGTTCCGCCGCCGGGTGGATCACCCAAAACAGAGGGTCGTACGGCGCGGATGATGTGTACATGTCCCCCACGTGACTGAGGCACACCACAACGGCGCGCAATCACCGCACGAGGAATCAATAAACAATGAGCGCAGTAGATGGTCGGGTGGGGAGGGGCCAGACGAGGGGGGGGGGCGGGACCGAGGGGAGAAGGGAAGAGGGGGGTGGGGGGTGAGATGAGCCAGGGAGAGGAGTAGGAGAGTCACAAGGAAGGAGGCGGGGGGAGGACAGGGGGAATGGAGAGGAGGGGGGAGGACGGGGGGTATAGTGGTACGGAAGGGGGAAGAAGGACGGTAGAGGGAGGGTGGGGGAAGGAAGGCGTCAGAAGGGGCGCGACGTAAACTGACGCGGGAGCGAGAGGGGCAGGTGAGCGCAAAGGCGGACAAACGACGGCAACCATTTACATATTGCTTGCGTCAAGATTGAAGCTGACGAGCAGTACAAATACTGGCGGATGTTATGTCCGATAGAAAAGAAGGCGAGTACTACGGGAGGGGAGCAACAAAAGCTGTGTCCACGGCTCGAACCAAAAGGCTACTTACGGTGAGCTTCTCTACAAATTGACCTGGTGACGACGACGTCGAAACAGAAATGGTGCTTTGTTGCCACGGGCTATAGACTGCAAGGAAAGGCGGCGCTCGTGACCGGTCGGAACAGACGTTGAACAGAATCCAAGCACTTTGCAAAATCCTCAAACACTTGGGCGCGCTTCTAAAACGACTCTACAAAGTCCGTTACAAACGATTAGACACCGAACCGACTCCTCGTCTTCCTCGGAAGAGACCTCCGCCTCCGCTCCCTCCACCTTGCAACACCCCCCCCCCCCCCCGCCCCGCCCCCATCGCCCCACCAACCGCCCCCACACGTGGCTAAACGTAAGAAGCACCCAAAAGTTGGAGGTATCTCTATTAGAAGCAGGACCGCTGGTGCGTCTCGATCGAATGCGTTACCGACGGTCAAATAACTCAGGAAGGATCAACAATGAGTACGCCGCCCCCCCTTTCCCCCCTTCCCCTCCCCTACGTCCCCTGTCTATGGCATACGACTACGGCCATGCATGACATCGAGTGCACCCCTCCCCCCCAACCTCCCTCAACGATGTAGAACACCACGCAAACTACGGAACGAAGCATATGCATGCTGCACCCGGGGTCGCAGAGAGCCGACAAAATTTTCCTCCACAAGGTCTCCTGGTAAACTTCGTCGTCCTCGTGTCCGGCGATCGTGAATCGGTTCTCGTCGGAGCTGTATTTCTGCGGGACGGCAATCAACCATGCACAGGCGCACGCACAAGCGCGCGCGCATTCATAAGGACAGGGCAGGGACGAAACGTTGTCGGTAGAGGACACGAACCGAAACACACGCCACTAAGGAGGGCGGGGGACTCGCGAAGGTTGGCCATATTTTCTCTTCATGCTTGAAGTCCGTTTTTTCGTCACTAGTTGCCTCGTGTTTCGGCGGTTACAGCTCCGGTCGGCACCAGCCCCAGCACCACGACCAGCGATGGCGATGAAAAACAAAAACAAAATGGCGACTACACGACTACCCAGCAGGCACCAGCAAAAGCACACGACGTGCGTCTCCCTCAACAACAAGCAAAGAAACAAACTAAACAAGTAGATAATGGTACCATAATAGCCCAGCCGGCACCATCACAAACAGGAGCAACGTTAGCATCAGCACTAGCACCGTCTCCCTCAACAACAATTCAACAAACGAAATAAACAAACGAATCTATTAATAGACGATGATCCAGCCGGCACCAGCGGAAGCACCATCAGCCTCAGCCCCAGCGCCAGCACCGTCTCCCTCAACAGCGAAAGCACAAGCGAACAAACAAATGAGACGCCCGCACGATTGCCCAGGCACCACCAGCAGAAGCGCCAGCAGCCGCAGCGACAGCACCATCACCATCTCCCTCGAGAAGGAACGAGCCCTAAACAGGTGTTTAACAAACACGACTAACCAACCAAACCGCAGCAGCCGCGCCCCTCCAGTGCGATCAAACACGCACTCTCCCGAACATAAAAAAAATAAAAAGAAACACGCGATAACGCCGCCAGCAGCGGCAACAGCACCAGAAGGAGCAGCAGGAGCACCAGCAGGAGCAGCGCAGGCAGCAGCATACCCTGCCCCGCAACCGAAACCAAAGCGCGTGAGTCACGACTGTCCAACCGGCAGCAGCAACAGCAGCAGTCCCCCCTCCCCGCCAGCAGGCGGAACCCACAACGGACGACTCAGCAATGTACAACGAAGTGGCAGCTGCACGAGCACCTCTTTCCAGCGGCAAGAAACTGCCTAGAAAAAAAAACACCATCACATAACAACACGGTCACCAGTACTACCGCGTCACCACACGTATCACACCGTATCCCAAAAAAAAACACTCCAACCCGGAATCAAGCATCTCACGATCACCCAACCACCACCACCACCACCACCACCACCACCATCACCACAACCACCAGCAGCCGCAAACACCCCATCTTCCGAAATGAAAAACTTTTTCACCGATAAAGAAATATCTCACGACCACCTACCCAGCCAGCAGAAGCAGTAGCAGCGCCCCTCCCACGTCGAAAAAGGAAAAAGGAAAACAAGCAAGCAAACAAACAAACAAACAAACAAGCTCACGATGATTCCTCCAGTGAACGGGGTCATCCAGTATAGGGCCATCGTGTCCACAAGGACGTCGTACGGAGTCATCCCGCGGGACTCGTACAGCTCCACGGGGCAGCTAGCGCGGCAGGTCGAAAACCTGCCGATGCCATGCTCACCCTCAGTACAGTTTACGGGCAGCCTCAGGTAGCCCTTCCGCCACAAGTACTTTGTGACCAGCGGTATCATTGCGTTGATCCCTGAAAAACGAGATTAACATTTGGGGAGACGGGTCGGGAGGGAGGAGGGGGCGGGGGTTCGGGGACAGAGGTGGGTGGGGGGTAGAGCTGGGGGGGTGTTCGTCCCATGCATGGCTGTAGTCGTACAACCATATGACGCTCACATCTCTACAATGCCGGCACGGAGCAGGGTCGGGTCTTTTTTATGACCAGGCAGGCATTACTAGTGGTCATGGTCACGGTGGTGGTGGTGGTGATAGCGGCGGTGGCGGCGGAGCGCAGTGATGGCGCTAGTGGTACATGTGTTGTTGATGCTTTTGTTCAAGTTGTTGTTGATAGTGGGGGCGTGACGAGAGTACGTAGCCACCGCGGCGGTGATCGAGATGGTACCGTATCACACAAAACAAAACGCCTTCGTAGTTGGACCAAGGGGGTGTGCTATCTTATCACCCGTGTGATACAGTATGCTGTCCGAAACTACGTTCGTCTATCGCTATCTTCCACGAGCGCACATAGCGAACGAGCGTTACATATCTTGCAAATACGAGGGAAAACACAGTGACCAGAAACAAGCATGGGTGGTAAAAATAAAGGGATAGTCTGAACGGCTGCCTTCGTCCATCGCGTGCTCTGATTATTACTGTTGTGTCTATGGTCACACGACCACGGCCATGCATGAGATCGAGGACATCGCTCCTATCGAGTACCCCCCCCCCTCCCCCCGTAAATAGCGGGAGCTGCGTACGTACCTCGCCAACATTTATTTTTTGCTTTGTTTTTTCATCCCGTTTGTTACCTTCGCCCTCATCTTCTCTCCTTCGTACTATTACGGGGGGTCCATAGTTAATAGGACCTATGGTATACATAAAAACCTATATATTTACCTATTTTTACTAACAATATTTGGTCCCATTAACTACGGACCCCCGTAATAGTGGCAACTCAGACCCGGGGCAGTCACAAAGCGAGCTCTTCTCCCTCCCACCGTTCTTGCCTTGCATTTTTATCGCAAGAGGACTTCAGCCCTCTCTTCCCCCGTAAACTCTGACCGAATCGCACCTACCCAGGCTGCTACTAATAGGTGCTCTCGGCGGTTGACTCCGTTTTTTATCACGTTTTAGCAAATAAGCTCTCCCGGGATTCCAGCATCAACTCTCAGCAGCGTTCGAGGGAACCACCGGTCGCTATACCACCGGGGCGACCGGTTGGTAAATGGCGGGAGCTACGTACGCACCTCGCCGACGCTGTATCGTACATATTCCCATCTGACATGAATATTGACACATATTATCAGACCTGCTGCCATATTCTGCCGAAAAACCGGTCAGAACATTGATAGCAGGGGGGGGGGGGGGGGGGGGGGGGGGGGGTGGCGTGATATGTTGCGACCGATACAACTACAACTTTTGCTGAAGGCAAACGCCTCCGACCAGCGTCAAACCCGCCAGCAGTGCTCGTGGGACCACGTTGCCCCTGCCCCATGCGACTGCTTGCGTTCAACCATTGTAGTTCTGACACCAATGCGCACCATCCGCCAATCACGCATCGGGCGTCGCTGCAAAATCACCACGATGCCCCGTCAAGTTTCCCCTCTCACGCCCCCTAACGAGTTATAACCGAAATACCAAGGCAAGACCACAACAACCCCTTGCCATTTCCTCGTCTCACGTCGAGCTATAACCAACGCCACCGTTCACACGTCGACTCTGGTGCCCTTGTTGCGACACAAAAAATAAGAATCGGCCAACAGAACATCCACCCAACGTAAGCGCCTTCTCTTTGCTGCGTGCGTTGGTGTGCACGCAACTTACCGAGTTTTGTGATCAGGTCTTCTTCGGGGTCGTCCCACTCGCCCCCTGTGATGATGTGCACCGGTCCGTGGGTCCCACCATTGAGACAGTTGTTCATGCCCGCGAGGCTGTCCGTTTCGAAGCATTTCTGGTACGCTTCGCAGGATACCATGTCAGTAACAGACTAGAAACGAAAAGCGTCAAAAGTCAGAGACAACGACAGGCCGAATACGGGAGAACGAGACAAGGGACGGGGAAGGGCAAGGGCAAGGGCAAGGGGAAATGGAGGGGCGGGAAAAGGAAGGGGGGGGGGAGGGGAAGGGGAATTGGAGGGGAGGGGAGGGGAGGGGCAAGGAGAAGGGGAGGGGAATAGGAAGGGAGGAGAGGGGAGGGAGAGGGGAAGGAGAGGGGGGGGAGAGGGGGGGGAGGAGGGGAGGGGAGCAGAGTGAGGGCGGAGGGCGGTGTGCAAGAGGTAATGAAGTATTCGTGTTGACTTTCAATCATTTTATCGAAGGCGAGGCAAGCCGTCCACTGTTAGGCTGCGTGATCAGTAAGCCGCGGGCGAATATGCACCGCCCGCACCATAGCCAGCACAGCCAAAATCACGACTTATCCTCACGACTGTGTAGATTATCAGCGGGACTGCTCCATAGCGGGCGCGGCCAACTCATCAAAACAATAATACGGTGACACAGGCATCACATACTGGAAACAATCATCGTGATCATCAGCATCACCGGCCTGATCATCATCACTATCGCCACAAACGTCGCCGTCAACGCAAATATTTCCAGCCTCACCAGCCTCGTCATTTTCGCCTCCTATACCACCACACTCACCACACCACCCCGACAACAACCCCGCTGACGACGATGAAAACAACCACAACCGTCAACATCACCACTACCCGCTAGACGACCGCGCACAGCCACTACTACCACCGTTACCCCCCCTTCCCCGCCCACCTGCCCCCGCCCGTATGACAACCACCACCAATACCACCAATACCACCACCACCACCACCACCACCGCCAATACCGTCACCACCACCACCACCGCCAATACCACCACCACCGCCGCCGCCGCCGCCGCCGCCACCGCCACCGTCGCCAAGCAGCACCATCACCAGAATGGCTCTTATCGTACACGAGTAGCCCCTACCTGACCATTTGTGAGGTTGTGGCGGGTGACGTAGGGCGTCGGGTCCGTGTTCCATGGAGCGCGAAGAAGACCGTAAGGATTGTGGACATTCGACCACGCCTCCTGCGAAGCAGCACCAGGAAGAAGGACAGTACCGGTGTAACCGGGGGGTATAATAGACGAGCCCAAAGCGAGAAATAAAAAAAGAAAGGGGAAACGGAGGCGCTGTCGCCACGATGTCGGCAATGGGGACGAAATAAGTAGCAGCTTGGGATTTTTGTCAAAACATTACAGAAAATAGTTTTTGTGTTTCAGTTTTGTTATCCTTGGTCATAGTATATACCCCCCCCTCACCCCCTCTATTTTACATCTGGTGTAAATATAATATATATGTATATATTGGGTTGGCGTCGGTTGGCGACGACGCTACAAAACACGCCTCTCGTTGCGTGAGCTAGACAACCAGGGTACCGTTTTTAAATATTTTTATATCAATTTGGGAGGTCACTACGGCTGGCGGTCGAGTTGGAACATTTTTTGAGCGGGGAGAACCTAAACTCAGCACAAGGGGGATGATCGTATCGCGCAGTGTGTATATGGTAAGGCACCCACGAGACAGGTACATAGTAACCCCATTGCTGTCTCTGGAAGTGGCCACACAAGAAAAATTACTCAAATTCATTGACGCTGTCATCCGTAAGCAATACAATCCGCCTCTACAGCGGTTCTTATTGGGATGCAGCTCCCCCTACATGGGACTCGCCCAACACCTCACGGCGCTTCGCGCTCGGTGCAAGCAATGTCTGCCTGGTCGGTGAAAACCCAACGTGCTCCGTCCCGGCATCGTAGGGATGCGAGGGTCTATGGTCATACGACTACGGCCATGCATGATAATGAGTACACCCGTCCCTTTCCTGTCTGAGACTAAAAAAAACACAAGTGGGGTGTCGATTTTGGTTTTTTTCGTGTACCCTTGCTCCCACCCGAATAAGCTTTCCAAGGTGACTATTTCCCCGACAACAACGAGAAGAGAGAGCGCAGATACCGACCATGTATTTCCAAAAGCCACCACCGTTTTCGGGAGAAACTTTTTACCGTGGGGGAAGCACGAGCGACGACGAACAGCAACAATAACAACAACAACAACAACACCAACAACAACAACAACAACAACAACAACAACAACAACCAAAACATGAACACGAACAAAGCCAGGACCAGCAGCACTACCACGAACGAGGACGTAAAAAAACAAAAACGTCAAGAAGGGTTCGGGGGCGAGCGGTACGATAGGAGAAGGCACGGTTTGGCCGAAAACAAACCCGACGGAGGAAGTACCCGATCAGAAGGCTGTCATTGTTGCAACTGTTACTCCAGTTTCGTTTTGGTTATAGTATTTTTTTCGTTTGCCGTCCGACAATGTGCAGGGGGCACCATACATTCAATCACCATGAAAAAGATGACTACAAATTCGCCCGATACTGTTTTATTGTTGACAACATATTTCGAAATGTAGACAGAATTGCTCATGGGGTTGCAATGGGCGTACACTCCTCGTGAAAACCTTTCGTTCTTTATGATTAACTAGTAATAGTAATAGTACAGATATGACCTTCACATGAGGAACCTGGTGCAACCCCGAGCGTAACTTGGACGCTTTCTGCGCTAGAGGTTGCACCTTTTTTTCCGCTGACATATTTTCTGAATGAAGGGGCTCCTTAACCCAAAATCGTCGGAATGATGCAAATCATATTTCCAATAATGACGTTGTAGTATACTTGGGCCATGAGATTATTCATCGGGACGCAATTTGATTTTTGCTGAAGTCGATTTTCGGGTTAGGTGTAAGTTGTGGAGCTCCTTAAAGTTAAGTTAGGAGCTTCAGAAAAATTAGGGTGAACTTTCAATCGTAGAACGCCTCCTTGGGTCTCCAACAGTATGAACGAAGACCAGAAACGTACTCACATCAAGGTCCAAACGGAGACTATACTCCCGGTCACAGTGCGTGCAACGATAGGGGTGGCCATTGTTCGGCCGAGACCTTTCTGACTGACGGGGTTCTTTCTTGGATGGCACTGACAGGCACGGAGGAACGACCGAATATCGTGCATCTACCAAAATAAACAAAATCAACGTGGTAAAAATAACTCACACCGTCTATAGATGAAGTCATTGAGCTAAACAATTGCACCCACCCCTTGTGTTGTTGACGTAAAGCAAAATCAATGGTTGTAACTAGACCGGGGAGGATATAGTCGTGATTCCATTCGTTCTCGTCTGTTTTAGGGGGAGGTGTAGCGCTGGCGTATTGCCCTATTTGGAGTGCTGTCCCGTCTTGGGGGACCAAGTAGTCAAATTGGAAGGAGTTTGACTCCGAAACTGATCTAAAGAGACTGCAGTCCTACAAGGGTGCAAAGCTTTCTGGGGCTCAAAAAAGACAGGTGCTACTCGTAGCGTGGCACACGTCAAGGCCAAGAATATCATGACACAGCCTGCAGTAGAACAGGAAAGTTTAAACAAAAAACACAAGTCAAGGCCAAACTCTTAACACGACCTGGAGCAGGAAACTATACACAGACACACGCCAAGCCCAAGATCAAAACCCGTCTCGATCGGGAGATACAGTTACCAGTGTGCATACGAACCGGGTATGAGGGTGAATATCGTGGATTGTAAAATACATCTCCAATATATCGATAAACACCCTCACCCTTCCCTCCCACGCCCTATGACCCCATCTCTCCCCACCTCGCGCTTCCTCGCATACGTCTATGAATTCCTTCTCCTCTTTAGGACACCTTAGTTTTCTCGACTGGTGGAAATGCCCCAACCCTCTGAAAATCCGCTCCCCACCCCCCTCTTCAATCAAACACTACACCCTTCCAAAAAATAGGAAACCATGACCTTATCGGCGGATAGAAACGCCCACAACCACCCCCCCCCCCTATACCTCTACGCTATCCTCCACGAAAGCCCGCTGGCGGGCGGGCTCTGCGATGTGGGCGGCTCTGATCAGATGTTGGTCGGGCGAGATTACAGGGACATGACGCAGATCACTCCCTGTTTTCGATTAAGCCCTGTATGTGCAGCTCTAAGTTTACTTAACTCTTAGAGTGAAGCCGGGTCGGGGGGGAGTGTCCTCCCTCTCCCCGCCCCGGGGGGGGGGGGGGGGGGGGGGGGGGGGGGGGGGGGGGGGGGGGGGGGGGGGGGGGGGGGGGGGGGTATCGTCCCTATCCCCGGGGTTGCACACGGCCATGGTCATGCATGATATCGAGTAAACCCCTCCCCCCGACCCGCACGACACCCTGCGAATCCCTTACTCCAAATAGGACACAACATACTTCTCGACAGGAAACAAACAATCCCGCCCCCCTCGACACGAAACCAATTTCCCAAACATAAGAAACCCTGACCTGTTCGAGCCGTATAAGCCCCCAAGCAGCCCTTGCACACGGCGTGGAAGTCGTTGTCGGCCATGGAAACCATCCCCGCCCCCCACCCCCCCGAATCTCTCCCTAAACCCTACAGTGTAGTAGCCTTGATCGGTACAACCCCAACATGCAGGTAGGATTTTCGTCGTCAGCCATGAAAACACTCACCACCTCCCGATCCGCAACCCTCTGTGAAAGCCGCGACCCTCGAATATCCCCTGGGTATTCTCCCCCGGAAACCCCTATGAAGCCCTTCCCCAAAATATAAGTGGGACATGAAAGTCCCCCCCCCCCCCTCCCCCCCTCCCCACCTCGTGAATCCCTACGAAACCCGTGCCCTCATTCAGATACCCGAGTGTTATCGACCAGTAGAAACCCTCATACCAAACCCTCCCCCAGACGAGAAAAAGGCCAAACCTGTTTAACCGGCAGAAAAGCCCAGCGGCCCTTGTCGACGGTGTGGAAGTCGTTGTCGGGAGAGGCGGCCCCCAGCCACTCGTCGTCGAACACAATTGACTCGCCGTACGAGTCTAACCCCTTGGACGCTGCGCAATAAAAAAACAAGGCAAAACATAGTACAGTATATATATATACGAACACCGGGGGGGGGGGGGTAGGGGATATGGAGACAAGCAAGACAAGTTGAAACCTCCAAAACATTTGTTCAGAAAACACCGGACCCAACGTGGGTGGGGGGTGGAACTGGACCCCGGCGGTAGCATGAGGGTAGCACGCGCTACGAGAGGGGTAGCGCCGAACAATAACGAGATTTTTCACGTGAGGAACCCCCACAGAGGCGTGCTTGCCTTTTAGGGGCGGCACCTGATTATTCTGAGCCTCGTCACTCCCGCAACTCCTTATACACCTCGTCCATATTCAAAACTGAAGCTGAGCAAGTAGGTACAGGCTCGGCCCGACGAACTCTCTCATGGCCTGGGTGTTCCAACTGAATACGTCGCTTCCGGTGTAGCAGCGGAATGAGTGACAAGCAGTTGACTCATTCGTAACAGCCATATATTGCCGGGCGCCGTGACTTGACAATGGTCGAATAAACCCCGAACCCGGGATAAGGTTTGGTCCCGTTACACATGGGTTGCAAACGGGTTAGTGTTTTATGAGTCCGTTTTGTAAGAACTTGCCCTCTCCTCTCTTGGGTACGAAACCAACTTCAAACTACTGTAGTGTGGGGCTGTTTAGTTCGCTGTGAATGAAACTCGAGAGAGCACACCAAGCGCAAACGACAAAATTCACCAGAGGTGCTTCCATGATTTGACATCAGGAAAGCCAAACAGGACGGCGTTCGCCCCTTCCGAAGCATGGCTCTCTACAACGGAACGAAGCCAAGACGAAGCAGAGGGGGGCTCTCTTAAACGGAACAAAGCCGAGAAGAAGCAGAGGGGGCGATAGACATCACTAAGGATAGAACGAGATGCCTGCGTCGACACGCGCGAGTCGGCCTTCGGCCAGAGCGGTTATCCGAGCCAACACCGTCGGTGATCCCGTCAAGTAGCGGTCCCAGTCAAACAGCGTGAACAACGAGCTACCACCAGGTTTTAAGGAGCTACCTTGCGAGGAAGACGGAGCGCGTCTCATGCCACTACCGGTGTATTGAAGCGGCCACTAATGCAGCAGTCGGGACGTCCAAGCGATCGCGCGACGGAGGGTCTAAATTGAGAGTGCAACCGCATGCTACGCGGCAGCCATGGACACGCCACTCTCCCCCCGGCCTTGCACGACGATTTGAGATAGGTAGAGTACAAGGTTCGGGCTAGATGATGTACGAGGGTGAAATGACGCGTGCCAGCGCAATGATCAACGAAGATTTCGTGCCAAGAAAAAACGGAAGTATGAGTAGGACCACTGCCTGGGGCAGGAGATCTCATCTAATTCCATAAATATTTTAACGACACACGCGACGGAGCAGAATAATACTACAGAACAACCGACAAGCGGAATCGCGGGGATAAAGGGAGCGGGGTTTTTTTTCGAGGGTAGGGGGGGCGTAGCGGAGCACGCGGGGCGGGGGTCAGCGGAGTAGGCGTTGAGGTTGGAGGCATTCCGGCGCGGGGAGAGGGGACGGGTCGATGAAAACAATATGGCTGACAAGTCTGAGACACGCAAGGCAGACAGACGTGCGAGACACGCGCGCTGTACAAGAGATGCGAGGTGCAGAAACGGGGGTCGGGGCAGAGACAAAACAAAAACACGGACAACTACACCCAGAAACGAGAAGCCCAAGCTCAACAGAGAACAACAAAATCAGCAACGACAGCAACCAAGGCAATGGGAATGGGGGGGGGGGGGTCACTTTTAGGATCATTTTTTTTTTCAGCCGCTCCGAGCCAATTGGCCCCAGTGGTTTTTTTACTTCCTATGCACGCGTATTGGGTTTTGCACGATGAGCACCACCATGAGATTGTGCTGCGCGGCGCCAACAGAACTGTTACACGTCCAAGTTCCAGAGAGGTACAGAGCCACTCGCCCGAGTGCCCAATACGGGGTCACGAAAATCGTGGCATCACCTACCCCCCCCCCCCCCGCCCCTACCGCAGCATAACATCAACACCACATACTGAGCGCCCAAATGCTGGAGGTGTTTCTATTCAGGAGCAGCAAGAACGGTGCTCCGTCTCGACAGGGATCCGTGGTCAATGGTAAAAGGACTAATGCTGGCAACAAAGGAATACACTCCCCCCGTCCCCCGTCCCCCGTCCCCCCCTCTTACTGCAGCATGAAACGGTGGAACCCCGTGCTACAGACTCACAATCGATGGTGTACTCCCAGTAGGGGATGGAGACGGCTGGGTTGATGACCTGCAACGCTTGCTCGAACAGAAGGGTGAAGCCGACGTGGTGGGTCATGATGCCTGGGTATAAAAACAGAAGGGCAGGGTGTCGAGGATTAGCGGTGGTGTAATCGTCACGGTTGGGAAGGGGTGTAGCCGGCGCGGTGGGTCGTGAGGCCTTGCGCCAAGGGCACAGGCCAAGGGGTCGAGGACTCGTGCTTTGTGATGATGATGATCAATATGATGAAGATCCATACGATGATCAATGTGATGGTGATCAATATGATGATCAATATGGTGATGATCAATATGATGATGACCAATATGATGATGATCAATATGATGATGATCAATATGATGATGATCAATATGATGATGATCAATATGATGATGATCAATATGATGATGATCAATATGATGATGATCAATATGGTGATGATCAATATGATGACGATCAATATGATGATGATCAATATGGTGATGATCAATATGATGATGATGATGATGTTGAGGATGGTGATGGTGGTGATGATGATGATGATGGTCAGGATGACCGTGATGGTGATGTAGTGTTATGACATTTGGGAGCTTATTTCCGCGCTATCTAGCCCATGGTGTTGTTGAGGTTAGCTCCATGACTGCTGTTGCTCTGCTTAACACCGAACCGTCCTGCTAAAAGTCGAACAATACCTTGTTCACGCTAACTCAAGTCATGCAGCAATCCATTTCACCAACCCTTACCCTACAATAGACTCCATACTTCCTGTGTGCCACAGGTAAACCACCCTACGTTTGCACAGACCCCTATCCGTGACCGAGTAAATTTTCGCTTTGTTTTATCGAATTATTTGGGGGGTTCCGGGTTGAGACCCTGTTTTGTTCGGAGTTGCCATGTTCACCATACATCCGAACGGTCTATAAAAATACGTTGACGCAAAAATGACTGTATTTCGCCTCTTTTCACTGGCACAACACAACATCCAGAAAAAAAACAAAACAATCAAACACACAAAAAAACGGTGGAAAATTGACAAAAACTCTAAAAACAATCAGTTGGGTTTGGATGTCTCCGTCTATCGAGGCTATTGGCGCCAGGTGTGACCACGTATAGTCGTGCACAAGGCCCTCCCTGTTCAACATGGCAACGGCCGAAGTAGGCCACACTTGGCTCGAAAAGAATGGGAAAAAAAACACTCAGAATTGAGTCAATTCTAACCCAAACGTTTGAAAACAATCGTAGCTCTGTTTTTTTGTTATTGTCTCGCACCAGCTTCCCCTAGGTAGGTCTTATCGTTCGAATGACGTCGACCATAGCATCGTATCCACCGCCGGTGGGGTAATATTGCGGTATGTACTCCAGTAACGTGGTTTACTATTACGGGGGACCATAGTAAACAGGACCAAATACTGTTAGTAAAAGTATGGAAATATATAGGTTGTTGTGTGTACCGTAGGTCCTATTTACTATGGTCCCCCTTAATAATGTTACATACCACGAAGGAATGACTGACACACAATCGATAGAACCTGGTATTGCTTCGCATTCCCTGAATGGGGGTAGACCAGTTCATGTTCCCCGTCTCAGTCCGACACGACTCGAATATTCCCACATACAGCAAAATTAACGCAGCAGCAAAGAAGAAGAGCGGCACCCACCACACCAGTCCGAAGCAAGCTAAACCAGCGCTTATCATGCCTTCGACCTGTTTTGACCATCCTGCCTCGCCGCGTCCTCTCGATCACGAGTCAAGAGTCAGCCGGTACAGCATTAAACCGGTCCCAGGAGCACCTTGTAGACAAACCGGGTCGGTCTAATTGGTGGACTCCTCTCCCGTACATACAAAACACAAGCTATTTCCTCGAACCTCAGATAATTCTCAGCGTTTTCCCCCAACTACAGACGAACAAACAAAAAAGGTGTTCAACGATTCTCCGGCTTACCGGCATCGTCGTGCCAATGGTCACAGTCCGTAACACCGGCGCCCTCGAGGTGCATCCCGACGAAGTAACCGATCCCCTGGAAAAACAAGAGAGCAAACCGCAACGCAGACAGCGGGGAGAGCGAGCGAAACACGGGACGAGCAAGCACAAAACGGGACGAGCATAAAATGGGATGCGACGAGACGCGGAACGGAAATGGGACGAGCAAAATACGGGACAGAGCAAAGAGGGGCGATCGCACCATCAAGACACGGGACGATCGAAAGACAGGACGCTCGAAGACGGGACAACGCGGTAAAGAGAGAGAACGGTTGGGTAAACTTACGGGAAAAAACAAAGCATCACGGAATGGAAAAAACATCGGACGCAAAACCTGCGGGACCGGAACAAAAAAGACGATAAAACGATGGGACGGGACGAGCAAAAACCGGGACGAACGAAGACTCAACAAGCAAACGACGGGACGAGCAAAAGGCTAGTACGAGATACCCAGTCCAACGGACGAGCCACAATTGGGACAACAACAAGATACGGAGAGAGAATATTTCGGGACGAGCAAGACACGGGACGAGAAAATGACGGGACGAGCCACAGACAGGACTAGCAAAAGAGCGGATTACAGGACGTGAAAAAAAAACGGCACACGGCCGCAAAATACGCAGGGACTAGCAGAGACGGTGCGAGCGGCAAAGCAGGACGAGAAAAGAGCGGGACGAGAACTCGAGGGTGCAAACATGGCAAAAGGCGGGACGCGCAAAAGACGGCATGACTAAAACGCGGCGCCAGCAAGCACCGGGACCGACCGATCATCACACAAAGGCGAAAGCAACGCAGCCTGGGCCGGGCCGGCAACGAGGTGCGAGAACACCGGTGTGGAACAAGCAAACACACGGGATATAAAAAAATACTGGATTGACTCGGTAAAGCAAGACATGGGAAGGTAAGACAACGGCAAACGAACAAACAACGGGTCAGACGACTCTGTGCGAGCGGGGAAACAACGGTAACAGAATCCCCCCCCCCCCCCCCCCCCCCCCCCCCCCCCCCCCCCCCCCCCCCCCCCCCCCCCCCCCCTCCCCCCGCCCCTGCCCCTGGAAACTCCCAAGCACGAGACGAGCAGGAAAACTGAAACTAAAAAACGAACATCAATAAAAAAAAAGGCGAAGACAGCGGCACGGAAAAACAAACTCAAATGTTTTCATGGTGCAGAACCCAACCTCGGTGTATTTTGCACTGATTTTTCTTGAGATTCGCAATGAGGCATGCTACGGCAGGGCGCTATATTTGCATAATATGAAACATATTACACTTATACGTATACACTAACTCCTACTTTTGCTGAGGCTCCTCGCTCCCTTAAGGAGGTCTTTACTTCACTCCAAAGCTGGCCACAAATACAAGCAAAGACGCCTGCGACGGTGACGAAAACCCCTACTGTTTCCGCGGCTCTTCCCCAGGCCGGCAGGAAATACATCAATGTTGGAGCTAGGTACACACGGCATGCCCTATTGTTCAAGTTCAGTGTAGCATTTCATTGATCGTGGGTATATCTATTTTTTACGCCCTCAGAGACCCCGCCAGTCAGTCAACTCTATCGTAGTACCGCTCTAACATGGACAATTCACATGTCCCTAGCTACGCAACGATAAATTGCTACAAAAATACACGAATAGTTTCCCAACGTCATCGGCTAGTTCCTCGGTTAAGAATCCCCCGCCAAAGCGTAAATGTTTCGGCCAGAAACGTGCTATATTGCGACTACCAGCCGTGTGACCCTTGGGGTATAATCGAGAACCGTACGTTGCGGTGTTAGTGCAGATGACTTGTGTCTGATTTTCCTATGGTACGGTGGGAGATGATGTCGTACAGGTGCGGTGGGGCTTGAAACTGTACGGTGTGGTGTGCATCTTGGTGAAAACCGGCAGAACAAAATACGGGCCAAACCTAACCAGACCAAACAACGTCACCCCATCCTACCCAACTCCAACTCAACCCACCCCAATCCAAACCAAACAAAATTAAAACATTGCAACTTAAACACCCCCCCCCCCGCGCGCTATAAACAGCCTCAGCGGCAGGTAGCTCTACGATACTCGTAGGTTGTGTGGCGGTTGCGCCCCGAAGGGGGGCGGGAGTTCAACTCCCCCCCCGCCTTACCTTGTCCCCCGCCCCCCCCCCGCCCCGCCGCTCCTACTTTTCTCGGCCTCTATAAAATCTGTCGCCCCCCCGCCCCCCCTCCCCTCCCTTGTTTGATCCGCTTCCTGTGAATTTTCGTCACGGTAACTTCAAAGAGTTACCTTGCCGTACGTACCGCGATGATTTCCATTTTGTAGTATCCCCCCCCGCTCACTCCCCCCCCAATAAATAATACATAGATTGGTTGACGTCGGTTGGCAACGACACTGGAAAACACGTTTCACGACTAGATTGGTACATCACTGTTTTGTTTTAGTTTTCGGAGGCCGGTCGCAACTGGTGGTCGATTTGCATCATTCGTGCGGGGTGGAGAACCTTCACCTCGCACGAGTTCTACGATCGTATCACGTGGTGTCCATGGTAAAACACCCACGAGGTGGTTACATCGTACCCCCAATGCTGTCTCTGGAAGTGGACACACCGGAAACTTAATCGACTCGTTGATGCTTTCATCCACATGCAAGTCCGCCTGACAAGCGTTTCTTAGTAGGATACAGCTCACCCTTCATGCGACTCGCCGGACAACTGACGGCGCTTCGCGTTTGGTGTAAGCAAACGTTGGTCTGGCGGCAAAACCCCTACGTTCCCCGTCCCGGCCTTGTAGGGATGCGAGGGTCCATGATCATACGACTACGGCCATGAGTGATATCGAGTACACCCACACACACCCCTCCCCCGCCCCCGCTATTGACGTACCTTGTATTCCTCTCCGTAGCGGCTCTCCCCGGCGGCTGTAGACACCCGGTAGATTGTTTCCATCGCATCAAGAAACGCCTCTCTGTCTTGCGTCGTCAGCTGCCGTATCTCTCGTCGCACGTACTGCAATTGAACAAAAAAAGCGGAGCACATCCCCGTTAGGGCCCATCTTATCGAGGACTTTTTAGTCCTGTCAATTTGCTTCGTTTTTTTTTTTTTTTTTCTAATTTAGTTTGCATCTGACTGGCCGGAGAGTGGACGACCAGGTAGGATTCGAAGGGGCAAATTAGAAAAAAAAAAATCTGAGTGAAAAGTCTTTTGGGACTTTTTTCGTATGATTTTTCTATTTTCAATTTCGATTTTTGGGAGTTGATCTGCCTTAATGTAGCATGTTCATTGTGGGTAAACACCCCCGGTGGAGTCTGGGGTGATTCTTGGCCGCTTCGGTGACCACCGTCGAGGCGATAACACGCAAACCTCCACGACTGGCGACCGGAGCAATAGCCGCGCCCACGGCCACAGACCATATCACATCGCACCCCGGCGGTGGCGCCTCCAAAGAAATCATGGCGGCCGGAAACCCATTTTTTCGGCCCGCTTGATCGGCCAACCATCACGAAAACCGAGCAAACGAGCAAAAAAAGCAGAGGATACGCTCGAGACCTCGATTGCTGAACCACCGTTGCTGTTCCGCACGTGGTGCTTGAGGGCTCCCTCCGCCCACCCAAGACCCCCTGAGAGTGACAGCTTCCTATCCTGCGCCACAAAAAAAAAAAAAAAAGACGCTGGCGGCGCCGCGCACTCGACAACGCAAACCTTCGCTCTCGTCTACGCTCGTCGGTGTTTGTCGGCTGGGCGTTGTGTGACGCGCTGCGTTAGTCCAGGTTGTTTCGATTCACGTTTCGTTTGACACTGAATGCGCCGTTTCCCGATAGGATACAAACACGTTGTTTTTTTTTCGAAATCAAATTAAAATTCATTGGAATTGAAATTTTATTTCCAAATAACGAAATTTAGTGTTCCCCGTTAAGATGGGCTCTTAGGCCGAACGTAGGCACCCAAAGGAATTGCAGAAACTTCGTGTATGGAAGTGTAATACCCTAGTGGATCGGCGCACAACCTTTTTCAGCGACTGGTTTACTACTAGTGTGGAGCTCCTAAAGCGAGAAGCCCCAGAAACAATAAACGTGCGATTCCCACCGTGCCACATGTCTCCAATTTTTACTTTCTGCAGCTTCCAAGATCAGAACTGTTGTTGTTGTTCTCACGTTATTAATTCATGTCAGAATGGTTATTGATTGTTGGAAATAGAGGTTCCCCTTAATTTTACTGAGGATCTTCATTTAAGAAGCTCCATACCTGACCCCAAAACTGACTTAGAAAAAATCAAATTTCATCCGGATGAATGAATAATCCAAAGGCCCAAGTATACAAAAACGTCATCTTTCGAAACAAGATTGGCATTCCGAAGACTCTGGGTTAAGGAACCCCGTCATTCAGAAACCAGTTGAGCGAAAACGTGCTACCTATATCGTAGAACGTGCCATATAGAGTCCCTGTTCGAAGGACAGTCGCCTGACACGGGAGAGAATGAATATCTCAGAGATAAAAATATATACGAGTAGTCAAATCAAAATAATACACAAAACAACCCGGTGGACATCACGGCTGAAACGTATCGGGCAGGTCAAAACAGAAATATGAACGCATTGGTTCACCTACCCACTCCTCCTCAAGCCACCCCTTTCCCCCCCCCCCCCCCCCTTTCCCCACCGACCGACAGAAAAAGGGATGATTGGTCAATGCTCAAATGACTAATGTAAGCAACAAATGACAAATGAGTATCCCCTGCCCCCCCCCCCCCCCCCCACCAACCCCTTCCCCCCCGTTTCCGCGCCCCTTTTTGCGTCGGTCTGCAAGCAATGCCGTGGCTTATTGTTTTGTGAGATTATCTTACACGAGGAGCTAGTTCATTGTCTAGTCGCCCGAAACACGGACTTCGAAGACGTTTATTCGCGCGAAAATGTCCTATGCCCTACCGTCCAGAAATTGCGCACTCGAGGGAGCCCAACCGTTCACAGCATCTTTGGACCCAAACAGTAGTGCACCCCTACCGTGCAATTTGAGACACCGCCGTCCCCTCTTCCCTGTTCTGATCGGCCTCCTTCACAATATCGTCACGTTAGCTTACTATTGATAGCGCCGGCAGTACGTACGATCCGGCGAGGGTTATATTTTTGTTCTCATTTTCCGTCAAACGATCCGCTCCCCCTTGCCGAGTCTACGTGGCCGTAACGACAGCGGTTTAAATCTCTGCTGCGTAAATGTTGGGTTTCCCCTTCGAGAACGTCCGGCTCAAGCCTCTGACGCCTCTTATAGCCAGTCGGCAGAAGAAATTGCGAACGAATACCAGGCTGAAACTGCACTAGTCCCCGTAAAGATCGTTGGCCTTGCGCAGGATTGTGCCATGGTTGGTTTCAGCGCTCGATTTTTCCAGAGAGGGAAGGAAGGTTGCCAACAACGAGCAATGGAAGGAGGCTTTTCAGGAAATACTTTGTCGAGAGAGGGAGTCTTCCGAAACATACAACGTTCGACTTCATATAGCATCTTTATTTACACCGGTGTGGAGAAAACGGGCACTGAAAAAACGACCGCACTCGTGTTCGAACTAAACTCAACGCCATCTACGATAGAGGCTCAGAGTCACCCCACGGTACGGGTTGCTCTTCTTGGGCCAAAGGTTTCTGACCGATGGAGTTTCTGAAGGGAGGAACCAGCAGTTATTAATAGGATGAAATTGTACTCGCATATTCGTTTTAGGACTAGCGCATACAAGTACCGGTCGGGTGGCGCGAACAAATTTCTTCCATGTATTGTATCGGGTGAGATATTGAGCTCCAAATGTGAGGGGCTCAGGAACGTCTGGTGCACTCCTACCGTGAGATGGCTCCTCACCGTAAATTTTCTGAGGCTCCTCACTTGACCTTAAGGAGCTCCATACCTTACATCACCTCACCCGAAAAACCGACTTCAGCAAAAATCAAATTGCATCCCGATGAATAATCCCATGGCCCAAGTATACAAAAACGTCATCTTTCGAAACAACATAGGCATTCCGGCGATTTCGGGATAAGGAACCCCGTCCTTCAGAAAACGCTTTAGCAGAAACGTGCTACCTCCCTCTATCGTAGAACGCTGTTCACGGAGAAGCCACTGGAGGTTGGGTTGTCCCCATTGGCGATGACGTACCAAGCTTTGTGCTGGACATTTTCAGAGGGAACCATTGACAACAACATTTTATTACGGAGGACATAGTAAATAGGACCTACGGTACACACGAAAACCCATATATTTCCCTATTTTTGACCAACACACTACTATTACGGGGGTCCATAGTTAATGGGACCAAATTTTGTTAGTAAAAATAGGTAAATATATAGTTTTTATGTATACCATAGGTCCTATTAACTATGGACCCCCGTAAGAGGTTCTGTTTACTATGCTCCCCCGTCATACTCTCACTTTTTTTCTGCCGTCCGAGAATACCCGATCGGCTGCAGAAGCACAAACCCCAAAAAAAAATACCTCGTTGTTTTTTAGCAAGGGCCAAAGTAAGCAGGATCAAAACAATTGGCCCAGACATTGTCCGACGGGGAAAATGATAATTTATTGTAATTTCAAGACATCGTCCCTCCGGGGTTGTCCAGGCGTAATTTTTTATTCAGATGTTAGATTTTCCCTTCAACACGTGCCCCGCTCATATCTTCATATCGTAGCAAAACGCCTAAAAGAAACTCCAACAAGGACATCAAACTATTACGGGGGACCATTGTAAATAGGACCAAATATTGTTAGAAAAAATAGGGAAATATATAGGTTTTACGAGTACCCTAGGTCCTATTCAATATGGACCCCCATAATAGCTAGAGCAGCAAGTCAGTTACTAACAGTTCAATATATCGTTGGGGGCTCCTTTACTTATTGGCTAGCGCGATATATCAAGATTTGAGCCGCACATTCTCGAAGGTCGGATACAAATTCGATCAAGATTTGGGTTGGAAATTCTCGGAGAGAAAAAAATAAAGTAAAACAACGAAAAGTCTAGTTTAGTTATACACTGTATAGACATTCTTTACCAAAACCTTTTGTGACTGGCTCGGACCCGTACGACTGTTTCACGACTCCAAGTGGTTCGCCTCCCAAGCGGGACTGCAGCCTTCGAAGGGTTTACCCTAGAACTCTACCCAGTATCGTTTGATCACCAATATTAACACTGTCTGTTTTACTTGCTTTTCGTTGTATGACTTCGTAGACAATCGGGTTGCACTTTCCTACTTTCTCAAAGTCACAGCAGTGTTCGGGTGACTTGCTATTGACTTACTAACAGTATAGGGGCTCCTCGAGTGAGCACGCCCGATCGTCTACACCACGTTTCACCACTGCGTTCTCATTCCAAAACCCTGCTCCATAGTCCTCTGCAACTCGCAGCTAGCACCACTTCTGGCCCCACCAACACCACCAACATCACCACCGTGTGACACATAAGACAACACATCCACTCGGACGAATGTTCAAGGTGGTTTTTTCGACAATAATGGAGATAGTGTAATCGACGAGCGACCAGTCGATAGAACAATCTCGAGGAGATGGCTTGCAACACCACCCTTTTCTATGTTTGTGCCTTATCAATAAGTCCTTAAGGCATATTTTGGAGGAAGTAAGCTCTGACTTTCTTCCCAGCGGAGGTGTCCCAGGGAGGATGTGTTATCTTACCACCCATTACCATTTGCCACAGCCATAACAACTACCAACACCAACATCATCACGCTAACCACTATTACTACCTCCACCCACCGCTACCCCCCTCCCCATCGTCACCCTCACTACCACCGCCACCACCACCACCACCACCACCACCACCAACCACTACCACCGCCAATACCACCACCACCACTAACACCACCACCACCACCAACCACTACCATCACCACCTGGCCCCCTGCACCCACCGCTACCCCACCCCCCCTCCCCATCGTCACCCCCACCACACCACCACCACAAAAACACAGGACGATGCAGTCAACTGATCGGACCCGCGCACCTTGACCATGACGGCCGCTGTCATCGTCGACGTTTCTCCGGTGGACACCACAGTCTGCGAGAGGGAGACCGACTGCACCCCAGTCTCCTTGAACATGTGCGTCACCTCCCTGTGAAAACCCCACGGAGCGTTAATACAAAGAGGGGGGAGAGGGAGAGGTGGCGGGGAGGGAAGCGGGGGGGGGGTGTACTCGATAGGAGAGATGCACTCGATCTCATGCATGGCCGTAGTCGTATGACCTAGACCCTCGCATCCCTACAATGCCGGGACGGAGCATGTCGGGTTTTCACCGACCAGGCAGACATTGCTTGCACCAAGCGCGAAGCGCCGTGAGGTGTCCGGCGAGTCGCATGAAGGGTGAGCTGCATCCTACTAAGAACCGCTTGTGAGGCGGACTTGCATATGGATGACAGCCTCAATGAGTTAGTTTAATTTCCGGTGTAGCCACTTCCAGAGACAGCAATGAGAGTACTATGTAACTGCCTTATCTTGAACACTACGCGATACGACCAATTCCCTTGTGCAGAGTAAAGGTTCTTTACTTCGCACAAATGATCTCACTCGACAACCAGTTGTGGGCGACCGCCAAAAAAAAAAAACAAAAAAAAAAACGGTACCCTGGATGTCTAGCTCACGTAGTGAGCGGCATGTTTTACAGTGTCGTTGCCAACCGACGCCAACCCAACCCATATATAATATATATAATATGGGGGGGGGGGGGGGGGGGGGGGGGGGTGGCTGACAAAACGCTGTCTGAGGTGTCAATTGATTTCTATGTGAAACATAAAACAAGAGCTACGATAAGAGCATAACCCTAACCCAAACCCTTCTGCATGGCTTGATCGGGCTTCTCAATCGAGTTTTTACCCCAGCAGAATCGTTATCGTTTGTGTACACAGCAAACTTCCTTTCAGACCTACGTAGGCCAGGGGATGATTAAGCGTGCGCAGTTTCGAAACGAAACCATTTTTGGACCGCAGTTCTGTTTCTGGAGACAAATCACTAAAAAAAGTACCACCAATTTATCACCACGGCTGGACTGCAGTCCAAAATTGTTGAAGTGCGTTCTTGGCAGACGGGGTAAAGAGCCGCTCAAAAAGCAAGGAGCCCCGCACACCAACCATTGTAGGGCGCTTGCGAAAACTCGAAAGGTTGTGGGTTGGGTTTTTTCTTTTTTTTAATCCTTTCTTTCCTGTTTCCTTTTTTTTTTTTCACCCCGCCGCGGATCGGTAAAAATACAGATAAGCTCGACACACTTCCACTCTAGAATACGTGCCGTGCGTAAATTTAGTCCGCAGTAGCTTCCATCGCAACAGCAGAGCAGGAAGGTCTTACCACGTGTTTTCTTGTAGCGCTGTTTCCTAGAATACAGCAGTTCCAACACCCACGAAAAAACCAATTGCTGCGGGAAAAAGTCACCGAAGGGACGTTTCTTGCCTCACACGAATAATATTGGGTGGGGCAACTCCGTGGATTGGTTTGGCACCGGAGTAACTTGTGACGCACCTGTTCAACCATTCCGCTCCTCCATGCTACTTCGGTTTCAAATGTCTGTTTAGCCCACAACCGAACTTAAACTATCCCATCAACCCTATCAGCTACGACCGGGTAGATGACTGCGTGTCACAGGTTAGGGTTGCGTGAGGATTGTTATGGAGGAAATTCGACGTGTTCGTGTATGTACTTCAGAGGTTCTGAGCATGTTTGTCACGTGCCTCGTTTTCTGGGCTCGCCCTACTATCTACTATGTGCAGGACTGGTCGGCACATAACTTTATGCGGGATGTGTGTGGTTATTTTCCACCTTGCACGTCGGCCCAGACCAACCCAGACATGGTCCTAGCCCTATAACCTTAACCCTACCCCAACCCTACCCTTGACCCCAACCCGACCCCAGGCCTAACCCTTACATAACCTTAACCCAAACCCGAACCCAAACCCAATACCTAGTCCCAACCATTTGGAGGGCTCGAGGTCGACAGGAGTCGTCACGCGGCTAAATATGTGGAGGCCTCGAGTCAATGAGACCAGCGCCCTGCACACAGGTTTGTGACGACCCGTCCTGCACACAGGGTGAGTCTATATTCTGGGGACTTCCACAGTATTGTTTGCTGAGCGTTGTTTCGCGCTTACTGTAGAATTATGCCTACGGAAACCCACAGTTTCCATGAAAGGTCTTAATTTCAAAGATACCCGCCAGTATTTTCCAGGTACAGCTTGCTATGAGCACGGTTCTTAAAGCGGAAAGTTCCAAAACGTTCGGAAAACCCCGATACAAGCAATTCTGGGGCCGGTGTTGGGGCCAAGATCGGCTTCAGAAAACTGAGGGGGATGTTTAATTCGAAGCGGCGAGATTCCGAGACCTCGGCAGACATCGATCGACGTAACGAACGACTGTGTCACGCATTCTGAACGGAGTGCGCTCGTTAAGGGCTCCGACCCACCCTAGGGTAACTGTGTTAACACAATGGATGGTGACATGTGGCGGGCGATGGCCAGGCGTATGATAAAAAAAACAATCGGCTGCTGGTGTGCACAAAACAGATGAAGAACTGTCTCAAATGGCAAAATATATATTTTTTATTCAGGTTTGGGACAAGAGCGTGTATAGGACGCCGGCGGCAAGCTCTCTCGCCCCCTAGACCATCTAGACCATCTAGACCATCTAGACCATATAGACCATCTAGACCATCTAGACCATCTAGACCATCTAGACCATCTAGACCATCTAGGCCATCTAGACCATCTAGACCCTGGATGTACCTGATGTCGTCGAGGCCGTCATCTATACTGGTTGGCCTTGCCCGACACCAAGTGGGTTGGTCGTGGACTGCGTCTACGTCGAGATCGAACGTCTGTCGTTGCACGAGCTATTTTTTCATCAATGCGTTGACAATTTGGGCGTGGTCTGGTGGAGTGTAGGGGGAGGCTGGCTCCTGTGGAGCAGATCAGACCTTTCTGGGCGTGGGGTGGAGTGGTGTCGTGTGGTGTGATACCGAGTTGGTTGTGACGGGGTGTGGTGGTGTCGGGTATGGTAGGCCGGGGTAGGTGGGGACCCGGCCTACTGGAGGAGGAGGTGGGAATGGAGAGCAACTGAGACTTTGGGGGGGGGGGGGGGGGCGGGCGTCGGGTGAAGGGATGATGGAGACGAGGGGGGTGAGTAAGGTGTTCGAGGGAGGTGGGAAGGCCGGGGGGGGGGGTACTCATATTCATGCATGGTCGTAGCCGTATGACCTCAGACCCTCGCATCCCTACAATGCCGAGACGGAGCACTTCCGGTTTCACCGACCAGACACACGTTTCATTGCCCCAAGCGCGAAGCGCCGTGGGTTGTTGGGCGAGTCGCACGAAGGGTTAGGCTTCATCTTACTCGGAACCGCTTGTGAGGCGGAATTGAATCTGGATGGCAGCTTCAACGAGACAATTTTTTTTCCGGTGAAGTCACTTGCAGAAACAGCATTAGAGGTACTGCGTAACTAACTCGTGGGTGCATTACCATAAGCACTACGTGATGCTATCACTCCCCTTGTGCGGAGTTAATGTTCTCCACCATGCGCCAATGATCTCACTTGGTCGCCAGCTGAGACCGACCGCCAGAACAAAAAACAAACAAACTAAAGATACCCTGGTGGTCTAGCTCACGTAATAAGCGGCATGTTTCACAGCGTCGTCGCCAACCGACGCCAACCCAACCTACATGTATAAGAGATGGGGGGCAGAGGGGGGAGGGGTGTACTCGAAGTTGTATGGCGGTGGTCGTATGACCATATAGGAGGGGTAACAAAAGAATCTCCCATACAGCGTTCCCGCCACCGGCAACGGAACGTCAACCGCCAGCCCCCCCGCGCGCCCGTCTCCCTCACCTCCCTTCCAGAACCTTGCCGTCCATGAATGACCACGTAAAGAAGTCCGACTCGGGATCTCCCAGCGTCGACAACGCGCAAAGCGTAGACTTTTTGTAGGGCTCGGCAACGTAGGGCCACGGAGAGCCCGAGATGACCTTGTACTCGTTCCGCACAGTCATTCCCAGGGCCGAAACGCTCGGGAGGGTGCTGGGGGTCACCGCTCCTGAGCCCCCGGCCTCCTTCTCCGCGAACTCTCCGCCTTATCGCAGGCGACCGAGACGGAAACTAGGTGTCAGGAGACGGCAGGATACGTCTGTGATAGAGGGGGGTTCAAGACTCAAGCTAGGTACTACATTGCGTTTAATTGGTGCCAAATACCAACTACCAGGTAGCTGCTAATACGGGGAACCATAGTAAATAAGACCAAATATTGTTAGTAAAAACACTAATATATATGAGCTTTTGTGTGTACCGTGGGTCCTTTTTACTATGGCCCCCCGTAATAGTTCGGGTATTTCTACTAGTAATAATTACATTGGGCCCCGCTCTCGTCTTAAGGTCTGAGCGATTCTCCTATTTCCGCCCAGTGTGTGGTAAAAAAAAACATACCAGTATACATTCATAGCCATCGAAGTATCGCACGCAGCTCGCGAATATGAGTTTCAACGAAGTATCTGGACCTCACTCACAGCTGACGCAGTTGCTTCTATTTCTTTATCTATTATTTTTTTGTTTAAACGATACTTGAGACTGTAACGGGGGGGCATAGTAAATAGGACCTACCGTATACACGAAAACCTATATATTCACCTATCTTTACTAACAATATTTGGTCCGATTTACTATGGTTCCCCGTAATACACGTAGTTCAAGGAAGTGGGAGAGAAAATGCCGTCCACCGATCCCTCTCCGTTAACTCCTTCGAGACCTCAGGTATGATAACGTTTTCGCTCATGGCCTACTGCAGGAGAAGCTTGAGCGCCCGGCAGCACGCTTACGCGTCATCTTGAGCCCGTGCCGTACCCCCCCCCCCCCCCCCCCCCCCCCCCCCCCCCCCCCCCCCCCCCCCCCCCCCCCCCTCGTGCATTCAACCATTGTAACTCGAACAACCAACCATTGTACCACCCCCCACCGGCGCAACGACCGTTTTTTTTTTTTGCTGTAGTCGTCACGTCTTACCGCTATTCGTTCCCTCTGAGCTCCCAAGAGGGTGTTCAGCTGTGTTCTTTCAGGCGGGCGGCTTTGCGTCGCTACCTCCAGCTAGAAACCAGTCAGTCGTCCATTCCAGCAAATGGACCAACTCACAGTCTGAACAATTCATACCTCGGAGAGACCATTGCTTCCCCCCTCCGTTGTCTACGTCTTTCAGTGCATATATATATATATATTCCTGATTATTTCTATGACCTGTATGATCTGTATGGTTTAGCTTATGCTGCCCGGTGGGAGCCGTAGAATCCGCATGACCTAGCGCACGAGTCCTGGGTTGGGTCTGTACCATGCAGGTCCCGCACAATATGTGATAGCGGCAGGCGAGGAACTACAGCAGATTATCTACCGTAGATCATGATATGTTCGGGGGGGTGTCACCATTTAGGTGTGGGGGGTCATACGCATATTCTGTGTCTCTGACGTCTCCCCAAATTTACGTCTCCCAGCATATTGGATCCGGGGTGGCGGTCAGTAGCGCTCACGGTTTCGCCAACATTCGGCAATAATGGTTGATAGATACGTACTGCCTGGTAGTCCACAAAAAAAAAAAAAAAACTCGTTGAACTTGCGCTATATCGGAGTAACGTACTAGGAGTGGCCGGAGTTCGTAGAGGTTGCATGTTGTGACGCTTAGCCCGCGCTTCGCTAATGGTTGATAGTGCACGCATTGAGACGATTTCGGGTTAAGGAACCCCGTCATTCAGAAAACATTTTGGCGGAAATGTGCTACCTGGTACGTTTATCGTTGAACGCTCACTTCATGATCTACACTCCTCAGGGCAGATACATAGGCGCCTCATAGGTACGGGCCAGTTCATCTTTTGCCGGTTCAGCCTTCGACACAATCTCTACAGGTGTAAGGTATAGCACACGTTTCCCTCGGTTGTGTCTGTGCAGGGCCAATCCTTACACAACCCTCTCTCAAAAGGTAGGCAAAGGACTATGACTACGTGATCTACAGTACTAGACTACGAGGGGGTGTGGAGTCTTCTATGTACGGAGTCTCCACAGGACCGGATCCCCTACAGGTGCTCCACGTTCCTCAAGACCACGCCGTTCCATATGGAAACCCTTTACATCACGACCTACCCGGCCGCTTGAAAACATAAGGTACAAATATTCTGGTTGCGCGAGATTCTAGTAGTGACATATTGTTATTATTTACCGGGTGGTACTTAATGGTGGGTTGAACGGAGATAGGACAGAGGAGCCATGCCTTGTAGGGGTGGTGCCTTGCTAGTTTTGGAGGTCATACTCATATGAGGAGCTCGATATCGCACCCGAAATATAATGTTGAAGACGTTTGTGTTCACGCAGACCAGTCACCTTTTATATGCTCTGGACATGGAAGAAACGCACAAAGTAGCGTTCTGACCGTCAGTTGCTCACTTAAGGAGCCCGGTCGTCCAGAAAAAATAGGCCCAAAAAGATCATCTCCCGCATACCGTGGGACTAGCCGGAGCAAAAAAAAACAGATGCGAGAGCAGGGCTAGGAAAACGTCGGGGCAGCCTCAAGATCAGAGTTAAGAACTGGGACTGCACGCGACGACGCTTATTGAATTGGTAGTACGTAAGAAAGCCTTTTGGTAGGACTAAAAACAGTGAAGAAGGGTGCACTCTGCTTCACGCAGCGGTTGTATCCCGTCCCTAAATAGAATTTTCTGAGCGGTGCCGCCACGTTCGTTTGGTACATGTCATCAGCATCAGCAACAGCATCAGCAGCAGCAGCAGCAGCAGCAGCAGCAGCAGCGTTTAGAGTATTAACTGCTAGCCAAACTTGCAGCACTGATATATACACAGTATTTGCAAGTACAGTACATTGACAAAGGGCGCGGAATTGTGGGCCTAGGCTTCCAGGTTAAAACAAAAACACGTGTGCGCATTTTTTGTGACAATTTACTTGCATACTTGACGAATAATGCTCAAGCTTACACGCCAGAGAGTTGTGTCTCTCATGAGCATGAGAAAGAAGGAGCAATGGGCACCAACTGGAGTAGCCCGTGGTCCAAACCGGAAGCAGGCAAAGAAAAGGGATACACGCCGCGCATCAGGGTTCCGATTTTTGTTGTTTTTTTTTCCATGTCTGTATTTTTTCGTTCAGGGAATGATTATGAGCGATCAACGCTGAAGCTCGTGCTGTACATTGTCGGATGGCCCAATCACAATATTTCACGCCTCGCACACATAGATGATGACCTATCTGATCTGTCTACAGATAGAACATGATCTAGTTCCTCACCTGCCGTCATGAGAGATGTGCAGTGTGACCTGGGTATACCACATATTCGAAAAAAGAAAAACATGCGCCAGATAATGGCAGATTATGCGGGTCCCACCAGGCGACAGGATGAGCCACCACTGCTTTAGACCATGCAACCCCGGGCCTACTGTAGTCCTATCTGCTTTGAAAGGTCTAGATCATCAGGTAGGAATAATCTTTAGATGATGTGTAGACGCAAGTGGGAGTGATCTGTAGATGACCAGTAGATGACCTATCTGAGGCGTACAATACCAGAAAGTGAGCGTTTTTAGTGTATCTCGGTATTCGTCTTTCGGGGAATGTTTTATGAGTTATCAGCGTTGAAGCTCATGCTGCTGCACATTAAGGCCGGGTAGCAACCGCAAGAGCAACAATACCATTAGCAACAATAAAACAAGATTGATTCGTGTTTCCAGGGTACTACCTACTACCCTTTTTCGGAGCGGGTTACAAGAAACGGGAGGGCTGGCCGAGGCATGAGATTCTCCTTTGAGATAATTTGTGTTCGACACAAGTTTCAGTACATCGGCTACAACAACTTGATGTAGTCTACTGTAAAATCTCGCAGCGGACGAGTAGCGTTCCCCGTAACAGCTCTCTCGGTGGACTTTTGCACTCTGTTAGTGCACCTACGTGGACGGAGCCTGGGTGCTGACCCGAGCGGGACTTCTTCCGTCGAATGACGTGCGGGCTACACGAATTTCAGTGCAACGGCTGCTGAAGCCACTTGTTTGTCCTCGGTGATTTCTTTCACTGCTGTAGATATGAGATTGTAGGCAGCTTTCTATTCTAGTGCCAGGTTTCTTCTTACGGGGGACCATAGTTAATAGGACCTACGGTGCACACAAACAACCTTATATTTCCATATTTTTACTTTCAATATTTGGTCCTATTTACTATGGGCCCCCGTAATGGTTGCTTCTCTGTACCTGATACTTTGTACCTGATACTCCGTATCTTCTGATTAATAGGCGTATACCAGTAAAACTTACCGGCTCTACGAATAAAGCAAAAATCGGGATTCCGGTAAAGGCTAGGATTCGTGTTTGAGAAAGGGATTTTTCCACGCTTTCACAGCAGTAACTTTCATCTAACAGCTCCCGAACGTATGATTTTCCTGAAAGTTCTGGGCTGAGCTTCTGTTGGAGTTCATTCTTACGCTCGTATAGTAGAGGGCCTATGTAGTTTTCCTACAAGCTACCGTTGTTTCGGATGGCGTTAGATATCGGATATCGGATATCGATATCGGAGTCGAGTTCGATAGGGTGCAGATTAACCTAAACAAATTACGATAGTATTCGATACGACTTCGATATTTGAAACATACTATTACGGAGGACCATAGTAAACAGCACCTACGGTACACACAAAAACCTATATATTTACTTATTCTTACTAACAAAATTCGGTCCTATGTACTATTAGTATGGTCCCTCGTAATAGGTAAAAGGCTTCGTTCAGTGTCAGCATTAAAAACACGGGGATGCTAGGGAATGGAGGGGAAAACCCGTTCGAGTATTCGATATGTCGATGTATCGAAAGTCCGATATTTGGATATATCGATATATGCCATATGTCGAAGCTTTCGATACGATGTCCCAATCTCAGTCTCCGGTCCTGCCTCGCGCGAGGCTGAGGATTCAACATAGATCGGCCCAAGGCCCATGAGAAAGCCTCGTGTGTCGATGCACACAAATATATCGAATACAATAGTTGTGGCTCAAGCCTATTGCTTTGGAGGCACCAAGGACAAAACTAAACTAAACTAAACTAAACTAGACCAACTACTACTGTACCAGTAGATTGCTGGAGGTATAGTGCTGTGTAGGGTCTGGTGTTGAATGTCGATATCGGAATCGAGTCCGACATACACGGTACAGATTTAACGAAAAAAACTACCTCGTGCGAACGTACTATATACGATTTCAATATTTGATGCATCGAAGGTTTCGTTGAGTGTCAGCACAAAAATCACGGGGATGCCGGGGGGATGAAGGGGAACACACGTTCGATACGGGAGTGGTTCCAGCGACAGCCGAGGCTTAACTTCTTCGCACGTTTTCACTTTGGTTTTTGAGAGTTGGAAAGCGCAATTTGGCTGGGTTGGGCGTCATGACCACACGAAAAAAGCTCACACCTGGACTGTTTTTCAACACAAATATTTGTGCGTCGTCTAGGTACATTTTTCCCAATTTTCTGATTTTTTTGGCAACTTTGATCATCCCAAACGGACAAAAAAACAATAATTGTCTCAAAAACGCTGGGGCGTGAAGTTTTTTTTTACTGTTATTAAGCACGACCCTGCCAAATTTCCAGCCTAAAAAACATAGTTCCAAAAAAGGATTCTAGCGAAATGTTTTGGTTTGCCCAGGGTTTCCAAAGAGCTCAATACCGTGTTCTACTGTAGTATTCGTCAGGCGTTACGTCCTTGTACGGCCACCAAAAGAAAACAACAAGTATGTACGCCGTAGTGTCTATAGATTTGTTTCAACATGTCTATAATAGTGTCGATTTACTCAGCGTATTGGTTGATATACGGCCGGAAAAGCTTAAAAGATGGCAATGACACGTGCGATGAAGCGCGAACCGTAGGTCACTCGTGCAATAACGAGGCCATTCGAAACTCGTAGTACACGCGATCGAAGTGCGTGTCACTTTTTGTTGTGTATGTCTTTCGAATTGCGTTGTTTATTATCATTTTCTGTGGCTTGGAAGGGAGATGAGCAGCTGACTGACATGTCTACCGCATTATCCGATTGAAAAAGGTTGGGTGTGGGGCGGAAAAATTCACGAATACCTGGCCCAGCGAGCGACCGCTGTCCAGGTGCAAGCCACGGGCCCTGCCTGTTCGCGTGTCCTACCAGTCTGCCAGCACCGTTCCGTGCGGCATCCACTTGGTACTCCCACAAGCGCGATTAACCAAATACTGTAGTGCCATCTGCTGCTGTCGAAGTGAGCTATTCATTTTAATACGTACTACTGATACGTACCCAGCCAAAGAATACGAACCATAACGCCTAATTCTCTCTACAACAAACTACATATTATTATCATATCGGTTCCCGATCCCTAATAATATTTTCGTTTATTATGACACACAGCTGACACAGCTCAGACAGCTCAGACAGCTCAGAGCAGGCAAACACGACTTTCGACGAAAATTCTCGACGTCACTCACCAACGGCGCCCGGAAAAAAAAAATGTGAACCGTCACAGATTTATTTTCGCTACGTAGACAGGGGGGAGGTTATACTATTAATAGAATCAGGTGAAAATAATTGAAAAAATATAAAAAACGATCCTTTTTTTCTTATTTCATCATGTGATCACAGCGGTTGCAACGGCTTTCCATTCCGACCTCTGACCTCTGAGGGTGTGGCAGGTGTGTCTCGTCTTCTCTTTTTCACGGACGGCCCTGATGTCTCACACACCTGTTTTTGGATTTTATATATATATACGAGTATCTACGTACAACAGGACTGCAAGCTAGCTGTACACTTACAAAAATTATTGCCGTGCGTACAGAAAAAAAGGTGATGCACGAGTATGTGGCATGTGACACATGCTGGCGGCAATTTGACATCAGCCATCAGTACACCGGCAGCAGCAGAGGTCAGGAGCATAGGACCACACCGCTAATTACACAGCAGTGCCAGGCATTTGATAACTGCTGCTGCTGCTGCTGTACCGCCGTACCGCCGTACCGCACGGAGGTCTGAGATGATGACTCTGCACGGCTCTGCCGCTTTTTTTGCTACTTGGTGGCAATTCCGTGGCTGCTGTTCTGCTATTCTGCTGTAGACACATACATGTATACATACCCACGAGTGAGAAATATCATGATAATAAAATAACATATTACGGCTCACTTTAGGAGGATCGTACGCAAATGGGACTATGAATAAGAACACGCGCTCAGTGGCGAGCACTCCAAGACTTACATGATACACTAACCTACCTGGAATATAGGGTGTGTATGGCACGAAACAAATGGAAACGGGGCCAAACTCGCCATGATGTCGGATTCCAAAACAAACTATTAATACGTACTCGTAGCGGGTTGAGATTTTGTCACAAATACATTAAAACATACCTGTTATTTTTTTCCAGTTTTATTCAACTCGATTTTGGTATACCCCCCCTCCCGCAACAAAAAATTGGGTTTCGATTTTTTTTTTTTGTGTACCCTTGACCACAGGTATAAATAACTTACTTTGGAGGTTGGTTGTTGAAGGCAAGGCAAGGCAAGGCAAGGCAAGGCAAGGCAAGGATGGTTTGTTCCCAGAATGGGACTGCACGCAGTTCTGAAAGGAAGGATAAAAGGTGAAAGGCTTTCTTTGATTACTGTATGTATGTATGGTATGTACTCGTACGAGTAGGGGCAAACGTATAACACGATGTGGACAGGTGATAATGATGTAACGCGGCGATACATTAGTTAGTTGCCTTGCGTCCCTGTTGTACTCGTATGTATGTAGGCCTTGTAACACGTGTCTTGCTGATCATGATCATTTTTTCCTTGATTACAAGGGCCTGGTGTGCTCTCAAGAGAACACGACAGAATATCGTCGCTTCCACAGTGTATACAAGAGTATATGTACGAGATGCTATTGCGGAGGGCCTTAGTTAATAGGACCTACGGTACACACAAAACCTATGTATTTACTCATTCTTAAAAACACTATTTGGTCCTATTTACTATTAATATGGTCCCCCGTAATAGCTTTATTATTAATAATTGTACCAGGTGTTTGTTTACTCTACAGGTAGTGTTAGAGGGAATGGGGGGAGGGGTAACAGCAGGAGGGGTAGAGGGAACACCGTACAAGTGTATGGGGGCAGGGGGGGGAACAGGAGGAGTAGAGGGGAAACCGCGGTAGAAGAGAGTAGCAGAGAGACCGCAGAGAGGGTAGCAAGGTACCAGGTCGACTAATAGGTTGGACTTTTCTTTGCTACTCGTACCGCCAACTGCTGCGGCCGTTCGGTATGCATTTTGATTTTTTTTCCCTTCTTATCCTTATGAAAGGAGTACTACATAGTGGGTGGGTGACGAGCGTATTTTGGCCCACTCACTATTGCTCTTTTTACTTAGTTAAGTGTTCACCGGGATGCATAGTTCCCTTTTTCCTTCTCGTATCTTTCCCCTTGCACGTCCCTTTTGGCTCATGCTCGGGGTAAGTATGTATGTGTCTGAGCTTCGGCTTCCCATTTTATTTATGTATTTGGGATTCTTCTCCTTTTCTCTTTCTTTTTCTTTTTCTTTTTCTTTTTCGGTTTGGTTTCTTTGTTGCTTCTCTTTCTTTATGGTGTATTTTGGTTGCTGGCGTATGTATGTATGTTGTGTCGGCCGCACCTAGTGCGAAGGCATGGTATTACGTAGGCTATTAATGCATTACGGTGTGTTATCTCTGTGTCGTAGTCTGTGACCACAGAGCTCGTATCTTTCTAGGGTGAAGAATCAGCACGGACACTGGGCTTGCTGGATGTCGACGAGTAGAAGAACGGTTTAATGAGAAGAACACACACACACACACGGCTTCTTTACGTTCTTTTCTCTCTCGACATTGACTTCAACATGCAACATTCTCGAATTTACTGCAAGATAGAAAACACCACATTAACTTCAATATGAAAACAAGGAAAACAAGCGACGACACAAAAAGTCAAAATATGGATGCTCAAAAAAACTGGACCCAAAAAATCAAAATCTCGTCCAAACCGGGAGCCGATTCCACTCAGTTCAATCTAAAAAAAACGAAAAAGATTGTTGGTTCCGAAAAAAAAAACAACAAGATGTTGAAAAAAGGTCGACTCAGAATCGAAATCCCGTCGTAAACTCCTGCGTACAGGAGGACAGCGGCAGTTGCCTGTATACGTATGATTCGTGCATACGCCGTCAAATATTATACCATAGGTACAACAGGTACGGTTTCATATGTGCGGTAGCAGCAGACAGCAGTAGTGGTAGTATTATATATACGCCAGGTACACATACACAGCAGCAGCAGCAGCAGCAGTGTGGTCATACGCGGGCGGCTCATTTTGCGTGATACTATTACGGGGGTCCATAGTTAATAGGACCTATGGTAAACATAAAAACCTACATATTTCACCTATATTTACTAACACTATTTGGTCCTGTTAACTATGGACCCCCGTAATAGTGGTATTTATAGTACTAATAGTATAGTAGCAGTAGTAGTAGCAGGAGTAGGAGTAGTAGTAATATTAATAGTAGTAGTAGCAGTAGCAGTAGCAGCAGTAGTAGTAGTAGTACTAGCAGTAGTAGTAGTAATTAGTAGTGGTAGTAGTAGTAGCAGTAGCAGTAGGAGTAGTACTAGCAGTAGTAGTAGTAGTAGTAGTAGTAAGTAATAGTAGACACACACAGCATGTACAGTTCATGGGCAGGTGGCACGAGGCTGAGGCAAAGCTGAGTAGACAGCGCCATGCATCCGCTGCAGGTAGTGTTAGAGGGAATGGGGGGAGGGGGTAACAGCAGGAGGGGTAGAAGGAACACCGTACAAGTGTATGGGGGCAGGGGGGGGAACAGGAGGAGTAGAAGGGAAACCGCGGTAGAAGAGAGTAGCAGAGAGACCGCAGATAGGGTAGCAAGGTACCAGGCCGACTAATAGGTCGGACTTTTCTTTGCTACTCGTACCGCCAACTGCTGCGGCCGTTCGGTATGTATTTTGATTTTTTTCCGTGACTTAACTTTTTCCTATATTTTTCCCTTCTTACCCTTATGAAAGAAGTACTACATAGTGGGTGGGTGACGAGCGTATTTTGGCCCACTCATTATTGCTCCTTTTACTTTCACCGGGATGCATAGTCCCCTTTTTCCTTCTCGTATCTTTCCCCTTGCACGTCCCTTTTGGCTCATGCCCGGGGTAAGTATGTGCCTGAGCTTTGGCTTCCCATTTTATTTATTCATTTGGGATTCTTCTCATTTTTTTTATTGTTCTTTTTCGGTTTGGTTTCTTTGTTGCTTCTCTTTCTTTATGGTGTATTTTGGTTGCTGGCGTATGTATGTATGTTGTGTCGGCCGCACCTACTGCGAAGGCATGTGTTATTGCGTAGGCTATTAATGCATTACGGTGTGTTATCTCTGTGTCGTAGTCTGTGACCACAGAGCTCGTATCTTTCTAGGGTGAAGACTCAGCACGGGCACTGGGCATGGCTTGCTGGATGTCGACGAGTAGAAGAACGGTTTAATGTGAAGATCACACACACACACTGCCGGCCCGCTTATAAAGGTCAGGTACTACCTGGTATCCCACAACAAGAAAGTCAGCCTGGAAAATGGACGAAAAACGTAAAAAGCTCTCAGCCTAATCAGTGCTTAAGCTCCAAGAAAGTTGACCCCTTCCTGTACATGTGACTGGCCTGGGCCCAGAGGCAAGATTCATTTTTTTTTTTTTTTTTTTTTTTTTTATCCATCACTTTTACTTCCCAGCCCACTCGTAGGAGGTTTTACCCTCAACGATCTTCTGGACAAGCCGTGGTCACAGGTGTCGTCCCTTCTCCCCCCCGGTACGTGCCTTTATTTTTTGTCGCGCATAGGGTCCAGCATTCCCACTGCTCGTCGATTTTCATCGAATGTAGCCAACTCACGCTTTCGCGCTTTCCGCTTATCATATTTTTATGCAAGAAAAAGTCCCTATGAGCATGCACTCGGTGGGACTTGAACCCACGAAATTGATCTTGACAGGCACGCGGACCACCTACCAAGCCACCGGGGACGCCGGCATTTGGGCACTATGATACTATTAAAATACATACTATTGATAATACTGAAAAAAAAAAAAAAAAAAAAAAAAAACTACCACAGTATAATAATACCTTCCCGGAGAACAAAAAACCACAAGAAAATGTTGGCACACGCCCAATTATTAAATAAGCAAGTCAGCCAGAGCCCGCGACACGTGATTTCTTGCTATTACGGCGGACCATAGTAAATAGGACCTACGGTAGACACAAAAAGCCATATATTTCATTATTTTTACCAACAATAATTGGTCCTATTTACTATGGTCCCCCGTGGTAGAGGGCGGGTACCACTGCTGTTGTATTCCATGCACGTATCATATGTCGAAGTAGCCAGATATCGTGTCTCCTGCACCCTGCAACAGCAGTTCTTGGCATATTCGCAAGTCACCAGTCGCACCACATCGCGGACCTCTGTCTGCTTGTCACGTTTATCACCGTTCTCCGTCCAGCGAGCGTAGCGGGCGCCGTACACAGCCGTCCGGGGAGCGCCGCCTTGTATTACGGGGGACCATAGTAAATAGGACCTACCGTGCAGACTAAAACTTATATATTTCCCCTATTTTTACGAACAATATCTGGTCCTATTTACCATAATATGGTCTCCCGTAAAATACTAAAGAGTACTACTTGTAGTATCGTTCGTACCATTACTATTGATTAATAGGTATTACACATATACCTTCTTTGTGGCGTAGTTGAACGCTCTGGCTTTAATTTGTCACGCTATAGGAGGGTCTCGCGCATGAAGAGTAGAAAAAACAATTTCAAACCGCAACCCACACTTTTCCCGAGTCGAATCGAAGCCCGTACTCGGATCATGGGTGTGTACGAAGGACGACACCCGGCAGACTCGATGATCATGCTCGCACTGCTACATGTACTGCTGCTGTAGTATACGAGTACATGCTGTGTGGCAATCCGTTGCCCCGCCGTAGCAGCAGCGGCAGCGGCGGCAGCAGCGGCAAACAGCAGGTAGTGCTGAAAAGCAGCAAGTAGTGCTGCAATACGGCTTTGTGTGTGCAGCTTCGCACAGGCGGCTTTTACGCCTACGAGCCTACTGCTGTACAACAGCAGTGTACACGGATAGGGTAGGGTAGGTCGCCGGCCATCACGTCTCTCCGAGAGCTTTACTATTAATACCTAAGTGCTGTACAGAGAACAAACTTCGCACCGCTGCTGCACTGCCTGCCGTGTTGTACGCCTATCGCCGCTTACGTACCTATATCCAGGGGTAGAGCCCGCGAGAGATAATGGCTGCGACCCGGACAGGCTTACCTTTGCTTGCTCCACTAGCCGGGGAGGTGCCACCTGCGGATGCTCTGTGCTCCTCGGCAGGCCCGTAAACCTGGAGCACCGGCTCTGCTCGAACCGCCCTACTACGAATGCCACCACCACTTGCTGTACTCCCCGCAGAGTCGGCTGTCGCACACTGGATTGAGAGAAGAAGCAGCACTGAGACAGATGCAGCAAGCATTTTGAAGTGCCGGCGCCCACCGTGGGCTTCTTTTTTCATGGGTTGACTCGTGGCAGAGACGAGAAGCGAATCGCTTGCTTCTCGTACTACTGCCCTGGCAAAGAAAGAAGGGTGCAACGTCCTTGAAGCAGACAGAGAGCTTCGCTTTTCGAAAAAGGGATGTCGGGAGTTCACATTAACATAGAAGGCCTTTTGAAAAACGGAGAACCCATCACCCATCTGATTTTTTAGGGGCGCTCGGATTTCCGTTTCAGCTGCTTTCATGCTGCGTGCTGCATAGCACCCGTAGTGCCGCGTGTCTTGCGCTCTCTGCTGTATATATTAGGCCAGGCCCATCCTTTTCGGTAAGATTTCTATGTATGTGTACACAATCTCAGCGGTCACCAGCCATGAAATGAGAGGCGTTCGAAATATATACCAGTATGTAGACACGGGGATCCGCAATGCGGCACGACACTGCTGTCTGTGGGTAGGTTGGGGATGTATGCTGGCTGTAGATTGTTTGTGTCGTGGGTAGAAACAACGGACAAGCACTGCGCGCGCACACATTGCGCCTGCTTCCCTTGCACAAGCATGCACTGGCAGTCCCTGGTATTATACTTCAGGGCTGCTCGGCAGCATGAGCACTACTTGCGGCACGGCGGAAAGATTGCTAATAGCCACAAGTAATTCTTTCATTTTGGCGGGCCCCCTCTTTTTTGTGGGTCGCCTGTGCAGCCAGTTGCTGTGCTGCGCTACAATACATATACTTGTAAAATTAGGTAAAAATGGAATATAGACGAGGCGTATTACGCAGCTTGCAAAGTTGAGTATCAACTATTTATCAGTCGAACTCACAGCTGACGTATTTCAAAATTTATAAAATACATAATTTATAAAATACATATATGTATTTTATAAATTTTGAAATACGTCAGCTGTATTTATAACACATACGCGTATTGCATCATTGCAATCCGTACTCTTGCATACAGCAGTAGTATGCACGCCTCGGAGAGATCGTGATCTAAATCATCTAGTTCCCGACTTGCCGTTGCGAGATGGATCTGTCTGTCTGCATAGTACATATCCAATCCAAGAAACATGTGCTATCAGATAATCCAGATTATATGGGTCCCACTCGGCAACACGATGAGCTACTGGACTGCTGTATACCGGTATCACACAAAAGCGGCAATAAGATCTGACCTGCGAAGTATTTAGATCATGAAGTGCGAATGGATAATACGTCCGAGGTGTGGTAAACTGTACAGCGCCACCAGATGCTACTACTCGTGCACACCAGTGGTATATTGTATGATGCCTGTTGGTGCGGAGCCCAAGCATGTTTTGACTGTCGACGTTCAACGCTACTGCTGTATGCCTGTTGTGCCACTACCGTATAGGCACCGCTGTTCTTTGTATTGCGCATTGACATGCAGGTGGTGTGCGGAACAGCGGCTCTGCTAGCCCCGGCGTTTCTCGCTCTAAGTACACGTCCACCTAAACGAAACAAAAACGCACAGTCCTCGGAGTACTCGTTTGGGGCTTGAGAGGGGAAACTTTGTCGCCAAGACAGCGACGGTTACACCGTCGGCCACACGACAAATATAGCCCGAGCTGCTAGAGGGTAAGGAGTACGTTCCAAGTTCAAAGAAAGGGTGCGTACAACACGCTGCAATGCATTAGGTGACCGGTGCGCTAAGGGACAGAGCATGGCATGAACTAGGGGATCGATTGTGTGCACACCCATTGGAAGTACACACAGCCCTCGTGACGCCGATACTGTTGCCGCTCTTCTTAGAAGGATGATACAACAATTCATCCCTGTCTACTGTGCACAGTACACAGGGGGGCAGGTTTCCCCCCCCTCTTACTATACAGCCTATGCACGTAATACGAAAACATCGATGTAGTTTTTTTCCTTTATCTGCACCCTATCGAACTCGATTCCGATATCGATATCCGATATCCGATATTTAACGTTATCCGAAACAACGGTAGCATGCAGGGAAACTACAGTACATCGACCGGTCCCCAGCCAAACGAATGTAAGAATAAGCCCCAACAGAAACTCAAACCAGAACTTTCGGGAAAATCTTAAGTTCGGGAGCTGTTAGATGAAAGTTAGTGTGAAAGCGTGAAACAGTCCCTTTGTTGTGTATCCTTCGAATTGTCATGTTATTATTATTCTCTGCGACGTCGAGGGGGGGGTACGCTGGCGGCCGCGACACTGGCCGATGACTCTCGTTGCCTATCGTACTGCCAGTACCCGGGAGCCCCCCCCCCCCCCAACCGACTGGCCGGGGCTGTAACAAACGCAATCTCGGACGACCGAGACCCCCAATGGTAGTAAACCATTGACATAGCCCAATTTCGTGGGCGCGTCGATACTACGGTGTTAGGCCCCAAACAGTGCCCTGGCCCGGCTGCCTGTGCCGTATCTTTGCCGTCTCTGCTAGTTTACGAGATACAATACCCGCGTCCTCTGGGTTATTGCGGATGTACGTCTAGGAACACTTTGAAGACTTTCATCTACCTTCTCTCAGATCGCCCTCTTCGGCACTTCCCCCTGGCCGCCAGCGTATTGGTTGCGCAATACGCAATGAGTGGAGGCCGACGTCGCTGGCATCGTCTCCTGGTTCCGCTACCACTTCGTGAAGTGCCCCGGGGGCCTGCGTGTATCTCCCAACTTTGACCTCCTTACCGTACCGATACGACGACAGGGGGGCGCTTTCTGGCAGCGTCGGATATCTCGACAACAACTCCACCATGAGAGCGACGGCACCGCCGCCTGATCCTACCCGGAACGCGCCCCGAAGGCGTCTTCGCGTGTGCTCACGATACCCGACCTTTGCCGAGTCTGGACCCTTTATGGCCCCGACACAGGACCTTGATGCTGGTGGCCTGATGCCACTGCAACGAGGTCAACCGCCGCTCCCCCGCGAATAACGCTACGTCACCCCTCGTCAAGCAATGCACGGGATGTATAACTCCGGACGAACAAGTTAATATTTCATCAGACTGCGCCATGAAAAAATAAATAAATAGCCCAATGCCAACGACAGACATAGAAGGCCCCACGACATGGACAGGCCCTGCCCTCCCAACAACGTGTCCCACGAAATAGGGCGACGAATTCTTTGCATGAGGTACCGGCAACAATGTGAGACCGTGCCCCCCTTGCATTGCACGTTTAACAAGAGCGGCGACGACGTGGGAAACTCCATTTGCAAGTTACTCGGTGGAACACGGCTGATAGTTTACTGGCAACAGTACCGGCTTGGTTGCCCTCCAACGCACACCATGCTGCGAACTTAAGCGACACCTGAATCTTATCCGTGGTGGAGGCTGGCGTGTCGAAATACGCAGCCACCCATATTATCCCCCGAAACAAATAAACGATTCGAGACCGGAAGCCTGACGTATAAGCTCGGTGAGATGACGGCGCAACCGACTGGCGGATGAGTTGGCTACCAGCGCTCCTGAGCATAGCACGAAACCCGCTGGCCCCAAGACCTGGGCTCCCAACGGATGCCGACCCCGGACGTACAAGCTGTGCAACCCGCGTTGCTGCTTCCTTACGCCCTACGATCGGCCTCGCCCCCACGGAGGGGCGAAGCCCGTCCCCCAATTCGTCAGCCTTGGCAGCCGCCGACCGAGTGAAGCCCCCCCCACTCGACGCCCCGCTGGCGCTGCCACTGCCAGTGTTACTGCCGCCGCTGCTGCTCCCATTACTTGCACCGCCACCCCCAGCCCCCGCCTGTCCTTGCGCTTGGCGTTCTTGGCCAGGGTTCCCCGGATACAGCTCCGTTGGCTTCGACGCAGCTATCGGCCGACCCCCCCCCCCGGTACCCGCCTTGCGCTTATTGCTGCTGCCCGTCTTGCGAGTGGGACCACAACAGTAGACTTAGCCTCTAGGCCTATCAATCGGCAGGGAGCAGTGTCGTGCTCCACTCGTGCACTTATCAGGAGAAGCTAGGAGGGGGCACTGGGCGAGTACGGTCGTTCTTCTCTTCTCTCTGCCTCTGAACAAATTAACCCATTCAGTTTCCGTCGGTAGAGCCCATGACTATGATAAATAATTAATTCCGTCGGTTGTGAACAAACAAGCATCTCACGTGAACTTAGAGATACTACGCTTTCTCAAATACGAATCCTAGCCTGGACCGGGATCTCGATTTTTGTAATGTTCAAAGAGAGCTGGTACATTTTACTGGTATGCACCTTACGAGATACAGAGCTTCATATACAGATCAGCAAAATAGAAAGCGGCACGAAATGAAGCGAATAATCTAATATCTAAAGTGAATGAAAATACAGGATTCAAGAGCCGTTGGACTGAAATATGTTTAGCCCGCACATCATTCTGCGTAAGAGTTCTCGCTGGGGTCAGCACCCAAGGTCCTTGCACGTTCAGTTATAGGGCGCAAAAACCCACTGAGAGAGCTGTTGCGGAGAAAGTTCCTCGTCGGATGTGAGATTTACAGTAGACTGCATCAAGTTCTTGTAGCCGGTGTGCTGAAACCTGCGTAGAACACGAACGATCTCAAATGAAAATCTTATACCTCGACCAGCCCTCCTGTTTCTTATATCCCTCTACAAAACAAGGTAGTAGGGAGTACCCTGGAAATACGGACTAATCTTGTTGTACTATTGCTAATGTTATTGTTGCTCTTGTGGTTGCCATCCGGCCTTAATGTGCAGCGGCATGAATGAGCTTCAACGTTAATCACTGATAAAACATTCCCTGAAAGGCGAATACCGAGTTAACCAAAACGTTCACTATCTAGTATTGCACACATCAGATAGGTCATCTACAGGTCATCTACACATCATTCCCACTTGCATCTACAGATCATCTACATGCCATTCCTACTTGATGATCTAGACCCTTCAAAGCAGAACTAATCTCGGTCTTGTATGGTCTAAAGCAGTGGTGGCTCATCCTGTTGCCGGGTGAGACCCGCATAATCTGACATGATCTGGCGCATGTTTCTTTTTTGGGATATGTATTCTCTAGTAAACGCAGGTCCTGCACAACCTCTCACGACGGCAAGTGAGGAACTAGATGATCCACACTAGATAAATAAGATAGATCATCATCTATCTGTTAGAGGTGTGAAATATTGTGTCTGTGCCATCTGACAATATGCAACACGAGCTTCAGCGTTGATCGCTCAAAGGCATTCCCAGAGAAAAAATACACCGAGGGAAGACAAACAAAGCGGAAACCCTGATATGCAGGGTGGATCCCTTTTCTTTGCCTGTTTCCAGTTTGACCACGATCATTTCCAATTGATGGCATTGCTCCTTCATTCTCATACTAAAATCCTGAGAGACACAGCTCGCCGTCGCGTAGGCGTGGGCGTTGTTCATCACGTATGCAAGTAAATTGTCACAACATTTGTGCCATGGAAATTTGTTGTATGCACGATGGAAACCTAAGACAACAACTAAGCGCCCTTTGCCAATGATACTATACTTGAAGTACTGTGTGTATATCAGTGCTGGAAGTTCGTTTAGTAGGAAACAGGTAGCAAACGTACATGGCGGCACCGCTCAGAAAGTTGAATGTTGGGACGGGATAAAATCGTTACGCGAGGCAGAGTGCACCCTTCACTATTATTTCATTCTTACCAAAAAGTTTTCTTATCGCGCCAAACAAAATGCGATACTTATGTAACGCCAACCCAATAAGTAACGTCTCGTGCAGTGTCCGTTCTTCCCTCTGCTGTTGTGCTACCCCGGCGTTGTCCTAGCCTCGCTCTCGCAGCTCTGTCATATGTTCTGAATCATTCCACTGTATCCGGGAGTCGCTATTTTTAGGGCGAACGTTTCTGGACGACCGAACTCCTTACGTGAGCAAGTGCTGGTCAGTACGTCACTTGTTGAACAAGTGGTATATGTGCTTTAGGTCTACAGTAACGCTTAGAAATTGTGGTCGAGTTACGCAAACAAGCGTCTTTGAGGTAATGGACGCGGGTGGGACATTGAGGTCCTCAGGAAAAGAGCTTACAGGACAATAAGGTACCGCCCCTACAAGTCATTGCTCCTCCGCCCTAGCTCCGTCCAGCCTACCGTAAAGTAGCACCAGGTATATAGTCTCTCACTACTAGACAGTCACGCAGCTGAATATTTGTACCCGCCGTTAACTTGTTGTGTGTGTTTGTGAATTGGATGAACCTCGAGAATCTCTCACTACCTTAATTCCTGTCAGCGATCGTGGAACCTCCGTCGCGGAACCTCGGTCGTGAAGACTGGCTTCAGGCATCTCGAAAGGATTCTCCACTTTTGGTTGCGCGGTATGCACTGTTGGAAACTCGCATCGCATCGCTTCGTGACAACTACTACGGGGGACCATAGTAAGTAAGACCTACGGTATACATAAAGACCTCCATATTTACCTGTTTTCATTAATATTATTTGGTACTATACACTATGCCCCCCCGTACTATCAAGAATGATACCACACCCTCTCGAACACAATTCAGAGCCGATTTCTTTCTCTCAACATAGAGAGCGCAAACGCCCTCTCGAACACAATTCAGAGCCGATTTCTTTCTCTCAACATAGAGAGCGCAAACGCCAAGTGATGCGTCTGTATTGAAACATGAAGTCTCAATTAAAAATACGAACCTCTTTTTGTGTGTGCCCCCATCCCCCCCCCTCTGGTTTGGAGCGAAAAGGCTCAGGAGAAAACACCAGCGGGCGGGTTATCGGGAACGCACCGAGGTGTGTTTGTTTTCACGGAAGCCTTAAATAATGGTAGCCCTTTTGAGTTGGAGATAAAGCTGCGGTACAGCCTATCCAGTGATGGTAGGAGACAAGAACGTGTCTCAGGAGGGATTAGAGTCGAAGCACTCACTCCAAGCTACTATGGATGCACGGTCAGCGTATGGCTTGATGGAGTTGATGACAGGGTATGCGATTGCTGAATTTGCATGCAGAAAGCAAGGTCGCCAAGTGGCGCGTGGAACGAGCTGAAAGACTACTACATGCCTATTACAATAGCAGCGACCCACCATCCGGACGACTGCGGACGGAACCCCCCTGTTCCATCTAAGAAGGGTAGACAAGGAAGCTGATGAACTCGTCATGTTAGGCTGTGGTAAGAGCGTGCATGAAGTGAACCGTCACATTGTCAAAATCTCTCGTCTTTGTGTAAAAAGTACCACGATTCTTTCCCGCCCTTCCATCCCCCGCTCAGAGATTGATGAGATCACCCGTGACACTCATGTCAACGACAAGGTAAAGAAGGACATGGTTTCTAAGGCGTTGGGCGTGAAGAGAGTGGTAGATCCACATGCCTTTTATGCCGGAAGTGCGCAGCCTGCCGGTGGTGGAGGTGCGTGTCCAGGAGGGGGGGGGGACACCAGGAGAGGATGAAGGTCCAAGGGTGAGCAGCAGCATCGTCCCCAATCAGCACGATGGCGACCGGGAAGGAGCTTTGCTTAGGGGCTCAACCCGCTCCAAAATTCGTTGGAATACCGTGGCGTTCAGGTACCGTTGACATGACTATGGTCCAACCTTCTTCGCTACGGGTGGGCTAGTCCCCCCCATGAATTGGGCACCTACCGAGCCGCAACCTGGGGCTAAGCCGCCGATGCCCCCGCTGCCGGTAACGATTCCGGCATGATAGAGTATCTCGCCTACTAGGAGGAGAAAATAACTCTGCTTCCTGTGCAAGCGGCCGGGTCACTACGTCGGAACGTGCCCGGTAGTCCCCCGCGCAGATGTGCGTCGCCATCCTGTGCGCTGCTCCTCCTCAATACCCCTCCTCAATGTACTACGGCGGTGGCTGGCCGCACGAGCCACCCTACGGCGGTGGTGGTCATACCTCGGTCGGAGCTTCCCCGTCTCAACCCTCCTCGAGTCCTTCCCCTTCCCGTGGCCCAGCGAACAACGGGAGCTGTACGCGTACATTCGGCCCGCACCTCCTCACCACGCAGTTTGCGTACCAAGGCACGGCTTGGAATGATTTGGTTTGGGTCAGTGCGAGAGAAGAGCGGGTGGCTGATTCGTTTGCGACTTTTCATGTAAACAATAGTCTCCGTGGTATCGCAGAGTGTACCCCCCCCTCCCCCCGGTATAATCAGTTCGATAGTCGGTGACAGGAGGTCACTGAGGGTTGAATGCTTTGGCAAGATACCGTAAGTGATGCACAGCCCACTGTGTGACGTTCAAGTTAGGCTGGTGGACGTGGCATACTTATCCGGCGTACGATTTACTCTGTTTTCACTACATGGAGTATTACACGAATTCCCGGTGACACTTGATGCTGAGAGAGCTCTCATGTTACATGGGCATTTGCCCTTCATGCGTAAGGACGCGAGTTCTTACGTTGACGCTTCGCGGGTTGTAGAGACCCCGATGGCTGCCGCTTTTTTGGCGTCTGGAAAAATGCCGAGGATTTTAACGACCTTCACGTTGGCCTTTCCCACTGTCATGCTGGCACCCTCCGTGAGATGGCACGCCGGATGGGAAATACAGTTTGTGGGGGGTTGGCTTCGTGTGCTAGGTGTTTTGAGGCGAAAGGGAAGGGGATGGGGGTGCCGTGGACAGCAAAGGGTCGCTCCACCAGGTTTCTAGCGCGTCTGTTCGTGGATCTGTTGGGGAAACAGCCTACGTCTGCCGACGGTGCTAAGTGCTTGATGATGATCGTCGACGACTAGTCATGATTGAGATGTCCCTATTTCTTGAAGCGGATGTCCGACGTCTCGACGGTCCCAGCTGGGTTTCTGACAGACACCAACGCCAAGGGTGTCCCGTCCAGCGTGGAGTGCCTTCGCTTGGATAATGGCTCCAAGTTCACCGAGCCAGAGGTCGTGGAGATGCTCAACCAGCGTGGCATTCCTCCGCGAATACACGTCCTTCGGTTCCCCGAAGCATGACGGAGTGGTCGAGCGACAGATCATCATAGCCATGGATGTTGCGATGGTGTCCCGCCTGGAGTCGCCCCGCCCGTTCGGCGACTCAAGGATACCGGCGCGCAGCTCCTCTGAGCTGAGTCATGCAAGTACACGAGCGGCGTGATCAACATGATGGTGTTGGTCAGAGACAAGCCGGACATGCGCTCGCCGTACCGCAAGTGTTACGGGAGATCACCATTTGCGCGGCTGCTCACGTTCCCGAGAGCGGGCGTTCAATACGTAAGTAGGACCCTGAAGACGGAACCCAAAGCGAAGGCATGCTTTTGCTTTAACGGCGGAAGCCACCACTCGGCTGACGGCGGAAAGATTCTGCTGGTGTCTGGCCAGAGGTCGTACTCCCGCAACGATAATTGCGAGCACTCGGACAAATCGTATGTGGAGTTACTGCCTTCGGAGGAGGAGGGCTCCTCCCCGTCGCCACTCGGACAAATCGTTTGTAGAGTTACTGCCTTCGGAGGAGGAGGGCTCCCCGTCGCCGCCGTCGCCGTCGACGCTGTCACCATCCCCGGGTACACTAAAGCCTCTGGGAGGCCCCAATGGTTGGTCAAGGCCGCCGTCCCCATCCTCACTGCTGCTGCAGCAACCGCTATCATCACCGCCGCCGCCGCCGCCACCGCCGCCGCTGTCACCGTCGGCATCGCTGCCGCCGTCCTCGTCAGCGCAGCTTCCACCGCAACTGTCACCACCGCCGACATCGCCGACGTCGCCGCCGCAGCCGACGTCATCACCGCCGTCGCCGCTGCAGCAGTCACCGCAGCCACATCCTTCGCAGCGTGCTACCCGGGAGCTGAGTTATTGTATACCGGGCCCGGAGGATGGCGATGTGCTGCGGGACCGGACTAGGGTGGGAACTGCAACACGGCACCCAAAGGGTGGCCATGTGCAGGTGGCCATACCAGGGGGGAGGCTGGAAAGTACCAGGAGGATGGTGAAGTTGCAAGGGTCAAGACCAGGGGGGAGATTGAGCAGAACCGCGACGCGACGCTATGGTACATCGGTGCTGTCGTTGATGGCAATGGGGGGGGGTATAGGCCATGTACTATCAGTGGTTTTGGCATGACGTTTGAGAAGGGTAGCGGGCTTGAGCTGGTAGCGCTCGTGGATGCAGACTATGGCAGTCAAGCCACTGACAGAGGGTCATTTTCCGGTGGGAGGACGCAAAAATGCGTCACGCTCTCGACTACTGAGGCCGAATACGTTGCACTGGCAGACACCATAAACGAGGCGGTGTTCATGCGGTATGTGTGGAGTTTGGGGTTTAGGGGTTTTGAGGAGAGGTGTATTACGGTTTCCGATAATAACGAGGGGACAAGGAACCTGGCGCAAAAACCCAGTGTGCACGTCGAACGCAAAATATATCGACGCGCGACACCACGTTTGGTGGGAGCATGTTCTTGAGACGGAGTTTGTTATTGCCCGTGTAGAGTAGGAGGAGCAGCGCGCAGACTTAATGAGGAAGCCGCTCAACAACACGGTTGTTCGTTGCAAGAGGGATTATTTAATCAATCTTTCGTACTTGTTCTGGGATAGAGGGTTGTACGTTATGATGTTAAAGTGAACTATTTTATAAAACTATCAGTCCGGCCATTTTGATGTTTTTCCCTATCTAATTCCGAGGACGATGCCGTTTTTCCTCACACGTATGGGATTTCGAGCATTTTTGGTGTTCTCAGCGCAAACGATCATCATTTTGAGTTGTTTCATCGTAAGATAAAATATGAATTAAAATGTATGTACGCTATTTGGCATTGCCGTCGCGATCTGTGAATCAATGGCTGGAGTAGCGGATAAAACGAGACTGCTGCTTGGAGGAACGGGGTTCCTTGTAATATCTACCAGCATATTTTCTTGCGCAAATTTAGTTTCGGTTGACATGACTACTGCTATGATGCTTTCCACGAGTCGTAACAATTTTGTACGCAAGTGAAGGAAATGTATTTGCTACAGTAAGAGAGACTGCGAAACGCCAGAGAGCGTTTGCGGTTCGTATATTGAAATACTTTTTCGACTTGAGGATTAAAGTGTTTATTTGGAAGTTGAGAGTTGATTTGGAAATTGCGAGTTTGATTTTTGGTTTTGAAAGATTAATGTTTCTGGATTTGACATGAGTAGGTCATGATAATGCAATATATCAACCCTGCGACGTCCCGCCTCGTCACGCACAGAGCTGGGTGGATATTGGCATGGTCGTGTATGATGAGCGGGGGTGAATAGTGCTCAGGAACACGACGGAGATGTTCAATTTAACATTAATGAGTTCCCTATATTGATGTGGGATTATAGAAAAGAGGGGTTTTGGCGGCTAATCTGCTGGTCGAACGGGAGGTTCAGTGTACTAGCAGGTTGCTAGATTGTTACCTGCCATGTTTCGTCATGGGCTTTCACTCCACAGCTCGAGAATAATACTAAAAAAGGGAGAGTTCCGTGTTACTGTCTGGAGTCAACGACGCGCTCCCGTACCAGCTGCGTATATACCTCTAGAGATCGATCAACAGGAACTCTATCTATCGATATACGGTATCGACCGCAATAGACCGGGAACTGTATCAAGCGATAGACACTGTTGACTGCAATACACTGAGAATTTCAGCGATCAATAAAAAATGTTGCCCGCAATTCATCGTGCAAGCTGCCCATCGATAGCCGTTATCCGCAACAATAGCTTTCGACTGAGGTACTTCAACACAGTCGTGCCTGAACAAGACGTTGGGGAAGGACCTATCAACAGACATTGCCGGCAACAATATATCAAGAAGAGTGACCATCGATAGACCCTACCGGCGGCAATAGACATGCCCATTCTACCAACTCTACTGCTCCTGCAGGGGGCCATTGTACAGGGTGTGAAATAGTACTGCAAAGTCGTTGACCCGCTCCTCGATCGAGGACCACCGCCCCACCCCCCTCCCCCCCCTGCCAGTCAAAAAGAGTTGAGAATCCAGAAGAAGAAAACCACCCCTTTTACTGGACTAGGCGATCTACAGTACATTCTCGTCATGTGGCACAGCTCCTTTCGACAACTGCGTCAAAAAACACTGTGCCGCGGCATGTGCCTAAACTATAGCCAAGGAACTCAGGAGCGACACAAACGAACCCCAAACGTACTACTATACCTGCTCCCTCTAAGGTGGCAACGCTCTCGGCACAACTCGAGTTGTTTTTGAGACCCAAAACCAGTGTGCCGAGGTACCGCAGTAGCACAAAAAATATGTTTCACGAGCTACTCAATCAAACGTAAAAGCACGGCGCACATCCGGACAACAGACACACCTCAGCACCATAAGAATAAACCCATAAGAGGGGGGGCGCGTACCGATTTCGTCTGACGTCCCTCAGATATATACGCTCTATACCCCACCCAGGAGTTCATTATTTTAGAGAAAAATGTTTTACGCGCCACTCAATGATCAATCGAAATTACCTGGCCCATCACACAAAATATAATTTTACCAGTTGTGATATAAATAGGATCGTAACTAATGTATTGGGCAGTAACCGATAGCTAAGGCGACCCGTTCACTCCGAAAATGTCGGCCCCAAGTTTATCTCCCTCCACCACCTGAGCACAGTACGCACGTGGGTAGGTCAACAGGCCTAGTCTAGCAAAGATTGACCACGACAAAAAAAATAGCGTGCCGGCCAATACGGCACCTCCTTGCACAGTGATATTCTGCCGGAGTGTTCAAACCACGATCTCTCGAAAATACACCAACATATACACATCAGCACCCCCCCCCCCCTCGTCCCCCCCCCAGCGCCGAAAACGCCATGTTACTAATGCGCGGTAGACGGGGGGATACAACTGTTTCTCTTCCCCCAGGGCAATCCTCACATGAGGGGCTCTACATGCCTCATAAAGACGAATGAAACCAGTCGGACGCTTCACGCCGTCCGATGAACAATCAATACCGGCCTGCTATGTCACCAAAAATGGTATCACCCGGGTGACATGGTAGGACACCCCCTCGGATAAATTTCAAAGCCGGCTTTCTCGACAGCGTGAAAAGTGTGTAAACGCTAAAGGTACCGAGTGACACACATCCATGGAAACGACTTCGACGACCTCGACGAGATGGCTTCAAACTCACCAATTTTCGGTGTGAGTGTTTTCCCCGTCTTGCAAAGAGAAAACCGGTTCTTAAATTCGTCCGTATCGCGCGCGTATACACAATAGCAATGGAAGTATGGTATTGTAGTTGCAGTTTAGGGCGGTTGCTCAACTGATGAGCCCCCGTCATAGACGTTGGGCTTTGAACAACTCCACCTACAGCAGCGTGGATGGACACATTGTGTCGTCACTTCGGTGCTGACCAATCCGAAGAAACGTTCCGGCCCGTCCATCCACCCGACGTCCCTTCTTCGTACCATTGCATGCCCGGAAATGTAAAGATTCGGTTTTATAATCAGCGACAGCATAAAACGGTTCCTTAAAGTCGCGGACACTGTTGTGTACGTCGGTCGCACTACGCCGGGCAGAGATGGTTGAGCATGAGCCCGTTCCACGCTTCGACGACCCCCGTCTCCGAAAAATGCCTGCAGTCGGTCGTCTCGTGCGTGGCGGGGCAGCTGGCTTCCCTGGGCAACCCTTCGTGCGGCGTCGTCGGCTGGTATGGTTCCGAAAATATCGATTGCAGGTGGCAAACATTCGGAAGTCAGATTTGTTGTACCAGCTGAGACGTACGACGTGTGACAGAACGAACCCATGTAAAACATTGTAAGATGCACATGAATTTCAAATGCGCTGAACAAGTGCCGCGCCATATCGTATTACGGAGGTCCGTAGTTAATAGGACCTATGGTGTACACAAAATCCTATATATTTACGTGTTCTTACTAACTATATTCGGTCCTACTTATTATGTTCCCCCGAAATAGGGGTAGCACCTATCGCTTCCTAGGTTCTTCCCCCATTTGAGGACCTCCGTATCTCTCATCCAACATCGCATTTTGAGGAATATCGGAAGCCAAAAAAAAAGAAGCCGCAATCCCATGGACGACTCATTCCGTAAACATGCAAAGTGAGGTCAATATCGTGCGCCTCGGGGGAGGAACCTAATCAATGCCGTGGATTACGAGGTGTGACCTATCCCACCGCAGGGATATAAACCACTTGTTTGCCTTCTGAGGCAGCGTGTTCTGACCGGTTGAGCTCGTAAAGCGAGCGACTATTAGTATGCCGGCGGGTATGATACTTTTACTAGCGTGCTTGTTTAATGGCTGGTACATAGTTAGGCCTGGAAAGCTTGATCCAGGTGCGCGAAGAAACTTCTTCTAGGAAGTCCTGACTCTGGTAAGACACCGAGTTCCATATGGGAGAAGCTCAGAACAATAGGCATCGCCCCAACCGTGGCTTCGCTAAAAGGTGAATTAACTAGTCAAACACTGACATGTATTACACACCCATGTAAACTCTCGTACGATGGTCGTACTAACGTTCTCGGAAGAAACTGGAGGCAGCTTCTCGGTTCAGGTTTGGGACTTCCTTCAGCGAACAACCCGTTCGGGATCAAGGCAAATGTGTCGCAGTACCCCGCGATCGCTCACCGACGCCACGTGGCAGGTGTGATGAGCAGACCCCCGGAAGTACGACATGCGGTAGATTTTGAGGATCTTCACCCTGTCCGCCAGCCCCTTTTCGCGAAGATATGTTTCAACCCACTGCCAATATTGCAAAGGTTAATCGCGTAGATAGATTCACGGTGTGGATGAAGTAAAAACAAAAGAACAGTGGAAAGTGTGAGTCGACGATCAATGCGCGAGAGAAGGCATACGATACCACACGTGTGTGGTCACATGTTCGAGCCGATTGCTACTACGGTGCAGACGAAGGAAAACGCAGAAGCGCGCTAAGATAGGCATGTACGAGCACAGTTCGTCAAAAAACGTTTTGTTTTACTGTTGGGGACTTTTAACCGAGGTACTACCCATTATCGTTTATTCTTGACAAACTAATTTTCGCTTTAGACTTAGCGCATGGGATTGATCATCGGATTAAGCACGCTGCTTTCTTCTTAAGCCGTTATTCGGCGGGATAAAACGTTGAGCTGCTCGAGCGAGGAGCCCTAAACTTACAAAGGGGGGCATGTCTTCCTCACTACCTGGTATACGTTTTGGTGCACACGAGGAGGCTCCAAGAAGTGTTCACGGACATAGCCGAAGGGGGAACACTTAGGGCATTGTTTGCGTGCGGCATATTCACGCATGCTCGACGTTGTGATTGGCTGAGAAAGTCAGAACGAATGCACCTTGCTGTAATCGTTAGCGGGGACAAATGCACCCGTTATCGGGCTTATGACTGCATGTCCATTCATGAAAAAGGGTTCCACGTCCCCCCCTGCCCTTGCCCCGACATGCCTCCTCCTTTCGCGTACGACCACAGGAGTGAACTTCACATATCGTTCGCTAGTCCTTCGGGGAGCGGTGCGCCCCACGAAACCTTCGTTTCTGTCAAACGCAAAACAGCATGATGCCGATCGCTTGTAAGGCCACCAGGTGTACAGGCGCAACGAATTGAAGTGTAAAACGCGTGAACGCCGCTTCAACGATAACGCGTGCTGCCTTATGGGGTGGGTGGCTCCTCAGAGTGACGACATCGTCGACCAGACGTTCGGCGGTGAAACGGTGAAAACGACGCATGCCACCGTATGGTATGCTAGGGGCGACACCTGAATTTTCCTGCGGCTCCTTTCCTTGATTAGAGTACAGAATCGAACGACCGACTTCAGGACACAATGGAACATTTTCCAGGTCGCTGTACACTATAACCATGAACCACGAGGGCTTCACGTAAGCAACTATCGATGCCCACGGGCCCCAATCATTCCACACCGGATCCAACGATAGGGCGTGCCTTGTTGAGTAAATCCTCAGATTAAGGGGTTGGTCAGTGCGAAGTGGGAAACGTTGAAGCGCAAAACGTGCAACCCCTTACCGGAGAACGCCTCACTACTTCTATCGCAGGGGGAATGCCGCGGCACAAGGCGCACGCAATGTTTGCCAGGTCCCTGGCGTGAAGAGGCGTACACCTCACCGAACAGCCGATTTGGAGAGGCGAAATGAAAACGCGACTCGGCGAACAGTCCCATCGGCTAGACAGTCAGTGGAGTTGAATCTTGTACACACATTTGGAACTGCGAATATATTCGGTGCGTAGCTCTTCAGAGATGAGGAGCCTCTGGAGTCCAGTCAGAAAGCGTGAGGTCCCCGTAACACCCCCCCTTCCGGGCCACACCGGAAATAACGATACTCATTGAAGCTGTCATTTACATTCAAGTCCGCCCCACAAGAGATTCTTAGTAGGATGTAGCTCACCCTTCATGCGACTCGTCGAACACCTCGCGGTGCTTCGCGCTTGGTCCAAACAATGTCTTTCGGTTCGTGAAAACGCCACGTGCTCCGTCTCAACATAGTGGGGATGCGAGGGTCTATGGTGATATGACCCACACGGCCGTACACGATATCGAGTACATCCCCACCAGGGTCGGTTGAAACCCGACGTGGTCCGTCACAGCATTGTAAGGTTGCGAGGGTCTTCGGTCATACAACAACAGCCAAGCATGAAAATGATTATACTCCCGTCGCCCCGCCGCCCCCCCCACGTCATCGTTTCGTTTTCGAGTTCTTCGTTTGGTGCAAGCACTGAATGCTTGGTCGATGAAATCTGGACGTGGGTCATTCTCAGCATTGCAGAGATGCGAGTGTCTCTATGGTTATACGACTACAACCATGCATACCACACCCCCCCCCCTGTCCTACCCGTGACATATCTAGCAGAATGCCGCGCGCATCGAAATCTTCTCACCACATTGCGGTCCAGCACCGGAGGCGGTGTCCCCGTGCAACAGGCTCCGACCTTCTCGCTGTTGGGCAGGCTTTGGAAGTTATCGTACGAGGCGTTGATTGACGGAAAGTGCGTGGGCGCGATCTCTCTGGAGGGCAGAGGGGGGGGGAGGGGGTGAGGGTATGGCGAGGGGGGGTGTGGGGGGGGGGCGTACGTTTCGGTCCGGGCGGTGTGCGATGCACTTGACAAATATACATGTGAGAGTGTAAGGGTGTGAGGGAAATGAAGCACGCGAGAAGAATGTATGCATCATTTACTAGCAGACAGCAACATAACAATAAATACCTTGGATGTGATATCGGTTGTTCTTGCCAATATAATCATATTCGCATGCGACGCGTATTTACCCTGTATAGGAATAGCGCGTAATGTTTCCGAGGCTTCTCACAGGATTGTAGTACAGGATTCTTTATCTCCACATGATCACTGACAACAAGAGTCCAGCCCGATGGATAATCCCCAACGCCTACGTGTATAATGAATGCTGCCGTATAAAAACAACTGGTATATGAAACGATATCGAGGGAAAAGGCCCAGTCAGTCATGAAACATTTTGGCCGAAACGTGCTACCTCCATCGTATCTTGCCTGCTAGCAGGTGTACACATAGGGTGTGGAGTACACTGTCAAATCTACCATTTTTTGTACCTAGTACGCAACGAATTCACTACCTTGTTGCATACCTGGCATGCAATAGACTATAGTAAAAATTCGCCGCGTGAGACAGGACGCGCATGAGACGTAAGGGTGAAGGGGCGAGGCGAGAGAGGATGAACGTGGGGCACGAAAACGAATCACGCCGCTGTACATGGGGTGCTCCGTCTCGAGGCTTAGGCTACCCGCACGGTTTACGAGCAGAGACGATCGAGTGCTGGGATAGGGGCATAGTTCGGTTTCTGGAGCCTCCTGCATTAGAAGAGCTCTAGACCTCACCCAACGAACCTCTGTTTGAAAACACATGTGTGTGCAAGGTATGCTTTGGCCCGAAACACACTAGAAACACAGCAAAACGAACAAGGTTTTCAAGAACTGGTGCCACGGTAGAGGGGGGGGGGGGGGGGGGGGGGGGGGGGGGGTACGCTCATCCGTTTCTAGTGCATCTAAGCTAACTCTAAAAAGTGGCTATCTCTGTACCTACCTCAAGGTTGTCGACAGAAGGATTGTTTGGTCGCTTGGGGTCACAGAGAAAGAAACCATAAGCAACGCTACGACAGGGTGTTGGTGTTATATTTGCTGCGCTCCCCACATGCTCACATGCTCACACGAGGAGCTCAACACTCCACCTGAAACACGATGGCGCTAGTCCTAAAGTAACCGTATCAAGAAAACTACCATATCAACCGGTGGCCGCTTACTTAGAGGGCTCAACCTCGACCGTTGGATGAGTCAGACCCCATGGCGGTGCATATCGCGAAAGAGAAATACTACGGTAGGAGTGGTACCCTATTTATTGGAGTGGTGCCTTACTACTGTCTGAGCAGCTCAAACGTGACGATATCAACATTCACCCGAACCATGCCTTCCAACAAGATTGTTGGCGCAATCAAAGTAACGCTTCTATGCGCTTGTCCCAAAACCGATTTGTTTTTTCCGAAACTGTCAAACTAACCGCTACACAAATAGTTGCTCACTTGGGGAGCTCAAGCGATCAGGATTCTTGTAGCCAAAAAGGCCAACCCTTTACCGTAGGATGAGCCGAGAACGAATATCTAAAAGTCTAAATATATTGAATAAACACGGCATTCACTCACTCGGCTGAGTGGTTCTGAGCGGCAGAAACCAGAGGACCGTAAAGAGACACCTTTTGCCGCTGGACCAGTCCAGGGGTTTAGGAAGCTCTTTGGTTGAGGACCTCCGTCAGCCATGAATACGTGGACCCAAATATTAAACTCCTACACTCTAAAGCTCGGCTTCTAGGGCAAACGTCCCTCTAAAGGACAGTCACGGTTTCACCTAGACGAGCCACATGTAGTCAAGGATTGGGGGCAATATCGGCCTCCAGATGTTCGTCATATTTGGTGTAATGGAGCCGTGGGTCACTGGGTAAAGCGCTGGCGGCATGATGTGGGCGTGTCTCGGTAAGGACGTTTATTCTCGCGGGCCGCAACTCATTTCTTAGCAGCTTTCCAAAACGGTGATGTGACCTGATGTGCAACAGGTCAGGTAGTACGCTGTTCCAGATCATGGTCGACACATACATGCAAGGAGAACACGACAGGGTTTGCGGAAGCATGCTGCAGGAGGGGCGCACGCCCGCAATTTGCAGAGGCTCCTCACTTGAGAGAAGCTGCACATCACACCCAAACACCTGCACATCACACCCAAACACCTGCACGTCACACCCAAACACCGGCACGTCACACCCAAACACCAGCACATCATACCCAAACACCTTCACATCACACCCAAACACCTGCACATCACACCCAAACACCGGCTCGAAGGAAATGACCACACTTCCAGTGACCCAGTGAACAATTGCGTCGCCTACTACTGCGGCAGGGTCTGAAACGAAATTGGCAGAAAAAGGCAAACCATGTTGGGTAGTTCCTCCGTTTTCAGACGCCGCATCAACCATTCCAGAGGTGCTACCCCTGTCGTAAGACGCGTCGTCAACCATTGCAGCTGTGCTGCTACCCATAGACTCGGATCCAAAGTATGATTGACAGTAGTACAGTAGAGAGTTGATTGAGTTCACACAAAGGGTGCGATGGTTGTGCAGTGCTCGGTTGTTGAAGAACGGGTGTCGGTTGCCAATATGTACCAGTACCGAACAAGGTGCTATCACAGCAAGCTCTCATAAATAAATAGTAAATATGCAACTTGAGCACCCTTACCGCCGTCTCGAGAAAACGAGGTCTGCGAAACGATCGCCAACACGTGCGAACTCAACGCTCTTACTACTGTTGGCGGTGTCCGTGAGATACCTAGCCCATGGCTACGAGTTCGAGTGTGTGTTGGGCTTGACAGGTGCTTTGCGCCGCGAGCAGCGACACGATCGCGATACTGTTGCCTGGCCGGTCAAGCTCCTCAATGGAGCAACTACTGTAAAATATCGGTTCGTGAGGCACCCGCACTCGTGTGTTTGTTTTATATGACAATCATAGCGCGTATCGCTTTGTAGGACTCTTATAGCGCATGGCGTGACGAGTTAGAATCCCAAAAAGGGCACAGCTCCCATCAACGGTGGACCAGTGACACCCGGTAGCGATGGCATGGTGCCTTATGGACCGAGCCTATCACATGAGGAGGTCAATATCTCATCCGCAACATGACCCCAAAAACGATTGTTCGCTTAGCCCAAGCGGTGCTTCTACTGTACGCGCTAGTTCTAAAGTACGTACATCAGTACAAATATCGTACCAAACGGTAGTTGCTCACTTGAGGAGGTCGGCCAGTCCGATACCATAGAGTCAGACAGAGTAACCTCTACCGTGAGATGACTCAGTGCCGTTGCTCCTGCACTAGCGCAGAGAGCGTACAGACAGTTTGCTGCTGCGCCTACTCTAGCACACACGTCTCACCTCCAGATCACAGTCGCCTTCTCGCCCAGACGAGCCATGTCGTCAAGGATGGGGCCTATGTCGGCCTTGAAGCTTTCTTCTGCTTCGGCCGTGTCGTGATAGTGCGCGCCGAAATTGACCACGAATATGTCCGAGGCTCTCGTTTCATTGAAATCCGAGACCGCTCGCTCCAACCTTCGTTTCCAAGGGGAAGGGGGTACAAGCGCGCCTGCTGTTGGTTCGCTCGGAGACTTAAATGCTGTCAATAAGGGAGAAGAGTATTCCGCAGGGGCACCTACCTAACTACGGTAGGGTTAGGTTTGCAGGCTCAAGTGGGGCGTCACACAGTAGTGTGCTGCTGTATTATTCGTAGTATGGTTCGTATCGGACCGATCGACCAGGAAAAAGGATAGCGAGTATCAGTCAGGCGTGTGCGTGCCCCCCACTGTCTGCCTGTTGATGAATCGTACACACGATAAACCAGTGCACGGTTGACTGCAGCAGCGAGCCTTTCCAGCTGCAACGTTTGGGCGCCGGGAACGACCCTACGTGTAACGAGGTTTTCAACACGTTGGTCCGGGATTTCTTCACCCAGTCTCAATACGTAGATGTTGTCAACCTCGAATTTGTACGGGGAAAACCTATCGTACTCTGGAGGATCGAGAATTGTATTGCAAAGAAACGAAACGCACAGTTCATGCTTCTGATAAAACTCACCAGTTGCTACCTTGCGGCGCCGGGAACATGCGTACGTGCACCGAGGTTTCATCAGCCTTGCTCGACGATTCTTCGGTCATCTCCAACGTTGATTTGCTGACATCAAAATCGACTTCTTCCAGCATCCTGTGCTGGGGGCGAAGATTTCCCCTTGTCGAACTGAACCGCCGGGGTGACCGCGCATTATCCTCGAGCCCCCCAGCATGTGTTCCCTGGGGTTTGCGAGGACAATACCGGAACAACTAGGTCATCATTTAACAGAGACTCGATGTTTCGTGCAACTTTTGAGTATTTTGTGAGGGACGTCCTTTCGCCAACTTATATCCCCCACGCGATGCAGTGCACGGGACACCAAATTTTGTAAGCAAACGACCCGCTGATCCAGGTAGGAAGTGTACCTGTTATGACATTGCCCGTCCAGTTTGGAACCGCAAGCAGTAGCCCCCGACTACCGCGAAAACATCTATTGGCATGGACAACAGCATCGCCGTCAATCGCAAATAATAGAGCAGCTGTTATCTTGTGAAATCTCTTAAAGCGGTGGGTTCACGCTTGATGAGGTGTTCTGCGTGTTCTAACATACCCCATGTAGGTGCCATACCAGCAACCTGCTCAGCAATAGCGTGCAGGAGTGTCATACAAGCATTGAAGCACTTCGCGCGTGTTTTTGCAGCTCATAACACGGACGCGCGCCATGATCACTGGGACTGACCGTGCTCCTGAACCAAATAACGTTCGAATACCAGTTGTGTGTTTTACTTATTACTCTTGGTGTTCTTATCATATGCTTTCGGAAAGTCCATCGGGTTGCACGTTTAGCTTTCCTCGAAATCAGATTTTGGGTGACTCGATGTGACTCAACAGTAGTACAGAAGTCCTCAAGTAAGGAAGCTCATAAACAATTGAGTGTTGCGTACTACTGAGGTCGCACGGGTCCCTTGTACAGTTCATACTCACACCATTCTCCCCCGCAGAGCACGCCGCCCTGGCTGTTGCCTCGTGGTGTAGCCGAGGTTGTAACTGCCATTCACATTTTCATATATAGTTTGCTTCTCTCAGAGAAGACCTCTAAGCAGGGCTGCGCGTCGACCCGGCTCCACTGTCGGTTGGCTGGGCTCTAAGTCTAGCAGTTAACCGGTTGGGGAAACCGACCAACCAGCCGATTTTACAAGCCATGGAGGCATGTTTCGATCGATGTGTACCTAGTATTCTCTGAAACTTCTTACCCGAGGATCTTTACCTTAACGCCGCCCGTAACCCAATCTCGAGAAAAACGAAAACATTCAACTCGCGGTGAACAATTCCATGTCTTAGAGGGATAATGTCGGGAAAACATTGGAACTAGCATGATCGCTCAGCTGTCGGAAATATTGGTTAGTTCCTCAGCCGAGAAGTCCTGGCTGTGAGAGATTAGGTGCCTAAACAAATATTGCCCTATCGTGGCAAGCGTCCACGGTCGGGCGGGACTGGTCGTACCACAGAGCGGCTCCTCCCCTTTTTACTTCTACGTTTATTCCGATTTGTTCCGTTACCCTCCGAAGCCCGAAGGGTAGGTCTGCGAGCTTGGATGGACGCCGAGTCCAGTCGTCGATCGTCTGGCTGCATGCACTAACTGAATATGGTAACAAATGCCAGGCAAGGGAATTGAAGCAAATTAGGTCCTCCTGGGCTGGTATGTAGGTGCTTTAAGACGGTCTCGCTGAAGGAAGCGTTTTTTGTCGGAATATGATTCGTCTTCCACATGATCAAATAAAGGGGTGATGTTGTTAGCAAGAAAACCGAAAATGCGTGTAGGCCAATTGGCAGCCCTGCAACGAATCTGCGTTTCCTCGACAACAAGTCACTAGTAGCCGAGCTATCGTGAGCCAACCTAAACCTACCCTCAACCAAGGTGCATCTTGGTGCCCACCTCAGCAACGAGACGACGAGCTCCAGTCCGAGGAACGGTGCTCTCAATGATATCGTAGCATCGCTCCGACCGGCCGCAAGAATGCAACGGGTCCCTCCAGCACTCTAGCAGGGTTGAGCCTTGTGTTCCGTCCGGTAAATGCTTGAACTGTGCGTAAGAATGACAACGAGACAATGAACAAGTAGCGCGAACTCGAAAAATCCATCTTGGCGGGGGTGGACTCGGGTGCGTGTAAATATATCTACATCTCTGTATGTTTCAATATGTTTAGGAGGTTAAAATGCTGTCGAGATCGGTAAATATAATGTTTTCCCCATGCTTCCATGGCAACAAACGAGACAAAGCGAAGCAAGTTGGGGGGCAAAAGGGGGGGGGGGGTTCGTTTTGTGCGCTCGGTAGAGTATTGCACTAAAGTATCCAATGTGATTCGATGGAGCATCACGATGTGACACCAAACATAAAGCAAACGAAAATGTTCGCCCGACCAACCCACATGACGTGTCACTTGACTTGAATCGCACGAGACAACTCTTCATTCCAAGCGCGGCTACATGGCGGTAATGTGATCATCATAGAGTGCGATATCTAAACCACGGCCCGTATCCGACCAAATGGTTGAAGTATACTCCTCATTTACATCACAACCTTAACCCTTACTCTAGCACCATGCCTGGTGCACAGCGACGGTAGAGGCGGCGCCTAAAAGGTTTGAGCTCCTCACATAAAGAGCTCCAAATCTCACCCAAAACACGAATTCCGAAGGGGTTTGTTCGACCAACCCGACCAAAAGTCCTCTGTGCTAGTCCAAGAATGGATACATCCCGCTCGAGTACATACTATCCGATAGTTTCTCACTTTGGGAGCTCAACCGGTCAGACAATATCAAGCTAACAAAAAAAAGCGACCTTAATCCTTTTCCGGACCCTGACCCTTCATCGCTAACGCGGACCGCCTGGGAATGGTCTCTCGAAGTGAAACCTAATCCCGACGTCCTACGATATTTCTCGAAGTAAAGATTGTGCAGGTGTTGCAGGGTTAGTGTGGACAATGAACCATTTCACCCGAGCTTAGCCATGTGTTTTTAAACATTTAACCAAACACTAAAACAAATTATTAAAACTCAAAATATTCGCGAAAACGTGCAAAACAAAATCGACTTTTGTGACTACACCACGCTAATCCTAACCGTTACCCTGACGCCATCCAAAACCTCGGACTCCCCTGGGAAATTGCTCTCGAACTGAAACGCAAGCCCGACATCCCGGGGGATTTCTCGCCTGTGATGATCGGTATCGCAGAGCCTTAACGTGGACATTCAACTTGTTTTTCCCCCATGTTGAGCCAATGAACAGACCTCTGCCCACCGTATTCGATAAACTAGCTGAGACAAGGCGTTCCCGTTTGGTACAGCAAGCGTGTATCACGCTCTAGTTCTTCGTAAACATGTTTGTTCTCTCTCCAAAACCCATGGGTGGTTTGAGCTCCACGAGAAGGGTTTGAACGACCGGTGCTGTGGTAGGGCGGCTACCTCCGTTTTGACCTAGAACCGCGTCTAAGCTAGGGGCTCCGCACCTCCTCGCTCACGATTGGATCTGAACGTTGGTTTCTGGCGTGTAATGACCAACAATCTCACGGTGGTGCGTATCATATCGTTAAACCAAAAGCATGCCTACATGGGAAATAATTGGGACCGTCACTTGGCCGAGAGGCTCTGACTGGAAGAAAACGAAGGGTCGTAATTTATCCCCTAGACATGGAAAGACCTGAAACCAAATGTATTTATTAGTTCGATGTCGTCATCGATATGCAGGCAGTTCCGCCCCAAAGACACATCTTGGTAGGATGCAGCTAGCTTCAGTGCGACTGGTCGATTACTCCACGGCGCATCGCGATTGGTGCAAGCAATGCCTGACTGGCCGGTGAAGCCTCGGCGTGCTCGGTCCCGGCAATGGAAGGACGCGCGGGCCTATGGCCGTAAGCCTAGGGCCGTGCATGATGTGGGAACACCCTCACCCCTACTGTGGTACTATGCAGGCATGACTGTCTCCCCTGCCGTGGCACTTTTACATTCCCTACCGCACTTTAGTGGCACGATAACCCCGCCTCCCACCCCCTATTCTACCGTAGCCATGGTTATACACGGACACTCACCCGTTCTCTGACTCGGGCAGTGCGCACTACTTCTGACACGCGTTTCGATGGACGTAATGGCACTTTTTGGCCCCAACACTTTGTAAATCGACTAGCGCCTCAGCCGAGGAGCAAGTAACCCTAACCCTAAGTTTGGCATCTCATTTGTGCTGCGGCATGATCCGTGTTTAACTTACTGTACAGCTGCAGAGCTTAGAGCGCGCCTAACCATTTCTTGAATGTCAGTTTCGGATGGTGTTGCGAAGCTCGTATGCTCTGATCAGGCCAAGAGGCTCGGAAACATGAGGGGCTACCCCTACCGTATCACGCTTGCCTTTGAGTTTTGTGGGTGTCCGAGGGTGAGAAAGCTCGGGTGCCATCCCAGCATCCCCATCAACGAGTCGCTCTGCTGAGTCGACATGGAGTCGCCCAAAAACACCACCCTTCTGCCTTTTAGGCACTGTTTCCGTCGAGGTTCAATGCAGAACAAAAGAGGGGCATATTGTGTGAGGGTCTCGACATCAGGTGTGCATTGTAACGGAGTGATAATCGTAACGCCTGTTGCCACCGTCGGTTATCGAAAAGCGGAAGGAATGGGGTCAGTTAAACACTTGTCGTACGGGCGCGGCCGCTGCATAACCTACCGTATATCTGTACTGCTGGGCGCATGCTGCTCGTAGACGATTGAGAACACCAAACGTTATCAATCGTTGAGGTCGCTATCAGGGGACCCCAAGCCTCGGCCATCAGGTGTTTGTGTGGCCAAGCGATGATGCCTCTATTGTATCATGCGTGTTGCCGATAATACTATAGTAGTGAGAAAGCATTAACACGAAGGCAGCTGGTCGATGGTGAGGCAACGGCCCAAAGTATATAGAAAAGCGAAGGTGAATAAGTGGTCCGCACGTTTTACATCATCTGTTTAATGTGGTTTTTCTTCTTATTTTTGGGAATGTCTGGGAGGTGTCGCGACGTTGAGGTTCGGCCTGCCCGCACATTGCGGAGAGCACCACCACAACACAAGCTCTAGCTCCGGCAGGACGCAAAGCCTTTCACGTTCGGCACTTACAAAGCAATCTGTAGGTCTTTTCACTCGGCTCTGAACATGCCCACAGGATGGTCGCACCCACGAAGGAGACGAATCAGTGAATCGTGTTCGTACATCGGAGCTGTGCTTTAAGTGGGTTATTGGCAAATGTTTGAACATGTTCACAGCTTACTGAGCAGGGTCTTTTCGTTTGCGGACTGGTGCTACGGCAAGGGTGGTCTTCTGATTTCAGCTGCTCGGAGCCATTAGGCCGAGCGACTACAGTACCTTGTTTCTTGGGAATATTACGATCTCGAGGTTTGCATTTTCACGATATGCACAGCCATGAGGTTCGTTGTTTCTCTGCGCCAACAACGTATGTGTATGTCCACAATGTTTCGTAGCATCAGTCTTCGTGGACAACAAAACATATGATGCATGCTGCTGTAGGGGGTGCACCTTACACCTTCAGAGGTTCCCCTCGCTTTAAGGAGCTCAGTACCTCACCCAAAACAGACTTTTGACATACCCATGCTGCATAAACGAGACATTACCCGGGTAGTCCCTCAATTGAGAGATGCCATGTCAGTCAGAAACGAATTGGCTAAAAAAGGGTACAGTACCTCTGACGTAGCGCGCGTCAACCATTTCAGGGCTGCGGGGACAACCCCCTCAAGATTTACGTAGTTGGTCTCCAGAACGGGACCACAATCCTAAAAGGGTCAAATGTCCAAGGAATAGCTGCGTCCCTCTTCGACAGTAGGTACTGCGAAAGCTAAACCAGACCTATTCTTCAATTCCCTACACACTCTGTAAGCACAGCATGCACATCATCGCGTCTCACAGAAGCAGTTTCCTTAGTAGTGAAGTCCCTGGAGGTGCACGCAGAACGAAACGTGTAGCTCGCAGCGGCCAAGGCTCCTGCGGTTGGCACGTGTTCAGACAAAAAAATCGTAACGTGCGTGCACAAGAAAATATTAGCTCAAGGGGTTGAGTGGCTGGCTGAAACGTGGACGTCAGGTAGACTACGGGCCAATCTTTTAGTTCGAAAGGACCCGACGAGATAGGATCCAAATGTCCCACGAAGAGCCACACTCGGCAGGGGCTTGTATCCAACAATGCTTGCTATGGTGGGGGTAGCACCTACATTTCTGAGGCTCCTAACTTGACCTTAAGGAGCTCCATACTCCACCCAGAAACTGGTTTTTGAGAATGCTAAAAGGGTATTTCGGTGAACAATCCCAAAGCCTGGGCACATCACAAATAATATGGTAAAACACTCTGATTTCCCAGTGATTTGGGGTAAAGGAGCCCGGTGATCAGTCAGAAAGAATTCATTACAAAACCTCTTCTCCTATCGTAGAAAGCCTAGAAAGGTCCCCCTGAAAAGCCATGCTGTGGTAGTGGGCCAACCTCGATTTCTTGACGTCCCTCGCTCACCATTACGAAGGATCATAGTAAATAGGACCAATTATTGTCAGTAAGAATAGGGAAACATATAGCTTTTTGTGTGTAGCGCAGGTCCTATTTACTATGGTCCCCCGTAATAGGAGGTCTATGCCTACCCGCAACACGAGCTTGATGAGATCGCATGCACTACTGATGGCCAGACAAGTTGGCGTGTCAGAAACCAAGACACAAGTTTTACAAACGGGATCCCAACGATACACTGACTGGTGCACGCTTCAGGAGCTCTTTAAAACCCCAACCAACGCTCTAATATTGAATGAAGAACATGATAGCGACACCCAACGACGAAAGGCATGTTTGTACTGCAGGAAAGCATCAAATAAAACTTTTTAGATCACATGATTTGCAAGCGTTATCGGGGGTAACTATCCGGTTGAGGTGCTGCGTCGGGCGTACGAGATGAATGTTTTGGCCGTGATATGCTACCCCTAACGCGGGAATCGTTTATTTACCGGGCGATTTTCAGTGTGGGGGCCTGCGGAGCAATGCCACGGTAGGGGGTCGGCGCCTTCATGTTTGACCTCTTCACATGAGGAGCCTCGTATCTCACACGAAACGTAACATCTTCGAAGCGTGCTAGTGGGGGGATAGCATTTAAAGACCACTTGGACATACGCGAGTTATATTCTCAGTTGAGGATTCCGCCAGATTCGAATTTGCGCGGCAATACAACGAGCTAACCCTGACCCTAACCCTAAGAAGAAGAGTGGGTCTTTTGGGAGTTTGTTGGGGAGGACTTCACGAATACAAATGCCAATTTCGGAATGCGTCATACGAAGACGAAGACCCGGTTGCAGAGGTGGAGGAGGTCTGAAGTACACCGTGTGGGGCTATGCCAAACGCGCTAAGCATGCCGATGATAATGGTGATGATGGTTGTACTGCTGCCTGTGCTCTTGCTAGACGCTCTGCCAAGGCGCGCGGTGTTGTCGGTCACTTTCCACTGCCTTGAAAGTCGCTGCACATAGGTCCGAAAGCTTTCAACCTTCGTAAAAACGAAAATCGATCCAACGAAGAATCCTAAATAGCAAGGTGCGATAGAGACGTAACATTGTTTGGCCGAAATTCATACATGGTTTTGCGGAGCTCCTCAACAGAGCAACTACCCGGCTTGTACGGTCTCCCAATCGCGTTGCAAAATACTATCCGTTATACACCTACAGCAGGCCATGCTGTTGTTCATCGGGCGTACAGCTAACTTTGTTTTCAACTTCAGTTCTGGGTGAGATTTGGAGTTCCTGAAGCAAGGAAGCTCAGGACACGTGCTGTGGCGGGAGAATATCATCACAACTTTCTAAAACTCAAAAGAGTAGTTTATATTGCCACAAAAACCACTCTCGAAATAACCGAGAAGGGGCAACCCGAGGCCAATAATGCTACTAGCCCCCAATGTTAGGTATATATATATACCGAAATTGCGCGTGTTGCTATAGAGGTAGCACTTTTGTGCAAACGTTTTTATGAAAGTCGGGGTTCCTTGACCCAAAATCGTCGGAATACTATTCTCGTTTCTGCAACATGACTTTTTGCGTAAACTTTGACCATGGTACTGTTCACCAACCATTGCTCTTTAATTTTTCTCGAAATCGATTTTATTGGGTGAAGTATAGAGCCCCCTAAGGCGACGTGAGGGAACTCAAACAAAACATGGTGCACACCCATACTTTATCGTGTACGTGTGGAATACTCTCCTTTAAACAAGGCGATATTGTGTACGGTAGTATTTGAGTTGAAGAGTCCCGTCGGTCCGACAACGTTGTTGGCCAGATCGTCCTACTTCTTTCGTCCCACGTGTCTCGAAATCATCACGAAGGTAGGCGGCATCCCTGCCGTAGCAGGGGAATTGCCAGCCAATCAATGTTTGCTTCCGAACGTACCCCCCCCTCCCCCCTCCCTACCGAGTGCTTAGTATGGTGTCGAAAACGCTAGAACATACACGCACCTGGACGAAACGTGCACGTATACCGCCGCTCGTAGTCCATCAGCATGCGCTCCACCATGCTTCCGGGAGCAGCCGGCTCCCATCGGTCATCCGACTGTATGGCGCATTCTTGCCACCCCAACGCAGCCCCGAAAATGCCGACCAAGAAAAACGCCACCGTCCCTATTCGAGCCATTTTGGTCCGTTAAGAATAATCGTCGGAAATGTTGCAGCCGTTCGTGCCTCCAGAGAGAAGACGTTTATTTCCCACCCTCGCGTACTCCCGTTGAAAGGTGTAGCCCCTTGTGCCTGCAGAAGCGAAAGATACATGTGGATAATCGGTGGATTGGTGTGCTCGTACCATACATCGGGGAGCTTGAGGTGATTTTCCACCCTTGCCTTGGCGAGGCCAGTGTAGTGCATTGCCAGGCTGCTTCGTCTGTGCCTGAAGAAACATTTTTTGAAACGCTTGTTGACATCTTGAAAAGTGAGGGACCTACAAGATCTAGATTGCGTTAGCGAAGATAGCGCTCCTTACTGGACGAGCTCCAAACCCCACCCAAACACTGGGTTTGATAAGATATGTAGGCTTATTGCGATGAAGAGTCCCATGGCCTAACCTACACTACTTGTGGATGGAATGGTGGTGGGAAACACAAGGGGGATACCGGGTATCTTTTTCTCAGCCGAGGAGCTCCCTCAGACAGCAAACATTCATACGCGAAAGGGGCCACCCGAATCGTAGCACACGTCACCAAGAGGAGGCCATGCTAACGTAGCGGCGGTGCACGTAAGTTTTGTCAAGCTCCTCGCACGTCGCATAATCTGTCTGGCGTAGCCCAAATCATGCCACGACGCGCAGGTTTCTACTCGAAATCCGAGATATAAACCGAATGGGATATGCACCTAGAGGTGAAAGAGGCGCAGTGCTGGAATAGAGTTGGCATATTATCGCTGAAACATATTTTCTGGTTGACGGGAGGCTCCTCGACTAACCCACAAATTACCCATATACCTGGTAGGCATTGAAACAATAAGGCAAGCCTTATCGGTGGAATGCCTTCAAGTTGTGCTTTATAGTGTCATTCGCTAGCGGCATTCATTGGTGATCCGATTGAATTATTTTGAGCTGGGCCTACAGTTTATAGGGGAAGTCATCTTGGAGTTAGTGTGGGATTGATTTCGCAGTGGTACAAACATGGAACAAGCTTTTGGCTTGTCTCAATAAGATCAGCTTTTTTTTTGGGTGACTTAGTATTTTTTTTTTTTCTATCCTCCGGCGGATTGCAAAAATAGAGCTCAAGCTCACCACACTTTCACGTTCCAATTTCGTGTCGTGAATTAGTATTATTAATAGTGGCATCAAGATTCTCAAGTAGCGTGTTGCAGCAAGGGTGCAGCCTAACGTTTCTGAGGCTGGTCGCGTGGAAGCTCTACGTCCACCCTGAAAATGGAGCTAGCGAAAACTCAAATGCAAGCCTACAAACATTCTCATGTAATGTAGGTAAATCACGAAAAATATTGAACAACGCCGATTTCTTTTTCTGCTTTCTCTGCTCTTTTTATCCACTCGAGTGGGCGATAGTGGGCTTCACCAGGAACACAACTCAGCCCAGACGTAGACCAAAACCAACTTGTTTGCAGACACAGTCTATCGGGAAGTTATCATACAGGCGATTCTCAACAATGACAGAATGTCCTCTACCGGGACGTTGTCATACAGAAGGTTCCCAGAGTTAAAACATTTTATTTTCCGGGCAAAGGGGATGTCTGAACTGCTCCACTGAATATTCCCTAAGAGCTATATGTATAACGATATAAGATTCGGCTGCAGATATATTCCTATGAGTCTACATACAACCATATCATATTCGTCTACAGATATATCTGGTATCTGCAAAGAGCTATGTGTAACCATACAAGGTTCGCATACGGGTCTATGCGTTCCTACACAATGGATGTGCGATTATACTCCATCACATTCATCACTCGTAGAAAAAAACACACCCTAAAAATACCGACTGCTGTCCTCCAGTGTACATCCCTCCGCTTATTCGTGTACCTTCTTGATACCGCTTTAGTTTAACCAAGAAATCTACGAGTAGTGGTACTCCAACAATATTGGGTTTTCGAGCTATGTCGGCCAGAAAAGCACTGGGCGAAACGTGCTACCCCTCTCGTAGCAAGCGTCGCAAGTGGGAAATCTCCCGATCTCGAGGATGAATGTGGCCGACTGCGACGATAGTCGAGAGGTCAGCGCTTGGATTGCTGTTAGGGAAGTCCATTCGCGAGCATGCTCATAATAATGAGGTTGATGGCGTTGAAACGTTGCTCTCAGGCAGATTAAGAGAAGGAAGAAAGGAGAGTGACTTAGGGGGGCGGGGGGATCGGCAACGCAGACCTATGCTGGCTCGTAGCAACGTCAAGAACGTTATGCTTCCAGACGTTTCACGTACAAGGGGCACTATTCTCAAGAACGTCACGCTTTCAGATGTTCAACGTACTACATACCGTTCTCTAGAAGGAAACTCAATACGACGTGCTATAAAGATATATTCTCGAACGGCTTCTATTAATAGGTGTCCCGCCCATTTTCTTGAAATGTTTCGATTCGTATGGATATATCGCCTACATAATTTCGTGTGATATGTTCATCTTTCCGTAGCACTATATTCTACTGAGCAAAACGAAGGCAACGATGTTACCAACAAGCGCCTCCGCAGGCTACTGACTGTCTAGTGCTGTAGGGAGTACCCATCACTACCACATGAAACATGACGTGCAGAACCCTAGTAGCTACCGTGGCAGGCGTTACTGTTGCTAGGCCACGATTGACGCGTGCGGCGGTCGTGGTAACAAGTCTCCGCCCAAACGTCTCCTACGGACCGAGGCCCTGACCATCAAACTGTCCACTATGTCGTTAGATCCGATTGGCATTTTTGGTTTTGCAAATTTACTGTTTCAACATTGCTTTTCTTTTCGGTAGACACCTAACTAACCCATGGCATATATTGTTGATATTGTTGTGTCTCATCCCACGTTAGGAGTACATACCAGTTTTTGACTCAATTTTTTTTAATGGTTGAGCTTCCAAAGTAAGCAACCGCCGACTAGAGTGATAAGTGTACACTTGTTTTAGGACCATTTAGCGCACACAAATCCTGGTCGGATTGCGCAAAAAACAAACTTCTTGCGAGTCATGCCTCAGCGGGTGCTAAATTTTATTGTGAGGAACGCAGAAGTTAAGACATCACCCCTGAAAGGCATTCCCTAATGTTTTGGGCTTAGCTTATACCCCGGAACATTTTCAAAATGGGTTGCTTTGAGCTCCTATACTACAATCGAGTGAGGAACCTCATGAAACCATGCTGCTATCCTTGACGTACCACGGGTCTGACGCTTGGTGGCAGATAATCGGTTGAGGATGATTCGGGCAGGCTTCCCACGGCACCCCACTCCACCCTGCCGTAGACAATTTGTGCAGGCCAAGGAGTAGGGCTTCTATCGACGTTGCTTTGTCCGGTGAACGTGCCCCCCCCCCCCCCCCCCCCCCCCCCCCCCCCCCCCCCCCCCCCCCCCCCCCCCCCCCCCCCCCCCCCCCCCCCCCCCCCCCCCCCCTGCTGACGCGTGCTGCGATGGGAATAGACCACCTTCACCAGAACATATTTTTCTGAGTGCGAGTATTTTCGTGGGCACACAATTACTTAGGGTTATACAAGTATTTTTTGTCATGTAGCAACCTCGGGATGGATGCTTATTTCATCTCAAAATCAGTTTTCCAGGGATAGCTATAAAGCTCACTCAAGCGAGGAACGCCTCTGAAAGAGTCGAGGGCCACCATACCGTAGTAGCCGTCGGGGGTATCGTCGGGCGGTTCTATCTCAGGTATGGTCCATCTCACGGTGGTAGGGGTATAATACATACTGCAGTTTTCGGCTCGACATGGTATGGCCGGGTTAGAGCTCCGCAAAACGAAAAAAGGCTTAGTGTACCGGTTAACTAAATACATTTACTCGTGTATAGGTGTGCGACTAGCGCATGAAAGTGTTTGTTACGGAGGACCACAGTAAATAGCACCTACGGTACACACAAAAAACTACATATTTACCTATTCTTGCTAACAAAAATTGGTCCCATTTACTATGGCCCACCGTAATAGTCTAGTTGCGCGAAGAAATCGGTTCGAAGCCAGGTGTAGGAAGAAGCCATATCGAGCTCCTCATGTCTAGAGCTTGGGACCTAAGGCACCACCCCTGTGAGGCATTGCTCTCCCCGAGCTTCGACAGAGATATTGTACCTTTGTCTGGACAGAGTATTTCCGAGGGAATACCCAGTCGTATTGCTTGATTTTCTTTGTCGTACGGTGTAGACCTCGTAGGCCATCGACAGTGGTCACCGACTTGAGAGTACAAGTTTCTTTGAAGCTATTTCTGGTAGGTACACAGAGCTCCTCAAGCGAAGGGCCTCGAAAATACGAGCGTACTCGAATCTTGATGATCCTGATACCTCCATGCATTGCAACCCGCGTGTAACCTGCAGAATGTTATCGCCTTCCGTCCGCAAGCACCACAGAGAGAGTCGCCCCCCATACCCTCACGCGTGCTACGATGAGAGGGGTACGTTACGGTCCAAATATCTCTGACTGGCAGGGGGCTCCGGACAGGCACTGACAACACTGCACTTGCATCCCATTTGGGTTGCAAATTATTTTTCGTTCACACATACATTACATGTAGGGCATATGAGTGCTTTTCACAGACCCAAGTCGGATTGGAATACCTATGGAGATTACCGAGATAAGGGGATCAGGAAAAATGAGCGCTAAGGCCCGTCTCGAAAGTCTGCGTCTTACGTAATGAAGCAATACGAACCGTCGAAATATCTACGGCCGAACATTGTGGAGGAAAATGCTGAGGAGTAATCGAGGAGAGAGACCAAAATTGAGCAGAGACACACATGTGTCAATCAACTTCACCGGCAATTTATGATCTTGAAAACAAAGATGAGGCTATTTAGGTGCTCACTTGAGGAGGTCAACCGATTAAAAAACACTGAGCCATACCGGGGCAACCCACTACCGTGAGATGGGTCTACATTACCTTCTTTTTTTGATAAGAAATTCCGGACTGAAGGGGCTTCTGGACTGCGGAAGCAGAGTACCATTTGGTTAGGAATATAAGGACCGATTTGTCAGCATATGAATACTTGAACGATTGTTATAATCCCACCTAGAGTTGTGCACAACAATATCCTTGCAGTGCAGTTGGGGCTTTACCAAAGTATTGATAGTCGTGGTATACCTAGTGTTTATCGGGTTAATGTTTCGTTTGTCTCAAAAAAGATAGTCTGGGTAGGGTGTGGGAGAGGCTCAGAAACAAAAAGTGGATATGCCGGGGGCCGGTCCCCAGACTCGACACGCGGGACACGTACATACTACGTACATGTGTCCTTTGCTGATGTCAGAAAAAAAGACGGCATCTTGATTCCTCCTTCCCTTTAATACATACCTCAGCCTTTTTGTGTGGTTTATTGAACTCTATTTACTATTGAATATTTTTCAAAACCTCTTGACTTTGTAGGGTAATGGCTGGGGAGCCATCCCACGGCAGGGGTACGGCAGAAGTTCCTTAGCCCCTCACATAATGAACTCAATATCTCACCGGAAACAATACTTGGAAGAAATTCGTTCGCGCCACCCGACCGGCACTTCTATGCGGTATTAACCATCCTAAAACGAATAGACGGGTAAAACTTTCATCCTCTTGCTATTAATAACTGCTGGTTCTTCACTTAAAGGAACTCGATCGGTCAGAAACCGTTACCCCCAAAAAGTGCAACCCCTACCGTAGAACAAACCGAGTATTCAGTACGGGTATCGACAACGATCTCATCAGCATTGATCTCCCGCGCACTTCCTTCGCGGCTATAGGTAGTCCGCTTTTACAGTCAGTCACCCCGCGCCGGAGAAAAACCGCGCGGAGGGCATCTCGAGTTTCTGCCCTCCGTTTCGGCCTACTGTAAGGGGTCATTAACACAAGGTGCCTTAATGATCGGCCTACCGTAAGGGGCCATTAAAACAAGGTGCCTTAATGATAAGGGAAAAAAATTAAATACGCGGGTTGTTAGGGTTGAAGATTGCGATGGGCCATAACAGTCAGGATCCACTATGCACACATAAAACCTCAATATTCCAATATTTTCACTAAGTTTACTTCGTCCTGCTCACCATGTTCCCCCGTAAGAATGTTTTTTTCCCATTTTTTTTTAGAAAACACTGCATTCTATAGATTCACGATCTATATTGGGCTACAATAAAGGGGCCCAATAACGCGCGCATAACGCTGAGCAAGGGACTCCAGGTCAACGCCAACTATAGTCCCCATGAAAACACGACACAGACAGATCGATCGAAAAAATAAGTATTACGGGGGACCATAGTAAATGGGACCAAATAATTGTTTGTAGAAATAGGGATATGTATATAGGTTTTTGTGTGTACCGTAGGTTCTATTTACTATGGTTTCTCCGTAATAGTATTTCTGTGCTGCCCAACCCACCAATTTGCATCTATTTTGTCCTATTCCGCGTGCCGTCGGTTACCCGACGGTTGGTCTCTTAAACCGATTGGATTCACTTTGCAAGACCTGGGTCCCCCGAGTGGGGCCAAACCTGACAATGGACGCGCTGTACCAATGGACGTAAAATCAGGACGCACTCATGGCCTCCCTTTGACGGCGCTTCCGTGTAACGCACAAGACAATATACCCCTTCGGGCGAATGTCACTGAGACTAGGGCTGTTTCCTCGAACACAGGGAGAGTGAAAACACCGAGAGATGTGCCTGAGAAAAAATACCGACGAGGTCTCTTTCCGAGGTCGCCTTTTCGTTTATATATTGTGCCCTCCATGTTTAGGGGCGATCGGTCTACGGTAGAAAAACCAGCCCACGGGATGGGTGTGTTGTCTTGCGTGTTTTATGTGCTGTGCGTACTGTGTCTTGGAGAGCATCTTATGATCGCAGCAATTTTAACGTTGCCGAAACGCATGCACCCAAACAACATGAAGCAAGAAGCATTGGATGTAAGTTGGTGGTTCCGCAGAACTACCGACCAGCCTAGATCGCGCGTCCACCAATACTTGCGTTGTTCGTTGGTGACCGAGCAGCTCAGCGTCGTCTCAACGTTTTGTAGCAGAAGGCTGTAGGTACAAATTGGGCTAAGTTCGTCCTCGCACCGACAACATATTCTCGGAGGTTGATCAAGTCGCTCTAGTCAGGCCTGACTGAGCACCTCGGTGGTATCTCCTTTGTAAACGAACGCCCGGCGCCTGTTTAGCAAGGCCACGAATCCGACCCGACCGTTGCACCAACGCAACAGCAGCGCAACATGGAATCAATGTCCTGGTCTGTGTATGTGACTCTAGAACTCTGATTACTTATACTTTACGTACGTACGTACCGGTCGCGCCCCCCTTTTGCCATCAGGTGTTTAGTTCTATGAGGCTTACAGTAGATTTTATAGGTACTTTGCTCGCCTTTTACCAGTAGACCAACGGAGCAAGGCGTTAACAACTAACTGGTGTCTATCGGCAGGACATGGGTCGTTGGGTCGTGATCTCGAATCTCACGTCCACCATGAAAAATTTTTGCGGGAAAATGGATTTCCTCGTGTCAAGAATCGGATAAAACATTCTTCCTGGGTCCCCAGATATTGTGAAGAATTGCGGACTAGACACGTACGGCCCCCCGTACGGATACCGAGGACCCTGCTGTTCCGAAGGGGGAGAGAGAAATATAAGATTATAAGGCTTAGATTGGGTAGGCGAACAGTTAACCTTTTACCAGTAGCCCAACAAACTAATACCACAGGTGCCAAAAGCATCTAGTCGACGACGCCACAGTGTTAACCGGATGTCAACGCCAGCGGTACGTGTAAGGACCTAGGGACCCACCACTGTTAGCAGGTGATGCGTTTGGTTCTGCTCTGGTCACTCACACGAGGTGCTTGACGATGCTACTATATGCTGTTTAAAACTTATAGGCTACTGTATTTGATTCTGCCCGCCTCGCATTATGTCTTCTGAACCAAGGGGCGCGGCGTTCATCAGAAAAGCAGACAATAACGCCTGCCAGGTATGACGAGGGGGTACTTGCTAAAAAACATAATGCCTTAGTAGAGCAGCGGAGTTAGCATAACATGAGCCTCGCCGAGTACTACACGTACTACTGTAGCATTTACGTCACGGTTTGACTCTCTGTATGTATGTACGACTAGGGAATTTTCATTTTCCGAACGACATCACGAGCTTCCGAGAGCGCCTAGCGTGGGGAAGCGCAATTACACGCGAGTCGACCAGGGAAGAAAATGCTGGTTTATTCTCGCGACAATGGAACAAGGCGCAAGGCACAAGGCGCGTACCGTATAGTGTTGCGAGGCGGGGAAGAAGAGGCTGCAACGTGATTGATCTCGGATCCATGCTATACGATTAGGTTAGCGAGGGAGCAGGAGAAAGAAGAACGAACACATTATATGGGATGAGAAAAATATGAAGTCGGTACGTGGCCTCCACCGAGATATGATTATAACCTGTAGAACGCAAGATCGGAGTATCACACGCAGCTTGCAAATATGCTCATTTTTCGACGGAATTTTCGACCTCGCAGACGATTACGAGGTGTGCGATGTGTTTCAGGTACAAGGCCTATCTGATTGTTTTTGCGTTGTGTGATGTTACTATTACGGGGGGCCATAGTAAATAGGACCAAATATTGTTAGTAAAAATAGGTAAATATATAGTTTTGTGTGTATCGTAGGTCCTATTAACTATGCCCCCCCCTAATATAGTCTTTGTCCAAGGTATTTGTCCGCCACACAGTGTTTTGGAGTCCGCCCTGTGACTACGGACTCAGTACCTCGGTGGACGTGCGTCCATGTTAGAACAACAACGACAACAACAACAACACCAACAACAACAAGCGTCATCTATTTTCATTATATATATATTATCAGCAAGACACAGAAAAGTTGACCCAGGCTGGACAAAATTTTCTTGTTCAAGGCTGCTGGATGCATTCACAATCAACTTGAGTGTAGTGCCTGTCGAATTTCTTAAGGTCCCTCTTATTCTCAGCCTTCCTCTCTTAAGGCTCGTTTTATTTATTCCTGCACGTGTCCTCTGCCATGGTAGTACAGCATGAAGCACATGAAAATAATGCGACATCTAAGAGGCCCTACCAGGACTTTCTTCAGTGTGTTGTCTATTATGTGCGAGAGAGGCGTTCAAAAGAGTTCAAATTTGGTGAAGCTTTTAAAAACGGCTCCGTCCGGTGCAAACCTATAAAAATAAGTGAACAAGACGTATGTATGCAAATGGTGTATGCTAGCGCCAGCAGCAGCAGCTCGGCCATGCAGCTCCCTCGCATCTCCACAGCCCGGCTCTGAAAAATTGGTTTATTAACTTTAGCCAAAATCAGGTGTACCAGGCCACTTTTCGGCCAAAATCAGTTACTACATACTACGTACTAAAAACACGTACGAATCACACGCTAGGAGCCGGCCAGGCTGACATCGTAACTGAGTTTGGCTCGAACTGGCCAGGGTACATCTGAATTTGTCTACTCTGTCTAGCTTTCAACTGATTTCGGCCAAATTTGAGAGGCCATACATCCACTGTTTTTCCTCTGCGTATGCGTCTGCGGTTCCTCGGTTGCCCAAATCTTGTGTATGAACTCCGTACTCGTGCATACATACGCATTTATGCATACATACGTACGCTCTGTACGTGTACGTGCGTATTTACGCATACATGCTCGTACTTGCGGTATACGGCAAAAATGTCAGGGGACAGCAATTCACTTTCACCCCTTGACATGCCAGCAAGTTTGCCTCGACTTTCACCAAACTGCCACGTGGTAGGCCTTAGTATGGAACACTCGACCTTTTACACCCTCCCTTGGAAGCGCACGTTTTGCCTTTTGCTTGACATGTCTCCTGCTATCTTCGATGTACGATGCACTTCATCAGTTAGTTAGTTGTCGTAGGATGTGTGTGTACTTCAGGGCCGTCCGTGAAAAAGAGAAGACGAGACACACCTGCCACACCCTCAGAGGTCAGAGGTCGGAATGGAAAGCCGTTGCAGCCGTTGTGATTACGTGAGGAAAAAAGAAAATAGTTATTTTTTGTCATTTTTTCATTGTTTTTCACTTGGTTCTAGTAACCCCCCCCCTGTCTAGCGAAAGCAACTTATGTGACGGTTCATTTTTTTTTTCCCCGGACGCGTCTTGTGTGCTCTGTTTTCTACGGCCCACATCCTAAAGAAAACAAACCAACTCAGATTTCGGAGGCCACACACTACGTTCAGGCGCATTTTTTTTAATGGATTTTCATGGACAAAATACCGCTCGTGGCGCGCGTTTTTTTACTTGGTTTTATTATGTAACTGATTTCGGCCCAGAAGTGGCCAGATAGGCCTGATTTTGCCCACAGCCCTTGTCTTCATCATGTTTTTAAGACTGCGAATCTGAAATAAGTGTATGTGTTGGATGGGTGCAGGGAATTGTGGGTGATTTTCATTGTACACGTATTCAAATATGCATACCATTTGGTGGGACATTCGCGCTGGTGCCCTCGCGTATATTATGCTGGGGGGGCGTATGATGTATGGCACACACGCATGTCGAGAGCCTGCTGCTGTTGCTGCCATTGGTGCCACTGCCGTTGGTGCTGCCATTATTGATTGCTGTCATTGCCAGCCGGAGAAACCTTTCTTCTTACTATTACGGGGGTACATATTTAATAGGACCTATGGTATACATAAAAACCTATATATTTACCTATTTTTACTAACAAAATTTGGTCCCGTTAACTATGGACCCCCGTAATACGACGGGGGGGCATAGTTAATAGGATCTATGGCATAGTTAAATCCAATATATTTACCTATATTTTACTAACAATATTTGGTCCTATATACTATGGTCCCCCGTACTGTATTAACAATATATTTTTGTGCTACAAGCAAATTTTAGCGTACGAGCTTCACATGGGCAATATTGCCTATATTCTGGGGAAAAATTCGGTGTATGCTCCGCCTACACCCATGGATTATGACCCTGAGAAACATACCTGCTAGTTAACAGACCTCCAACGATGTGAAGTAGTCGATACTGATGTATACTACTGCTGTACAGTACCGGACCCCTCATAAGAAGCAGAAAAGCTGGTCCAAGCTGGATTTCTTACATGAGAATGGGTGCGTTCTGCACTGAATTCAGTACAACCATTATCTAATTCCATATGTTCCGGATTAACCTCAGCCTTCCTTCCTTGTTGTTCGTGTTTTGGCATCGGGTGTCCAGCATTCTGGCATTGCTGTGTGGTTGTGGAACAACGGCGGTGGCGCTTCTTTTCAGCAGTAGCTTCCTGGTGTGTAGGCTTTCATGGTATGGTTTTGTTTCGTGTACCTGTCTTTGGTTCTCGATGCTGAATACGCCACAAGGAGCATGGTGTATACCTATATATAGTAGAGGTTGATGGGTAGGTTGCCGCTTGTATTGCCTATTGACTTGCTAGGCACAGATGGAATTCACCAGAATGATAGCGTGCGGCGTAGCAGTGGCGTTGCCGCGGTTGTGCCGGTATTGTTGGCTGGCGCAGCAAGCTCACCGGCACTTCTAGAGGGGCCACCGCAGTAATGCATGTAGAATGCTTCGTGGACTGCGGTAAGGGTGCGGGTTGTCGCACGGAGGGGGCTGTCGCTTTTCAGCCGTCGTTTTCTCGACAACACGGAAAGGTTGCCAACACCGAACAAGGCGTTGTCGGAAAGGCCTACGCAAGAGCCATCCGGGTGTACAATGTTCGACTTTATGTAGCACATTTGTGGAGAAAACGGGCACTGAAAAACGATCGCACCCGTATGCGATAACCCGCATCATTGCGGTGAGGAAAAGACTTGTGTGCCGTAGTGCTGACCTCCCCACGGACATGGCGACGAGCGAGTCTACTCCAAACAGACTTCTCGTGCCCAACTGCGCGGATAGGTTTTCCGCTTTTGAAGCGAAAGGCACATTGAATTCTGGAACAAGACGTGGTGATAATATTAGTAGACGTGTTTTTAGGCGTTGTGAAGGCGCTACCTACTGAGCTACAGGGGTAAAAAATCGATCGATTACCCAGCCAAAAGGTGATCCTTAAAAGACTCTGCCCCCCTCTGAACGGCGGAATCTTCGGGGCGTCGGTACCGTATTCGGCCGTTCGCTGACCTACCGGTTTCCTTTCAATACCTGGGGAACCAAGGAGGGGAAGCATGTTTTTAGAGACCGCACGCACAAGCGCTTCTGTTAAAGAAACGTTCGGAGTGAGATTCGAACCCGTGTTCTCGATGATGCCATATGTGAAGGTGTTACCCACTGATCTATAGGGGTAAAAGATCGATAAATCACCCAGCCCATGTTGATCCTAATAACAGCGTTGAACCTTTGTTTCCCGGATGTGGCAAACGTTGGACGAAAACAAAAATACAATATATGCGTTGTACGGGGTGTCACTGTCAGAGAAATAACGTATTACACGTTTTTTTTGTCAAGTTTTTGTTTTAAAACGATCCTTACACGTTCGTCCATAGAGGTTCACTCGGATGACACATACCGGTGCCTACAGTGGCGGTATACCTGGAGAGCAATCGCTCGTTCGATCGTACGGCAGCAGTCGAAGTCAGTATGTTGTTGTTATTATCTGACTATCTCATCGCGAAAATGCAGTCCGTGCTCAGAGGACAGGCAAAACTCTGGAGTGGAATATTACATTCAGGCAAAAGAATGCCTCATAGGCAAAACATTTGAAAACAAACGATAAGAAAGGGGGGAAAAAAGGATAATGCTGTACACATACTGCGAAAACCGCAACGAAATCGTGTAGCTCCGACACAAAGGAAGAATGATACCTGGTGCCATCTTATCAGCACACGTTCGTGCGTATCGCATTCGTATGATGCGCTGTATCTACGAGTTACCATAGAAGCCGCGACGACAGAGCATACTGATACCTACGTGAGAGGAGACAGAACATTCTTCGTACAGCCCCGCGACAAATAAATCTCATCTAAGAAGGGTATAACATAGTAATAAGCCTCCGTTTTCGGGGAGGACTTTACGATAATAGGATTTCTAAAACATCCTTTGCGGCGAGCGCTGCACTAAATCATCCATAATGACCTACGGTACGCTCAACGATGTTCGCAACGATGGCGTCATGCTTAGTTTCTGCGTCTCGCCCCGCAGATTACATGTTCATTGCGCGCGGTCTCTGGCGGGCACGTACGACCGTAAACCGTGAAAACAGACAAAAGGAATGGTCTCAACGGGATCTAGACTCAACACCGTTCATTTTGGTTTGTTTTCGTTTCCGGCGCCACCTACTCCCCCTACCTCTTATCTCCGTGTTACAAGGGTATGTAGTTAGCCTACTCACCATCTACCATGTACCAGGTACCTCACTGCACATGACATTGGTTCCCAGTGTGTGCCTCGTAATAAAGAGTGGAAATATAAATTTGCACGAGGTGGTCCACAGATATAGGCAGATCGAATATTAATGGAATGCGAAAAGAAAACATCAGGTGCACACTAGTAGAGTATTTGGGGATCGTAAATATGTACACTACGTACAGTAGAGTACTTGGGGATCGTAACTATAATATATACATATACACTGCGTACTGCTACTGTACTTGTATCAGTCATCTGTTCGTAAATGATACCAAGAATAGCTCGTATGATGTGATAAATACTAGATGGACCCTCATCAGTGCATTCTGGAATATCTTTAGCACATTGAAAGCAAAAACTCAAGATGCCACGCAAACACACAAATTCAACGCACGTGTGAGGAGAACATAAATAGAAGCCGCACCCGCCTGCGATATGGCCTGCGGTATAGTCAGCAGGAGCCAGATGGAGCGAGAGGGGAAAAGGAAGTCGCGTCGGTGCGCCTTGATCCGCCTCCATCCCGGGAAGGTGTGTAGTCAAAGCGAAGCCCACGCAAATACCAAAGCCCCACAAAGCACAGCTATTCTACCGGAAGCCCACACGTTCTTCTGTTTCATGCGAGTTGTTCTTTGTTAGGGATAGTTACTTGTGAAGGGACTTCTTCGCAAGCAATTACGTAGAAGATAAAACAACAGCAGTACCTTGAAACAAGAAAAAAAACAACAACTGCTGTATTTTGTGCTCGTAGGGCAGTAAAGCAGTACAGCAGTAAGTAGCTTAACCAGGACAACTACGTGACGAGAGCGGCGTAACCTTCGTATGGACGGCTCACCACGACACCCGGAGAAACGAAGAATGGGTGAAAGAGGGAGAAGCTGAGCCAGACTGCCCCGAGGCGACCCGTTTAAGCCTCACAAGACGGCGCCAAGACGACGCCTTGAAGAGGTAATACGATTACCGTTGATGGCCTCCTGGTAATACGACTACCCCTGATGGCCTCCTGGTAATACGATTACCCTTGATGGCCACCTTGATGGGGCGTAGCGGGAATTTGTTTTGTGTTTGCGAGTCGTAAGCGTACCGCTCGCTGTTGTATACTCTTTTTTTCCGGTCTCGTATGCACGAGGTATAATAAATCGGCCGGCCTGTGGCCACAGGGACGTGGTTCGGTGGAGATTCGCATCATCGGCATTCGTGTACGATACTAGTAGCTCTATATTCCCGGGGAGCAGCAGTCATTATCCCCTGTATTACTCGTAACGCCGAATGTATAATATTCGCATTTTATTGCTTGATGTGTGGAGTTGCTATTACGGAGGTACATAGTTAATAGGACCTATGGTATACATAAAAAACTATATATTTACCTATTTTTACTAACAAAATTTGGTCCCGTTAACTATGGACCCCCGTAATAGCAGCGTTCCATTTGTCTTGCGTTGGCATGGCATGGCACAACGTTATTGCGTATGTGTACCCATCTTGAGACCATTCGGTCTTAAGGTCGTAGTGGAGATGCAAATCGGCTTGTCACGAGCAAAAAACTACTGGGAATTTGCATGGCATCATTTTTTCAATTGCATAAAGTAAAACCACATTAGAGACAAGACAACCTTTTTGGGATCGTCACAGGGCGGTCATAAAAAATGGGTACACTACAGTACTACTACTGTAGTCCCTCTATAATACCGGCTGCCTGCTATAGTGCCCGAAAAATTGCTTGGCGCAGATAGGGTTCACCAGTCAGACCAGTCAGTGTGTTGATGTCCAGAGCAGTGCGAGTTGGCTACACTGCCTGCGGAAGCACTTGGCATAGATGGGATTAATCAGTGTGTGCATAGTGCCGGTTGCCGGTATAGTGCTGTTAGTGTTGGCTGGGGCATACCGGCACTTTAGAGAGACCTCTACTGCGCGGAGCTTGTACTACTGCAACTCTCTCAGATGTGTAATCAGCAAGAGTACGCTTGGGGTGCTCGATGCCGACCGGTAGAAATGCACGCAGGGGGAGATCACTTACAGCCTTCGTCTGCGTGCATGCAGTAGTAAATACGTCAAACACATACTGCTTGTAGGTTCAATACACCTACGAGAGGTCTATACAGCTGAGTTTCCGATCCTGAATTGCATGTACGTTGTGTACAATACCAGCACAAATTTAACTGTGGCTCTCCTCGAGTATTTTGGTCTAACGGGTAACATCAATAAACGTCTAAAGTATTAATAGTTGGATTATGGATACCCATAACCGTGCGGATGGAACGATATGGCTGCAACAAGTGCTATACCGTGGTATCCATTGTTAAATCGCAAACGGAATACCGTAACAGTGCTCCAGTTAATATTACGGTGAGGACCCCGACATGTTGCCGGCATTATATGCGCCAGCCACCAATGCCGGCAACATATCGGCAGCCGGCACTACTGCACTAGCTGCACACTACCGCACTGCCTGGTCAATCCAAACTGTGCCAGGCGATCCCACACGCGCTATATCAGGCAGTCGGCACAAGCAACCGTGAGTGCGCCTTTTCTAGCAAAGTTCTTCACAAGTGCCGAAATAAAATGATGCCGTTTTCATGAGGGAGGGGTTTTGTCACGAAACTTGAAGTTTTTTTTCCCCTGGTCGTGACATTATTTCCGGCTTCAGCTCACGGCAGCCACCACCCCGACCCGGAACTCTGCCCCAAACTCTAACGCTAGCCTTAACTAGATGGATGCCTGGTTGGTGTACAAGCTGGTCGTAGTGCTGGCAAAGAAAGGCCCTATTTGCTGTTCGGGCACATCTATCTATGGAACTTTGCCAGACATGACGGACCTACACGAACACCAGCCGGCACAATTCACCCGGCATAAAGGAGGAACCACTACTACTACTGTATTGTTGTTCTCACGAAGCTTTACCGATAACTGCCCGAGGCCATTTGCTTAGTTTTCTTCGCGAGGCATTACGGGGATATTATAACGAGAGCAGCTGCGTTCGTTAATAATTTGCCGTTGGTTCCGCGTCTTTGCACGTGACGGACTGTTCGTCTCTGGCTCGGGGTTTGCTTCAATCGTTTTGAGTGGTCGATACGTACGCACTCTTCTGAGGCAATTGGTTGGTTCACTTCGGCACCGGATACTCCACTGCTAAAAGCAATCTAGCACTGACCTCGCAGTCCTTATATTTATGCCATGGAGAGCAGACCGCTGCACTGAGGGTTAGAGGGTACCGAACGTTCAAGCACAAGACTTGGGGTACAGGAGCGAGGCGTGGTCGAGGGACCGATGCTGCCGAACGGAGTTGGTTGTTTCGACTCCTAGAGTATTCCGATTAGGTCACTATGATTAATTGTGTACGGTAGACGTGATTAACCCTTCGGGACGTGGGGTGCCTACGGTAGAAGGGTGACACCTTATTTTCTTGAGGTTCCTCGCGTGAGGGGCTACATACTATTACAGTAGTGAGTCACCCAGTAACCTGTGGGAAATGGTGGGCAATAAGGCCGACGATACCCAATCGAATGGGCTAGAAAAGAAAAATGCGCGATACTCGGTCGGCATCGGGGGTTACTCTGTTCGTGTCGCTCCTCAGCCCCTGTCCCCGTCGTGCTTGTTTTATATTTGTTTGTAAATTATGAATATATTTGTTTGCAAATGACAAACCACTGACCACTGACTGAGCGCCTCACTCAGTGGTTCATCCTTTATACGAACATGTCGTCCGTCGACATTATGTACTGCAGGCTTAAAAATGCAATCTTTCCGGTAGCACGGCTCTCCTAGTAGTGTAATAAGCAGCCAAAAGTAGTTCGACAGGTAAATTGTCATCTCCGTTGGCATAGGGATAGCGAGGTTCGGGTCTCTGTGAGATCAGAAAGAAGCTAAAAAAATCACATCGCCGAATGATTGGTGATGCGACTGAAAGCCCAGGGAAAGCAGATAAAATAAAACACCCCGATGAAATCGTGAGGCAAGTGGGGATGCTGCACCCTCCTATGTTGCGCTATTACGGGGGACCATAGTAAACAGGACCTACGGTACCCACAAAAACCTATATATTTCCCTATTTTCACTGACAATTATTTGATCCTATTTACTATGGTCCCCCGTACTAGAAGAATGAAGAACAGGTGGGGCCATATGAAAAAAAGGAAAAACTGAAAGCCCGAGCCCCGAGGTCTTCGATTGAAATCGACAAGCAGGGGGGAATGCTGCACCCTACCATGCGCGCAGAAAAAAACGCGCCGATGGGGCTGGGTGGGGGTGACTCTACGGAAAAAACACCCAAACAGGTGGGGGAGAGAAAAGGTGGTGCGTTCTGCGCACAAGATCAGAAGGCGCGAAACGCCGCTGAAAAAAAACAAACAAAGAGCATGCGGGTTGCATATCGTGGTTCTCGGTCTTTATCGATATCGCATACCGGTATGACAGTACACGGGGAGCGTCGAGGCGGCGGCGGACAGACAGCCGCCAGCGGCTTTTCGCATTCCCGTAGCGGAAAAGAGAGGCAGGACCATGGTGAGCTAAGGCCGCACAGAAGCGACCGCACTACCACGGGGTGTACTTCGCGCGCATTCGTTCGTGTTAATATGTAGAATGTATTGACGGGAATTACTACCGTACCTGGTATATTACTGTATATTTCTGTATGTTATATGATGACGCCTCGGGTGACACGCACCAGCAGCAGAACATACACTTCGTACACACACAGCGGCAGATTCACATACCTGGTATTTCATGACTTTTCAGTAACAAAATAGGCACAAACCCGTACGTGGAACACTACGACTGACACCACTACGAAAATCCGATGTGTTACGAGCACCAAACAACAAACATCAGTATCATCCACAGGTGAATCCTGGCCCCCGACTGTGGCTGATGTGCGCCATTATTGCGGCCTATGTTGCACAAGGGGTGGAGAGTGTGAAAAAAACGTGTCACGTCAAGGAAGTAAATCTGGCACAAGTTACAACCCCCGCTCAAGCGCCTTGTACATGCTGGACCTGGGGCGGGGGCAATTCTGCAAATGTGGTGGAGCCGATGTGATTGTCGCAAGTATGACGGTTAGTTTAGGAATTGTCGATCTCACAGCAGATCAAGTAGTGCTTGCCTGCATGTTATTGTTTTTATTTTACGTTTACTCGTTAGAATGTACAGCACAGCAATGCCAGCAATATCATCGATGAGAGATGATATTACGGGGGTCCACAGTCAATAGGACCTACGGTATACATTAAAAAAAAAACTATATATTTGTTTATTTTCACTAACGATATTTGGTCTTATTCAATATGGTCCCCGGCAATAGTTATTCCTCTATCATTATTATAATTCTTCCCTTCTGACAAAATAGCGTAGATGCCGTTCCTATATAAACCAAATATCGTTCCTCAAATCAGTAGTATCCCTCATACACTTCTCTGCCTGTCGTTTCCAAATTCCCATTCTAGCTTCTATTATTATTATGCTTTCCTTCTGACAAAATAGCGTAGATACCGTTCCATTCTGTTTGGTTCAGTCCCGTTTTGGGGGCAGACCCGTGCAAAAATCGGAATAGTTTCGTCCCCGAAAATGGGACTGCAGAAAGGTTAACGGGAAAATTTCCAAACCTTCCTACTCGGTTTCAAAAGAAGGACTAAACGACCAACTCACTCTGTTTTCAGGGGGAGACTTACGTGGTAATTGCAGTATCTTTGCCCGGGTTTTGAAGGCAGCATTGCAAATATTGCGGTAGGATGAGCGATCGGATCAATCGAAATACCACCTGTGGTTCATTCCGTTTCGAAGCGACAGGAAAAAAAACCCAGAAAAACTGTACTTTTGAGACATGCTGCAGTTAAATGAAAGGCACGAACATCGGATGATGATGAGACACCTGTACAACAAAACGATGTTCGTTTAGCAGCAGACACGGGCTCCGGTCAAGTTGCAAAGCAGTCAGCACCGAAAACGATAAATTTTACCTTGCTTACATCTATGCGAGTGCGAGTGCCGAAAGCTCTGCGAAGGGTATCGATCATCAACTACAGTACTGTCCGGCTTTGGCAGAACATGTTTGGATCGTTCGTTGTCGTCACAAGGCAACAGCATGAAGGCTAACTAAACACGACCTGCCGAAAGCTACTCACACGTCCCGCGTAGATAACTACCTTGGTAGCCTGGCAAGTCAAGCAAGACCGAGAACGATGCAAAGCAGATAGACAACTCGGCGCGTACTAGTATGTGTGCAGGAGCCAGACACAGCACCTGCAGCCTGAACACGCATGGTACGTACTGCGAAAACAACCAGCTGTTTGAGGAATAAAAAGTATTGTACTCGTCGGTGAGCGGCTAGGCCTGCACTTGAAACCCTAACGAACCCGCGCGTCTGTAGTGAAAAATCCTTCTCTTGCAACTGTGAAGGGGTCACTTGAACCAACACTCAACGGGATACGAACATCTGCCGAAGCACACAAGACATGCCAAGTGTCAATGCCTCGTGACAGATGTCTCCTCTCACCCCCTGCCCGCGTTGTCGCAAGCAATCCGGGGCCGCCATTTTGTCCTTGCGAAGCGCAAGCTGCACCTGCTTGCCTAGGAAACCAAACCGAAGGTAATACCCATAAATCACCCGCAGCCTAAAGTTCGAAATATAGTCTACGGTGCCGAAATCCCAAAACGTAATGCGGGGGGGGTACCATCGGGAAGTCTCCACACAGTTGTGTTTATTCCTACCGAGTTCGACACACTCCACGAAATCGATCACGGTGCTACTGTAACTTCGTCCTGGCGACACACCCGATGAACTTTACAGTGGTGCTTCAACCTAATAGTAAACGTCGACAGTTATTATTGAGACATGTACGCGCACTAAGTAGATGACGTCTTATCTTTACCGTTGTTCGTTGCCAAGCAGTCGAACGAATGACCTGAAATTGCCGAGCAGAGGCAAAAGACGCCCTGTGGACACGACCAACAACTATATCTGGACAATATATATATATATAGCCAACTCTGCATGTGTATTCTAAAAGCTAAAGTATGTGGTACAAAGCAAAACCATGGCTCGGGACAATGAATAAGGACAAACCCACTCAGACAAGCACGTTATACACTCCCTCCTGTATAGAACGAACAGGTCCGCAGGTTTTTTTCGGCACATGGTTCACCGCCCGGCGAGGTATGGCATACCGTGCTGATGCTCCACGTAGATCACTCCCAGCCGCCTCCACCCGCCGGAGTATGTGTGCACTACAAGCGTGGGGATCGGAGACGCACATAACAAAAAGGGCGGGCGAGCTAGTGTCAGCGTACACAAAGGTCTAGGACTCCATGACCGACTGACACTCCACGCTAAGGTTGTTCTTTTTTATAGGGGAACTGCTAAATACCAATGGAAGGCGGTCTTGCCTGTACATCATCGTTCGCTACGACCGGTCTTTGCTCTTATAGCCAATACCTCCTCCTTCCCGCAAGCGTCGCTACACTTTACCATATGTTGCCAATGAAACCGTTAATATTAATACATAACTTCTACGACCTCCGATGGCCCTGATAGTATATTGCTACAGCGATTTCCTTCGTCACCGGTGACCATGACGCTATCGACGCCATTGTAGGCACCGCGTTTCGTGGTCGCTGCCGCTACAACCGCCGTCAACCTACTACGAGCACCGCGGCTGCCGCATTGGTGCATTGAAGCTACCGAAACCGTAACTAAAAACCGCAGTGACCGTCGTTGATACAATCGGTACCACCGCTGCGAGTGTTGTCGTAGCTACCGTATCTACCAAACCTACTCACGCCCATTCGGCGAGTACGTCAATTCTGCCGTTTGCGCCTCGACCATGGCCCATGTAATCTGCGGTTTCATTTCTTTGGTTCCCACGCCATTCCGACGTACCTGTACTAAATACGATAGGCCCAACAGGGTTTTGCGTCTCACAAACGTATCTCACGGATGAGTAGACGCGGAGAGAAACTCTCTTGGGTGTTGCCTGCACGAGCTCACAGGTCTGCATTCGTGGCTATTGGCAGCAGAGAAGATGAGGCTGGCCCGATCGTCAGCGTAGCAATCTTCTTCGCGGCAACACTGCTCAAAGCTTGTGACGTCTGGTGTTTCTTGTCAAGCGCTAAGCTCCGGGGGGGGCTCGTTTCATGTGTTGGGTAGACATCGGTCGCTTCTGTTTCTTATATGAACGTCTCGTATGTTGTTGCCATTTCTGATCTGCGTTTTTAAAGCACCAGCTTCCTTTTGTTATGGTACAATGTTTGAGACTTCATTTTTATACAAAATACTTGTTAATAGTAGATGCGACCCCCGACTGATCTGTACCGGTACTGACAATACTCTATGATGAGAGAGGCGTGGAGAGACGGCTGCTCGTGCGCGTGCGGAGCACAATGTTCGATATACAGATACCACCCACTAGCCTCCTGTTGATAGCCGCATGACTACATTAGTCTCCCATTGAACCTGGCGCCCCGCTGTTTGGTCGTCTCCCGTACATAGCCTTCTTCGTGGGCGTGCGCAATGCACCCGTGGTAGACGTTGATGTCAACCTCTCCTATAAGCAACCGACACCGAAGACGACCACGGCAGAAGCAATGGTTGGGAAGATCGCAGGTGGAAGTAGGGGAAGGGGGCACTCTGTCGAGCGAAACTTCGGGGGAGCGGGAGGGGGAGCGGAGGGGAGGTACTTTACCGCTAGCACCGGACCCGCAGCGGCTGCGGCACTATTGGCGGCGTCGACGTCCTCGCCCGTGGCATCACAACAGGCGCCGGCGCAGAGGGGGGTAGCATAGCCGTCAACGCCGGCTGACCGTCCTTGGAACCAAACACCGAAGGTGGGGGCGGGGGGTGGAACGCGTTGCTTCCAGGCTCTATCTCATGGAAGTATCAATGTGAAGAGATATAAGTTAACTTTCGAGTTGGGTTGGAAATAATCACTTTCTGCGTACGCCTACGTGCGTAGAGTCACCCGGACGTCTTCCTTGGGGTGAAAGGCCATATCAAGCTTCCCCACGTAATCCACCACAAGTTCAGTCTCAACGTAAGACTTGTGTACTCCTTCGCCTCCTATGGGGGTGAGGGGGGGCTACCCGATATCATGAATGGCCGTCGTCGTGTGACGAAAGATCCTCGCATCCTTAGAATGCCGGGACGGAGCACGTCAGGTTTTCACCCACCAGGCAGACATTCTTAGGAGGGGGGCAGGTTGTCTAGCGATCGGGGTTCGGGGTCAAAGCAGCGTAGTTTGGCAGAAAAGCGCAGCTACGTGTAAAGTCGGGATGCCAACATCCCGATATAGTATGACGTGGCTGTAAATGCATTCGGCATGCCCACTACATAGGCAGTGTCGCGATAGGCACTGAACTCCCAAATCTTGCTTATTTGCTGTAGCCGGTAATTACTCGAAACATGGCGTCTCTTTCGTCACTATGGTGGTCTTTGAGTTCGTTCGAATTGTTACAGTGATGTTTGTACTGTTTTACAAAGTCGTTCTTCGCATTTGTGGCGGGAGAAGCATTTACATGCCAGTCCGAGATACCACCAACACGGTATGGCACGGCTGAATATGCAATTCCCGTGCCTGCAACTACACAGGCAGTGTCGATGCAAGCAAGGTACGATATCCAAAAAGCCCTCTTCCGTTCGGGCGGCTGCGGGCAGTGCGATGATACGAGTAGCGAATACAAGCCTCCTCGTCGTCATGTAGGCTTATGGTCGTTCGTACTGTCCAGCAGCGGCAGTACAAGACAGCAAAGTTGATTTTTTTTGCAGCATTGCACTACAACGTGAAGTCCGGCAGCGGCAGTACAAGACAGCAAAATTGTATTTTTTGCAGCAATACACTGCAACGTGCCAAGCCGCCAGACGTTGTGTGGCATGGATGGTGCACTCCCGGTGCTAGCACACGGGCAGTGTCGACCGATGCAATACAAGCTGTTCCCAAAGCTAGATGTCGTGCGCTCTACAGGCCGGGTGCACTAATAGAGTAGAGGTACAAGTACAGGAGTATCGTCATCGTCATTCGAATTTTGCTCGTCGCTATGCTATATCAGGTACAACCTACGAAGCCTCGCCGCTGCCTGTGCAAGCGTTTCTCGAATACGTAATTCTCATACCTGGTTTAAGTGGTGAGCATTCCATATTTGTTTGTGGTTTATTTATCAAGGCGAACATCTATCGTGGGTGAGGTCCGCACGCCTATTGCAACATGAAGAATCGCGCAGTATCTGTAAAGTACATGTATCCAACGCGGCTAGTACATGCCCTACAAACTACCGTACAGATCAGGTGTGTTATCATCCCTGATGTACCATAGATCATGAAGAGGGAATCTGACCAGCAAGGAGTTATCCTCCATCTTCAAGTAGGACTCGTGGAGTACTTGCCATTTCGTAGATGATTCCACGCTGGGTGGCCGCAGGCTTATAGCATCAGCGCAAGTGAAACCTTAGACTGCAGGTGATTTCCGAGCGACGGGGATCACCAGTACGGAGGCCGCTAGGACTTTGATTTTTACCCTCACCACTCGGACAGGCGGCCGCTGTGACGACACCTTACAACTGTACAAAATGTGTAGCGACTGCTTCGTCGCATGCAGGGGAGGACACCACCTGCGGGACAGGGCGACAACAATGCAGCGCACTCTCTGGTTACCCACCTGTGAGACTGGGTGTCTGGTGTGCTGGTTGCGTTCCACGCCATGAGACTACGCAGTTAGAACGGAAAAAGTGGCAATACAAAGTATGGAAATGAAGGTTACAGTATCGGCACCGGCTTGGCTAGGGGTTGATTAAGTTAGATCCCGAGCTAAAGTAGAAGAATTAGTACTGACCGAGCGCAGAATGGTCTGACCGGTACTTCGTCACCTTATCGCGGATCGCAGACGCCTCAATTGTTGAGAGCAACCAGCGTATCACTTCTTTCGTCCATATCTTTCGTTCTCGACAGATTACGGAGGCCCCGTCCGCAACAGTTGACCCAACACCGTCTGCAGGGTACGTACTCCCCAAATGAACGATTTGATGGATCTTCTTTATTTGGAGCGATTTCTGTCCGCTTCAAACGGTTTTGTCGTCCCGCTAGCGCGAAGGTAGTGACCGATACTGCGACCGCGCACGCGGGCCAAGAATGCAGCTACGACGTTGGCAAAAGGAAGAAGCTCGGTTCGAACAACACAAAAAACTACAGCACCGACTTGGGGTGGCAAAAGCATGACCGTCAGCCACGTTTACATATGTATACGAAAGGTACTTAAGATTTTGTCCAGAGTTCTAAATACAGTATGACAAAACGAAGAAACTCAGGAATGTAGCAAGTTAGTGATGGAGGCGACGGACGGACAACCGCTTGATTATCTTTAACTCTCGGAAATCCCGCGATACACAGCACGACTAAAAAGGAAATAAAGCTCATTGTGTGTACATACATATTTAGTGATAATCTCAACCGCGGTAGATCTATGTCTCGCATCCTTATGCAAGTAGTGTCGTGTTTTGATGTAGACAGTTGTTGCCGTCATATATCCCCGCAGGCGTTTGCTAGTCTAGCGCGAGCGCCGAAGAGCAAGTTCAAGGCGTCAAGTTGTGATATGCAGAACGTTGAGGCTAGGCCAGGCAACCCTGCCCTGCTAGATAACCAATATTAAATTTTATTTCTACGTAAAATCCCCTACATCACCAGGGTTGTGTATTCAAACGTAGGGGTTGCTGCGAATCATTGACGTACTAGCGTATTCCTTATGTATTGCGTGGGCAATGACATTTGATTTTGCCAGCGGGAGCGGCCAAGACGCTCAATCAACCGCCGTTGAGAAGCACATATGGGGAGCTACCGTACCAGATGTGTGTTGGATCGATGCAGGCGGTGATGTTGTCACCTATCAGGAGTGTAGCACGACAGCTTGGGTGGAAGGATATGATCAAGGGGGACATCTAGGCCATAGTAGGCTCTGACAGGGCCATACACTTGGCTCATACATCTCGGGTGTCGGCGGTACGCAGTCCGAGAAGAGGCTCGCGGGAGGAGGGATGCTCGTGCTACCGAGGGAGCACTACGGATAGTCTACCTACGAGCGAGATTCCATATATGCCAAGCGTAGTTGATCATAGGATGGGTCGTGTGGTAGGACCTTGCGTAATCGGAACCCAATAAACGGAAAAAATAAGGAGGCGAATCTACCGTAGGAATTACGCCTCCCTCTATCACCCATGAATGGCGCGAAGGGTCTTGGGACGTAAACACAGACAGGCGAGATTTCAAGCGAACGAGCCAATTCGGGAACGAACATCTTCAATATTACGCGTACCGTGTTTTATTGCGGGACCAACGGCTAGCCCGAGTATACAGATGACTGATTTGGTTTTCCGATACATCCCACTGACCGGGTAGTTTTATTTCGTTGTATCGGAATAGTTTTCATGGCGAAATATTTTCTCTCTAAAAAACGTGTGAAGTACACTTGCTTTGTGATGGAATAATTATGTATTTGTTTGTTTTTTTTCCAGGCTTGTATAAGGGCGACAAGCCAGGATCGTATAAGTCGATTGACGCTTCGCAGCGCAAGCATACGATCGGGCCCGTAGCCATACGTACTGAGTAGCAGGTGTGAATGATATCACCATCTACTCACCGTACCTACGGGTCGAGCTGTTTCTCTAATTTACGTGGAAATGTTGTGTCGACCACACGCGATGATCGACAAGATGACGTTGTCACATAAAAGGGCGCGAGGTTAGGACCGCGTGAGGTAGTCAGGTTTGAAATCTACGGGCTCAGCCGCGTTCAGTCCATACCGCCTGCCGCCCACCGTACTCACGTGCTGCTTGCCTCGCCTGATGGCTATCGTATGCGCTCAGTCGGACTGAACCAAATCGCCTGCCGCTTGCCGTTTATCGTACGCGAAGCTAAGACCATCCCCGCTCACCGTGATTTGCTTAGTTACATGGAGACATTGCATATACCACAACGTTGTCTATCGCTGAAATCGAGACAAAACAAGTGATCGCACAGAGGAGTTATCTCCAAACTGGGTTAGGAATTGTACGCACTCAGCCGGGTGAATACGCATGTGTCGCTTGGTTTCGCCTAACTAAGTGTATTGTACGTACTTAGTCGCGCTGGATCAATATCGCCCAACGCTTACCGTACGCGAAGCTAGGACCGTCCAGGCTCGAAACCGTACGTACTCTACCAGGATATACCATACACACACCTGCCGCTTACCGTACGTATATGTCTCTCGTTCTACGTACGAATGCCGTACGCCCTCAGTCGAGCTCTAGGAATATCGACCGCCGCTCCCCGTACGTGGAGAAGAGTACGTATACTTTCGCAAACCGTACGGACTCAGCAGGGCCTCACTAACATCGCCGGCCGCTTACCGTACGCAACCGTCGCTCGTTTTCACCTGTGGGTATTGTACGTACTCTGCCGGGCCTAGTCAATGTCGCCGGTCGCTTACCGTACACGAAGCTAGGACTGCGCAAGTGCGCAAACCGCATGTATTCAGCCAGACTCGACCATACTCACCTGCCGCTGACCAAATAACCTCTCGAGCGGGGCCCCAGTGGGCACTATGTACCGTAGGGAAGGAGATATTCTGTCCCGAAGCTAAAGACGGGTTCGATATGGATATTTCGCCTGGACGCCTGGAGCGCTGGCTAGGGCAGGCAACAATCAGGAGGGCAAGACTAATCTGCGACGGAGCAAAGGCAAGCAGTGTACGGTAAATTTCGAAACGTTGAGTGTCTTCAACCTCCCGTGTGTGTTAATCTATACAATTCCGTGCGGTTTACCCTTGACCGAGCATTAAGCCTTCCAATTCGGCCCTATCGGTGGCTCAACATCCGTACAAGGTGCTGGGATGTCGTCCTAGACGTGGGCCGGGGCTAACAAGATCAGGTGCGCGTTTAGTACTGACGGTTCTTTATGACCGCCTCCGTGTATGCTTTACACGTTCCTAGGCCGTTGACGGGGAAGGACGGATCATGATGCTCCATCTTTGACCGACACGTGACCGAATAGCATGACATGGAGTTCATCCATTCCCCATGCACGGATCCAGAACCTTGTAAAGCGTCACAATGTTTCCCATGTATCGGACAGATAATGATCTAGGCCACCTAGGCCACCTAGACCTCAACCTTCCGATCTATTAACAGCACACGTCATGATATATGTGCGGTTTAGGCGCGTATTACGATGGAGGGAGCACATTTCCGCTATTTGTTTTTCTGAATGACGGGGCCCCTTAACCCAAAATCTTCGGGATGTCAGTCTCGTTTCGAAAAATGACCTTTTTGTGTACCTGGGCCATGGGATTATTCATCGGAACGCAGTTTGGGTTTTGCTGAGGTCAGGTTTCGGGTGAGGTGTGGAGCTCCTTAAGTGAGGAGCCTCAGAAAAATTAGGGTGAGCCTCTATCGTAGAACGCCTTAGTACAACACTACAGACGGGTCCAACCCAGCAAGAATGTGCTACGTTTGTCATAGAGACGTTACGGTTCTCACGTGGCACTATGAGCCAAACCATGCAAAGCAGGGATTTATCAAACCTTGAGAGTTTTCATCATGCAAGTAGAGATCAGCGTTTTTGTACCGTTGCATGAAAAGGTGCCCAGGATTTGCCACAACAACCGTGCATGTTGTTCGACGTTTATCAACAAACGCGGCCCTACAACGTTTTATGGCTTTCCAACTTTGCTCCAAACATGGTCGAGGCACTTTGGCGTTCCAGCACTGCTTTCGCCACGACCCCGCCACTACGGCTATCCAACGTTGCCCCAAACGTGGCCCAACAACCAAGGCCTTCCAATCTTGTCCTGGACATGCCCCGACATCTTTCGGTGTTTCACTATTCTCCTGGCTGTGGCCTACCAACTGTACTGTATGACGTCTCAATTATCTCATGAACCGGCTCTACGGCGCTGTGTGGCGTTTCAGTCTTGCACAATACATACCTCCACCACCATGGCGTTCCGATATTCTCTAGTCTTGGGCCGGATGTAGGGATTAATAATGTTTCCGAAACCATGGTCCGCCACCTAACACCTATTCCGACATTGCCTGACGCGTTATCTACCCATTTTGAACTTCCTCTACGGCCCGGACCGCGGCCTACCCATTCTACTGTATGTGGAGTTTCACTGTTTCCCTTAGTGTGACTCAACGATTGTCGTTTTCCACCGTATCTTTGTACCGGTTGTCCTGTATGGTCTGGTGGTTACCTGCGAAAGCCACTAGCGTTGGTCCCGGAGTACGAGATTGAATGCATTCGCCCAAAACCATACAAGACAAGATGTAACTGCTGAGAGCGCCTTTGTAGTGGGGATAGGTGCATTCCGACGCGAGTCTTCGGGGGGAGAAATGCCTGAAATCCTCGTGCGATAATAATTTAAGGCACGTACCGCAGTGGGGAGGGAGGAGAAGAGCCTGCTATGCCACTCCGGAGCTGACTTATGAGTAGGAAGGAGAAGAAAGAAGGGCTAAGAAAATACATGGGATCGACAAAAACAAACCTACACGACCCGTTTCCCAAACCTACAGCGAAGTAACCTCGGCCTTCCAGCGTTGCCCTTAATGTGGCCCTAAATGTGGCCCGACGACGGTGCAGTTGGGCGTTTCAACATTACCTTAGCAGTGGCTCAACGACTCGGTTTATGACGTTCCAGATTTTTCCCAGCCATGGCCCTACCCAAGGATTGTGGCTTCCATTGCTGGCGAAGACGTGGTTCGACACCCCTGTTCAGCGGTTCAAGGTCCCCCCAGCTGTGGCTTGCTAACTACGTGTAGGGGGGTCGAAGGTTTCCCTAGCCATAGCCCAGCAAATATGACTCTCTAATGCTGTCAGAAGCGTGGCCATAATTAGTATGGCCTTCCGGTGTTGCCCTGAACGTCCCACGACGCGATCTAGCCTTTGCATTGTTTCGATGTTTCCCTAATCGCTAAACCGGCCACTGTGTTGTCCTACGCATGCCCCAACCTACACAGAGGGTGTAACACGCAACAAAGCACAACTCCTGGAAAACCGTTTCAAGAAACTCTTCGCCAAACCGGGGAGAGTAGTACACAGACCCAAATGACCGCTGTGGAAAGCCCGCATAGAGGCGTTTCTAGAGACAAGTCGTTCGGCGTTTGCATTCTCCCCATTGCCGAAAAAAACATTGTTAAAACCCGTCCGACAGGGGAGTATTATCGTGGGTGTTGTACTGCATGGCATGTCATTCCTATACGGCTGTAGGGAGTAAGCAGAACGTGGCTCACTCACTATGCGCACGGCGTATTCATTTGTCGCTCTACACCTGGTCCTCCAACAATGGCTTTCAAAAGTCACCTTGATCGAGGCTCGACGTGAGACAATATAGTGCTTATATACTGCTTCAAGCGTGGTCCAACGGAGAGGCCAACCAGCATTGCGTTACGATGTCTTGCTCAAGATGGCTGAACAGCAACTACAGTACGATGGCGTTGGAATGGTGCGCCAGACAGGGAAGAGCAACTTTGTACACCCAAATGCTAAGTGAGTCCCACATTTCAACATCGCACCAGAGGAAACAAACACGTGCTACGACGGGAGTAGAACGTTTAAGCTTGAACGTTTCTGACTGATCGGGGTCCTCAACCCAACATCGTTGGAAAGTCAGTTGTGCTGTAGACGTTATCTCCTGGCATACTTCGGCTTTGAGATGGTCCATCGTGTTGCACTTTTAGCTTTTGTCTAAATCAGTTTCGATCTGTCACTGAGATATATACCTCCACGAGCCAGGGCCACAAAAGGCGAATTGGTGATACCCTAACCCTAAGTACGCATTCAATAGGCTAGTGTCTACAAACTGTCCTGTTTCTACTCGCCCGGCTTGATCCAAACCTCCTCGCGGTTGTTGGAAAACAATAGGCGCTCGGCTATTGATGCCGCGTACGAGGCTGAAAACAGTGAGGGTGCGTCCAAAAAACCTCCCTCTCATCCTCCTATACTATATCCTCAACCCATTACTTTAGTTGTTAAAATCGAGTGGATACATCCACGAACCAAACAACCGGTCCGTTCCTGAACGCCCAACAGGCGGTCGTGTGCTTTGCCGCGAAGTTGTGTTCCTGCAACGATTCGTGCCTTTTGGGCACTCCGCCGCCAACGTTCGCCGATATTTCCTCACGTGGTGCTTGCTATCCCGCAACGTTTCGTTAATCGGGTACCTTCCTTGCTTCGATAGTGCTCATCCGGGTTCAACAAATTGCATTGCGCCCTCCTAGGAGCATATCGCGCTATGGAAAGAAACGCTGGCCAGCATAGCAATCTCACGGCATGTTACATGCATAGAAAGATACATGAAAGTAGTGTTTCGAGTTTGTTGATCAGCCGAATCTCTGACGTGGAAGCAGCCCAATCAGACACTTACCAGATGTTGTAATATTCGCTCCACAGTGTTTCAACTAACTCAAACGACCAAAATATTGCACCGATCATGCCATCAACGAGGTAGCGGGGCCAAATATACTGGCATGGAAAGGATAACAAAACTGGGAACAAGGAAGTCTGACACTGTGGGGACGAGCGTCGTCCCCCTTACACTACGTATGGTACACTAGAGTATCTATAAAAAAAAAAACAAGAAATTATCTCCGGTGGTCGTTTGTACATCCCCACGAAACCGCCGCCATTTGTTGTCGCCGTCAACGGCTCTCGGCAAAAAAATTCAGGCGTGCACGTGTAAGTCGCCGACACTCCCCTTTAGCCATGTTTTGTAGAACAAAATGTACAACCTCTATTTTCTCGAGCAGGTTGTCCCCAGGAGGCGGATTCAGTCCCAGACGGATTGCCGTAACTTCTTTCGGAAAGAAAAACGAAATTATGACTATACAAAAACGACGGGCACCGCATAGGTTTCGTTGAGTGTTCAAACCAAAACGCGATCAGGATAGTTGTATCACAAGAGAGCGCGATGAACTACACCGCGCTCACCACTGATAAAACCGAACTCCAACCGTAATCCTAGCCCTAGCCCTAAACGCGTCATACGTTTGGTCGCTTTGCCTGTGTCCCAAAAAGTCCAAGCATATTTATTTTGCCACGCCAATGGTTTAAAAGCTCTGGTTGAACGGAGTTTGTTGAACACCAATGGTTGAAAAGCGATCGTTTTGAACCCATGGTTAGACAGTGATGGTAAACAGTGACACCGGAACAGCCATTGTTAACCAGCGATCGTTGAACAGCAATAGGTGAACAAGGACCGTTGAACGGCGATCGTTGGATCGCGAACAATGAACAACGACAATTCAACAGCGATCGTTGAACCGCGTCCGTTGAATAGAGACCGTTGGACAGCGATTGTAGAGCAGGTCCAATCATTCCACGGCCGGACACAGATGATTGAGCATGAGTCCGTTCCAAGATTCGACCACCCCAGTCTCCGAAAAGTGCAGGCAATCGATCGATCCTGCATTGAACGGGCACGACACGTCGCCTTGCGGCCCATCCAGGGGATCGGCCGGCTGTCATTGCCCCCGGCGATTCGTTTCGACGGCGACATACGATGTGGGGGGGGGGAAACACCGTGTCAAAAAGCGGCAGAGGGTCCATTTTAAAATCGACCGAAAATCACTGCGTGTGGTGGGAGAATATGTTCGGTGATATTCGACTGTCCGCGGTGGTAGAAGCTAGAGCTTGAGAAATTGCTAAGAGTGCGTCCTTGTTGTATGCCTAGACACGCTTCCCACACGTAGGTGTAGCTCCTACTATTTTTTAGCCCGTTCAATCGCACCGAAAACAGATTGAGAGACAACCAACATGAACACACTACACAATGGCCGAGAGACGTATTGGACAGTATTGTAACATATTAACGTGCTTCCAATTATTTTAAGGCAAGTTCTACTGTAGGCGTAGGAGCCCCGAAAGACAGATATTTTTTCCCCAAACAATACTACTTCTATCGTACCACGCGTATGGAAAGGCAATTGTGTAGAGCGCCGCGTTTTTACGGAGCTATTAGTATCCGATTCATAGAGGGATCCCGCGTCTCGGGTTGCGTGGGAGATGGCCGATACGTTCGGTCGAACGAGGCAAAACAAAAATCGGCGTCAAGCGGGTACATTTAACTTCTGAGCATACCCGCTCGACGCACAGCCGCCTGTAGCAGCAGGACTGCTTGCGTTTGCCGTCGCGATCAAGAAAACATTGAATTGGAAGCTGCGGACAAGCCTCAACACTGGCTTCCTTCGCCAACGAAGCGTCTACTACGCAAAAATCTCGACGAGGTTTTCCTAAAGGCCGTCAACTTCGTTGTGTGTGCACTCCCCTGGGTTTGTAGAGAAGCGACTAACACGTCCCTTAGTAGAGGTTGCGTGTTTTTGTTGAACTGATTATGACCGGTTTGAGCGTTTGGGATTGCAGCCCCGTTTCGGTCACAACCTACTCACAATTCGAGCGGTCTGTACCCGACACTAACACTGCAGATCAAGAAGCGTTTAGTGAGCAACTACCAGTTAGCGTGACATTATTTCACTCACCGAACGTTTCGGGACTCCTAACTGTAGCACATTGAAGTGTTCGTCATGTTCCGCGAACAAACGTCTTCGAATTCATGTTCGGGATTGTATATTGAGGGTATTGTAGCTCCTCATTTGAGAGTGATCGGTGAAGAAAATAAGGCACCACCTACGCCGTGGCAATGGCCGACTCTTGAACCCACCAGCGTGGGTGCCCGATCTTGATGTGCGGTACAAGGTGGGTGCTGCGTTACCACCGTGGTTTGTGATTTGTTTCGGGCTGACTCAGGTCTAATATTGGAGTCATACCAAAGCGGGGGGGTCCGCGTAGATGTTAGGGATCTCGAGTAAGTCGCCTTGGCGAGTGCTCGGCTCCTACGGTGCTGAAATCAGGGGTGATACATATCAAGGGCAGGTCCACAAATTGACATTCACATATCCGAATGGGTGCGGTACTACATCACTGCAGCTTCAGGACAACGGTTCCCGATGTGTATTGCTGTAGTTGCCTGTTAATTTCAGTATGCCTATCTTCGTGCCATTTCTCTTAGTAGCTTTCCTGTACGGTGGTATTCGCCGGCAGACAGGTGCATGAGCTGCGATAGAGGCGCATTTACCGCAGGTTTTTGTAAGGCTCGTCACCCGACGAGCTCTTTGCTATTGGTTAGGTCATCCGAGACATTACAGCAGCTTTGAGAATAAAACTAACAGTGCAATATGCAATATGCAGGATGGCCTACATTACTGCAAGTATGCAGCGAATAGCAAGCCAAAACACGACTAATAATACAAGTCTTGCAGCGACGTTGGAGAGAGCTCCTGCTTCAAGGGGTGGGGGCACCTGCAGCTTTCTGACCATCCCCACTTGAAGAGCTCTTCTCTGTCAACCCGAGTCCAGGAAAAGAGGCACACTTATCCCGATGAGCGATCCCATGGGCTACCGTGGGTCTGTGACGAAAACTACAGAAAAAAGCCAAACCAGGCTGGGTATACTGTAGGTAGCCACCAGGGAAGCTTCATCTGTCCTGTCGAGTGTATACCTCGGACAACCACTGATTCACCGATCGTAAAAAAGGGTTGACAGTCACAGATGTCGTTGGTCAAAACCCTGCATCTGCATTGTAGCACTTGTCGTCAACGAAAAAAAAACGCCACCCGTGACCTAGGCACTCCCGCGGCAGGTGTTGTCGCGCCGGCTAATTTCTCACCGGTGCGAGGTGGCAGGAATGATGGGCAGATCCCCGGAAGGACGACATCCGGTAAATCTTGAGGAGCTTCACTCTGTCCGCTAGCCCGTTATCATTGATGTAGCTCTCCACCCACTGAGCGGCATACGGAACGAGACAGAACTCAGCCGAATGTTGACCCAGGAGTGCTTCGACATTGGAACAGGTATCATGTACAGCCAGGGACTCGAACCATATACATGCTGAGCATGCCTTTAGTCAACGCTTGTGGCTCGGGTCCACCTCAGGCAACCGCTTCGTGTTCGAATCAGACATAGGTATATGCGTCGCCGGAAACTCCTGCAACTCGCCCCGGGGTCGACACATACGTGCCTCAATTCCATCGATCGCGGCACAGGCCTCATGTATGGTGTGCTACACTGATAGCAGAAATATTTTTTGAAAAAACGGGGGCATGCATTCCAGTACAGAAACTATTCATGTACCCGACTTTTCAAGCGGAAGTGTGACAAGAATACAACGTCAGCCCGATTTCACCCGTAACCTCAATTCCCGACCGCACCCTGATCCTCGTGAATAATTGCATATCCAACGAATTTCCAATAGCATCATCGTTCCTTGTATAGTGCCAGTTGGATAGTGCCGGCTGCCCGCTGTCGTACCGGTGGAATCGCCGGGCGCGTATGGGATAAATCACTGTCGAGTGTTGCCAGTTGCCGCTATGTCGCGCCGGTATTTAAGACTGGCGCATACCGGCCCTGTAGAGTGTCCATTGATGACTGCATACATACTTGGTTATAGACTATCTGCGTAACTAATAAAATCACAGACGTTTGTGTGCAGATATCCGTTTTCGAGTTTTCTACACTGCACAACAACTCTCACCAAGTTGCGTTCCAAGTGTAACGGAGGAGTTCCAGTGCAGCAGGCGACACTTTGCTCGCTTTCCGGGAGATCTTGGAAGTTCTTGTACGTTGCATTCGCCGACGGAAAGTGTGCAGGTCCAATCTCTCTGTAGAATCGGCAACGACCGCAACAGGGCGTGGACAGTGGGATGCTTCAGTACATATCATCTAATCGGAAAACTCCGTAGCAATCGCACAGGCTGGCTGAGAACTGCAGGAACGCAAGGAAAACTAACGTCACAAGAGAAAATAACTCATCCATTCTAAAAATATATATCCATCCTGGATAATAATTTATTTTCCTTCGTAGGTGTCGTGTATTACTGTGTTGAAGGAGAACCATCCGCGGCAACCTCAAACCAGCAACAAACTCAACGACGGCGGAACGACGACTAACACCCAGCAAGGACTCTAAAGCTTTGACAAACAAGAGCAACGACAAAAACACGTTTCTCTTGCTTTTAATGTTATTCCTAGAAATGTTTTTTGAGTGATTAACGTCGAAGCTAGTGTTGCACGTTGTCGGATGGCATAGACAACACAGCAAGCATAATTCAGCAACACCAGCAACCAACCCACCAACCACAATTCCAACCGAAACAGCATCAACAACAACTCGACATCAACCTCATCAGCAACAAAAAAACCTTCACAACAACAGCATCAACCAAATACTCCACAACAGCAGTATCAACAAACACCACGAGAGCAGCAACAACACAAACAACCAAAACACCACCACCACCAACAGCAACAACAACAACAACAACAACAACAACAAACAACAACAACAAAAACAACAACCACCACCAGCGACAATAGTCGCTTCCATCAACTACAGAAGTACCGCCATATAGCTGTGGCGGTCTCTCCTAGTTGGGCCATGCTCTCCAGAACAGCAGCTATATCACGCCTGAACACTTCCTCGTCCTCAGGCGTGTCCGGATAATGCGCGCCGAAGTTGACCACAAAAATGTCAGAGGGTCTCGTTGTGTTAAAATCAGCCACCGCCCTCTCTAGCCTAAACCACAAACAAAACAGTACGCGGTGACGGAGACAACGAACACAGCAATATGCGATGAGCACGACGAAACAAAGCAGCATATCGCATGATACGGTTGGGGGGCGACATGCACAAACCAGTATGTGGCGCAGCATGCGTTGGCCACCAAGACTACGTAGCGGTATGGGGGTCATGTTCAGGGGAGGGGGGTTCTACGCCAGCTAGGAGAAAGCTCGCTCGAGTGGCTACCCTCTTCCTTTGCAGAGAGGCTTGCGTCTTTGGTCCTTTCGGGTTCGTGATACGCACCGCCCGATGGGCTCGTTGTTGTTGCACGCCGCTCCAACACAAGGGTTCCAAAGCGAAGCATGGAGACACTCGCGTGAGTGGTCTAGATCGTCGATTTACGGTGATTTTTCTGCGAGGCTCAAAACCTGTGATGACATTTATGAGGTGGATGTCTTGTTGAGAGACGCGCAGTTTGATGATGACACCTTGTGACCGTGAAGATCATTTTCGTTGATCAACAGAGCATCAGAGAGAGATGGTAAGACATATGCCGCTTATGCGGTCTTGTCCTGGAGCTATGATAGTGGAGAGTGTGGAGAATGAGCTGGTGTGGCTCACATCCTTGGTACGGTCACGTGGTGTGATCACCCCGAGAAGTGTGAATATTAAACTCTACATGACCCGTACCCTATATTTCAGCACCCTATGATACGGCATACTACGAGTACTCCTACTTTTTCTCCTACTGGTACTGTAGTCTTACCGCATGTTGTTGTAGATATGTCGAGGTCGGAAGAAAAATACATGCACACGGTTCGCCTATCAAACATTCTAAAAAGGGTCGTCCCCCCGACCATAGACTAGCTATTGATACGGTACAGGAAATCTGACAAGAAAATAAAAAATGAGCAATAAGAACGGCAGGCTGGTATATTATTATTACTATTGTTATGCTTGCCTTCCGAAAATATAGCGTAGATGTCGTTCCTATTTACAGGAAAGTAAAAAAACTGCATTCACCATACTGAATCTAGTCTACACTCACCCATTCTCAAACACGGAATCCAACCCGAACTACAGCTCTTTTGCTTCTTATCAGGTATCTGGTACTACATCGAGAAAAAATGACGTATTGACAGTATCCACCAAACATAGCAGCCCGAGCTATGGGGGTAGAGGATGGCCCCGACGACGATACGTAGAAAACAGAAGAAACGTTGCAAACAAAACAAACCTATTAATAGACGAACCATGAACATATCTAGTCGGGATACAGTGAGAGTTGTGCTTGCGCCGCATCAAGGCGTTCATTAGCCCTGCAGCACCCGCCGAGAGATGTATTCTTCACTACGCATCGAGGAAAAAGCTCCAGCACGTATCACAATCCCCACGAGCCTTCTGTATTCATTAGTACAGCACCCACCAAGTTTGTTATTTTAGTACAATGCCTGCGTAGTACCTTCTGCCATCGCAAAACGCCACCCACCTGAGCTGCATCACAAGCACCCACCAGTTGTCTCCAGATGACCTTGCAAACATCCTAGGTTGCACAGAGAGAGCATTACAATACCCTCTAGCTTTCTTCCTCAAATGGAACCCTCCCGTCAGGTTTGACATTCATACACATGTCACGGCGCCCACCAGCAGCGTCACAAGATACCCACCAGTTTTCTCCTGACGGCCTCGCAAACATCCTCACGTGCACAGATGTTTGCTCTCCCTCCTCTCTCTCCTCTTCCTTCTTCTCCCCTTCCTCCTCGACTTCTTTTCCGAGCTCATCGGTCTTCTCCTGATCGACCACCACATCTACAGACACATGATGGTGGTGGTGCAGGGATCTGTGCGGGCGAAGGTTCGGCTCCCAACCCGAGCCTTCTCCCCTCTGCCGAGTATTTTCGGCAGTGCTCCTGGCGTCACCGTCCTGTCACGAACACCGTGTGTAAGGCAACAACCAACCAACCACTGTGTCAGGCGGGCGTTTTTTCCATTGTATGTCTACCTGCTGGAAGGTTTTGTTTGTAGGCTAAACAAAAAAGAATTGAAGTCCCTCTCAGTTCACTGAAGGCACCCCACGACGTCAAATCCCAGGACCCTGACAACCTACGACTTCAAATTCCAGGACGCTGGCAGAGGAGGAAGGGGGGGGCGGGGGCGGGGTACGCAGGAACCAAGCCAAACAAAAAAAAAGAACAATACTAGCTGTTCTCCTAAATTCGCCCAAAAATCTCACCCCACTGGTTTGTCTTCGATGTTTCAACCTGTTTAGGAGCGCGGTGCGACGCGTGCTGCGATATAGGTAACATTTGTTTGGTCGAAGCAATTCTGACGGCCGGGGCTCCTCGACCCTTTAAGGACAGCAATCATGTGCTGGAGACAACTATGACGGAGGACCATAGTAACTAGGACCTAGAGTACACACAAAATCTAGATATTTACCTATTTTCACTAAAAATATTTGGTCCTATTTTACTATGTTCTCCCGTAATACTCGGGAATTTGAGTGGTTTGTTCCCAGAACGGGACTGCTGCCTGCCCTGAAAGGATCAACCGAGGAACTTCACCCCGGTACCTTTGATACACCGTTTATGTTTGCATGGTCTTTGTCGTAAACCTAGGCAACCGGGTGGTGCTTTCCATCCATTGTTTTCCTAGACGTGTTTTGGTGAGGCACGTAGGTCCTCTAAAAAAAGCCAGGAGTCTCATAATCAAGCAGGCGCTACCCCTATTGCAGCGTGTCTCGGTGTCATTTCGAGTCATTTTCGTCTGCTGTGTTGTGCTCACACAATTCTCCTCTTCGGGAAGCGCAGACCGAACAACAACACACATAACCAACACTAGCCTCAGCTGGAGGGCACAACACACATACATGATTTCAACAAGTCTAAATACATGTTTTCAACATATCTAAGTTCATGCTTCTGGAGGCGCATACACAAGCATGCACAACTAAGCCTATCCGCACATTTCCGAGCGCCGACTTTACTTGAGATTAGGCGTTGGGCTCTCTAATGGCTGAAGCATAATCTGCCCGGTTGTGGAGTTGGAGATCGACACTAGCCGCCCCTAGATCAGTATTATGTTACATATAGGTTGGGTTGGCGTCGGTTGGAAACGACACTGTAGCATATGCCGCTCGTTACGTGAGCTGGACAACCAGGGTACCATGTTGTTTTTCGGCGGCCAATCCGCAGCTGGCGATAGAGTTGCAGCTCATTTGTGCGGTGCGGAGAATACTTGCTCGAGCAAGGGGGATGGTTGCACCACGTAGTGTTTATGGGAAGGCACCCACGAGGCAGTTACATTGTACCCCTGCCAAGTCGATGGTACCCCCCCCCCCCCCCCCGTACCCTGCCATTTGTGTTGGCTGCGTCGCCGTGTTGTTTTTTTTGTGTGACCCTTTCTTTTTTCCATTTTTTTTCCGTCTTGTTTCCCGTTTTTTTTTTCCGATTTTGTTAAGGTTGTGGAGATTTTTAGCCTCGCCTTGGTTCGTCTGTCTTTGTCCTTTTCGGTTTGTTGTTAGGCCTTTGGCTCTGCTCCCTTCTTCTCTACCTGTCTTCTGTCTGATCTGCTTGTGACGTCCTCTTGTTGGTCTATCAGCTTGAAGTATCATGGGAGTAATACAGTTGTGCCAGCAAACAGCAACCTCGTCCTCGGGAATCGGCCTGCGCCCTGAGCGCGTGTTTGCTTCGTTTTTCTTTCTTGTTTTCCCCCCCCTATTTCTTCTTTTATATGACGCCTTTTCGTGTTTTACGTCTTTCTTGCTCGTATTTTGTTTTTTTTTGGAGTGTACCTACGCCACCAATGATATGTTCCTGGTGGTATTTGGTTGGAACAGACTCGGGGAGGTATACCACAGCTCCTTAGTACCGTGTCTCTCGTACAAACTGGTATGATACTGCCGAGCGCACTATTTCGTACTATTTTGGTTTCTCGCATCCAGATACAGTTTTGATAATGCTTGCTTTGTGGCCACATGCAGGGTATCAGGGAAGTGAGCTAGTGTGAGATCATCATCACAATCATTATATAGTTCATACGTGCCCTCTATCTGGATAGCCGCTCATGAAAAAAACAGAACGCTTGGAAGTCCTCATGTGTCTTCCCTGTGTTCTGTTGTAACTTGTAATCAAGATGTATGCAATCGGACACCTTAGAGCCTAAAATCATCGCTCGTCTTGGAATATTACAGCACCAGCGGCAGCCCACAGACTGCTCCGCGCTCGCGGTTCGCAAAATTTAGGGCCCGCTACAAGCCGGCGCGGTATGATGAGAGTGACATTGTGGGCGTGTTTTCACTTCGGGGATAAAGCCTGGGCGCAGAAGCTTGCCGCAGTCATATACTTTCTGTTGTTTGTGGCCCGAGTTAAGGCCTTTGCTTGAACGACCTCGGTATGAGCGTAAACTTAAACGTCTTTCAAGATGCCTTAAACTTGCCTTTCGGACGAAGTCTCGACTACCGGCGGACCACTGTCAGAGTGAAGAACCGCAATGCATTGCTTCCAACAGGCATCATCGACACGCACGGGCATCAAGCGTAGATGTGAACAAGACAAGCCCCAAGCATTTGTGACCGCTGGCGGCATGCTAGAGTGGAGCATCGACGGCAAGGTGTAGGAGTACATAGCGTCAGTGTGTGCGCTGCTTTCATTTTTGGGCGTTATATCTACCCATCGGCATCAGTACACCTAATTATGTCCCTCCTGATTCTTCATCTTGGCGATACATAAATATTGCGGACGGGTGCTAACAAAGCTTTTTGTGAGACAGAGCCTCCTCCAATCCTTGCCAGAGTACGAATCAATCGAGGCAAGCAAATGAAACACGAACGTACCAGGCGCGAAACCAGAATCAATACAACCCCAAACAAACCAAAACACATGCGAAACCGAACTGAATCCAAACGGCAGAATCTTAGCGGCCAAACGCATACGTGCGTAGAACACTGCTACTGTTCTGTTGGCCGTCCGACACTGTGCAGCAAAAATCTTCAAGCCAAGCCAAACACTATAATTTTACAAGGGAATATGACTTTACCTTTGAGACGAGGCGACGTGCTCCAGCCTTGGCCATGCTACCTCCGAACATGTCGTAGCAGCGCTCGGATTGGCCGGCATAGTGCTCCGAGCTCCTCCAGCAGTCGACGAGAGTGAGCACTTGATCTCCATCTGCATTGCGCATGCGCTGGGAGCGGCAGCAGCATTCGGCAGCATGTTTAGTGGTAGACACTGTAGTCGATCAAATCCACAACAACTGGTAGTTACCGCTTGACGTTTTGGATATATAGATACAACTATAATTACGATTTTTGAGGTCGTTGTCACTTGCTAGCTCTTGGCAGACAGACCGACTGATAGACAGCTCTTCGCGAACAGCCCTTCTTCTTTGAAACAGCCGAACAGCCAAACAGCCAAACAACCTTTCTTCTTTCTTCTTCGCAAACTGCAACCAATAGACAGCTCTTCGCACAACGCCTAGAAGAGGCGTCTCGCCTTCGACGAACGGCATCTAGATGCAGCTGTAGGCGGCCAAGCTGCTTGCTGCTGTCTGCTGGTGCTGCAACCCCCGCCTCTCTCTTCTCCACGCCCCCTAAGCTCACCTCCCCCTCGTCGAGAGGCGCGTGGTCCTCGCCCTCTGGCAAGAGAGCGGCAACGACAAAGACCGACCTGGTGCCGACTGTTGTTTGCGACCGGTGCACGGACCAGCACTTACTTACTTGCCCAAGAACTCCGCGCCTGGTGGCAAAACGTGGCCTTCGCCACCTGCGAGGATCTAATGTGCGATGGTGGCGGGATCATCCTGTATTGGGCAACCAACTGCGAGTTATGTGCTCGCCCGATCAAGGAAGGGACTGTCTCGTACCCCCTCGAGACTGCTGACAGTGGTGAGTGTCTTGGGTCTATTGTTGAATGCTGTGTGTTGCCAGTACGTTTTTTTTGGGGTTTTCAATTGCCTTTTTGCATACAAACCTACCTCAAAGCGTTTATTATTTTTTGGACTCATCCATGCTCGTTCTTTCCCTTTCGTGCGTTGCGTCGGCTCCTCTTACACAGTGCACGCGAACGCGCACATGCACAACTGTTTGCGGGACGTGAACGAAGGAACGGAGGATTCAGCTGTCGCCGTCACCGCACCGAACGATGTGAGTGCTGCTGCTACTGTGGTGCATTTTCGGTGCACACGATTTCTGTGTGTACATGTTTTGGTGCCCCTACGTACCCCCTTTGCTCGTTTTCGGCTGCTGCTGCTGCTGCTGCTGCTGCTGTCAGCGCCACGCCATGAGTGCTGCTGCTGTGCACCTGCTGCTCCTGTGCACTTGCTGCTGCTGTGCACTAGCTGCTGCTGTAGTGCTGCTGCGTTGTTGCCGTGCATCATGCTGGAAGTGTACATATTTTCGGATCGTCAATAAAATTCCGTAGGTTTCGCGATGGCGGCATACTAGGGTACATCATGCTTTTTTTCTTCCATATTTTCATATCGTTGCTATGCTGCTGCTGCTGCTGCTGCCAACGCTGCTGCTGCCAACGCTGCGGCGATTCATTGCAGCTTCTGCTGCTGCTAATGCTGTACCAGTTAACTGCTTCTGCTGCTGCTAATGCTGCCGCAATATCCACTGACTGCTGAATGTTCGTATGTACTCGGATTATTGTTTTTATTGGTCGTTTTTGTACCCAAATTGTTCTTTTGATACGTGAAAAATATTTTTGTCGTTTTGCTCCTGCATTTTGCGTACGTACTGCTTTTTCTCGTTTTTGGCTTGATTTTTTTTCCTATCGTTGCTACGTTGCTATGCTGCTGCTTGCTGCTGCTGTGGTGTTGCTGCGTGGTTGCCGTACATCATGCTGCACTTGTGTGTGTACATATTTCTGTATCGTCACTGAATTTCCGTAGGTTTGGCGATCGCGGCATACCAGGGTACATAGTTTTTTTCTTCTTCCTTATTTTCACATCGTTGCTATGCTGCTGCTGCCAACGCGGATTATTGTTTTTGTTGGCCATTTTTGTACCCAAATGTTTTTTTTTATACGTAAAAAAAATATTTTGGTCGTTTTGCTCCTGTATTTTGCGTACGAACTACTTTTTCTCGTATTTTAGCTTGGTTCTTTTCGTATTGTTACTTCGTATGCTGCTGCTGCGTTGTCGCCGTACAGCATGCGGGGTTGGGTCCATCTTTAGTGAGGTACCAAAAATACTTTTCGGACGGACTCGGGGTACATACTTTTTTTCTTTCTTCTATTCATATCGTTGCTATGCTGCTGCTGCTGCCAACGCTGTGGCGATCCGTTGCTGCTTCTGCTACTGCTGCTGCTGCTGTTATTAATAGTGGTGCCGCAATATTCACTGAATTGAATGTTCGTATGTACTCGGATAATTGTGTTTTCTTGGTCGTTTTGTCGTTTTGTGGCGCTGCTGCGTTGTTCCCGTACACATCATGCTGGACATGATTTGTGTGCCTATTACACTTGTGCGTGTGTACATATTTCTCTATCGTCAACGATTTTTTTTGTGGTGTTGCTGCGTTGTTGCCGTACATCATGCTGGACGTGATTTGTGTGTGTATTACACTCGTGTGTGTGTACATATTTCTGTATCGTCAATAATTACCGTACGTTTTGCGATTGCGGCAGACCAGGGTACATAGTTTTTTTCTTCCTTCTTTTCACATCGTTGCTATGCTGCTGCTGCAGCCAACGTTGCGGCGATCCGTTGCTGTTGCTGCTGCTGCTGCTGCTGCTGCTAATGCTAATAATAATGCTGCCGCAATATTCACTGGATGTTCGCATGTACTCGGATTATTGTTTTTCTTGATCGTTTTTGTACCTAAATGGTCGTTTGAGTACCTGGAAAAAATATTTTGGTCATTTTGCAGCTGCATTTTGCGTACGTACTGCTTTTTTTTTTCTCGTTTTGGGCTTCGTTCTTTCCATATCGCTGCTACGCTGCTGTGGTGCTACTGCTACGTTGTACATCATGTTGGTCATTTGTGTGTACATATTTTTGTTTCGCCAATGAAATTCCGTAGTTTTTTTGCGGTCGCGGCATACCAGGGTACATACTTTGTTTCCTCTTTTTTATCATATATTTGCTATGCCGCTACTGCTGCCAACGCTGCGGCGATCCATTGCTGCTTCTGCTGCTGCTAATGTTGCTAATGCTGCCGCAACCACTGCTCGAAGCCGTTGCTACTGCTGCTGCTGCGGCTGCTGCGGCTGATACTGCTAATGCTGGCTCAATATCCACTGATTGTTCTTATGTATTCGGATTACTGTTTTTCTTGGTCGTTTTTGCACCCAAATGGTCGTTTTGGTACGTTAAAAAAATATTTTGGCCGTTTTCCTGCTGCGTTTTACGCATGTACTTGCTGCTTCTGCTGCTGCTGCTGCCGTCGTATAGCAAGCGATTACGTACTGCTGTTGTGCCGCTGTAGAGCAGTACAAATAATGAACTCTGCCCCCCTTCCCCCTCCCCCGCCATTCCCTGCACGCCACTCCCGCCCCGCGCACCCTGTTTACTTCGATCAGGTCGGTGGCAAGTGCTACAACTGCCGCCTGACGGACTCCACCATCAAAGACGGAGACATCATCATCAAGCGCAAAAAGACTCCCTTCCATTTCGCCTGCTCCAGGGCTTCGCGGAATTCCGAAGCAGTACGCCAAGCAGATTGTCTCCATCCAGGACGAATGAGAGGCAACAAATTGTTCCCACATTTCCCAAAATCACGATTATTTCTCCCTACACATACCCAACGGGTTCAACAGCGGACAGATCCACATTCTGGGCCTCCCGCCTCGTTACTACAGCAGCCTGGAAGACTATTTACGTATCATGTCTCTTCCAAACTCCTATGCTGGCTAAATCGAAATCGCGGCCGCCCAGCAACTATACAACATTTCCATAACCGTTGTCGTCGCCGGCACTGCTGCTTTCCCCTCTGTCCCGAACCTTCCTTGAAACAACAGCATGTATGTTGTATATCATCCACATGCCATGCACTACTCCACTCTCTCCCCGCACTGATGAAAGATGTTATCCTTATTGTTAGACGAATGTCATTCTTACTCTTGCGTCACCCGATCTTACGTTTCACATTACATTCACAAATAAACGCGATTATTACATCCTTCACCATTTCTTACACAAATACATTTAGTTTGGTTGGCTTTGGGTATTGCCCCAATTTCAATATAACTGCAATTCGCGTCATAACATTTAGTTTGGTTGGCTTTGGGCTATTAACCCAATTGCAATATAACTGCAATTGGCGTCAAAGCCCAAAGCCAACCAGAACTGCAATTGGCGTCATAGCCTAAAGCCAACCAAACTAAATGTATTTGTACAAGAAACGACGGAATACCCACTCCGAAGGAAAGCCTTGTATATATATATTATCTTCAGTATTGGCGTGCATGCGTATTGACTGCCGGAAACATGTCATGCTGAGATAGAGGCACACGTAATTATGCCTTCTGAGGCTCCCGACGTGAAGAGCTCTATTCCTCACCCTAAAATTGCTGAAGCGTTTGGAGTTGAAGGTGCCCCTCGATGAACAATCGCTTGTGTTAGGAATACGACTACTGTAATGGTGTAAAAAACATGGATTGGTGCTCCAACGATTTTGGGTAGAGATAAGTCCTCGTTTAAGGAGCCCTGGTCCAGATAGATTTAGGCTAAATCATGCTACTCTTGTCAAAGCATTCGTCGGCCGTGCACCTTCCAGTTTCGTGGGTCTCCAAGAGTAAGGAAGCTTGGATGCCAGCCCAGCATCCCCAGCAAGGAGTCCCCCTGCTGGGTAGATAAGGAGTCTCCGATGAAGATGACCCGTCTGTTTTCCAAGCACTGCTCGTCCAAAGTACAGACATCGCGGTGGACAGAACGATGACGTCGCGGCACTAAGAGGTTCATTCGTCTCGTGAGGTGTGTAGGGAAGGTAGCGGTCCGGATATATTGGTCAGCAACGCCACGATCAGGCGTGATGGCTTATTTTCATAGCTCCTCACATCAGGAGCTCAGTATCTCACCCGAACCATGACTTCATTCGATGAAGTTTGTTGGCGTTGTTCGGTCACGATTTCTATGAGCTAGTCCCAAAGCAAAGCCGTACAGTGCCACGAGGAAAATCATTACACGAACCGGCATGCCAATGGTTGCTGACTCGAGGAGTTCAAGCGCTCAGGCATTATGGCGCCAATGAGTGAGTGTAACCTACCGTGGGATGAGTCTGATTGTCCGTTTCATAGATGATATAAAGCTGATGGTCCGCTATTTGATACCTACTACGGTACACGACGTGCAGTAGTATCGACATGGTAGACGTTCCAGTTTCCTATCGGTAATATTCCTGCTCATAAGCATTCCCCGAAAAAGGCAAACAACATGGAACTCTGATCCTCTGAAGAACACGGATTGTTGCTTTGTTTGACATCCGACAACAACGTGCAGGATGAGTTTGAGCGGCGATCAGATAAGTGAACAACTCCTGCAAGATGGCAAAACCCAGTGGGAAAACAAACATTGTCATTGTGATATACTTTCGTCGTATACGTACGTAAATACATACCAGGTATTTAGTCAGTTGATTTTTATACATATATATTGTTGGCATATATGCGGCCGAAAGCAACTGCAAGCACCATAGACACGAAAAACTATTAATAGAGAGCATCCCACCTTCCACCCACCATCCACGTTGTGGGCCTCGATGCTTCAATGCAAACAGGTCGGCACTGAATGAAAACGGAACTATTGCACGAATGGATATTTCTGGACAGAAACGAGCTTAATGTTGCACCGCACGAGAAAGAGTTCAATTTTCTCTGCTTACATACATACGCTTGTACACGTTATATGTGTACAGTCGGCAGCGTAACTCTCTCGTATACAACACGTCTGGCGGAAATCAGTCGAATATGGCGCGCTTTTATCTGAACAGGCATGTTGAAACAATTTAACGGCGGTGTATTCCTCAGGGAACTATAGTCTCCGCGGCACGAGTTCAAGAGATACCGGTGCTACATAGAAGGAGCGGAGCTGCCAGAGATGTCCAGAGAGACAACGCAGAGAATGTCGGACAGACGGCGGGTTTACGCCATATAATATAAGCCATGCGGTGCATATGATGAAGCTGACAGCAGATAATGATGTGAGGATCGCGAATAATCGATTGCCAGCCGCGCTAGCGGCTCTGGCAAAGAATGAGGCCCTGAAAGTGGCCCGCCTACTGGCCGATACACAGTCCAATCTACCGAATGATCAACTGCCGCCCCGTGGTCGCGGTGAAGCAGTGAGCGTCAACAGATAGAGGTAACAGCATAGATAGCAAAGGGGGTGCGTTTAAGAGCCTAAACACTCGTCACTGGCGGGCCTCCTCGACTCTCAAGCTACCCAATATCTTGGTATCCGGCGTCCTTCGTATTAGCAGACAAAAGCGTTGGATTCCTACAGCTGTAGACTATGAAATTGTCTATCGGGTATATCGGCCGGCTGAGTCGCACGTAATAGGCAGACTGCTGCGTTCGGTTGAGATCCTCAGATGAGTAAGTATACCAGTGAGATACCATACGTTTACGAGCGTATTCGTCTTCGGAGTAACTTGTAGAAGTGCTGGTCGGGGTGCACGAACAAGCCTCTTCACGATATGACATACTCCGCGCTCTTCATGGGAGGTGGAGCACAGACAAAAGGGCACCATCGCTGCCGTCGCATTGTTCATCGGGCCAAGAAAAAAATACAACCTTGTCGCAAAGCCGGGTTGAAGAGTGAGGCGTGCAAGCAACTTCGGGTGCCACGCTCTCCTATCGTGGCACGCGTCCTCCGTCTTGGTAGACTGCGTATAAGCCGTCGTAGCCGAATTTCGTTGGCCAGTCTCTTTCGACAGCGGTTTATTTTACGTTGCGGCAACCAAAACTACCGTTCGTTCCAGTTTTGGGGAGGAATTTTCAGCCATAGGTAATAGTTCGAACAGCGACGTTGAACAAAAGGGCAACGCGTGCGCCGGTCCGCGGCGTAGTGCTGAAGACAGTAAAACGATGCTGGATATCAGGTGAACAATAACGTATGTATAACCACTGACCTAGAATAACCAAAGCACAACCTGCGGTCGGCCTGGCTATGTAACCCGGACCTCGGATTTTACCTCCAAGATTGCGAACCCCTTACACAACACGCCCCCCCAAAAGCGAGGTTATGGCGCATCTTCTCGCGTTCGAAGCGTACAGTATATGGGTCCGTCAACAAGCACCTGCTCTGTGGTAAGTTAGAACCTCGTTGTGACGGCCTATTAGACAGGATTTAGTTTAATGCTTGCCGTTTCCTACATTTTTTCGATCCGACTTTTCTGGCGTCCTCGAAACTTTGAGCCATTTTTCATATTAGGATGTTGCTTTTTCGTGGGACTATACTATTTCCAGTAAGTACCATGCACTTCATGTGCGTAAGTTGTTTACAGAGGGGTGAGGAAGGAGCACATGGGGGAGGATTCGAATGCGAGTTCGCTCAGGAGCAACAATACACATCTATCACCGAAGCGTCTTCCGTTTTGCTTGTTTGACGGATTCGAGTCACACAAGACTTTCCGTTAGAGTTGTCGAGTCCGGTAGAGCAGCTCATCAGAATAGCAAACATATACTCGTACCTGGTATATACATATACGTTGGCTTGAATTTACTGCAGATGTCACAAACTCCACGCTGAACTACTGATTTAGGCTACTTCTTATCGGAGAGCTTTTTTTCCAGTACTTCCAAGGTTTGGAAATAATTGGAGATATGTAGTAATATGCGGAGGCATTCTGTCACTATGATATTCGTGAAGTTCTCCAGAAGCAAAAAAGTCAAGTTCGTTAAATTTCACATATTTGGAGAAAAAATCAGAAAAATCTGCAAGATTGAAAAAGTGCGCGAAAAAAATGTGGAAATTATGGGAAAAAAGCTCTCCGATAAGAATCACCCTTCCTTACCTCAGCACATGTATATACAAATGCTTCCATCTAAAGAAACTCCAACTCGGTAAAAAGTACCAGATAGTGTGTGTGGTTTAACGCAGCACCACCAACCTCTACTGAACGCATGTATACAGAAGTCAGCTTGCGGCAATAAATAGTGCGTACGAGTGTAGTGTAGTATATGTCGCCAACCTTCTATACGTCTGTACAACAAACCACGTTCGGACACCATTAATTTTCAATCCCGCATGTAATAACAATGTACTACGGTATACCTATAGTTACTTAGTATTAAAAAAAACCCTGTCTTGCACATTGCACAAGGTGAGTCTGGCTATTTCGCGTTCCGATAAATCGACAGTGAGTGTTTGTCATATGGATCTTCCCGAATTTTATCAGAATATCGAGTACCGGTAATGATTTTTGTTTTGTCAACAACCGATGGGTTTCTGCTAGTCGCATGCCTCCACCACAGAGCTCGTATCTTTCTAGGGTGAAGAATCAGCACGGACACCGGGCTTGCTGGATGTCGACGAGAAGAAGAACGGTTTAATGTGAAGAACACACATACACACCATAATAGACCCATGAGTGAATCATATATATTATCCTAGTTATTATATGTTCAATGTATTGGCGATTCGAAAATGTGTCACGTGAGCGTTAACGTTGTCCTCACACTCGCAAAGTATTCTCCGAAAAGATAACAAAACTAAGGTAAACAATTTTGGAACAAATGCACCTAGAGAACAAGTACGTTAGGCTTACTCTTTGGGGAGCGCTGCGTCAGAAGTCCAAGTAAATATCGTGTTCGGCGGCAAGCGCTGCACTGCATCCTAGCAAATAGTAACCAAATGATGTTTCAAGCTTATTCACTGCGGGGATTTGCAGTAGGGAGTCCATCAAGCCTTGGCCTTGCCCAGATTGGGCGTTTCTTTTTCTGCCGGACCGGGCCCACGATGATGTGTTTACTATGCACCAGAATTACTCACAGATTTGGTCTCCGCAGTGGTGAATGTCTTGGAGGTGCACGCCGACTGAAAATTGTAGCCTGTGGCGGCCAAGGCTCCTGATATTTGAGGAATTGATTGGGACAAGCAAGACAGGAAAAGAGGCCTCACATCCTAATCATAGAATGAAAGAGACCCGATATACGAGCACAGTACACATGGTGCAAGTGTCTGTGGGCTGGAAAATGTATAATTCATGTCTGTTTCCATCCCGTCTAGTTTATCTGTCCTACTACCGTCGTTCTCCAGCTCCCTCCATTTCATATCTCGGATCCCTTAGGATGGCAACACAGCAGTGGAAACACCCCCTTCCATCCCGGTCACCCGACGTGCCTTCTGTTTCATCGTGTTGACCAGGCGCCAGATATAAGTGGTTTATTTTGAAGCAAGCTAAACGGGAGAACAAAAAAGGCGATGGCTATTCTTGAAGTATGAGTTGATTTACATTCCGACAATGTGCTCACAGGTTGTTATTATAGATGAAGGACTGGGTAATAAGTAATAACGCCGGCTCTCACAGTAAAATAAGCAGAACCCGCGAATGACACACAAAAAACATGTATCCCCCTATCTATGTTTCCACACCACGATTGGCGCTGATTACTCTTACAGGGGACCATAGTAAATAGAACCTACTGTTACAGTAGGACCTACTGCTGTATGGTAAAGACAAAACCTTTATATTTACATATTTACCTATTTTTGCCAACAATATTTGGTCCTAATATACTTTGGTCCCCCGCAATACTTTGAGATGAAATGTCCCCCCGTTATCGGAAGCCATACACGGTAGGAACATACAGCGCCAAACGTACTCGGTCGACGGAGCATCTCCAAAACCGTGTCTTGTGTGTTTTCTTCCACCCGCGATGCGCTCGGCGCTGCTTTGATCCTTTCCTGACTACGAGGGCTCTTACTGTACAGACGCTTCGCTTCAGTAGTACCCTACCTACGAGGGAGAACACACCTGGTCGGAACTCGCAAGTGTACCTCCGGTCGTACTCCGTCAGCATGTGCTCAGGCAGGCTTCGGGACTCAGCCGGGACCCAGTGATCTTCCAGAGCTATGTCACAGTTCTGCCACCCCGACACACACCTCGTAGCGGCCAGTAGCAGGACTAACCCTCTAACAGCCGAGCACGCCATGTACTGATGTAGGAGGTATACAAGTATATGTTGATTTATACCACGTACACACTGCTGTATATACCTGGTCTATCGTATGTGCAGACCACAGTATATGTACCTGGTAGATATATACGAAGTGCGTCGATAAATACTCCGATGCGTACACTTGTGTATATATACCAGGTATTGGTTAGGCCCGCCGAGGTAGGTTCTGGCGGTTCGAGCTGACGATGTCGTTGGCCCCTTAGCGTTCCGAGCCGAAACCCAAAGCTTGGGCGCTGAGACAAACAGCTGCAGCGGGCGGAGAAGTCGGCCAGAATATTTTTAATAGCAGGACTAGAGCAGAGAAACCGATGAAGCCCGGAACCCGACGCCAAGATGAGATCTGATACGTAGCCTGCCTCGAAGGTATATGCTTGTTGTCTCGTCAAATGTAGTTGGGAGTACGCTCTTTCTCAACGATGAGCAATGTACACCACGCGTAAGCGTGTTCGATCCAGGCTGTATGGTACAACAACAGCAGTGGCTCGAATGCTGTCGCCCAGGAGCAGTCTGCAGATCGATGCTTTGCTTGGATAGGGTCAGACGGCGTCCGACTGCCCAGTTTGCACACCTACGTACATATTATATATATGGAGTGTCAGTGCATATTGCAGGCATATCGGCATACGCAAACGGGTGTATGGTCTTGAAATTGGGCTATGTTCTCTTATCGTACGGAAAAAGTATCTCGGTACGTTAAATTTTGGAGGCAAATAAATATCAACCAATCCGAAGATTTCATATTTGGTATCTTGCAACCGTCGCAAAGTAGTAGTGTCTCCCCCTCACCATCGTATTATGCTGTAGCGTCTCCCTCTTTGTGTGCCGAAACTATTAATGGAGTACTTGATACACACGCATACCTCGTACCAGTGTTAATAGTTAATACATGGTGTAATACGTACACAACAATACCCTGGTATTTATCGTCCGGAACTGTACAAAAATATATATCGTTATAGTATGTAGACCCACCCACTTCTAGAATTCTGCAGCTTCAGATTTTGCTCTTCTTCATATGCGGACTGTACACCCTGCATATACACCCTGCATCGCATGAGGCCATGTAAAACCCGTAGTGTGAAGGATCGAAATGTCACACACAGCTTGCAAAATTGACCTCCGACCAGATCCTCGATCTCCCAGGTGTTGTTCTTTTAGGGTACAAATGGATACCAGTAGGTGCTTTGACTATATCATGTACCTGGCACTATTATTGTAGTGGATGCAATCTCAATAACATGATCAAGTTCAGCAGTTTAAACACCTACTGTAGTACTCAGATTAATCTGCATCCTACTATACCACAGTTTGGGTGGTATCGCAAGAAAACGGATATTCACGAAAATAGCCTCGAAATAATAAAATATAATTGAGGTATCTCTCGTATTGTGTCTTACATTTATATTTTAGCCTAGGCGCTCACCGTCTCTCGCTCTCTCTATATAGAAATCGTAAAGGATCTACCCCCGCTCCTCTTTCGATCCGCTACGAGGAGGATGTGAGCCTGTACGAACATCTGCTTTCAGGTTTCCCAAGAGAGAGGCGATAATTTCTTCCCTTCGTACAGCCGTGACACCAGGGAAAAACAAGCGATTGCGGCAGCGGTTGGAATCTGGGGCGTCTTTCCACAGCGAAAGTGCGAGAGCATGAAGTGTGAAAATCAAGAAAAGCCGACAAGCAGCCAGGGGTACGTGGTGAACCCTACGGTCGATTACAACCTGGAATCTTCGCGGGTCATGACCCCAACCCGCGTGTCGGGTCAAGAAAGGTTTGGAGGAAAGCACGAACCGGCTCGGTTCGAACGGGATCGGGTCCAGAATTTTTCAAATTACAACCGATCGGTTCTCTGTTAAGCGTATACCCAACCCGGCCCGACTTGACCCGCGAGGTTTGGCTCGACTGGTGGACGGGTGCTCCGATAAGGGTAGCACGTACTGTCAGTCCTTCTGAGGGACTCCTCACCTGAGGACTGGTTTTGAAAAAACCTACCAGGGTTTGGTATTAGTACGGGTACAACCCGGTGAACAACTCGAGAACCTATAAATAGGAACATCAAAACGCCAATGGTGTTCCAACGATATTGGGTTAAGAATCGGCACACTTTTAGCTAAACAGTGCTACCCGTCTTCGTAGCAAGCCTCGGTGGACAGTGAACAGCCCAGGGGTGAAACATTAGCCAATAACCGAGCGGGAATGTGCGTAGCCCCACACATGTTAGCCTTCACTACCTCGCGGTCTCTGAGTAGTTGTAGTCTATGAGCTCTTCTGATCAAACGTGGTATAATATATTGCGCAGAAATAGGGCATCCCGTAGTAGGGAGAACGTCATGCACAGTGAGCGGCCTCATCGACCGAACGACCTCTCAAGGAGAGAGATCTGATGGTTTCATATATATTCCATCATATATCCCAGCACACCCTAAACCTTTTATACTATCAATGTATTCAACACTCACGTATAAGTCGTCGATTCCGGTAGATCCAACACTGATACCGATCACCATGGCTCGCTACGAACAGTGCTGAGACGGTAAACAAGGAACCCTTCAACGAGTAGAGCTAGAACAAAGAAAAAAATGACCCTCGCACAATGAAAAGTTACCTCCGAGACAAAAGACGAGGAAATTAGGTTACATTCCTAGGATTCATCCCATGGTAGCCACGCCTATCATCAGAGTTTTCTTTTTCGTGCGATAGAGAGGGTACCCTTTGGGCCTACATATGTCGACTGGTATTATTTGGGTAGCATGCTTTGGCCGGAGCATTTATGACCAACGGAGACCCTAAATTCAGGAACCACGAGGTATGCCGTTCTTCGTCAGCACCTGGACGATGGGAGTGCTCAAAAATTTCATAAATGTCAGTTTTGACTTTCTGTTTGTATGGAGCCCCTCCAGCGAAGAGCCTCAACAACGTCAGGTAGGTGTTACCCCTTGTCGAAGCTTGCATCCAAATGTCTGACTCTGTTGGATGCCTCAACTCAATACTTGCTACAAACTTATTTGCGGTCCCATCTAGATGAGGGAATGCCGTGTTGTGAGCGTCTAGGTCACTAGGGGTTGTTCGTGTCGTTGCGCGCGTGTTGTTTTTTTCAAAAGTCGGAGGTTTTGGTGAATAAAGAAATCTCCTTATAATGTCGACAACCCGAGACACAATTACGCGCCCTCTGCACTGCCATAGCGATTTGTTCGGGGGAGGCTAGTACCCCATAGGTTTCAGCCCATGGGGTACCCCACAGGGGCTACTGTTTCCCACCGGCAATAATATCCCCAAAACGCTTCCCATGGAAAGTCCCCGTGGCAAGTCTCTGGGCAAGTCTCTGGGCAAGTCTCGTGGTATCCTACGGAACCCATCATATGAGGGCAGTCTCACGGGACATCCCATACCAAGTTTAGAGCGTATCATGAGAAGCCCAATACAGTTCCATGAAGAAGTCCAACACATGCATCCCATGGATGGTCTCATGAGACGTACAATGCATCTCATGCAAAAACCCGCCATGAGAAGCACAATGCACATCTCATATTCCTTAAGACTCTTCATACCAGGCTCCGCTTCCTCTACGGAAGCTTGTGGGACGTCACACATGCGAAGCACAATGCATTACGCTGGACTTTTTAGTGGGAATTTCCAGAAAAAAAACTCGCACCGTGGGTGGTGCAGAATATGTACCAAGATACGAAATTCACTGGTGGAAACTCAACAGTCAGTGAACTAGACTAGCACAGCAGCAGGTATCGCCGTTGTTGGCCTGCCCAGGCGGAGTTTCGGGGGAATCACTGCACAAGGCGCTTCCAGCGTGGTCTAACTCGCCGCGCCACCCCCTGGCCGTTATCTTGTCTCATGTTCCACCCTCCGACGCGCGTTTTGGGAGGTTTCTACGCATGAAGGGTAGAGAGCGGCGAACTTTAACCCTACTGTAAATCTAGCCCCTGACCCGAAGGACAAACCCAAGGGAAAACAGCTACTACGCGGTAACACACAAACACCTACATATGTACCTGGTATGTACATATTATACTAACAATATTTGGTCCTATTTACTATGGTCCCCCGTAATATTGTAGTAAAAGCTAAATACCTGAGTACTAAGAGCGGAGAACTACACTAGTTATAAGTATGTTTACGCCTAGAACGTGGTTATAGTTCGTCATTAGGAAATTTCGGATGCCGTGTGTGCAGGGCCAGCCCACACGTTGCCGCCCTCCCAAAGTGTGTTTGCAGCCCTCAAATGATCTGCAATACTACTGTCGGTGTGAATACAGGGATCGTTTAAACCTTTTGACACAGACACCAAAGGTTTCTTATATTTCTGACCAGCGTGGTACACATTTGTGTCCGCTTCCGAAAATTCCACATCTTGTCTATCACGTAGTTTATACAGATAGGCCAGCGGAATCTAAATCGTCGCTAATGCAGCCAGTAGCACATGGTATATATATGGTTGGTGGCGGCTAGGGTTTGCACCGCCCGAACTGTAAGCTATTGATAGCACCATGCGTTTGATATTTTTCACGCGGAAGGGAGTTCGATGCGAAGGAAATGAATGCCGTGAGAAATGCCATACGAAGTCCCATCTTGGATCCGTGAAAATCTAAAGCATTCCATGATGGAGGTTCCGACGGAAAGCCCAGTGGGTCCCATCGGAAGCATCATGGGAAGTAGAAAGGGTTCGAAGTACGGTGCACCCCTTGGCAAGTCGCACTGGAACCACAGTGCATGCCATGGGAGGTATCACGGACAGCACTACGAGGTACAATGGGACACCTTCTGGGACGTCCCGCACGGATACACGGCACTGTAACATGCACGCACCCCGCTATGAGTGGGATCCTAGGGGATATCCCACGGGACTCGCGGCAACTTCGATCGGAACCCCCTTGTATCTCACGGGGGTGGCAGCACCATGAGACACAATGGGATGCCCCTTGGGACGTCGCGTAGGGATACCAGACGATACGCATGCCCCCACCCGCTCTGAATGGGATCATACGGGATATCCCGAATGGGACGTCGCGCGGCAAAACCATGTACCAATGTTGTACACCCACCCCGCTACGACTGAGATCCCATGGGATGTCGAACGGGACGTTCCGTGGACAGACCATGTGCTGCACACGCACCTCGCTACGAATGGGATCTAGTGGAGTGCCATATGGGACGTCCTCCGTGTGAGAACCATATACCGGGTACATATACTGGACACGTACGTCGCTACAAAGAGGAGGGGTAGGGCAAAAAACGTGAAAACGACCTCGCTCTTTTTCACGCGAAACAGAAAAAACAGGATCTAGTTGCTTTACAATCCACGCAGTCCAACGTATACCCAACATTGCACGATGTTTTTTTTTCGGCATATGTTTTATTAATAGTTTCATACTCTGTTATGCTTTCTTGTAATGTTTTCCTAGAATAATCTTGGGGTCCGAACAGGGCGCGGCACGATCAAACATTTTCACCGTATTTCCCACGGAGTAGTTGTACAGAGTGAGGTTATCACGTACAGTGAGGTACGGTACAAACTTCACACCAACTTTTTTTTCCTGGATTATTCCTGGGACCCGGAGACGAATTTACACGAATAACGCTTGATACCCCGCTCCAGCTTGGCACTCTCATCTCACGGGAACCCCACCCAGCAACCGGACCTGGTCGTACCCGCATCTGAGTCTGCAACCGAACCTCGTCCATGCATAGTACATATGTCGCAGTGGTCGGTTTGTTCGTCTTCTGCGAAGTAGTGCACCGTTCAAGGTCCCTCCGCCTTCGTACCCTCACCCCACGCAGGCCTGATTCCGCCGGGATCTGATCTCACCCGAACCTATGCTCAGGTGCGTAGGTCTGAACTGTAGTGGAATACCCGTGACATGCTAAACTGTCCCCTTGTGGCTAGTACTCATGTTTCGACGGCCGGCAGAACAGGGTTATGGTGCTGCCCTGAGAAATTCGGTACGTCCTTACTACTTGGGGGGGATATAGAGTGATAGTCAGAACCAAATGTGATGTGTAAACATGGAGAGATACCTGTACTTTCGGGGTCACTATGGGTTGTGTTGGGCACGGCTCTCTTTGAAAAAAAACAACCAAATAGGATCCGGGGTGGGTGATGCACAACTCAGGAGGCGTTATTTGTTGGGTGAGAAAAGTGGAGTCCGGAGCGAGAGGCCCACCCGAGCACTTTCGGATCAAACAGTCTTCCTGTGTCTGTAATCGTGACCTGGTGTGGAATAAACCGCGCTTCTGCTTCTGTTATCCCTTTATAAGCAACCAGCACAGGTGAGGGACAACGAGGGCCTGCCCAGTAGGCAAAGCTGGCGGGAAAATTCGATACGCGAGTGTGAGAAGTGCCACAGCAGTAGATGCGGTGCTTTTTGCAGTTCGTTTTGGAGCTCCTAACACGGGGAGCTCAACATCTCACCAGGTGCCTGACTCCGAAGACGCTTGTTTGGGCAATACATTATCGTGATTAGTACGTGGCACGTACGGCAGTCCCGACCCAACTATACTGCAGCAGTCAAACGATCCTACCAACCGGCATACTGATAGTTTCTCGCTACAGTAGAGGAGCCCAACCGGTGAGACCACACTGACCCAAAAAAGTGCAACCCCTACACGTACCGTGGAAGGAGATGAGTGCTGTTCTCTAGAACAGAACTACCGTACCGGGTAAGATCAGAAACATGCATACAAGACCTGTTGTCCTATTCGGACGGGGCGGGCGGGTTTCCTGCGTTGTCATGCTTGGTCGTAGTCCTATGGGCATGGAGCATTGACCCTAGCGTCCCTGCAACGCCGAGACGGAGTACTTCAAGTATGATCAACCAGGCCGACATTGTGTGGACACACAGCGCAAAGCGCCGTGACGTGTTCGGCGGGCAGGATGAAGGGTGAGCCATATCCTGCGAAGTACCGCTATTGAGGCGGGCTTCGGCTCCTTGTGCGTACGTTCTTGCTGAATGGATGGCGGCATCGAATAGCGGGGCTGGATAGTACAGAACGCCTATGACATGGAACACATACAGGAAGACCGATCCAGGCAAGAAGTACTTTTGGAGAATGTGTGTGCATTCTACACGACGTTTTGTATAAATCGCATTATGTAGCAGCGGTCGTTCAAATGCGGGGGGCGGGTATGAGCTGACCAGCCATAGGGTGAGGGGCGGATGAAATACATACCAGGTATATTAGTGTGGACGGATTGGTTTTGGCAATGCAGGGAAACGAAACACAGAGGTGGGGATAGATGAAAACAATTAATTGATTACTTGAGTGACATACTTTCGACAAAGGGAAACCATAAGTAGAGCAGAGAGGCCGGCAGCGATTTAGTATTAAAAAATATCGGTACACAGGTGTCCGAGGTCTCCCCCTTGCTTACGGCTGTGGACGTGAAAGTAACTGGTTGTGGAGGCATCGAACACTGTATCACGGCCCACCATCTCTTGTGGGGTGTGCTAGTACTTTGTCTATTGCGTCCAGCAATGGTTCGATTACGCCCACAACATGCAGGGGGGGGAATCGAGGCCACCCGTCTACGTAGCATTTTGTTTTTTGTGTGTGTGGCGTAGAGCCCGTACTACGGTAGCAGTGTTCCTTGAGTATGGTATGGGACATACAGTTGGCACTGAAAGAGCCCCCCAAAGATTTCAACTCTCAAACTACCCGAAATGTTGGATCCAATATCCACCTATTATACAGTAGCAACATGTTCCGTAAATGGGTTCTCGTGTATCGGGATTGGCGCTTACCCTATCTCCGTAGCACGTGTGGTTCTGGAAACATAATAACGCGCAGGCGGAGAAACGAGGACCCACACCCGCCCTCCCCCCCCCCGACCCCCCTCCCCCCCGCCCCCCCAGCGGCCAGAGATTAGGTGTGTTCTGTTCTGGTCCACAACAAATGACTCACACTTCGGATAGAACATCGGTTTCACTTATTCACAGTGGTCTAGATGCTTCAGGGCAGGGATTATTTCCCGAACTCCTGTAAGATCTGGTCCATGTTGCCGGATGTGACCCATGTAGGCCGTACTATCTACAGCAGTAGCGCTTATTTTATGGGATGGGTATGTACTGCTGTACAGATCTTCGACAATCCCTTGCGACGGCAGGTAGGCGGGGAACTATAATAGATGGTCCAGAGGATGAGTCGTCCGCGGTGTGAAACAGTTGTGTCAATACCTATGATGCGTGTATGTACGTTGTATACACGGTATGTCGAGAAGGGGGGTGGCACAGAAACACTCGAAGACAGGGGGCACCGAACCCCACCCCCCGTCGATACGCGGTTTGTTGAAACCCAGAACAATGCTTTTGACGTTCTTCTGTAGGTCAGCCTTGTGACGGGCGTTCTCGGCGAACTGCTTTTTTCAGTAGACACCGCCGAATAGCATGGGATAGTTTTGGCTGCTGCGTGAAATTCCTTGACGAGACGGGCTACGGCTTGATATCAGCCAAGCGGGAGGCCCAGGGTCTCGTACCGTGCTGGGAACTATACGGCGTACCCTGGCAAGAAGCAGAATATCATATATATCCGGTTGCACTGACGTCCCTCCACTACGGTATAATAGTAATTTCGTCCTTCGATGGCTCTTGTATTCTCCTTGGTGCGCCATGAGATACACAACAACTACCACCACTCATGTCTACCAACGCACAGAAAATTTCCCAACAGAATAGCAGCGCGAACTCCAGGCGACAGCCAGACCCACAGCCCGGCAACAGTACTGCTGTGGATTATTATTCACCATTGTATCCAATCCTAAAATGTGTCACCACAATAGTACACCAGGTAGAACTGGTCGTGGCGCTTCGACAGGAGAGAGTAGCTCACGCTGCACGACGTAATCGAGAAGAAGATGGCAGATCAAACATAACAGGCCTTGGATTGTGCGCGGAACGAATAAGTAGCCCAAACCACAAGCTCTCGCTCTGACCAACTAATCAAGACCCTAGGCGCTAGTCTTGACCGAGGAAGCGTACCCCAGATCGTTGGAACACCATTTTCGTTTGTCAGAGTACTCGTTGCGTGCCGAAGACATCGGGTTGGACCTCTCTTTTTTTGTATCAAAGCCAGTACTTGATTGACTTACTAGTAGTGTGGGACTCCTCAAGTGAGAAACCCCGGAGCATCGTCGCTTAAAGATGCAGTAGTCCTCTGCGTCTCGTCACAGCGGCGTACGTCCATCATCTCGAATAATAATTAACGTGGCGGAGCCCAGCTGACACTTGCTACGACAGGAGCACTTGATCCTGTTATTTTCTGGGGCTCCTCACCTTGATGGCCTGTACGAGTAAACCTTACACAAACATTGAGCTTGAAAAAATTGGACGTGCAACCCGATGACCTTCTTTTTTCTATATTTTTTATTCATCACTTTTACTTTCCAGCCTAACTCGTTGGAGGCTTTGCCGTCAGCGATCTTGTGGACAAGCCGTGGTCACGGGTGTCGTCCCTTCTCCCTTCTCCCCCCCAGTACATGCCTTTTATTTTGTCGCGCATAGGGTTCAGCATTCGCACTGCTCGTCGATTTTCATCAAATGAGCGTAGCTAATTCACGCTCTCGCGCTTTCCGCTAATCATTTTTTTTGCAAGAAAAAGTCTCTACGAGCGTGCCCTCGGTGAGACTCGAACCCACGAAATTGATCTTGATAGGCACGCGGACCACCTACCAAGCCACCGGGGACGCCGCGTAAGCACTGTTAGCATTCCATTCGTCATCTGACAATACGTGCAGCACTTTTTCCAATGATACCATCCACGTCTAAAAGTGTAACTTGAATCGAACGACTTAAAACATGGAAGGTGTTATCGATCAGACCTGAATAATTGACAAACAAACGTACACCGACAATGCAGTCCCCCTTCTTATAAGTGACTCTACCTACTGGCTTCTATCCAACGTTTCATCAATCAAGTCTGATCGGGTAGCATTTGCTTATTTGTGATCTATGCCTACAACGAGCAGCCATATATATATATAATTATATATATATGGTATACATTAATACAACTAGTGGTGTTCCGACAATGATATTGGGTAGGGTTGCTTGCTCGGTACAGGACTTCCCTGGCAGTCGGAAACGTTTCGGCCAGACAAATGCTGCCCCCTATAGCAGCACAGATCGACTCGATGCTCAAGAACACGGTGGTCTCAGTCAGCCCCGCAGCCGCGTCGGCGTCGGTGCCTTTATGCCATTGAGGAGGAGGGGGCGAGTATGGACGCAGATCTCCTCCGTCTTGCAGCCTTCTCGGAGCTGTGGGACTGCCACCAACCGTTCGTTGTAGTTCCCGATTAATACCCCGCAATATTGATGATGTTGTTGATACCCCGCGATGATAGTGTTATTATAATAATAGTTGCCCTGCAACATTATTGGAATTGTTATCGCTGTTGCTGCTGATCTCAGGTTTGATAGTAATATGACCGGCGCAATCTTGTGCTGCCCGGGCCCACCAGACAGGCTCCACCTATTCTCTGCAGGGGAAGATGAAAACACAAAAGGATACAAAACATGTACGGGTACATACCTGGTATATACTCGTACGAGTATATGTACCTGTAACCTGCGGGAATAGCGCTGCGGTGCGTCGTCGTTGTTGTCGTCTTCGGCGTATTTATGCCAAGATGCATCCCTGGCCCGAGTAATGTGTACTCTTACTTCATGTATGGTACTGCTGTGGTGTTCTTCTCCCTAGCTCATCATTCGTTGGTCTCGTGTTGTTCCATGTTGGGTGTGATCTGTTTGTTACAGCGAAAGTATTTACTGCTGTATCTGCTGGGTCACATCTTTCAGTTTCTACTTGTGCGTACGTACGTATCCCTAGAAAGAAACGAATGTGTGTCCTGGCGCTCGATCGCCCCAATCTTGCCAGATGGTTTGTCTCCGGGGCCACCCCCTCGCCGCGTATCATACAACTTGATTGCTGTAGTAGTGCTGACCGCACTGTAGAAGCTTACCTCCGAACCCACTAGGCTACAGCGTATTTTTTTTCACAATGTACTTGTTGCTATTAATAGAGTGAAAAGGCGTTGCTGACGACTCGTGTCTCGCCTGCGACTCAGGTAGCCCAACCGATAGATAGTGGTTCCTTCTGCCGACCAAAGTAGTAAGAGTATGTTTGTTCGGCCTCGATGGCTCATTCGCGTCAACACTGATCTCCACGTACAACAATACTACTCCAGTAGCACTGACCCTAACACTCCTGCCAAACAACCAAACAACCAACCAACCTACTGTACCAACCAACGTTTCCGTATATGCACTACCAGGGCCTACCGTATAGCATGAGTGCTGAAATAGCCCAATCGTCCGATAAATTTCAAAGCTTTCCCGACAACGCGGACAGTGTAGTAGGTGTCGAGCGGGGTGCCTATGGGAAGATCTCCCCGAGACACCTTTCCATGGCCACGATCATCATTGTGCGTACCCCCCGTGAGACATCTATCTTTGAGAGGAAGTCGGCTCTGAATTTTTTTTCAGCGGATGTGTGTGTGTTCTTCACATTCGACCGTTCTTTCTGCCCGTCGACATCCGGCACAACCAGTGTCCGTGCCGATTCTTCAATCCTAGAGGAGATGCAAGTTATATGGTCACAAGGCTACGCCACTGAGATACTACGTTGCCACGTATATGCAGTAAGCACAGTGGGCAATGCAATGCTATATATATATATATGTCATCATACTGGGTATGACAGGCACGACATACTCATTCTATGATATAGAGAAACGAAACGAAGCAAAGAATAAAACAAACACAAAGAAGACAAATCGAAAGAGAAAAATAAACAAGAAACAATATAAGAAGCTAACTGTCGTGCCCCCCCCGCAGGGGGTGTGGCAGACACTTGAAAATGAAGAGCTAGAAAAAAAAGGATAAAGAAAAAAAGCGCCACAACGTGTCGTAAACAGAGTAAGACTAAGAACCAAGGGAAATTTACTGGCAAATGAAAGCACAAAGCATCTTCCAGGTAACTGCAGCAATTTGTGGTACGAGTAGCATGGCCAGGTTCTCCCTGCTAGTCCGCCTGGTACCTTGCTACCCTGTCTGCCGCCTCCGTCCTGCGTTTGTCAACTATGCCCGGCTCTCCGGCGTCATACAATACGAAACAAGCAAAGCAGGCTCATCATCCACCCACGCCACACGACTCTTTCAGTAAGACTTATCAATCGAAGAAAGAAAGAGAAAGAAACGAAGTGAAAATGACAGAGGATTAGCGCAAGAAATTAAAAAAAAACAAAGGGAAGACAAAGGAAGACCACGTTCGAACCAGCCGCACCAGTTGGTGGCACGAGTAGTTTAGGCATGTTCTACTTCCTAGTCTGCCCAGTGCCTTGCTACCCTGTCTGTCATCTCCTTCCGACTTTCGTCCACTGCAGTTTCCCTTCTACTCCTGTTCCCTCCCCTCTCCGCATTCCCTTGGTCGGGTTTTCTGCCACTCCTCCTGTTGCCCCCCCTCCCCCCATTCCCTTGGACATCACCCACGGCGGATGCGCGGCGCTGCCTTCTCAGCTCAGCCTCAGGCTCGTGTGACCTCACCAAAAACCGTTCGGCTGCTTCGAAGATCCCCCGCTTCCGCTTCCCCGCCTTTTTTGCACCAGTGGACCACAGCGCGGTCTCAACTCCAAATACCAAGGGGGCAAGTTCCGTTGACCCTTCCGTGGCTAAGAACTCCCTAAGGTCGTCGACTACGCATCTATGCCAAGACTTGAACTGTCCACCGGGTCTCGGGTTCTCCCCACCAGCTATCGCCCCGAACATTACCCGACTGGGTAATCGCTCCTTGCTTTGCCGTGCCACCCCCTAAGCAAAGAAGAGCCGTCGTTTGCGAAAGGTCGTCTCGATGCTCTCGCAACGTGTCATCTTGAGGGCCTTCGCGTACGAGAGGGTGGTATGGTCAGTACGAAGTCGGTGCTTGAAGCCAATGACTCGCAACAGGACTTGTTGTTTTATCCTATCACCCGTGTGATATCATACAGGAGGTAGGCATTGCTGAAGAGTGTTCATCTCCGCCTATGTATACCTATCTATATGTACATGTTTGTTCTGTTGTTTAGAAGGAACTACAACTAGTAAAGTACGCGTTGGGCTATTAATAGTTCATTCAAGGTCCTAAGCGTTGCGCTACTCCAATCAAGAAGATAGTAAAGTAGCCCAACAGCCACATACAGCAGTACCGTGCGGTTGTTCCTTATACCAACAACGAGCATGGTCTACATCTATCTACTTCCTACTGTACAACATTCAAAGCATCGACGCAGTATGTAGTAGTATGTCGCCTCGTAGATTATAGACGAATGCATTTTTTTTTACGTTGTACTCCGCAGAGTCACTCTACTACGGGTGTACGGGGGGAGTTTCTGGGTGACGGTGCTTCCTCGTGAGCTGCGACAGATGCCCACCATTGCTGCTGTGTTCTCCGTACAACTTGTGCTCTACCACCCTTCAGTACTGCACTGCAGTCCATGTACCTAGATTTGACTCTATTTATACACGCAGTCTCCATGTAGTCAAATTTGACTCTAATTTGAAGTAAATCATCCGCACAACAGGAGTGCATCAAGCCTAACCGGGCTATATCCCTCTTAGGACTGCAGTTCCGTGCCGGGAAGAAACACACACTCAAATAATTCCAGGTAGTTTGTCCCTAAACCGGGACTGCAACTGCAGCGTCCTGAAAAACGGGTGAGGAAAGTCACTATTCGGGGGAGGTATCATATTCGCATAGAACTCTCCTCATCGCAGGAGCCCCAGAAGATTACCTACGTATGTTCCCCCCCCCCCCCCCCCCCCCCCCCCCCCCGACAACCGCAGGATGACTCTCTCTACCTACGCTTCTACAGTGGACACGAGTGGCCGGGACCCCCTCATTTCGAATCTCTATTGAAAGGAGGCGGAGGAGACAGTCCTTCTGCTGCTCTAGCACGTAACTTGCCAGGCAAGGTGAAGATTGTGCGTATCGGTAATGAACCGCTGTTTTGGTAATACTGCGCTCTGCTCACTTCACTTTCGTAATTGTTTGATGTTCCCGGGCTGGAGTAACTCACTCGAGAACGCCCCTACTTTTTGTCGTCGCTGAGAATTGTTGTATTGAAACGACCAAGACGAACAATTCGCACGCCGTGTATTTTGTGGCGGTGTCCTGAGTGAGAAATAAATTGCATACGTGTATACCCCACGATTAAATGTACAAATCGTGTCGCTTTCGTGGTATCACTTTTTGCGTGGTACCAAAGTATTTCTATCTATGTGGGGTGCAACGTATTCTTTCCGGAAAACTAAGGAGGGAATAGTGACAAGTATAAAAAGATAAAGCTTTCCTGATGTTTACGGACCCCGGTTGGAAAATGAGAGGGCAGACACCTAGGCTAGAAATGTACGACGTGTACACACTGACTGACTTAGCATACTGGCTTTCACTCATACGTACGTCCCCAGCTATTAATAAACGTATCTTGCGGATACGTCAAGACTGAAAAGAGGTCCTTCTCCTGCGGACAACCCGTAGTTTCAAGTGCCGCCCCCCCCTCTCCCTCCCCGGTGTGTGGAGGCCCTGTGTACGAGACGGCCACTAACCCTAGACCCTATCACGAAACCAGTACTGCTCCGTCTATATAATACTCTACGATATTACACCTATAGCTCTAGCCAGGAGAACGAATGTTGTAGCCGACAGTAGCCAGAAAGCTAGATCCATCCAGATATTTGGTCGCCTCCTCCCCCCGGCTGGTCAGGGGGGCCCGCCCGAGAGCCCCATTGGAGGCACCGCTAAACGGCCCCGCTGAATGCACCCTCGGAGAGCCGCGTTGGAGGCACCCTGCCGGGAGGGGAGTTCTCGTTTTTATCCGATTAGGCTTCAGCAGAGCTGACAATAGGTTTGTTTTGTGCCGTAACTGAAAGGCGATGTTCGGGTAAGGGGTAAGCAAGATAGACGCAGCAAAATATGTAAGCCTAAAATGCAAACAAGCTCTATGGTGATACATATATATATATAGGCGTTTCGATGGTTTTCGTTGTGCTATTACGGGGGGGCATAGTAAAAGGGACCTATGGTACGCACAAAAACCTATATATTTCAATATTTTTACGAACAAAATTTGGTCCTATTTTCTATGGTCCCCGTAATAGGAGCATTGTATGTAGTGGAACGTACGTAAATTGTCGAGATCCTTGAATCCTGACCCCTCTCACACGGAATAGGTGTGTATAAACTGCCAATATCAGTGTCGTTCCAGTAGATACTGGCCCAGTACCGAGCCCTGTAGTATACCAGTAGAAGAGTTTTCAGGTCTCAAATGACACCAACGAATTACTGCGCCGAGAGCGTCTATTCTGATATATAGCGAGGGTAGCGGTGGGTAGGCACTAATCGAAGCAAGTCAACGGCGAAAGAAAATGCTGAACCCTGCTCGTGGTAGAATTGCAAGGGACGTACCACGTTAATCGGGAAGGAGGAGTAGAGCCTGTTAGAAATAGGCAGTATATACTTATTAGCCCATCGAGTCAATGTTTCGTAAATAAATTGCGGTGCAACTAATTACACCGCATTATGAGTGACGAGACATTTAGTTAGGTGACATTTCAGAAGTTAGTTCTTGTAGTCGACGAGTTGCAGCAGCAAGCCGTGGATAGACGTTGCTGTCAGAGGCCATCAAGATTGAGGAACTGGAGTGTTTGCGCACCCGCCGCGTTCACTCGTCAAGCCGCATCTGAGCTTACCGCAGTTCATCGTCCTAACTAAGCCTTTATTACCCTGAAGCGGCCTTTGTTCAGGAGGCATCCATTCTTCACATCCTCGACAGCGCCAATATTTCCAGCTTACTGCTGTGCAGGGGTATCATCGAAATTTCCTAACAGAGCGCCCCTCTTGAGTTACGACTACTCAATAGGAGGGAGCAGGACCAACATGGGCGAAGACAATAACTGGGATGGAAAAGCAAAGAAACAAACAAACAAAAAGACGAACTACCAGGTACCTAACAGCATGCCGCTATGATTGCGGCCCGATATATACCTCCAGAATCTTAGTACAGAAAGTAACGAAAACATGTAGCGAAGATAACAAAGAAAAAGGGAGACGGTATCACGAAAAAAAAAGAGCCATGCCAAATCTGAAACTAATATAAACATATTGGGAAACACACACACGAAGTGAAACGGAGGAGACAGATGCTGCATGAGAGGAACAAAGCATCGAAGGAGAGAATAGTCCAGACTGCAAAGAATGTGAAGAAAATGAAGCCCGTCTGTTTCATGCTTCGTCAGTAGCGATCGATGGTGGCATCGCTATGGTCGTACCCCACCGGAGGAGATACAACATGTGGTCGGGGTTGGGCACCTTAACCGATCTTCGGTTATTTTGACTGGAAACCGAGATCCGATTTTCGGTATCCGAAACCCGACATTTCAAATACGGTTATTCGGTGAACGAAGGAAACCCGACCGGGAACAAACGGATCGTTATTTGTGGTCGGTTTTTGCGTCCCCCATCCCCTACCCGAATAAAGCCTCTGTATCTGTATGGAAGCCACTAGAAAGAAAATAGAAAACCAGGCTGAAATTTACCGAAGTGTACAATAGTAGTAGTGAAAATGGGACATCCAGGAGCGGTTCAAAAGAAATTCAGTCTGGGATATACTCAAGAGTAATAAACCGGGGGGCGTTTCACTGAAGTTAGTGTAGATGCGCCCTTTCTGAAGTAAGAAATCTAGCATGGGCTTCAGAGTTTGTGTTTCGTTTTTTGTGTTAAGCCTGTATATGTGCAACAACCGACCAAATGACTGACCGAAAAAGTTGCGGGCTCATTTTCGGTTATTTCTCTGGAATCACGGAAACCAAAGACAACCTTGGTCGGTTACCAACTGAGCCCAAAAAGAGCTTCGGTACCCGACTTTGCAGGCAGAACCACAGTATTACTACCCAGGGACACATTTAGGAAGTGCGGCAGTGCGCTGGCGCACGTTCTTCGCGAGACATCCGCTTCGCGCACTATTTGATGGAATTGGTGTGCGGCTTGCCCCACCTCTGTGTCTTGGTGACAAGTTTTTTTGTTGCCTTTTTGGGTTTCTTTTTTCGGTAGGCGTTTTTTTTTCGGGTAGTTTCGCCGAAGGCGAATTTGTTTTTTTATCCATTCCTGGCTCTGGCGGTTGGATTCTGTCTTAACATGCTCTATATACTACAACTGTGTTGCTCTTTTGAGCGTATCAAGTGGATGAGGAAGCTTGGGTGTTTGAACGATGCTCACCCTGAGCTAAATCTTCGTCCAACAACCATTTGACCGGTGTAAAGTAATGTTATCGTTTCGTTTTCGTCTGTTTTCTTTTCTTTCTTTTTTGGCATTCGTACCTTTTTTACCTTTAACTTTGTATATATATGCTCCTTTAGGCTAAAAAGAACCTGATGTCTGCCTACTACGAGAGGGCGCAAACAGCGTGTATGACGCGCTTTTTTATCATAGTTACGCAATATTTTCCAAAGCGCTTCGCGCACCACGTGCCGGACGTCTCCGCATAACCCTGGCACTCGCCAGCATTATTATTGTGTTCGTAGTTCTCGCTTTTTGGAGGGATATGGGTTGGCTGGACTTCCGGGCGAAATACAGTAAGTAGTCAGCTGGCGAAGTCGGACAACAACCTGACTTTAGTTTACTACCTAAACGTGTTACTACCCAGCCCAGCCCAGGGTAATCCTAATAGCACCCCCCCCTCCCCTCTGAGCGGCGGACCAGTGAATATGTGGGTACTGCATACGGCCGGTTGACCTACAGGCTTCGTTACAATACTGGGGGTACCAGGGAGGCAAGTCAAAAACGTTTCGAAGTGAGATACAGGGTAGGGGCCGAGAAGAAGTGAGCCTCGTGTTTGTCACGACTTACAACCTCAGAAGTCAAGTGTGTCTTCCACGATGGCAAACGTGAAGGTGTTACATGCTGGGCTATACTGCAGGGGTGAAAGATCGATCTAATACCCAGGCCAGGGTGGTCCTCAAGACAACTGTTAGTCGGCTGGCGCTACGTATGTTGCTTGTATTTATTGGAAATATCATTAACAATATATACGAAAATTTACGAACGAACGCAAACAAACGGCCTTCGGCGCTGCCATCGGCACAAGCACCGTCGATGGCGATAAGCTTTGATGCGCCATAAGTCGCAGTGATGTGGTACTGCAGTATAATGTAGACTTACGAGCTCTCTCCCTCCCTGAGCGAGTGTGGTCTCAGGGGGAAATTCACACCCCGCAGCAAAGAAACTTTTTACCACAAGGAAAGTCAGATAGCCGGACAGTTGATACCGCCAGAACTAAAACTAATGCATACATACTTGGTACCTATAATATATGTAAATAGCTAAACTACAGTTAAAAACTAATGCATACATACCTGGTACGTATACTATATGTAAATAGCTAAACTACAGTTATACCTGTTATACCAGTGTTAAGTGTTACTGGCTGTCGAATGTTAGCCATCCAACTCGCAGCTTGGGGTGTTCTAATTGTTAGCGCCGTTATCAAGTTCTCGAGTCTCGTGGATTTCGACGAAGTTTATACGAAATGCTAGAGCTGTGAGTCGGCAGGATCCAACCACTCATAATTACGCCCATGTCCAAAACTGGCTGGCTCCAGTCCGCAAGTCATCTGGCCAAGCCAGCTGGTAGTCAGCCGATTTTCTGGCTTTCGAGCCGGGCGAGCGAAGCGATCCAAACAGACCAGTCTTCCTCACGGCCGAGGTCGCGCCGCATAAAAAATATTGATACAACATCTCGCATTCAACAATATTTTCTACAATTACAGTAGTTATATAGTACAAACCTAATAAGCCGGATAATCGGCACCCCCAAGAAACGTCTTCCGACTATTGTTTGTGAGTTGTAAGCTTGTGTTTGGTGACAAAAACGTCCCGTTGTGGGGACAGCGCTGTTCGAAACAGAGAGAGTTTGATATACTGTAATATGTATCTGTTGCACAGCAGTGCAGGATTGAAAAAAAGCCGACTCGCAGCTCAATGTTATGGTACCGCTTTAACCCTTTTTTAGTACCGCAGCCCCGATTTGGAGACAAACCAGTCTAATTCCAAGTGATTTGTCCCCAAAACGGGACTGCGGTACTAAAAGGCTGAAAGCCCGGTAGTTACCTGGGTTCGGGTATTGGGATCGTATTTGCCGTACTGGAGAGGTGTATCTTAGATGGAAAGCCAGGCGTTCTCCCAGCGGGGTACGAGCCTTGCACTCAGTCTCCACGTGCACGAAAGGAATAAAGCTGCTGCTCTTTTTCTATCCCTAAGCAAAAAACGCAAGTGAGTACCAATGAGTACCTGCTTATAGGCAAACCTTTCTAGGGATACGAAGTGTCCCGGCTTTGATCTTAACAAGTGGCGTTTTGGCCTTTAGGTTGGTACGCGTTGTTTTCACTCATTCCTGGCTTTTTGCTTCCTGGAGTAAGTTTCTCCGAACACTGCGCCATATAGACTCAATAGGTGGGAGGGTCTGCTTCCCCTCTCGTTCGCGCAGCCACTGAGGCCCAGGCCCCCTCGGTGGCCCACCGCCCAAGGCTCGTCGATGTTATTCTAACACCTTGTACAGTAGACCGACAAGAGGAGTAAGATTCTCGGCAGGAGCCCCAAGACGAAGCCCGAGCGACCCCGAGACGACAGACCTCGTTGAAGGCACTTTCCGTGCCTTCTCGCTCGGCTGAGCGAGTTCTTCCGTCCAAGACCACTGGGCATCCTCGCTCCGTGGAGCGCGTGACCAGCCAGGCTTTGAGTATTGCAGCTTTAGCTCTTCACTCGAGCCCCCTGCAGTCCAAGACACCTGGGCGCCCCCGCTGCGAGGAACGCGTGATCACCCAGACCTTGGGTCTTGCAGCTTTGGCTCCCCACTCGATTCCTCTGCCGTCCAAGATACTTGGGCGCCCCCGCTCCGCTGGATATGTAGCCAGCTAGGCCGGGGATTCAGCAGCTTTTGCTCCGGACTCGAGCTCTCTGCCTTCCAGCCTTCGGACCACGTCGGGTAAGCCTGGAAGCAGCGCTCTCTCCACGCTACCCAACTGTGCTCTTCGCCATTGGGTCTACCTGGTTCTGGGCAAGACGAGGGACTGTTTGAGACTGTTTTTCTGCCTGGCATACCCCTGCGGTCGGTCCCTACTCGTACCCGTACGATGGCCACAAACGAAGCCAACAAAAGGGCCCAGATTCACATGGCCAAGGGCTCTTGGAAAGCGCAGCGCGCCGAGCGTTCACCGTGACCTTGATTCTCGGCCTCCGGAAGGCGCACGACGCTTCCTCAGCTACCATTTGCAAACCCTCACGCCTACATCACCCTACCCACGTTGCAGTTGGCATGGCGATGGCTGCCGTTGAAGATTAACATCGGGCCCTTAGGGCTAGGCCTCCATTTCTTTCTCTTTCTTGACGTACCTTGCCGGCTTGGTTACGTTGCCGTTCAGAAGTGTGGGGGTAGGTTTTGAGGAGCCGCATGTTCGGCTCATGTTCTAGCTCGTGGAACCGGAATTTCCACGAATTTCGCATAATTCTGCACTCACGGTTTATCAGAGTGGGCTGGTGTTATGATACTGCTTCAATTGAGGCTGAAAGCCCAGTAATTACATACAGTCAGGAATTGGGATCGTATTTGTAGTGCTCGCGAGGCGTATCTTAGATGGTAAACCAGGCCTTTTCCCAGCAAGGCACGAGCCTTGCCCTCGGTCTCCACGTGCACGAAAGGAGTAAAACTGCCCTTCTTTTATCTCCAAGCAAATAGCACAAGCGAGTACCAACGAGTACCTGCTTAGTAGGCAAACTTTCAGGGATACAAAATGTCCCGGCTTTGACCTTAACATCTACAGGCTGGTTCAGGGCTACCTCCCCAAACCGAGTTCACCTCCAATGCCCAACCTGTGTTCGGAGATAAACCCTAAAATCTGGCACACGTGCTTTGTAAACCTCTTCCAACCCGTTACCGAATTTTGTTCGTTTTTGTTTGCAGATGTTTCGTTTTTAACAAAAAAAATCTTTGGGAGGTTTGGAAGTCAAGAAATACGAAATTTCTGCCGGACATTACAAAAAAACTCGTGACCGACTTGGCAGGGGTTAGTTCTTCGTTCAACTCGCCGACCGCTTACCCCGTGCCAGACCCCTACTAGTCCACAATCACCAGTAGAGCTCCGCACTACAGATGGTATTTTTCCTTTCTATCTCAACTCTTCCCAGCCTCAGTCTTCCCAGCTCAACCAACCCGTCGTCAACTTTATGCCCCTATTGCCCATTCTCTCTTGTCAAACATGCCAACGATTTAATACCTCTCCACAAACCCCAGATTTCCCCGTTTCACGTGCGCCAAATTTCAGGGACCACTTCTAAGACATCGTGACTATTGCCCGGAAAAAGTGTTGTAAATATGGGGTTGACCTACTCCAGCATGTTCGTTGTGATGTATGGTATCCCCTTCTGGCGTTGAATACATTCGCCGCGGCCGCCGCTACCGCAACAGCAGTAGCAACAGCAACTGTCACACCTTTACTATAGCCCTCACGTTGCCTGATCCATCTTCCAGTGCCACGCCGTCACCAACTGGATGTTGTTGTTTCCACGCCTCAGCAGCAGCTGCTGGTGCTTCGTGCTCGCTCGCGTACTGACTCGTTCTTGCCCCCTTCTGCTTCTTCTTCTTCTTCTTCTTCTTCTTCTTCTTCTTCTTCTTCTTCTTCTTCTTCTTCTTCTTCTTCTTCTTCTTCTTCTTCTTCTTCTTCTTCTTCTTCTTCTTCTTCTTCTTCTCTTCTTCTTCTTCTTCTTCTTCTTCTTCGTCTTCGTCTTCTTCTTCTTCATCTTCTTCTTCAACTCGCCGACCTCCTAACCAGAGCCAGACCCCTGCTCGTCCACACCCACGAGTAGTGCTCCACACTAAACTTTTTTCCTCTCTACCTCAACCCTTCCCAGCCGCTGTCTTCCCAGTTCAACCAACTGCACCACCTGTCGTCTACTCTATGGCCCTTTTGCCCACCTTCTGTCAGACATGCCGACGATTCCATACCTCTCCACAAACTCCGGATTTCCACCATTCTTTCTTCCTCTTGGCGTTGATCCTACGCAGCCACTTCAAATTGTTTGAGTCAAACTTTTTCAAAAATGCAGGCAGACATGCCTTGACGTACCTGGATCCAGTTCATCCACCAATACAACAAAAATTCATAAACATATACTTGTAGTACAGTAACGCATTCTGTTTCTGGCCGTTTTTTAAGGCCCTTAGTTTGTCAACCAACATTTTCGCTGCTAGCGCCAGCTCTAGGACCTTAACTTGGGAGTAAACATCTGCCTCTGTGTGACGGTTGTGGGGTTTGGGATTGAACCGCCCTGAAACTATTGCAACCTTTTGAATTGAATTGGCGGTTTTGGCGGCCGATTTTTGAATTATCTGTTGTGAGGATTGAAGATTGGTGTACGAGTTTTAAATCTTTTAATCTCAATACTTTGGATCCCGCTCAAGTAACACCTTGTTAGCATATCACTGAAAACCATTATCAAACATATCTCGCACCCTCTACACCCCACACAAACACACAACCGTCAGAGGCAGACCTTTGCTGCCTCCTGCACCTCATGTCGGCACACATCTACACTCCTCGTCGAAACATGAGCATTCAAAGGTTATTTCATGCCATCCCGGCCAGCAGTTCCTAAGCTGCTATTCGTTTCCAGGCGGCGGGGGGCGTGGCACGTTGCTAGTATCTCCTGCAGATGTATGTTTATATGCCTCCTTTCTGAAACGATTGCGCTTGTTGTGTGTTATGTGTGTTGGGAGTGAGAAGCCAGTATACAATACGAAGAAGCCGCATGGGGTATCAACAACTGATTAATGAAGAATAAATATTGCGCACCAGACAACATGCAAGGAGCTGCGCCGTGGGTGGTGTTCTTGGAGTCACCCCACGGTAGGGGTTGCACTTTTTGGGCGAAAGGCTTCTGACCAATCGAGTTCCTTAAGTGAGGAACTACGAGTTAGGATGAAAACAAATCTCTTATACTCGTTTTAGGACTAGCGCATACAAGTGCCGGTCGGATGGCCCGAACGAATTTCTTCCAAGTATTGTATCAAGTGAGATATTGAGTTCCTAACGTGAGGGGCTCAGGAACGTCGGGTGCACCCCTACTGTGGGATGGCTCTCTGGAACGTGTGCGCCTTGCGCTCTCGCGCGCTTGCAGGGTGCATATTGATACTGAAACCATGTTCGACTTTGAGGCCTGCGCTTTTTGTTCCAGATGAAATGCTACACATTGCTGTACACCTTTCCGAGATAAAGTGAGGATGCAAACTGCGACTCCTACACTCCTACAGCAGCAGTAGTCTATATTCTTGCTGAATTGAGAACTGATTCTGTATTTTAGGCATGCAGCAGAGTACATACATGTCGTAAAATACGGGAACAACAGCAGTTACTGTTATACGAGTATAAGCTGTTGCCGCGAGCGTTCCCTGTGGCTTGGTAGGTGGTCCTCGTGCCTACTAAGATCAATTTCGTGGGTTCAAGTCTCAACGAGTGCATACTCGTAAGGACTTTTTCTTACATCTAGATTGATAAGCGGAAAGCGCCAAAGCGCGAAAGCGTGAGTTACAGCAGCTACATTCATTCGATGAAGATCGACGAGCGGTGGGAATGCTGAACCCTATGCGCGATAAAAAAAGAAGGCACGTGACGCGTTCTATGATGGAGGTAGCACATTTCGGCTACACTGTTTTCTGAATGACGGGGTTCCTTAGCCCAAAACCGTCAGATTGTCAATATTGTTTCGAAAAATGACCTTGTTGTATACTTAATTGTGGGATTATTCATCGGGATGCAATTTGATTTTTGCTTAAGTCCATTTTCGGGTAGAGGTATGGAGCTCTTTAAGTGAGGAGCCTCAGAAAATTTAGGGTGAACCTCTACCGTAGAAAGCTTCATGTACCAGGGGGGAGAAGGGACGACACGGCTTGTCCAGAAGAAGACCGCTGAGGGTAAAAGCTCCTACGAGTTGAGCTGGAAAGTAAAAGTGATGATTAAAATACAAAAAAACATCAAAACCGCTTGAAATTTGGCGAGCTGAAGATCTTGATTGAGATCGAATTTGGTATTGCCTCTTTTGACCAAGACTGCCAAAAAGATCAAGATTTGGTCTTCTTCCGCGAAATTCTTTTCATGAATTAATTGATCGGCACTGTTTTCGGAGGCCATCCCCAACACGGAGGCAGAATATTCTCGGAAGAATGAGAGAATGTGAGTTTTGTACGTACGTAAGAAGTTCAAGCCAATCAGATGACTGCGGTGATTCATGGTAGCATGAATCGTAGCCCTTGGTAAACACACCTTGTCTGTTTCGTAGCCGCAACCTACACGTATCAGCGCAGTGAAGCTGAGGCAGAGCTACAGGTCCAAGGTGTGAGACTAGTTTGAGTTCGGGATGTCCGACGAGAGCAAGTCGCCGGAGGCCACGGCCAATGCGGCTACTATTAAACGCGAGGCGCAGGCTGCGAGGTTTGCTGCATAAACAGAAGCTGAGGCGAATGCTCATGCTGCTGTAGCTGCTGTGCAAGCGGGAGTAGACGCACGCCGTGCTGGGATAGCCGAGGCCGAGGCTCGCCAGGCCGCAGAAGAAGCTGCGTCCGTTCGCCAGGCCAACGCTGCGGCTGCTGTCACCACTGCGGCTTCGACTGGTCCTTCATCTATGCCGGCAGCCTCGGGGGGAGCAGTATCGACGGCTGACGTTCTGCATTGGCAGAACCAGGTGGCATCCGAGTTTCCCGAATAGACACGGATACACTATTACGGGGGTCCATAGTTAACGGGACCAAACTATTACGGGGGTCCATAGTTAACGGGACCAAATTTTGTTAGTAAAAATAGGTAAATATATAGGTTTTTATGTATACCATTGGTCCTATTAACTATGGACCCCCCCCCGTAATAGGCGTCAAATCTACACTGGACAACGTGCTCCTGTCTGTGGCTGGCCTTCTGGACGCCGTCACCAGCAGCGTATCCAAGATCGCCAACAACGAAGTGCTCCTCCAGCAGTTTGTTGACAATTTGTCCGACCGTGAGCCTTCTGTGCGGGACAGCGGAGATGCGAGGGAGCGCCATGTACAGAAATCGCAGCTCACCGACGACACGGCCATGTGGAAAAAAATGTCATCTCGCAAACACTGGCTGCTTCGGGGACGCTTGCCCCCGAACCTCGGCGAGTCGGCCGCGGATATCCAGTCGTTTATGGGGGGGGGAGAGCGTCGATGTTACGACGTCGGTGGCGGCTCAGCTTCGTGCCGTCAGCAATTTTGACGTGGCCTTGTATGGGCCACGTGCCGATCGCCCGGTTGACCACCTGGTGATGATCGCGGACCGCCTGGATCTCTTGCGCCAGGCTCTTATGGCGGTTCTTACAGTTGAACTCTCGGCGGATGCCGCCGACGACCGCGCGTGCCTGGACCGGCTGGCACCCGTCAACGCCTCCTTTACATCCGCGGCTGCTGGTCTTCGCCGTCACACTCTCAGCAACATCTTTTTGCTTTCCGGCTCCGCGGCGAGAGCTGTTATGAGCGAAATGGTGAACGACGACTTACGTCTTTGGGTGAACGACCTAATGAGGTTCGCCCAGCAAGTTCGTCCGTTGACCGTTCCCCCTCAGTCTGACGCGGTGTTTGACGCGCCGCCTGTCCCTGCCTTCAGTCGCACGCTCTCCTTTTGCTCGTCCGGGGGCGACGTTCTGAGGCTTGTCGAAGGTCTCCAAGGTCCACGCGATAGTCGGGATGGGGCATACAAGCGGAGCCAAAGCCTCTCCCCCGCCAGTATGGGTCCGCCCAGAAAGAAGAACGCCCCGCTGTGCAGGATGTTTTCGTCCACGGGCCGATGTCGGTTCTCCGACTGCAAATTCGTGCACGCTAATACCCAGTCCGACGCCTCGTCTCCTACGGCGCTCATCGATGGTGGATCGGCGGCACCGGCGGGGGTAATGCCAGGTGGCGCGGAGGTGCAGGCTGGTGGGTCGCGGGCTATGGTGCTCCGCCCAGGTGGGGGTCGCGGGGGGGGCGGGGCAGGTGGCGGTTCTGGTTCGGGATGAAGACACGGGCCCTTCCTGTCGGTTGGGCCAACACTGGGGGGGGGGGCGGCGGCGGCGGCGCGGGCAGGTGGCGGAGCGGCGACGGCGCTTGTCGCCAGCGGCAGAGCTGGGACTCGGCTGGCAACCCACGAAGGAGGGGTGGGGTTGCGTGGGCGCGCTTTAGGTGCTCTGGCTGGCAACGGCGGCATCGGGCGAGATCGCGTCGCTGTGACTCCGGGTTCGGTTCCCTTCTCAAAGCAAGGTACGGATATGGGCGTGCGTGCGAGTTATTTGCCCGGTGACACGGTGTGTGTGCAGGGTGATGGGTCCGTTGACCCGGTGTGCGCGCAGGGTGCGGTCGGTGACGTGCGTTTGGATGCGATCACAGATGAGGTAGATGCGTGGATTGCCGCTCGGGAGGTAGTGGCGCAGGCAGTATCTGGGCGAGGCTCAGCAAGCCTCGATCAGGTCGCTTCGCTCAGCTCCTCACTCTTGCGACAGTGTCAAGGCAGTGTTCCACTTTTCCTGTCCACCATCGGCGCCTCATTGTTCGCTTCACATATTAACGTTGCCGTCGTACAGCACTGGTTTGGTGAGATCAAGAAATTCCCCCGTATTTCTTTGTTGCTTCGTGTGCTGGCGCCAGGCGCGCCTGTTTGCGTCGCACTGGGGGGGGGATTTGACCACAGAACTCGCGTATGGTAATCACCCGGGCGTTGCCATGCATACTGTGGCTATCCATGATAAGATATGCGCAGACGTTGTGCACGGCCGAGCGGTGGTGTTTGAATTGCGATTTGCAGACGAGATCCAGGGTCTTCGCATTTCACCGCTGAGCGTCGTTCTCGAACCCAAGTTAAGGATTATTCACGATCTCACGTTTGCGCGCGGGGATGATCGAACCAGTGTTAACGGTGACACTGACTTTGACTCCGCGCCATCGTGCGAGCTCGGACACGTGCTTCGTGATGTGCTTTTACGGCTGTTGTTTTTGCGACAGACGCACGGTATTCGCGCCCGGATCGTCCTGCGCCGTGTGGACGTTGAAGACGCCTTTCGACAGGTTTGGGTTGATCCGGCAGGCGCGTCGACCTTTGGATACGTTTTCGGCAATCGCGTTGTCGTGGATTTGCGCCTGCAGTTTGGTTGGCGTAATAGTCCCGGGTTTTGGGGGTTGATGGCCTCTGCGCTCGAGCATGCTCACACCCACACTACGTTTCAAGGCGCAGATGTTTCCCCACAAGGGGCTGCCGCCGTTTCGCGCGTTGAACTCTCCCCGCCGCGAGGAGTTCAGGTTGTTGCTATTCCGCGTGATTGTGGGCCCGTTCCTGGCGCAGGAGGCCTCACCGGAAGCAATTGTTTTGTGAGGTACTACGTTGACGATGGCATTCTCGTCGAGTTGCAATGGTGGCCGGCCGGTCGCCGTTGCTTGCGTGCTGTACAGTCGCTGGCGTCGGACCATTTTCGCTTGTTGGGCGAACGTGGTGTTTCCGATCCACCCCTCTTGTCAGCCAAGAAAATAACTAACTAGGACACGCAACTCGAAGTCTGGGGATGGATCATTGATACTGAAGCGCTTACTGTTACGTTGCCGTCGCATAAGCGCCTCAAGCTGCACAATATCCTCGCGGAGTGGCCCTCGTCTCGTGCGTCCGCTTCAGCGAAGCAGGCGTCGCAGTTAGTTGGCTTTCTCATGCATGTGTTCTTTGCTGTTCGTCCGGGGCGCTTTTTCGTTAACCGCTTGTTGGCTTCGGTTGGTATGCCGCGCATTGCCGCCGGAGCTGATTTTGATTGTCGTATGGCAAACCCCGGGCGGCGTCTCGCCCTGGGACCCGAGTTCCACGGTGACCTCGAGTTTTGGAGGTGGTTCGTTGAGGAAGGGTTGGACGCGCGCGGCGGAACCTTGTCGGCTCCGATGTATCATTTGCTTGAGCGCCCCCCTAGACGTACTCTGTTTTCGGACGCATCTAAAACCGCTGTCGGGGGGTTTTGTCTTGAAACTGGTGTGTGCTGGCGATACGAGCTTGACGCAGGGGAGCGAGCTCGATTTTGTGGATCGAGCAAGTCCGTTGCAGATGAGAACGAGATATATCAGTTAAAGTCCTCGAACTGCTGGGCATGGTGGTTTCTGCATGGGTTCTCGTCTCTGCTTGTGCTGAAAGTCCGTTCGAAATGGGAGATTGTGTGTTATTGCGGGGCGACAACGAGGCAGCCGTAGAGTGGGTGTGCCGTTGTCGCGGGGGCAAGGAGCCGAGATCTGGCGCATTAATGCGCCTTCTTGGTGTGCTCGAACTGTCCTCTGGTTGGCACTTTGACGCAAAACACGTATGGGGCATTTTTAACGTGGCCGCTGATGGTATCTCACGGTGGAACTGTGCTTCCGTCCTCGCTAATCTGCGTGCTGTCCGACCCGATATTCCGTGGCAGGAGCAGGACCCGGGGGATGCGGGTACATACCTCTGTCCTTCGGTGTTGGCCTCGAACTCATGCGAAATGCCATTGCGACCTCGTCTGAACGCACTTATCAGGGGCATTTTGGCGCGTGGGTAGACTTTCGGGTACGGTGTGGCATGTCTGTACTCCTAGACCGGTGCGGAGACAGCATGACCATCGTGTGGCATTTGTTCGAGTACGTCGCGTACGCTTTTGCCACCAAGAAATTGCGGTCGGCAACCATCGAGAGTCATTTGTCAGCGATCAAGTTTTTTCATCGTATTTCACGAGGGTTCGAGCTGGACACTACTCATCCGGTTTTGGTTAATGCACTCAAAAGCGCCGCTCGTTCGCATGCCGACGCTGGTAACCAAGCAACCGTTCGTAGGCCGGTTTCGTGGGAAATGTTGATCGCGGGCGAGAAATTGATATCTACGTGGCAGACGGGGGGTCGCGTCTTGTGGCTTGCCCTCTGCGCTTCATTTTGTTTTTTGACTCGCGCCTCGGAAATGTTTGCGGAAACTCGGTCACGTATGCATGAGACGAATTGTTTGCGACGGGCCGACGTAGCCTTTTTTTCGCGAAAAAAAATACAGCTCACAGTCGCGCAGTGGTCCACCGCAGACCGCGTTGAGGTTCGGTTTCGTGGGTCGAAAGGGGACCAACTGCGAAAAGGGGCGGCTCTAACGCGCGTACGTTGCGGTCCGGCGTTGCGCGTGGGCGAAGGTGGCGGTGCTGTCGATCTCATGATCGAATTGATGTCCTGTTATCTGTTTCTTCCCTCGTCGGCCCCCCTTGCCGCTTTCGGCGTTGGTAATGGCAAATGGTCCATGTGGACACAACATCAAGCGACGACAGCTTTGCGGAAAGTGGTTGCGTTGGCGGACGTGCGTGCGGAGGAGTACGATCTGCACTCTCTGAGGATTGGGGGCGCAACACACTTGTCGGCGGGGGCGGCGACACCAGAGGTGTTGCAGCGTGAGGGCCGATGGGCGTCCGATGCGTACAAGGTGTATGTTCGCAGTCACGGAAAGGATGCCAGTTGGGTAGCAGACGTTATGGCCCAGGAAGGAATTAGCGGTGGGATCCAGCCGGGCCAGGGCACTGAGTTGGGGGCGAGTTAATTAACTCTTAGAGGTGACTAGGCAGAAGTACATAATGGAGAAGTGTGATATCACACGCGTTCCCTATGAGATTGCAAGTGGGAGGGGGAAGGGGTCGTAAGAATACATCAGTAAATAGGGTCAACTCCCATGTGTGATGGAGGCTGGCGTCGAGAGTTCTGTGTCGCCAGTTGGGTTGGGAGTTGACTCGAGTATACGGATGTGAGCGCGGGGTTGCCGTTGGGGCAGCCCCGGGGGGGGTCACCCCTTCTCCAACCCCTCTTTCCGGGCGGGGAGTTGCGCATTAATATAATACAACTTCGAAAGCAAAGTGCAAAGCAGAATATTCTCGAAGAATGAGAGAATGTGAGTTTTGTACGTACGTAAGAAGTTCAAGCCAATCAGATGACTGCGGTGATTCATGGTAGCATGAATCGTAGCCCTTGGTAAACACACCTTGTCTGGTACGTAGCCGCAACCTACACGTATCAGCGCAGTGAAGCAGAGGCAGAGCTACAGGTCCAAGGTGTGAGACTAGTTTGAGTTCCCACCCACCCGCCCGTGCTTTTGAGGGAGTCAGTGGGGGGGGGTTCAATAGTCGCAGTAACGTTTGCGTTTGTTGCTGTATGTTATACGTACCCGGTAATTTCGCTGATGGTGCGACCGGGTGTCGTAGATTGCACGAGTGGCGGCGTGGGCTAGCCGCCTTATTTGGCGTTTGGTATGGTTCGATGCAAGTGGGGTTTCTTTATATCATACTATTATAGTTGATAAAAGTAAGCGTGGCGTTGACATGGTGTTGCATCGGCTCGGATTTTGCGCGCAATCTGAAAGTATCGGAGAAAGGGGTTATCCGTATATTAACACTGAAGTGCATTGTGAGTTTAAATGTACTTGTGCTATTGTATATGCCTGGTACAAGTGCGTGTCGATTTTCTCACGTGTGAGGTTATCTTGTACTTGGTGTGGTTTCTCGAGTTATTTATCAGAAACGGCTTTTCTGACAGCGGTTTGGTAGGCTGGCGTCGAGAGTTATGTGTCGCCAGTTGGGTTGGGAGTTGACTCGAGTACGGATGTGAGCGCGGGGTTGCCGTTGGGGCAGCCCCGGGGGGGTCACCCCTTCTCCAACACCCCTTTCCGGGCGGGGGGTTCCGCATTAATATAATACAACTTCGAAAGCAAAGTGCAAACATTTGTTCTTCCCGAATCCGGAAAATAAATATTATTATAAGGCCAGATCTTATGCATTTTTTTTTGAGGTGATTATATGGCTGTTTACGGAGGCTTCGGGGTATCTAGTCCCGTTTCTGATCAGATTTTATCAAAATCACGTCTTATGGGGCCTGTTTGGTGGAAAAAATGTTCCTCCGAGATTTTATCACTCATGAAATTCCAGGAAGTGATTTTTTTTGACAGCCTTTTCTGATCAACTCTGAAAGTGATAAAATTTGCTTTTGCACAAGACCTCGGAGGCATTGTACAATTTTGTATAGGTTACAGACAGGGCTCATGATGGGTCACGACGCTACATGCTTGGTTACTCTTGTACACAGCTGGGCTCCAGCACTTGTGCATCGGCCACTACGGAGAGAGAGGGAATCAATACCTTGGCCACCATCGCGTCCCTTGCTGCCGCCCAACTGCAGCTGCTCTAGGCAAAACAACTTTGGATACGAATAGGACGAGACTACAGCAGTATCAAAACAATCTAACGTTCTTTTTTTCTGACTACGACGGCCGCAAGCAGCTCATGCTCCGCGAGAGCGAGAGCTCCTTGCTGGTCCAGCGACCCCTTACGCAGCTCCGCAGGAGGTTCCACGTTCCGTTCCTTCCTTGGAGGAGCTGGTGGTGAAGGTTGATCGCCCAACCCGGCGTGAACGACTCGTTCGTGTCGTGGTCCACGTACGTAGAGTTCAAGGAAACTTCAAGATCTCGGTTCTGTTCTTTTTTTTTTGTTCTCCCATGAAATAAAACCAAAAACACCATAAGACGGCACATGGCGCACCGATCTGGTGTGGCTTTTTGCCGCAGGAAAATCCGACTTCCTGCCTTTTTCAATCACTCAAAAAATATTGCATAAGATCTGGCCTAAGAATCCGGAAAATAAATAGATACAACTATAATTACGATTTTTGAGGTCGTTGTCACTTGCCAGCTCTTGGCAGACAGACCGACTGGTAGACAGCTCTTCGCAAACAGCCCTTCTTCTTTGAAACAGCCGAACAGCTAAACAACCTTTCTTCCTTCTTTGCAACAGCCGAACAGCCAAACAAACTTTCTTCTTTCTTCTTCCGCAAACTGCCAACCAATAGACAGCTCTTCGCACGGCGCCTACAAGAGGCGTCTCGCCTTCGACGACACGAACGGCATATATAGGTGCAGCTGTCGGCGGCCAAGCTGCTGCTGTCGGTAGCCAACCTGCTGGTGCTGCAACCCCCGCCTCTCCCTTCTCCACGCACCCTAAGCTCACCTCCCCCTCGTCGAGAGGCGCGTGGTCCTCGCCCTCTGGCAAGAGAGCGGCAACGACAAAGACCGACCTGGTGCCGGCTGTTGTTTGCGACCAGTGCACGGACCAGCACTTACTTGGTCAAGAACTCCGCACCTGGTGGCAAAAACGTGGGCTTCGCCACCTGCAAGGATCTCACGTGCGTGGTGGCGGGATCATCCTGACAGGGCAACCGACTGCGAGTTCTGTGCTCGCCCGATCAAGGAAGGGACTGTCTCGTACTCCCTCGAGACTGCTGACAGTGGTGAGTGTCTTATGTCTATTGTGCATGCTGTATGTTGCCAGTACGTTTTTTGGGGGTTTTCAATTGCCTTTTTTCATACAAACTTACGTCAAAGCGTTTTTTTTTTTTTTGTTACTCATCCATGCTCGTTCTTTCCCCTTCGTGCGTTGCGTCGGCTCCTCTTACACACAGTGCACGCGAACGCGCACATGCACAACTGTTTGCGGGACGTGAACGAAGGAACGGAGGACTCAGCTGTCGCCGTCACCGCTGCACCGAACGACGTGAGTGCTGCTGCTACTGTGGCGCATTTTCGGTGCATGCACACGATTTCTGTGTGTACATGTTTGGGTGACCCCACGTACTCATTTTGCTCGTTTTCGGCTGCCGCTGCTGCTGTGCTGCTGCTGCTGTCAGCGCCACTCCATGAGTGCTGCTGCTGCTGTGCACCTGCTTCTCCTGTGCACTCGCTGCTGCTGTAGTGCTGCTGCGTTGTTGCCGTGCTGTGCACCTGCTGCTGCTGTGCAATTGCTGCTGCTGTATGTATTGCTGCTGCGTTGTTGCCGTGCATCATGCTGGAAGCGTACATATTTTCGGATCCTCAATTCCGTAGCTTTTGCGATGGCGGCATACGAGGGTACATGCTTTTTTTCTTCCTTATTTTCATATCGTTGCTATGCTGCTGCTGCTGCTGCTGCTGCTGCTGCTGCTGCTGCTGCTGCTGCTGCTGCCACCGCTGCTGCCAACGCTGCGGCGATTCGTTGCAGCTTCTGCTGCTGCTAATGCTGTAGCTGCTTCTGCTGCTGCTGCTGCTAATGTGCTGCCGCAATATCCACTGAATGTTCGTATGTACTCGGATTACTGTTTTTCTTGGTCGTTTTTGTACCCAAATGGTTCCTTTTGATACGTGAAAAAATATTTTTGTCGTTTTGCTCCTGCATTTTGCGTACGTACCGCAATTTCTCGTTTTTGGCTTGCTTATTTTCATATATATCGTTGCTATGCTGCTGCTGTGGTGCTGCTGCGTTGTTGCCGTATATCATGCTGCACTTGTGTGTGTACATATTTCGGTATCGTCAATGAAATTCCGTAGGTTTTGCGATTGCGGCATACCAGGGTACGTACTTTTTTTCTTCCTTATTTTCATATCGTTGCTCTGCCGCTGCTGCCAACGCGGATTATTGTTTTTATTGGCCATTTTTGTACCCAAATGGTTTTTTTGATACGTAAAAAAAATATTTTGGTCGTTTTGCTCCTGCATTTTGCGTACGTACTACTTTTTCTCGTATTTCGTATTGTTGCTATATGCTGCTGCTGCGTTGTTGCCGTACAGCATGCGGAGGTGGGTCTATAGTGAGGTACCAAAAATACTTTTCGGACGGCCTCGGGGTACATACTTTTTTTTCTCCCCTCTTTTCATATCGTTGCTACCTGGTATGCTGCTGCTGCCAATGCTGTGGCGATCCGTTGCTGCTTCTGCTGCTGCTGCTGCTGCTCTGCTTTTAGTGCTGCCGCAATATTCACTGAATGTTTGTATGTACTCGGATAATTGTGTTTCCTGGTCGTTTTGTGGCGCTGCTGCGTTGTTGCCGTACATCATGCTGGACATGATTTGTGTGTGTTATTACACTTAAACTTGTGCGTGTGTACATATTTCTGTATCGTCGATGATTTTTTTTGTGGTGCTGCTGCGTTGTTGCCGTACATTATGCTGGATGTGATTTGTGTGTGTACTGTACTACAACACCTGTGTGTCTACATATTTCTGTATCGTCAATGAAATTACGTACTTGCTGCTTCTGCTGCTGCTGCTGCCGTCGTATAGCCAGCGATTTTTTTATTTTATTTTTTCATCATCACTTTTACTTTCCAGCCAACTCGTAGGAGGTTTTACCCTCGACGATCTTCTGGACAAGCCGTGGTCACAGGTGTCGTCCCTTCTCCCCCCCGGTACGTGCCTTTATTTTTTATCGCGCATAGGGTTCAGCATTCCCACTGCTCGTCGATTTGCATCGAATGTACAGCTAACTCACGCTCTCGCGCTTTCCGCTAATCAATTTTATGCAAGAAAAAGTCCCTATGAGCATGCACTCGGTGAGACTCGAACTCACGAAATTGATTTTGATAGGCTCGCGGACCACCTACCAAGCCACCGGGGACGCCGGTATGATTACGTACTGCTGTTGTGCCGCTGTAGAGTAGTACAAATAATGAACTCTGCCCCCCCCCCCCCCCTTCCCCCTCCCCCGCCATTCCCTGCACGCCACTCCCGCCCCGCGCACCCTATATGTTTACTTCGACCAGGCCCGTGGCAAGAGCTACAACTGCCGCCTGACGGACTCTTACCATCAAAGACGGAGACATCATCATCAAGCGCAAAAAGACTCCCTTCCATTTCGCCTGCTTCAGGGCTTCGCGGAATTCCGAAGCAGTACGCCAAGCAGATTGTCGCCATCCAGGACGAACGAAAGGAAACAAATTGTTTCCCACATTTCCCAAAATCACGATTATTTCTTCCTACACATATCCAACGGGTTCAACAGCGAACAGATCCACATTCTGGGCCTCCCGCCTCGTTACTACAGCAGCCTGGAAGACTATTTACATATCATGTCTCATCCAAACTCCTATGCTGGCTACATCGAAATCGCGGCCGCCCAGCAACTATGCAACATTTCCATAACCGTTGTCGTTGCCGGCACTGCTGCTTTCTCTCCTGTCCCAAACCTTCCTTTAAACAACAGCCTGTACGTTGTATATCATCCACATGCCAAGCGCTACTCCACTCTCTCCCCACACTGATGAAATATGTTATTCTTATTATTAGACGAGAATGTCATTCTTACTCTTGCGTCACCCGATCTTACGTTTCACATTACATTCATAAATAAACGCGATTATTACATCCTTCACCGTTTCTTAAACAAATACATTTAGTTTGGTTGGCTTCGGGCTATGTCGCCAATGAATTGCAGTTATATGTACACGAAACGACGGAATACCCACTCCGAAGGAAAGCCTTGTATTATTATACCCATTCGTTCTCCCCGAATCCGGAAAATAAATATTATTATACCCACTTGTATCCCCAAATTACTAATGGCAGAGATTCTATTCGTTGTCCCCCCAACCTTCGAACAAACAATTAATCTTAACGTATCTGTTACTTACTATCCACGCAAGTAACATGTATCTGGTATGTATGTACTATATGTGTATACGTATATTTGTCAAATTTTCGTACTTTTGCCAACTTTTCTCTTCGTCTTCTTGTTCTTTCCACCCGTCGACATCCAGCACAACCAGCCAGTGTCCGTGCCGATTCTTGAATTCCCGAGAGAAACGACACGAATACAAGTAACAAGTTCTGTAGTCACACAGCAGTACATATTTTTCGCCTTCAAATTATTATGCTGGATTTCGAGGTGGAAATACCAGGATACACACGACAAAATCCAGTGCCTGGTATTTGTTACAGGTGTGTCCGTACTGCTGCTGTGATGTCTGTGTTTTTCAAGAGCAGGATATATGATCAGATGATGCCAAGAATATTCACCAACGACGGCGTATAGGTAGTAGGTACAGCAGCAGCAGTAGTAGATGTTCGTTCGTGTTTGTTCAGCACAATGTTTTGTATGATGCATCGCAGATATGACTACTGCAGGTATTGCTGAGGTCGCGCCTCATTACCACCAATCACCAGTAGTCTAACTTAGGGCACTTCCCAAGCTCAGCATCCACGCCGGCCGAGCCAACCTAGATTCTTCCGCTGTTCAAGGAACTGGCTTGTCCACCAAACGAAATTGGAAAGAGCTCTCCGGGGCATTAAAAAAAAAAAAAAAGAGCAAAAAAAAAACGATTTCCTACCACTAGTACGTACGGAAACACCCACTCACTGTTTCTGAACGTTTTATGAATGAATAAGGCCCTCTTGGTTGGTCAGGCACATTTTCGCTGCCAGCGTCGCCGCAGCCTTAGGACCACATTTAAAGATTAGGCTGTGTAGCCTTTTCCCGCTGTTGAAGGTAGTATGATACCAAGTATACTAAACTTATATGTTTCGGAAGTCGAGATACATACGTTCGTGTATCTTGCGATCGGCAATCATCCGCGCGTGGCGGACAAAAACTGGGGTTGGGGTTGGATATAGGCTCGAACCGCAAAGAAAGCTCGTGTACAGCAGCAGCAGTGTACACATCGCGATCTTTGCATTATCTGTCCGCGACGGCGACGGAAGAAGCCTGAGGAGGGAAAAAATAAAAAAAAGAGTCAAAGATTTGTACCCCACAAGGAATCATTATTCTCAGTGAGAATGGAATGCAAGATTCATGCGTATGAATAGTATACGTCAGAAATATGGAAAAACATTGCATCGTAGTTCACAATAATAAATCATACCCTGGGACTTATTACACCAAATACGACTACTAGTATCAACATTAACATATAGTTCACAATAATAAATCATACTTATTTCACCAAATACGACTATTTTAATATCAACATCAACAGTAGTCATTGAAAAAGTTCACTTGAATTTTTAATTCCAACGCAGTTTGTTTCAGTCCTTTTTTGGTGTGATACAAAAGGTCGGTGGTCTTTTGAAAGGAGAGACTGCTGTTTGTTGATGAGCGAAAGACAATAATGGCAACCAACACGTATGTACGAAGATGTCGACAGGAGAAAGTGCGGTGAAGAATGAACACACACACGACAAGGAGGCAGAACGGTTTATTTCTTGTTTATCGCTGTTCACGGCCGACAGATGGATATACCGCTTGCTGTTGACGACATTTAACCTGCCTGCTGTGCTGCTCGTCGTTTTGTTCATATTCAGTATTTTTTATGCACTGCCTCCGCAATTCCACGCGAGTCGACAAGGGAAAAAAAAAAATTGCTGAAGTCTGCTGACGAAAGAAAAAAGACTCGAATCGTGGGAGGAGAATGCTACGTATGTGACGCCGGATCTGAGTCACAACTGTTGATAATAGTACGAACGTATTAAAAGCAGGGAGAGAGGAGAGGACAAGGCAAAAAAATATGAAGAGAAAAGCGAAACAAAAAAAACACAACAAAATTGTGATGAAGCCTTAAACTTCCAAGGAATTCTACGTTTGTTTCGACTGTTCTGTGATGATACGTGGTCTTAAATAAGCGTAAGGGGGGCTGTTCGTGAGCGAACGACAAGCCATCGAGACGAAGCGGAACAGCCTATATATTCTTCTTTTTCAGTGTCCGCAGCCAATTTTCGTTGACGAGACTCCTGCTCCCTGCTGTGCTGCTCTTTCTTTGCCTATCCAATTCCAGGTGGTTGATGCTCCACAAAAACAGACAAACGTAGAAGCGGCCTTCGAGGTATTTCGTCATCCGTCAGCTAGATAGATCCAGAGGCCTCCTCAGCGTCAAAGCCACACGACAACTTTCATTCGTGAGTTATCTGTGTATGCCACACAGACAGAGCAGCTGCTACTGGTACAGAAGGTTAGACTACACTGCACGGTGGGGTCGGGAAGTAGGGGGGACAGGGTCAGAGTGGGTCAGGTTGCCACCCCCGCCATGGTTACCCACATCGTGTTGGATAGGCGACCACGGACGTCCAAAAGGCCTCGGCAGCGTTTCCTGAGCGCCGGAGCAGAAATCAACCACGGTGAGTTCAGGTCTCCGTTATCATCTATACTACATGGAGACTGCTTGCCTGTGCTCGCTGCCGCCTGTGCGTATTGCTGCATCTGTCCAACATACAGCAGAATAAGCAGCTAGCTGTCGAAAACAGGCCAGCAGTATGTACAAGATCGACTTGTAGCACGCAGCTTACAAGCTGAGCTTTGACGAGAACTCGAAATCACATCTACTATGTATCTGCATGTTGTCTAACAATTTTTCTCATCAAGCTCGGAGCGCCTGGTTGCTGTCAGACTACAGCCGTGCTCATCATCATAGTGTTCAGAGTGATACGTGGTCGCGATGCTTGTATGCTCTACTGCCTTTTTTGCTCGCACCGTACGTACGTACGTTAAACACCCACGTTTGTTTCTGCAGATAATAAACTACGGCAGTAAACCGCTGGAATAATTAATAATGTGTTCACCACAGCAGCACAGCAGTATAAATAGGATAGTACCTGGTATGGTATTAATACGGAGGTCCATAGTCTGTAGTTAATAGGACCTATATAGTATTACGGGGTATCATAGCAAATATGACCAAATAATGTTAGTAAAAATAGGTTAAATATATTTATGTTCACCATAGGTTGCTTAAAATACAAAAGTAGTTTTGGTCTGTGGGCCGATAGAAGCACTGCTACTATTAATACTACTGCTGTGCTACTGAACTGCTGTATAGGCGCACGAATAACGAAGAGTGTAACAAGAACATGAATGCTCACTTTTTGGGTGGACCTTGTATAAGAAAAGAGCGGAAAGCGCTATACACAACTTAATCCTGCCACATACAACAACAGCACCTGATCTACCACTCACTGCTGCTGCTTCAGACTGCTCAACGCTGGTGTCACAATCACGCTTCAAGGTACGCTCGGAATTGCTTCGGGTCTCTTAAGACTTGTTGGCGAACCCGTACCACTACTACTACTGTGTGTGTTCTTGACAGTAAACGGCTCCTTCTACCCGTCGACATCCAGCATATATATTTTATGCGGTAGTATGGCCACCCTGAACTTAGTATCGGTCCTCTCTCACATGAAGAGACTTTGGCAAGTCTATGGCCTGCAGCAGTATACCAGGTATAGTAGTAGATTCGAAAATAGTAAGGATGTAGTGCGTAGGCGTAGGCGTTCGATCATCCATCGTGGAAAGTCGAAAATAAATACCGTACCCTTCTTCTGACGTCATCAGGACCTGTGAATATGTCGGCGTCCCCGGTGGCTTGGTAGGTGGTCCGCGTGCATATCAAGATCAATTTCGTGGGTCTCACCGTGTGCATGCTTAGGAACTTTTTCTTGCATAAAAAAATGGTGAGCGGAAAGCGCGAGAGCGTGAGTTAGCTACATTCGATAAAAATCGACGAGCAGAGGGAATGCTGAACCCTATGCGCGACAAAAAATAAAGGCACGTACCGGGGGGGAAAAGAAAGGGACGACACCTGTGACCACAGCTTGTCCAGAAGATCGCTGAGGATAAAACCTCCTACCACGGCGGGTTAGCCTGGAAAGTAAAAGTGACGATGAAAAAAAAAAAAAAACTCGTTCGTCCTCGAAGTATATCGTCGCACACACAGCAGTAAGAAGGTTGTTTTCTGCTTTCAGCTTTCCACAGGGCCGATATTTGTACAGACATGTGTATATTGTTAATAATTATACCTGGTCATGAAACATCTCAATATTTTATAATTTTTGAAATACGTCAGCTGTGAATTCGACTGATTAAATAATTGATACTCAACTTTGCAAGCTGCGTAATACGCCTCGTCTATCATATTCCATTTTTACTAAACTTCGGCAGCCCAAAAAATATTTTTTTCTGTTCAGTGTCAAGAGGTACGTAGTCGGCCATAATTATGGTACGCCGTCCCAGCCTACGTAAGTAAGCGGGGTGGTCTGAACCAGCGAGTCTGAACATTGTTTTAACTCCAAAACGAATACTGCCCTTCGTTGTGTTATGTTGTCTATCTTTTCCTTCTTGCTTCTAGCCTTCTGTTCTTTTTTTTCTGCTTTGATCAGTCGTCTTCCTTTCAAGTTTTTTTGTCTACCAGGCACGAGTATCAGTTTCCTTTCTGCTTCTCTCGTGTTCTTGGTAGCGGAGTGAGTATGTTTGTTTCAAGTTCTTATATTATCCATGTTCTATACCTCTCGCGTAGCTCGCGAGCCTGCAATCTGCAAGAATCTGGGTATTCTGTCGTGCGTTTCCTTTCTTGCTTTCTTGCCTGAACTTGGATTTTCTCTCTCTTCTCTTCAGGATTTTCGATCGATTTCGATTTCGATTTTTCGACGTCGAGTTGTTTTTTCATCCTTGTGTTGTTATTTTCCCCCCCCTAGGCAACTTTCCACTCGATATGATAGTCGTCGGAACCTGTCGTGCGACCACGGACTGCATTGTGTTGTTGTCACCATCAGAGGTCATGCATGCATGCATGTGAGTCAGTCAGTGAGTGAGTGAGTGAGTGAGTAAGTGAGTGAGTGAGAACAACAGCAGCAACGACAACCGCTACTATTACGGGGATCCATAGTTAATAGGACCTATGGTATACATAATAACCTATATATATTTACCTTTTTTTTCTAACAAAATTGGTCCCGTTAACTATGGACCCCCGAAATACTACAAATACCACTATTACGGGGGTCCATAGTTAATAGGACCTATGGTATACATAAAAACCTATATATTTACCTATTTTTACTAACAAAATTTGGTCCCGTTAACTATGGACCCCCGTAATACTACTTTTTTTTTTTTTTTTTTTTAATCAACACTTTTACTTTCCAGCCTAACTCGTAGGAGGTTATACCCTCAGCGATCTTCTGGACAAGCCGTTGTCACAGGTGTCGTCCCTTCTCCCCCCCCGGTACGTGCCTTCAGTTTTTGTCGCGCATAGGGTTCAGCATTCCCACTGCTCGTCGATTTTCATCGAATGTAGCTAACTCACTCTCTGGCGCTTTCCGCTAATCAATTTCTTATGCAAGAAAAAGTTCCTATGAGCATGCACTCGGTTAAACTTGAACCCACGAAATTGTTCTTGACAGGCACGCGGACCACCTACCAAGCCACGGGGGACGCCGGCACTACTGCTGTAGTTATTAATATCAATACTGCCCGTAGCGTTGAGGCCGGGTTCGACTAAAGTTTCCATTATTCACGCACCAGGCATGGCATGTTCGATGGCTAACCTCGAATACTACGATATACCAGATACCAGGACCAGGTGCAAGCCAGCTGCAGCAGCTGTAAGAGTTGGGTCAGCCACAAGAAAGTGTGCACCTCAGACTGGTGATGCCCCCATCGATTCTACCAGGTATGAATTAGAGTTCTTGATTTTTTCCACGGTGTCATCGGCGCATTGAGTTTCGGCCCTCTGATTTTTTTTCTTTTTCCCGAGAGATATATGACCGCTCACACAACCCGAAAAAATACGAAAGCGACCGAGACAAGAAAAATAATATGTTATACCAGGTAAATTTAAATAAAAAGCCGACTCTGAATGCCAGGTGAATTTGCGATTGAAGTGTGTGTGTGTTCTTCACATTAAACCGTTTTCTTTCTTGGTCGACATCCAGCAAGCCCAGTGTCCGTGCTGATTCGAAAGATACGAGCTCTGTGGTCACAGACTACGACACACAGATATAACACACCGTACTGCATTATTAATAATAGCCTACGCAATACCATGCCTTCGCACTAGGTGCGGCCGACACAACATACATACTTACGCCAGCAACCAAGATACACCATAAAGAAAGAGAAGCAACGAAGAAACCAAACAGAAAAGGAGAAGGAGAAGAATCCCAAATAAATTAATAAAATGGGAAACCAAAGCTCAGACACATACCCCGAGCATGAGCCAAAATGGACGTGCAAGGGGGGAGAAACGGGAAGTAGGGGGTTAAATACTGCAGCGCGAAATTTCAACATTGAGCGGGGCATCGCAGAAGTACCATTGTTCCCCATATACATATACTTGATTTGTAGTAGGAATCGAGTTTTGGTAATGCCTCGTGATGCGTGGCGAACTGGGGAAGGAAAAAATCATCGTTTGTTATGGCTAAAGAATTCTGGATTAATTTTTCACTCGAAGACCTCTACCCTTATCGTGCAAAATTCAGTCAAATGCCAAGTATGATAAGAACGACCATTCACTCTGCCAGAAGCCCCGTTCTTATACGCCCTTCTACCTCTTATGGAAGCCCTCCTACGTTTCATGAATCAGGCTAACCCGAACTCTGATGGCCTCACTCCACTCTCTTCGAGGCTATCTGATACTCACCCCATATAGCCAGCCTGACCACTCCAATCGTCTTTCCATGGTATTACCGTTATTCTACGCTTTTGCGAGTGCAACGGAAACGGAGTTTGCCCCGTCCCCTGCCTCCCTCACGTACGTCATAAATGCCCGAGAATTCCACCTTCCTGCGCGCTGGATTCGCAACTCCGAGATTCCTTGCGACGCAAGCTGTGTGCCCCCCCGATTCCTCCTGAGTGCAGTTCGAACTGCATGGGGTCTCTACCGCTGCTACCTACTATGAATCTCAGCACCGCGATCACTTCCGTCCTAGCAAACACTTTCCACCCGACCGGAGTGCTCCTAACGGTCAACGGCGCTTCCGCTGGTAACAAGGGGCATACATCAAGCAGTTGGAGCAGAGTTTCGAACGCCCCCATCGACGCCCCCCCCGACATCTTCTCCTTTACGAGACGCCTGCGCGTGCTGGTGTACCCTGCACTTTTTTGGTCGCACCTCGACGCCAAAACGTCACCTCCACTGCTGTGGCGATCGCTCTGTTCTAAAACGCCACTTGCACTCCCTTGTGAAAGAAAAAAATGTAAATGTATTTCAGCGTCAGACAAAACTCGGCACAAAAGTAAATACGACACGGCGAGTCCTAAGCACATCACGTAACCCACGTCTGCCATGCTCACGACTGTCTGTCGCCCTTCCGCTAGCATTGCCCACGTCAGGGGCAATGTAACTTGTATTTTCTTTTGAGATATACCGTGCGCCCTGGCTATCCCCTTTCCTACTGCGACTATCATGCAATGAGAGAAGGGTAGCTCCCAGTTTACGAACATCTTGTGGAAAAAGTTAATGGCCGCCAAGTACCCTCTGGCGGTCGGTTGCTGGATATTTATGCACGAAACAGCGGGACGTCATGAATTCGAGCAGTTCAGTCAGCCTTGCATTAGGATCGTCAATAGTATGCAACCACGGCCCTTTACCCTGTGCTTGTCTCTCCCCCACCCAGGTGTTCCACTTCGCTACGTAGTTTTTCTGAGTACTCTTCGCGACTGAACCAAGAGCGAGCGTTTCGACCAACATTCGCCACCTTTTCCTTATTTCCTACGTTGTTGTCCCCTGTTCCTGTGAGGCGCGTGCGCGTGCGGCAAGCATACCGTGCGTTGAGCGCGACATGCATTGTAAAAAGCCCGCGAGTCAACCGAGTTCTTCTGCGTTGTTCATCGTGAGGTTCCATAGAATGTGGTCGTGTTTTGTGAAGATGTTCTTTGTCTGGAGCACGACATCGAAATACCCGAACCCCGCCGACCAATGGTTTGATCTTACCACTCGCAGGAATGGGTTAGCTCCCTGACCTTGTCTGCCAGCATACTTCTAGGCCACCGTGAAATGCCATCAGCTAATGTGTGATGCACGCCCGGAACACGTTTTTCAGTGTGTTTTCAACCTCCCGCGAGATCAAGGCGCCCCAGCATTCTCATGAGTAAGCACGTCCTTTTGCCTGTCGCCGCATCGCTTCGACACACCCACGATACGGCAGCCATGTTGTCACCTCGCATCAAAATCGGGTCCCTTGCCGCGTCCGGCCGGTCTCCTACCAATTCGATCATGATCCACGCAGCCACAACTATTCCCAGTAACTCTAACAGGTTAATAGTGATGGTCCCGGTCTCCTGAAGATCGTTTTTTTCCTTTTAAGTTCGGCAGTCATCTCTATGGGCAAGTCGTATCTCCAAAAAAACTTCTTCTCAGCACAGAACCTCTCACCGCCTCGACGCTCGCGTCAGACAGATGGTGCCTTTTGGCGGGTCGTTTTATCGCCGTGTAACAGCGTGCGCTACGCGTCTTTCCTTTTAGTAGAAGGTCGTGATCTGTCGCCTACTTCCAAAACAATAGATCAGCGTGAAACTCTCTGCCAAGCGCTACCGCGTGGTTCTGATTTTTGCTAGCGCTTGAGTCGTGTAGTCCGGTCAGTCGCAACAGCCTCCATACGAAATACCCGCCCGCTCGCACCACGTACGTGAGGTTCCACAGCTTCCCGGTCATGCTGAGAACGTACCTCGCGGTCGCTCGCTTTCTGCTCAAGGGCCACTGATCAAGCAGCAACCTGTTTATAGCGTCGGCCGTTTCGCGCGGGAACGAGATTTTGATTGTGTGGGAGTTGATAGTGAACCCTAACGCGTCAATCGTGGAGTCCCGGTCCATACTCTTTTTCGGGGCTAAGATGGGCGTTACTCCCTCCTCCCCGGACCAAATAAACGTACGTGATCCGAGGCAGGGGAGGCTGACACAATCAGGGTGGTCTTGTCGTCGTCTGAATGTTGACCCTGATTAAGCGATAGTCGTCTACATACACTGTTGTGAAAAGCGGATGAGAAATCTCTCCCCCGCTGTGCGCTCTGATTTTGGCGTCTAGGGGAATCGGCGTGGGTGTGCCTTCTTCCCATCGATCTACCACGTTAACGTGGGCTATCGTGATTTCTTCTTCTTCAAGTAGCTGACTCGACTTGAGTGTGGTGTTGCAGTGCGCGTGTTCGGCCGCGGCCGATATGACACCCCAGAAACCCTACGATCCCGACCATCAATCACAACCAGATCTCCTACTGTGTAGCAAAACTTGTCAGCTTGGTCCGGGTCTACCCGCACGTTCCTAAGGCGTCCGACACGTCGGCCTTACTCATCAGTATCCTCTCTACTGAGAACTTGTTTTCTCAGTGTCACGAGTTCGTCCAGGAACTTGGGCAGCGCGTGGGCGCACAAGCATTGGGGGACCGTGTCAGGGTGGGTGTCGCCGTTGAGTCCACCTTTCTCGACTCTGTAAATCGAACGATAGATCATTTATTATCCTTCCTTACCTTGTGTGTCACTGCGGCCGCCAACGGGGACACTCGTAGATAGGGATTTCGTGCGCAGTTGATTTTTGTATCACTAAGCATTTTGGCGTCTTACGTCTTCGCCGATTTTCTTCCAGGCTGCTGGAAAATGCTCGTTGACACTGGGGCGGTTTCGGTACTGAACTGCGCGCTCTAGATCTACACCCGTCGCTGCTGCGTTCACCAGTACCCCCCCCGTGACTGTCGTGACGAGCTCGTCCACCGCCCCGAACCCTTTCATGTCTCCGAAGCATCGTTGTATGTTTGCGGAGTCTATCAGTGGTGCGACCAAAGATCCTCTTAGTGCTCGACCTACGTCCCCCACGGCTCCTTGCTTATCGCGCATCATGTGTGTGCAGATGTTCGCGAGCGTATAAAGCAGTTCTTCTCTTTCTAGTGCGTCAAGATCATCATTTCCGAGTTTTTCTTTTTCTGCCTGCCATTGTTGTACCATGCATTCTGATCGTGTTCGACTCAGCGACTCCCCGTTAGGAAGCCGTGAGCGTGCTGACTCGCTATTCTCCCGTGCGTCGAGGGCGTCCGCGCTTCCCACCACATCTAACGGGGGGTACTCGCCTCCTGCTGGGAGGGAGGGCTGGTCGGCCATGACGCAGAAGAAAGTCGATCAATTGTCTGGGCCCACTACGAGCTCTCGTTGTTGCCGCAGCGGCCGTAAGACCAAGCAGCTCTCTGGTGGCTAGACGCTTCCGACTGACATCTGATCTCGCCTCATCTCAAGATTCTGCCCAATTTCTTAGAATCGCAAAACGCTTCCACAAACTCCACCTCCTTACGGAAAGTTGTATATCTCTCCTTACATCTTCAGGATTCTGCCTTGGTCGAAAATGACGATCTTTATACGAATTTAGTGGCAAAAAGCTGGTGTAGTTGAGTTTTCGCGGATATCTCGGCGGGATCGAGATGGGGTAAAATAAAGTTAGATTTCTTCGCGTATAATCGGTAATATTCGTTTTTTCACACAAGCCGAAGAAGATGTGTCAATGTTAGTGCTCACCAGGTATGATACGTGTCTAGTAGCCTTTTTTGGCAGTGGATCACGAGATACGATGTTTTTAGGGATATTTTCCCGTTTTTGGGCTGGCCCAGCTCGTACCCATCATGTTAGTAGTTGTATTTTTTTCGCCGGTATCTTCCCCTCCTTCCTCTTGCTCTTTCTTCGCCCGTGCAGCAGTTTGCTGCTGTTTTCTGTTCCTCTTGAGCATGTGTATATACATTACATTTCCTTCTCTTGCAGCCTTCTGAGATCCTTGCGTCATTTGTGTTCTGTGTCGTTCCCCAACGATGTTGTTTCACTGTATGTTTTTCGTTTGTTCTGTCTGGCTTGTGCATTGTGTTCTCGTACCCGGTACGCAAGTCGTTTCACTTGTTTTGCCTTGATTCACGTGCGATTATTCTTTGATATTATCAGTCTCAGTCTGTTACCACATTATTTGTATCGGTATATTTCCAGGGTAAAGAATGCGGACAGACACTGGGTGTACTGAATCAACAAGTTGGGTTAGAAAGAACGTTTTAATGCGAAAACAACACGCGCTACAAAGGTTGAGGTCGAAGATTCGACTCTCCCTGCGTACGTATGGAGTTTGTTCTCTGATAACACGGACTGGCAAGAGCGCCTCGTAGCGTGTGGGTATTATAGTGGGTAGGCACAAATAGACGCGAGTCGAAGAGAAACGAAGTGCTCAACTCTTAGACTCTCACGAGAAAAGTACAAAGCACGCACTCTATTAATAGTTGGGAGGGGAAAAGCCTACTTGGTGACCCCAGGTCTGAGTTACGACTACTATTGATAGGAGGGAGCAGGAGCAAGAAAGACAAACAAAGGTGATACATGGGATGGAGGTATAAAGGAACGTTCTTACATCCATTGTAACTGCATACGTTGAGTTTTATTTCTCGGAAGACACCAACTGCCGATGTCGCCTACGAGTACCGTGAGCAGAAATTCGACATGAGTCGACGAGGAGAGAAAGTGCTGAACCCTTCTTTGCCGCGCACAACTGCAAGGCGCGTGTATACGGTGGGGGGGGGGGGGGGGGGGGGGAGGGTACTATATGACCTCGGATCTGAGTGACGACTAGAGAAGGGGCAGGAGAAAGGGAGAGGCAACTACGAAAGGGGACGGAATAAACAACACTCAAGCACAGACGCATCCACTACCGGGTACACTGTACTGCTGGGTGTGGCACCGCAGAACCCGGAAGAATAACCCGAGGTTAGAGATAGTGTAGCTGACACTGGAAAGTCAGGCAGCAGAATGTTGGCAACTGTCGTCAATTCGTGCGCGTTGGTGGATGGTAAACTAATACACCACAAGCGTCAACCAGACTTCACGTCTGACCTCTTGCCCTACTGGTTGGACCGACTCTAGGTGCGTTTGAATCGGCGGTTGCCTGAAGCGGTCGGTGCCTGTCGGTGACTGTCCCAGGTCTGCTGTGAAAAGGATGAGGTTTGTCGTGATTGGTTGAAGGAAATGACCCCGATACTACTTGTCTACTGATGATATTGAAATTATTATTTGAATTCGACCGGGATGTTTTCGATTTTAGAATTCAACGGCCCAAGTCGTCCGATCTGGCCCAAAATCCGACGACTTGGGTCATCGTATTTTTAATCGGAGAATGGCATGGCCTCTAAATTCAAGCTGTTATCCACGCAGGCAAGCAGCAGCAGACCCATCGATAAGTTTGATGGTGACACAGCTGTACAGTGACATTGCTTCGCGCCCGACGGACAGTCAAGAACAGCGCCCACCTCTCGGTGGATATGTGCTCGTAGACTTCAGCAGCAGACGTCAAGGAGTCAGCGTGCTGTGCTCGGATGCTTCACGGTCTCAAAATGCAAAATACCGAACAAGTTGACTCGAGCGCACTCGGCACGTCTTTCCGCTGCCAGACCAGAAGCAGTCGGCGTAAGCTCGGACGCTTGGGTCCTACGCCCGGTGCAGCGCACTAGGCGCCTCGCCTCTTCGAGGCGCCAGACCACAACAACAGCGGCTGGTCTCGGCGTTATCTCGAATCTCTGCACGCACAATAAATCCGATATTTTCGCGTAGGAAGACTGGTTCGATTTGATAAATCGCGGCTGAAAATGTGTGCGGGTGGAAATCTGAACGGCATTTCAAAACGGCATAAGCCACTTTAAGGTATATGGTCGAGCATGTTGTCGATACTAATGTTTTCGCCGGAAATAAGTCGGACATAGCTTTTTGGGGTATAGACCAGGTGTCGGTGTTGGGGATACATTAGGATTGTCCGAAGCATGTTTCAAGGTTGCGCCGAGTTTTGGGCGTACAAGTGCGTAGTACAGTCATTAATGAATAGCAGTATAAATATATATCGCCTCAAGTGCTGGAACCACAAGGAGGGGGCACATGAACATTCCCCGAATCATTCCTGACTAAAACCCTATCATGCAGTCGAGAGTGGACGAAAAAAAATCAAAACAAAAACGACCCACGTACATGCGCGTCCAAAGATTGTCAGAGTCCGAGTCCGAGCCATAGGGGCTTAGTCATAGACTCGCGAGTCAGAGTCGTTATGGAGTACGGAGCCATTAATAGAAGCGGCTGAAATGACAATAGTTCTCGCAACTACCGAGCCAAGACGGGTCAAACAGAAACACAACTTGTTTTTGCGTATCTTGGTCTCCCTCTAAATAAACCCTAACGATCGTCAGAGTCCGAGTCGCTCAGTGACTGACTCGCGAGTCCGAGTCAGTTTGGAGCACTGAGCCTCAAGGATACACGAAGAAGCTGAAATGACAGAGTCCTCGCGAGTCCCAAGGGCACCTGAATGAAGCTAAAATGACGCGTACTCCCTGATTCTGATGCTCTGAGGACCTTTTTTTTGCTGACGTTCTACGTACTCCCTTGTACTGGTGCTCTGACAACCTTTCTCTTGCTGACATTCTACTTACCCCCTTGTACCGTACTCTGACGAGCTTTCTTTTGCTGACATTCCGTCGTGATTTCCAAGGTCAGAACGAGAAAATGGGTGAGAAATTGCTGCACGAATATAAAAATGTCGCACCATAGACCCACGAAAATAACAAGTATAACAAGAACATAAAAAGCCCACCTATTGGTGACGCTAAAAAAAGCTGATTTAAGACCACGTTATCAGTGGCGAGCACTACTTGTACACTACAGGCACTCTGTCCGTAGCTGTAATGAATGTTTTGATGAAACCGTCGTACATAGTATGCAAAAGGCACTCATCAATATCGAGAGACAGTGATATGTACTACTGAGTCCCTCAACGAAGCAGGATCTTGTTTGTTAGTTTGCGGAAAACCTTTTTTCTCGATCACAACAACTCTATTTGACACGCGGTTTTTCGAGTGGGCGACCAACTACGTAGCAGGGTATTGTTTTTTCTTGGACACTAATGGGAAAATATATATGATCTTTTGAATTTTTTAGGGCCCATATTTATGATCCGTTGAGTTAGGGCCAGATATCCTGTTTTTCCAACAAACAAGAAAACGCTGAATTCCGTCTCAAAGGTGTTAAAATTCGAACTAAAATTCGAACTGAAGAGTGACGCACGTCCATTCCATCGACGGAGCTCGCTCGGCACTAGCAACAGAAACGGAGATATTTGTTTTCGAAACTACTCAATATTGGCGAAGTAGCGACGTTATGAAAGTTTCGGACAGACGGCGCTACTATTAATACCTATTAAAAGTGATTCACCGAACAATGTCCGAATGTTCTGAACGTCACTTCTCCGTCAATATTCATCTATACTATTTTTGGGAAATATGAAAAGGTTGCGTCTATTGATGCCAATGCCAGGGGATGAGCTTCGTCGATGGACCACAACAAATAACCCTGTACAAGTAGACGTGTCATGTTTTTATTCGAATTTTACAACTTTTCCTATAGAAATTCGCTATTTTTCGGCCTGGAATAACACGATTTCTAGCTCTGAACAAGAGAATAACTTTTCCCAACACTTTTTTGTTTTTTCTTTCAATCTATCACTTTCACTTTCCAGCTCAACTCGTGGAGGATTTACCCTTAGCGGTCTTCTTCTGGATGGGCCGTGGTCACAGGTGTCGTCCCTTCTCCCCCCCGGTACATGCCTTCGGTTTTGTCACGCATAGGGTTCAGCATTCCCACTGCTCGTCGATTTTCATCGAATGTAGCTAACTCACGATTTCGCGCTTTACGCTATTTACCTATATGGATGCAAGAAAAACAAGTGCTCAAGAGTATGCACTCGGTGATACTTAACCCACGAAATTGATCTTAGTGGGCACGCGGATCACCTCCCAAGCCACCGGGGACGCCGGCATTCACTGCTGCTTTAGGATAAACTATGCCCCACGTAGTTGATGGGTACCTACTCGAAACAACGGCGTGCCGATTAGTCTAAGAGTTGTTGTCGTCGAGAAAAACGATTTTCCTCCAATCCAAAAAAGTGTGCAGGTTCGCTGACAGGGACCGCTGTTGTTGTCTATGCTCAAGATGGGATAATATCGCAGCAGCACCAGTAGCAAGGTTCTAAGGGTTGCTCAGATTACGTGTATATTATTAATAGTCTGATGCCATAAAAAAACACTTTAATCGAGTGATCTTTGGTGCCCAATTCGTCATTCGACGTATTACGGGGGGCCATAGTAAAGCAGACCTGCGGTAGACACAAAAAAACTATGTGTTTCCCTACTTTTACTAAAACAATATTTGGTCCTATTTACCATGGCCCCCCGTAAATAGCAACTTATAGAGTAGAGTAGAGTGAAACAAACGCTATTACGGGGGACCATGGTAAATAGGACCTACGGTAGACACAAAAACTACATATTTACCTACTTTGACTACTACGGGGGTCCATAGTTAACGGGACCAAATTTTGTTAGTAACAATAGGTAAGTATATAGGTTTTTATGTATACCATAGGTCCTATTAACTATGGACCCCCGTAATAACAATATTTAGTCCTATTTATTATGGTCCCCCGCAGTAGAAAAAAGAAATCCAATTTTTATCTCACGCATATATATTCACAACACGCGCTTCTCCCTACGCCGGGGTGCCGCGCACCGTCTTACTACGTCGGAGGTTGGCACAGTAACAACTAACTCGTGGCTGCGGCGATTCGCGACGGCTCTGCTACTTGTATCCTTGCCGCGATAGTATCGTCCATCCTCGCTCTGTGATACTCGTATCATTTGATACGTACGTCCCATTATGTTATCATGCGAGACGAGACCACCACCGATTTCGGAAGGGACGGGGTCTCCGAAGGCCCCTAAATAACATCTCCACCCTTCTGTACTCGTGCTCAGAGCCTCTACAGCTGACCACCACCATCAGCAGCAGCAGCAGCAGCAGCAGAAAAGTTGCTGCTGGTGGTGGTGGAGGCGGCAGTGGTGATGGTGATGGTTGCTGCTGCCGGTTGTTGCTGCTACTGGTTGTTGTTGTGGTGGCGATGGACATCTATATGTATGTGCTTTTGTTGGCCTGGTTGCCGTTGTCAAATTCTACCAGTTACAAGGTTTCTGCGCTGACGTGCATCGCTTAACTATGAAAGTCATAACTCAGGGTTGTTCCACAACTAAAGGGTTGACTGGTTGCATTCGCTTCGACAACTCAAGCACAAAAAGCCCCCACATTCCACTATCCTTTTGTAAGATCAGACAGGGGGGTATTCCGAAACCAAGCAAATACACCCTACAAATAAAACGTTAAATCCTGAAGAAACCCCTCTCCGCTGGTTGTTTTTTCACTCAACTTGTCTCAATATGTTTATATTTGCATAATTATTGTCGTGTTATTGGTGTGTTTGTTTTTTTTTTGTTGGCCTACTGTTGTTGGAATCCTGCGTGCGTTGTTTCAGTCCCACGCTACAGTACTTCCAAGTAATGCTTTCCAAAAAGGTGGGAGCAGTTCTAAAGCGGTTACTGCAAGAGCTATGGAAATGACGAGCGCGACGTTTTGCCCTTTTACTGGTCAAGCTCAACACGTACATGATACATGATACATGTCAAATGGAAGTACATCCACCAACGCAGTATTAATAGCTTAATGCATGCAGTTAGGAGTTTGACCGCTTCAAGGCTTCTGACATGCTCGTCATTCCTTCCTTTATTGCATCATTGTAGTACATTCTACCTTAGGATTTCGGCTGTTGGTACATCTTGCACGTCCCTATAGCTTGTGTTCCGAGGGCCAGATGGGGCCAAATTATGGGTCGCCGATTTAGGTTTTAGGCGATGGTCAAAACATTCCACACAGCACCCGAAAAGGCACGCAACGTTCGAAGCAATCACACCCAAGGGTGCTGAACACACTCGTACTGGCGCCGTAGGGCAAGATTGGCAGAGATCGCCTTCTCAGCTCAACTATGACGTGAGTGATCTGATTGCATCGAGCAGTGTCATCTTCAGCTGAAATATGGAAAGTATTCCAATAAGCAGGCCTATTATTTGTCCAGGCCTCAGGCAGCATGAACAAATATGTGTATTGTCACCGACGCAGGATGTCACGAAATGAATGGACGCGGATAAGGGGAAAATGGGGACCGCCTGCCCTTAGGCCACTTCTTATGCAGTCCGATTTGGAGTCAGTTGAAAAAGTCCCTTTCAGCACCTTAGCATGAGCTTTTTGCCCCGGAAATGTTAAAAATTGGTCTTTCTCGCCTCATAATGTGTCGCAGTTCTCTCCAAGATCTATCAGGGGGTGTTTCCCGCTTCTCGAGATGCCTGGTTTCAAGAAATCACCGTCTGCACTTTTCCGATCCAACTGAGGTGAATATGATTGCGATCGTGGATCGGATCGAAAAATACATCGAAAAATACGCTTTTTTCGATCCGATTGGGCGTTTGGATCGTATTTGACCGAGTCGACTCGAAAAAGTGCGGTCGGCAATTTCCTGTATCTGGGTGCCTGGAGAAGCGGAATACCCCAAGATAGATCTTGGAGAGAGGTCGGACACATTCTGAGGCGAGAAGGACCAATTTCCAACATTTCCGGGGCAAAAAAAAAACTCATCCGAACGTGCTGAAAGGGACTATTTCAACTGACTCCAGATCCGACTGCATAAGAAGTGGCCTTAAGACCCGAATTTCTTTTTTTTTGTTTTCCAGCATGCTTTTTGGCACGTACAGTATATAGGTACCAGGTAAAATTTTGTCATCGCTCATAAATAGTCTTACCCCTCTCTGCCCCCCCAAAATTTGTCCTCCCATCTGTTTCTCAAGCGTAGGCCTTTTTTTTATTTCCAGCCTCCCACATTCGCTTCAGAACTTCCCCTTTCGATGTGGCCCCACGGCCGTCAGGACGGGGGGGCACCTATTCTCTAGAAATATATACAGCAGCCAGGGCAGGCCTGTACGGGGTTGGTTCGGTGGTTAAGGACTCAAAATGCCGTAAACCTGCGTACATGCGAATTCTTTGATGAACGGCATATGTCGATGAGCCCACGTTGGCGGGGTGAGTACGAAGCAGATGATTGCGTCGTTGCTTACGCCCCAACAGAGCGTACCAAAATGATTGAAGAATCGGCACGGGCACTTGGGTGTGTTGGACGCCAATGGGTAAAGGGACGAACACATACACATCAAGGACACCAAGCTAACACGTATTGTCTGACAAAAAAGGGAAGACTCAGCGGAACAGATCCCAACGAAAGAGAGTTAGTTTGCACTGATGGATGCTAATATACGGACTGGGCAGAGGCTGGGAGGATGCATTGATGATGAAAATAGAGTACTGGGGGATAACACGCCCCATCACACAAATATCAATGGCACACGATTTCTGCCGTTCGCTACCACTTACAAGTTTACTGAACCTCTCTCAGCAGCATGTTTTTCAGCGCACGCAAGAGTGGAACATCGCATACACACAACGGCACCGGCCCGACTGACCGTATGCGGATTGACTACGTCCTAACTCGCTCATCGGTCAGCCTCCGCCACCAGCCAAGACTGGCTCAAACCACAACATCGTATTGTACTTGGAGGTTCGCCTCTCTGGTCATTTTTTTGCATCCTACCGACAAGCAAGAATGACGCCTACAGACCGACCGTTCGACCGGCGAGTGTTTATGTCGGACGGAACGTGTCGTGAACGAGCAGTCTCGAAGGTCGTTTCCACTCTCAACCAACGTTTCCAGCCCCGTAATACTGCTGATATGGTTGCCCTATTCACCACAACCATCATCGATGTGGTAGAGGCAACCGCACCAGCTCCACCACGCCGACAAGGCAAGCGTGAATGGAACGAGTCTGCCGAAACCTCGGCTGCTTCCGAAATGGCATGAGCCGCGAGGGAAGATGCGCGAAGACTCTTTCTTGTTGCGCCCACCCCCGAGATACGACGAGGTGAAATACTCTCAGGATCGTGTGTGCGAATCCGCAGGGAGGTGATTGCTGCAGAAGTACATGCGGGGTTTGAAGAGTACCTCGCCGAAACCAGGAGACCCCTAGCCGATAACGGCCAGCGAGGGTTCTACAAGCACTTGAAGAGTACGGTAGGGTTGGAAAGGGAGGAAGGGAGGAAACGAGCTGTTTATAGGGGACGAGGGTGGGGCGCTGCTAGGAGGTAGATAGTGAGTTCGTGAACGGTAGGTGAGGGTTTTCCACAAACTCTTAAACACGACATTCCTCCCACTATCATCGGTGGGTGAGGGTTTTCCACAAACTCTTGAACACGACATTCCTCCCACTATCATCGACCCAAGGCCACCACGACCACTTGAGCTGTCGCTTGAAGACGAACCATTCTTGAACGAGAAGACGGAATTATATAAGGCCATGCCAAATTGGAAAGCAGTAAAGCCAGACGGCCTCCCGGCCCAAATACTAACCTCGATCGCCCCGAATGCATCCAGTGCTTCCACCACATTGCATGTTGGGATAACGGAAGAAGTCTCCCAACAATGGGAAGATGCGAAGGTCCTTCACAACAAGAAGGGTGCCCAGATTGCAAACACTACAGGTGGATTTCGGTTGCTGTTGACGGAGGCAAAGTGTTTCCTGAAAATCATCGCATCCCACCTTTGGAAATACTGCGAGGATCGGGGCATTCTCCCTAAGGAACGGTGCGGCTTTCGTCCGGCACGATCACCTGTCGACGTGCTGTGCTACAGTAGTCGTGTGACGAATGCAAGAACCCCAACGATAGAGAAGCATTCCCTTGCAAAACGTGCCTTGTTGACCTGCAGAAGGCGTAAGACTCTGACGACAGGGGGCAGCTGTGACAGGCATACAGTAGTACTCACATACTTTGGCGTACCAGCCAAGATGCTTACAGTTATTCGCCAGTTCCTCAACAGAATGCGGGCTTGCGTGCGTACAGCTGATGGCGAGCACTCGTAGTGGTTTCTTGCCATTTCTTGCCATGCAGAGGGTGCGTGAAGGCTGCGCGCTCCCGCGATTGCCGTTCAGCGTGTTCTTCGCTGCTACGATACACGTTGTTCAGGTACGCTTCATCGAGGACGAAGACATCCTAACGGATTTGGTCCACCTCGAGAAGGATGTGCTGGTCGGAAAAGAGATGTCATCCGCATGCGTGTGAAAGACAGTGTAAGGCATGTTGTACGCCCATGACACAAGAATTGCTTCGGACGGCGGCGAGATTCACTAAAACGATGACAGTCATCGTAACTGCCTTCGAAGCATCAGTTCCAACAGTATCGGTCTAAGAGACGGAGACTATGCTACTACGAACACGGGACCAGACATCCCCCGTTTCACCTCTCGTGATCGAAGCAGCTGGCCAGAGGTATAGGCGGATGACCCAGTTAATATACTACGGGGGCCGTGTCGTATGTCCACGAACACGCTGACCTCTTGCGCGAAAACCGAACGACGCATCCGTCAAATGCGGGTATGTCTCAAACAATTCAGCTAGGAGTTGTACGGTACGAAGACGGCCCCGCTCTGTCTGAAAGCCCTGTTGAAGGCTGGGCAATGGAGATCCTGCTGTACGGATGAGTGAAGTGGACTCTCAGTTCGCAGCACAACGCCAGGCTCTGATCGGTGCATCACGAAGTTTTCCTGCGGGTCATTCGCTTACAGCGCCGAAAACGTGCCGGGTACACGACCCTCTTGTACGCGAAGGCCCTCAAGAAAAGAAGATGCGAGACAATCGAAACGACCACCCGTAAACAGTAGATCTTAACTGCGGGGCCCGTGGCGCGGCAACACAACGAGCGATCATCCAGTCGGGTGATGTTCGCGACGATGATCGATGGGGACGGCCGGAAACCGGCGGAGAGTCAAAGACTTGGGGCAGATGACTATTAAATAGTTAAAGACCTCAGGGTGTTTTGAGAGCCATCGAGGGGTCCACGAAACACTGCACGTTGGTTTCTGGAGTTGAGATCGCGGTGCTGAGCGTTGCAGCAAAGAAGGCGGACACGGGGTACCGAATCGTCCTCGAATCAGCCGAACGGTTAACCTTGAAGGCACAAGGATGAGGCGGATCTGAGCAGACAGCGCCACGCATCCGTTGTGCGTGGTGGCCGAAAGGATGGGAAGGGGGCGAGGGGGCGAGGGGGGACACGGCGGTTGACAAAAGCAGGAACGAGACAGCCGACAGGGTAGAGCGAAATTGAACATGCATGGCGTATTAAACATGTTTTCATGATCTCCGTACGTATCACACGCAGCTTGCCAAAATCTTAAAAACTAGCAGGTATGCCGCACGTATCATCGTGCCATACGCAGCTTGCAAATATGAGGTCCGATGAACAGCGGACGACCTTTTTTTAATTCCTCTGTTTCGTGGTCCGTCGTACATTCATCAAGGGCGGGCCCTATCTCTAACGCTGGTGACATCGTCTCCGTCGTTTTCATGAAACAGCACGCCTAGCTCTGCCAAGTCCACCGTAGTTGCGATTAACCGGAAAAGGGCCTTGATATGATCATCGATTGTTTTGGGGCTTTCTGGTTGATTAATCGTGAGTATTTTTACTACGTATCCATGTTGTATGTCGTTTGGTGTGTTCTTCCAAAACGTACATGCAGATTTTCCGTGGCCGTCGTGCTGAAACCCATGCGACATGTTTGCACACTAAAATGCATGCACTTTTGATCCGTACATTATTGTGTAATGGGCAGGCATTGTAAAACCCATAAACGTTTTGGTATGGCGTTTAGTATACTGTTAAGGCTTGTAGTGTACAATACGAAAGGCCATACTACTAAAAAGCAATCAAAGTCAAGGCCCAGTTGATGCGATTATTCATTGAAACAAAACAATCAAGTCTAAAAATCATTACGATAGTAATATCGTTTTAATTCTTCCTTGATACCCAACACTACTTCGTACAATACGGAAAATATGTTTGCAATTTCTATCAATCCTGCACCTTTGTGACTGAACTCAAAGAAAAGTCCAACAACGCAGCAGTCTGATACGCCAGTAGAGCTCATCTTGGTGCTATTTACGCGACATATCAAAGACAGTACGACAACCAGACGACGGCAATGGGGCAGGAGTATAGACGACAAGTAGGCATGCAGAAATCCAGCACGAATGGAGATGGACGAGTGCAGGCAGGGAGTAAGTAGTCGCATAGACCTTTTGCAGAAATCCCGACCAACCCACGCAGCCCCCTATTATTTGTGAACGAATGCGCCACCTACATCCTGCTTAGGAGGTTTGTGATCGGTGGATCCGACCCCCGCAGTGTGCTCGCAAAAATAGATTTTCGAACCGGGAGCTGTTCCATGTGGCAACCACTTGGTTCGCTTTGAAGGTGCGAATGCTCAGCACAGGCCGAGGGTGGTGCGGGAACTCTGATCTCAGGAGAGGTGTGACGTGGACACTCGGCCGGGTACACTTCGCTGAGCTCCGAACGGAACACCACCTATTGTTTTCGTACGGAGTGTTGATTGGCTTCCAGCGCCGACTGCGCATCGATAAAATGATGTTGCTGATCAGAGATCTCAAGACCACACAACACGATCGCGCCGAGACGACCATGCGAAAACGGCGCCTCCTCTTTGCGGGGGAGGACATGCAGAAGTCGCGTAGAGGTAGAGGGAGTACCCAAATCCCGTATAAGCGCATTATACGATAAGGGAGGCTCTTAAATTTGCTGAAGATTCTCATGTGAAAAGCTTTCTACTGCATCTCTCACCCACGCACAGACTTCGATTAAAAAAAATGAAAGTATTATCCGATGAGCATTCTCGTCGCTTAAGAATAGCTTAAGAATAGCTTAAGAATAATCAATCGAATAATAATAAAAACGCACATGTTATTCTAAGGATAAGGCATGCCTCATTGGGTGGGTCGTTAGTTGACGAGCCCCGTCGGTTGTTTATGTTTTTGCCCAATATGGGGTACCGCTGTCGCAGCACGCGTTTCTAAATGGTAGCTCCTGGCATGTCCAGCTCTTAAAACCCTTATGGTACCCAGTGTGTCCAGCTCTTAAAACCCTTAAGGTACCCAATGTGTCCAGCTCTTAAAATCCTTATGGTACCCAATGATCTGCCTGCGATAAAGCAACTGGACGCGCAACCTTTTTATCATTCCGTCGTAGGCCAGGCATACGGGGGCGCCTCAAGACTTGTTCGGTGCAAACACGGCTAAGCCTAACTCTCAACTCCACTGCAACCAATCAACCAAGATATGGGGCTGGTCCTCCTCGTTTACAGTAGAGCACAGCAGTGTGTGTTAGCAATGGTGGGAAATAGACGGTGAACTCTACTCGGGCCCTGCAAAGCACAAATGGTAAAAGAATATAAGAGCACGAGACCTACACTAAGGTATGCATGAGATGCGATTGGGTGTCCAAAGGCCTTGCGGCTACCGGAAGTTCCTCAGCCGAGGAAACTGCCCAACTTCCTTTGAATTCCCAACTGTATTTTCCGACGTATTTCGTGATACGCCACGCCAGTGCAACAACTACTATACGACGTGGGGTTGCGAATAAAGTGGCCTGTAAGTTTCCTTGCGGGTGAGGCATAGCGATGCTCGCTCGGGTAATCTGTCACAAAATGACAAAACAGGTAGCTCTCCCTAATCTACCATGGGCGCGACGCACAAACGACAATTTGGGTAGACGTATATACTGAGCGGAGTATACCTCATCACTTATTCGACACTTGTGGTTAAGAGTGCACGGTACGAGTATATACAAACCCTAAGCCTTGGCCCCAACTCAACCAACCATTGCTTAAGTGTTATGTTGTGGTCCTCTTCACCCTTGTGCAAGACATCGCGAGGGAAACTCGCCACCTATTCGACACCACACTGTATACGCGACGAAGATGGGCTTATCCTGAGACGCTGATTAATCGGCTTTTTAGGGGTATGGTCAAGGCCAGGGTTCATATGGTTTGTGTCGTACACCGTAGTGACCCTCAAGCCCTACCCAGTACCTAATATTCTGGGTAGTTCCTCCGTTGAGGGGACCAAGTCAGTCAGAAGGAAGCGGGTCGAGGGGGCCTGTCATTCACAGCGAACTGCGGGGTGACGGGACCTGCCCGTCAGACGAACAAATTTGGGACCGAAATACCCTCCACACAATTACCGTCGCATGACTCCAGTGAACGAAACACGAGCGGCTAACACCCCGGGTGATACTCGAGACGGTGGCCGGTGGAGACGGATCCGAGACGAGGCCGACCGGGAAAATAACTGAACTTAACGGCTAGTGGACGACACATCCATGTTGCGAGTTTGGAGATCCCCGAGTCAGGGGATCTCCTTTGCTTTACGGGACCCCCAACAGGCTTAGGGGACCCCTAACTCGAAGTATCCCCTAACTTGCAACACACCCTAACCCTATAGATGGTGTTTCTAGCCCATGAACAAGACACGAAAAGCACCCCTTTGTAGCTAGGCGTAGAGACGGTCGGTGCTGTGGCCCACGGCGGCTTAGAGGACGGGCGCAATTGTGATACCGAGGGATTGTCGGGGCGGCGGATCGTTTGGTGGGGAGATGGTACCAGCAGGAGCCGAAAAGGAGCTGGCTACGCCTCGCGGTATCGAACATCAAGAGTGGCGGCAAGGGGCAACGGGAGGGGGGGGGGGGGTACTCATTTGTTGTTTACCTTAGTCATTTGACCATTGACCGAAGATCCCTTTCGAGACGGAGCACCGTTGCTACTCCTAGTAGAGTCACCTTCAACGATTGGGCGCTCACAACATTGTTTCCATATATATTACATAGAACTGTTTTGCTAATCTCATCCCCTTCCTGTTTGGGAATTGTTTTGCTACGTCTCGAAAGGGATGCGTGGTCAATGGTGAAATGACTAAGGCAAGCAACAAATGACCCCCCCCCCCCCCCCCCCCCCCCCCCCCCCCCCCCCCCGCTCCTGTTTGGCCGCCTGTGGCCACCATCTATCTTCTAGGATAGCGATCCTTTTCTCGTTGCCATCTAGGGTATCAAAGTCCTCCATGTAAAATTCGTCTATTTCCCCCATCTCCTTTTCCAACACACCTCGCTCGTCCTTGTATATTTCACATTCTCCTACATGTGAGTTCTACTCTCTATTGCTTTGCCACACGGGCACATCTGTGCGTCTACTTCCTCCTCCCGGCTATTGGTATATCTCTTTCTTCTTTCTGGCAGGTCCAGGTCACCCACACGAAAGCGCTGTTTCAGCGTTTTCGCGAAGTCCGATGGGCCGTGCAGATGTATTTTCATTCCTATTCCTTCCCTCGATCCCCTGTATATCTCCAAGTGTTTTTTCCGATTTCACCTTGTTTCTTAGTGCTGGCCTTTCCCTTCTTTCTATCCTTTCTTATACTTCTGCCTTGTACCTCTGAAACTTTCCGGCGGACATCACTTCTTCTTGGTTTCGCCCTATATCCTTCCATACTTTCTAAAATATGCCATCCCACCATATTTCAGCCCGCCCTTTTGTTACTTTCTCCCATACAGCTCTTATCAACTATGCCTGGCAACCTCTTTTTTGGCATGTTCCTTACTTTATATTGCCATTTCAACTTTCTCGTGTCTATATTCGTCTTGAGTGGGTGCATTGTCAGTTCTGCTCTTAATACTGTATTACCACTTGAGATTTTTTAGCTGCTGTCATCTGTACTGTTTCCAACTGTTTTACGAGTTTCGCATTCCCTTCCCATACTTCTCCTGTATATTCTAGCTTTGGTTCTATCACATTTATCAGGATATATCCCTTAATCCTAGTGTCACGGTGTGAGTCTGTTAGGATCGATCGCATCCATCTTGCCTACGTCTGCGTTACTCTTTCCTATTACTTTTGCTATACCTCTATGTGTATCCCAAGAGCAGTCTTTTGATATCTCTACGCCAAGGTACGTATACTGGAATTTATCGGATTCACCTTATCTCCGTTGCAAACAACTACTGCGCATTCCTTGACGTTGGCTGCCACCCTCCTTTTCCTAGTGTATTCTAGCGCCTTCTCTATTTGTTTCTGCAATCCTTCGGGTGTTTCTGGTATCCCTACGAAGTCGTCCGCAAACAAACATCAATCCCGACCCCGTGTATTTACCTACCGTGCCTTGCTCCCTACCTTGCTCCCTCGACTGATACGATCAGATCCATAATATAGATGACTTGAATAGGTTAGGCGACAACGTACATTCCTGTGCAACTCCTTGTAAAATTTCAACATGCTTCGATATTTCCCCGTCCAGCATCACAGCACTTCTTGCACATTCCGTCGTATTTTTCATCATTCTGCACATCTTTCCTCTGATTCCTATTTCCCACAGTTTTTTCCACAACCCATTTCTCCACACTCTGCCGTAGGCTTTCTGTACATCTAGAAAGAAACAGTGCGTTGTTTGTCCCGCGTCTTTCCTTCCTTGGATTAACTTACCTAAGGTGTGCACATGGTCTACGCAGGTACGGTTTGGCCTAAACCCTGCTCGCCCTTCGCTTATTTTGTTTTCCTTCTCCATCATCGTTCTCATTATATCGTTCAAAATCTTACAAAATGTTTAGCCTACTGTGCTCAGTAGAGACATCCCTCTAAAGTTCCCCGGGTCGGCCTTATCTCCTTTCTTGAATGAGTTTACTACTACTCCTTCTCTCTACCTCCTAGGTGCGTACTCGTTTTTTTTCCATATCCAGTTATACAACATAACCATCATGGCAAGCATGATTTCTTCCCCGCACTTCATAAATTCATTCACTATTATTAAAGTACGTTGAGTTTTATTTAGGAGAGTTTTTTTTTTCCCATACTTGCATGTTTTTTTCGCGCGAATTTTTAATCTTCCAGATTTTCCTGATTTTTTTTTTCCAAATGCGTGAAATTCAACGAACATGATTTTTTTGCTTGTGGAGAATTTCAGGAATAGTGACATAACGCCTCCGTGTATTGATATATATATCTAACAGGATATTTTCGGACTTCAGGATGAAAGATTACTTCAGGATGAAATGCGAAAAAAATGGAAATTTGTGAAAAAATACCAAGAAAGCCAACTTTTTTTTTTTCGTTTCTGGGGTGGGTAGATATCACCACAAGGCACCACCTCACGATTTTTTGGGGTCCAAGGAACCAGCGTCGCCGCTCACTGTCGCAAACGGGTTTTCACATATTTCTGCCGTTCTCGGTGCGGGTAAGAATTCGAGTTTTCGTTTTTGCGGTGGTGAGAGGCGATGCGAGATCGTATGACACCAAAAATTCGCAAGGTGGTGCTTTGTGGTGACCTCTACCCACCCTAGAAAAAGGAAGACCAAAACATGTTCCTTGGTATCTTTTCATCGATTTCTATATTTTTACGTTTCATCCTGAAGTAATCTTTCATCCTTAAGTCCGAAAATATCCTGTTATCTCCAGTTATTTCCGAACTTTGGACATTTTGGAAATAAACTCTCCGATAAAAATGAACCTTACTTAGATATTTATCCTATTAATAATAATAGGACACCTCGGGAATTCAGACCAGTTGATTTGTTTTATTGCCTATCTACATGTGCGGAGTCGTAAGGCATTTCCGTGGTCATGGCTACTAACTGCTGTAGAGTGCGTACCTCCTACGACCGATCTATGACTTATGCGTGGTTGGTGCGGGATGTCGTGATAAGGATACTCGTACGTGCTCCACAATCAGAAAAAAACAACTTGTTGACTACGGACAGTTTTACAGTAGTATATCAATGTTTTTACTCTGACTGCAGCAGAGCCACGACGTACATCAGATTCTCATTGATTGCTGCACAGCTATTGACAACAAAGCCAGCGACAGCAACCGACCTCCCGTGGCTCATACCTGTACACATTACATACGAGATACCAGGAGGTATATGTAAACATAGATAGCTTCAATCTTTGTGGTACCAGGTACCATTCAGTACAACGATGTCTTCCTGTGAGTCCGGCGAAAGCTGCGCCATACGTTGATCACGCGTGGTGCATACTTGCATGTCAACCTCGCGAAAGGTACAGGATGCAGGGCGGTGCCGCCCCCAGCCTGAGCCTGAGCAATAAAAGAGAGGGTCAACACAACGATGACTATATATAGCTATACTTACAAGACGGTGTTCGATCCATACTACTCGTGATCACTCTGCCTACCACGGAGACTACTTGCGGTACGAACTCGTACGCGTCCTTCTTTTATACCTGGTACCAGGTATTGAATTGATCTCGCCTTTTTTTCCAGTGTTAAATTATTTTACAGCCAGTAGACAAGCAACCACATGCAAGAGCAGGGAGAAGGAGTAGGTAACGCGGCGCAACCAGTACCGATTCGTTGTGTATCTCCCACCGATCAACCTCTAAATATGCCAACTGCCAACGGCCAACGCACAGCCTCGTATCTATCGATCCCCTCCTCTCGTACGACTCCAGAGCTCACAATGGCTCTCAGCTGCCGCTGTGGGTAGGATAGCCGCCTACGGTATAGTCAATATTGGGATGGATTGTGAGGGCTGTGCCGCTTGTATAGTACCAGGTACGATTGCCACGCGAGGCCTGCGCACTCTGGGCAGACACGGGTGACATCTACGTATGATATCGTAGAGCTTATCATATTGATGTCAATGATAGATACCACTTTGCACGGAAATGTAAGTAACGTTTAGACTTCGTATTAATATATGAATAATCCTTATATTTCCGTTCAAAATATTGTTGAATACCAGGTACCAGGTATTGGATAACGGTTATGTGGATGTGTGGAGAGGTGTTACAAACAGCAAGGTATTGTACACCCAAGGTGGTTCGAGGGGAGTGCTGCGTACGAGCAGCCGCCTTCTCGTCTTGCTCGCTCAACGCCAGTTCCTTTACCGCGGCCAAGTGACTGAACTGGTGAGCACAAAGCCGTCCTACAGCAACAGCAACACCCTCCACCCAGTATCTCTGACCCAACAACTGCTCTTCTATACCGAGCAAACCAAAAAAGCGGATAAGACGTACGTATAGTACCTGGTACCTGGCACCTAGTATATGAGACCAGGCACCAGGTACCCGATACGACAAGATGCGGAAAATCTGTAAGTTCGTATAACGAGGGAAGCTCGTCTCACTAGAGCCACGATGGTTTCCAGGATAGCCTACGATAGCTGCCACCCTATGATACCCACAGACGATACATCCCGGGCGCACCCTTGCAAGAAAATGGCTGTACTTCATACTGCTGCGACGCTTCTGTAGGCGCCGACCGCATGTCTCCTCAATCTTTGAATCAGCTGACATGAAGCGAAACATACATCGAACAGAGCAGACCTCCTGCCATGATCTAAATACTTAGCTTCTTCAGGGCACCTTCAAACCTGTGATCTCCATGATCTGCATGGTCTGCTGCTGTGCTCGCAGACCCTGTTTGTTTCCTGGCAGACCCTGTTTGTTTTCCTGGCGGCATAAACATGACATGGCTCAAGTACGGACATGCTCGTCGGGTGGGGTCTTTTTTTTTCTTTTCTTTTTTATCCATCACTTTTACTTCCCAGCCCACTCGTAGGAGGTTTTACCCTCGACGATCTTCTGGACAAGCCGTGGTCACAGGTGTCGTCCCTTCTCCCCCCCTGTACGTGCCTTTATTTTTTGTCGCGCATAGGGTTCAGCATTCTCACTGCTCGTCGATTTTCATCGAATGTAGCCAACTCACGCTTTCGCGCTTTCCGCTTATCAATTTTTTTATGCAAGAAAAAGTCCCTATGAGCATGCACTCGGTGGGACTTGAACCCACGAAATTGATCTTGACAGGCACGCGGACCACCTACCAAGCCACCGGGGACGCCGGTCTGCATTCTATAAACTACAGCAGTATGCACAGTACTATTAGTACAAGTATGGCTCTTTGCTCAACATATCCCAACAGCTATATATACTGTAGATCGTGCTATCGTCTCCCCCGCATAAATCGAAATATCCAACACGCATGACGGCGTACCCCTCGTGGGCGAATTACGAAGCTGGTTGTCACGACAATGGGTACATTATTTCTTGCCTACAACAGTACAGGCCCACCAACAAGAAACACCTGCGACCTCGTATTAATAGTATGAGCAAGCCTCAAGGTCCGGCCTTGTATTATCTTGATTCAATGAACATAGACTGCTATATACCCTGGCAGGACTAAGTGAAGCGCTCGCCGCTGAGCACATTTTCTAGTTCCACCTTTTTCAGTGTTCGCCAGAAAGCAAGTATTGTGCCCTCATCATACACCAGGTAGGCTCTTCCATATTCGTGGGCCTACGAGTATACATACTGTATGCCGCGTTTCACTGGTGTCCTGCTGCTGCCGTCGTGGCCCTTCACGCTTTCTTGCGTCTTTCAGGCCTGACGACGGCGAAGAGCTCGCGGCTCCACGGTCGACGCAGCGTGGGTAGGCGTTTCATGCCGCACTTAGGGGCTAAGGCGCTGCTCTTGCTCGCCTTTCTCAGACATGCCTTGGGGTGGCGGGAGTGTGAGATAGACCCCGCGGATGAATGGGTTGTGAGCGAGCCGGACAGCGTGGCCAAGCACATGTTCATGGAGTACGAGCGACGGTATACCTGCTCAGATCTTCTCGGTGAGTCGACAGCAGAGAGATATCACCGCCCTCGCGCGCCTGACCAGATCAGCCTGATGTATGGGGAGCTGCCGAAGCCGGCTTAGTTTAGTGTGACGAAATGCTGTTTTCGATGTTGCTGACGTCATGTTGCCTCTCTGAAAATTCTTCAAGGATGAATTGACTGTTGTTCAGCGGTAGTTCTTTTGTCGTATTTTACTACTGTAACGAAATGTTATTGCTGCCATATGTTTGTTGTTGCGTGTTATTTTACACGCCGATCTGCGCGCCAGGAGCCGTGTCCGCGGCGAGCTACCGTTTCAAATCCAAGTGTATGGCCAAGACGTTCGCGATGGCGGACATAGAGTCGGTGAGACTTTGGGCGGCGTGTCTGTCAGTACTGTCGTAGTTGTATATCAATGGTACATCCTTCGTTGGCTACAGTAGGTGATGCCGGCATACTGTAGGCGGCTCACTCGCTGGAGTCATTCCAAGCCACCGCATTCCGAGCCGGCCTAACCAACCTAGAGTTGATCACTGGCGTAGGTTCAGTTTTAGGGGTCGGGTCGGAGGTTCTGCTTTAGGTGCCCAGCACAAAACCTCCGTGAATAGACCTACTGTCAGTAATATATATTATGAAGTCGTTTGGGCTGATCAGGGTGTTACTTGCCCAGTCACTTGCCAAGTGGCTGCTTTTTTCTTTAGCTTTGAAGAGTTTTTTCTCTTCGTTCTTGCCCGGTGACTACGTACCGAGTAACTGGCAGGAGGAACGAACGCCTGTTGTGTTGTCCCTTTTCGGCTTGCGACACCCAACGGGATTTCAAGTCATTGAACCACAATTCCGAAGGGAAAATCATGCAATAGGGGCATTCTACGATAGGGGTTCACTCTTCTTTTTCCGAGGCTCATCTCTCGACCTTGAGGAGCTCCATGCCTCACCCGAAAACTGACTCTACCTAAAATCAAAATGCATCCCGATGAATAATTGCATGCCCCAAGCATACAAATACGTGATTTTTCTAAAAAGGATTTGCATTCGGACGATTTCGGGTTAAGGAGCCCAGCCATTCAGAAAACATTTTAGCGGAAATGTGCTACCTCGATCGTAGAACGCGCCAATATCTATCAACGTGTGTCCACGTCTTGTTTACATGTATATATATGCAGATTCACTCGATGTCGAAACGTGATACCCGGGTATGATCACGGCTGACGGTTATGTTTTCCTTGTCCGACCAAGCGCCTCTACTCTAGTCTGTTCTATTTTCTTCCTGCTGCCGTGAAATGCAGGGCACGGTATCGATGTCCTTGCTTGCTCACACCACGCGCAGGCTTTTAACCCCACAAAACGTGGAGCGTTCTCTCTTGTTTCCAGCTATATGTGGTATCCTTCCTCTCCCCCAATGCACGCGCCCATGTTCTCGAAATCCTCATTGTCTTCGTTTTGACGGACGGGTTTGACGGACGGTTTGACGGACGGCGACAGTGCCTGAAGGGGAGACGGGTCATCTTCCTGGGAGACTCTCTGAGCAACCAGCAGGGGGACTCGCTGCTGGGGATGCTGAACTGGCACCCGAGCTTCCTTACTCTTGGAGACCCGCAAAACAAGAAGGTGAGGGTGTAACTGGCAACCCTACGATGCGCATGTCTCAAACGATTTGCGACGTCAAATTGACCATCTCGTTGCTTACTTGAATCATAAAATATAGAGAGGGAAATTAACGACTAAAAGCGACGATCACAGCAACAGCCACTGAGTGGTGAGTAAGTGTTGACATATGCAAAGTTGGTGTCCGAGTTACAATGATTGAATTCAAGGAGTCGGACGGCCCGGCACGGGCGCGCTATGACCCTTGCCCGTATTGGGCACGATCGATGACACCAAGCTCACTATTTTTTTCGTCGCTATCCTTTAAGTCCCGCGAAAGGAGTCCTGAAAGGGTTGTAGCCTCCGGGCCTACAGTAGAGCCGCTACTACCCCCTTCAACGCAAACCTTGCGTTATTCAAAAAAGGCACCTCCAATGTGCGCTAGCAGGGGGTGACATGGGTAACAGCAGTCGTACACATGTGTGCTTCGACTTCTCTACGTGCCCTCCGACTGCTGTCTCGGCGGGGTTTCCCCACCCCCTGCATCTCCTCTGCACCGATAATATTCTATTGTACCATGAAACAATCATCCATCCGTGACGCGTGTGGTGATATAGAGCATCACCATCCCAAAATGGAGGTTGAGAAGGCGCCTACTGGTAGATCCATGAGCCGATGAACACTCCCTTGACGTATTTTGGATAATGAATAAAATTATTCAACACAAGTTGCGATACCGCTTAATCCCTCCGTCGAGGAGTGTGTTGCACTAATAGTCAGTTATATAGGTTTTAGACACTAATAGTCAGTTATATAGGTTTTGGCCAATAGGTGCTACATCTATCCTAGCACGCGCCTCATCCCCCCCGCCCCCCTCCACGGCGCGATTTTGTTGCTGTCTCGCCTCATGACGCTGCCTTGGGCAGTTCGACGACCTCCCCAACGGGGGACAAGTCCCGACTCTTCTAGAATGCTGGAGGGACCTGAAAAACTACTCGGGTCGGGCGGAGCGATGCTATGATCTCGTCGGAAGCGACTTCCCTCACTCAGGAGACCGTCGCCTCAATTTCACGGTGACTACCCACAGCATGAGCACATCGTGACGCAGGGGGTGTCGCTTTTTGGGGGCCAAATCCTTTCCCACTTTCCTGATGGGGTTTCTCAAATTCGCGAGGAACGTCTATCCGATTTGGTTTGAGCCCGATGTTGTGTTTTTTTCCACCGTATACAGTACCGTTCGTTTTGATATACCTTCAGCAGTCCGTAAGATCGGTTGTGTGCCGGGCTTAACTTTCCTTTTGTTCTAAGAATTCGGTTGTTGGGTGGGATGTACAGTAGTGCTCCTTATGGTACTGCAGTGCCGTTTCGGGGACAAACCACTCAAATTCCAACTTTGTCCCCAGACCGGGACTGCAGTACTACAAGCGCTAAGGGAGGGAGGAGCCTCGGCCTTGTATGGAGTGCTAACTCTCACCGCAGCACGCCCCTCGTGTTATTGGTCAAGGTTCATCGTACGTTTGATTAAACCTTAGCCTTCCGTATGCGCGCTGTGTATAAAGTCGACACGAAAGTTGTTCCTGTGTGTAAAAGCCCTTCCTTGTACGATTAGTTACGAGGTTTTAGTTTCGCGCAGGCTGGCCCTTCCGTTTACGACCACGTTTTTGGTCGCAAGATACAGTCGCTTCGGTATTGTGCACTGATTCCAACGGTTGCAGAAGTTGCAGACACCACGGAAGGAAGGTCGGAAAAGATTTTGTAATTTTGGCATTGGCTTTATCCGCAAGGAGTGTGGGTTGCGTTCCGTTTCATGTCGACACATTTGCTCTGGTGCTCCGATATGTGGTAGCCGCCTGCTACGATTTCACGAAAAAGCAACGAGCGGAATATACTGGCTGCGGCTGCCCATTATATCGCTTGCTACTAGGCGTGGAGTCACAGCTGCATGCTACACGCAAAGGGCCCGGTTTTTGTTTCTGAAGCTTGACTCAATGGATCCTTCGCCCTCACGAAGAACAGCAAAAGCACTCACAGTAGATAAATTGTACACAGCAACACAAAGCGTCCATAGATAGGCAAGAACAATCCACACGGTCGTTTTTCCATTGTTCCATCCTCTCCTTGGTGTAGCAGTGTCAGGGAGTGAACGCTCTTCTAATTCTAATTCCAATGCCGGAAACGACAGGAACAAGGGGGTGGGAGTACAGTAGCGGCATTGGCATCAATATCAATGTGTACACCAATTGAAGTAGAGAGAGGTTAAAAGCAGGAAGCAATTGCAAAAGAGCGGAGTTTTCGTTCGTGCGTAGGTTTCATTTTTTCATTTCGAATCTCCTTTTTTTTCTTTGTTGGGTCGGAAAATGTTTCTGGGTGGCCAGCGTTGAAGTTCACGCCGCACATTGGCGCATGGGAAATGCAGCAATGGTAATATTGCGGGGGGCTATAGTAGATGGGACCAAATGGTGTTCGAAAAAAAAAGGAAATATAAAGGTTTTGGTGTGTACCTTAGGTCCTATTTACTATGGCCCTCCGTTATAGCAATATGTACGAGTAGCATTCACGGCAAGACGATACGTATACGCTACACTACTAGGCAAATAGAATCCACATGAACCCAACGCCGAACTCGCGAGGTCACTGTGCCTCCTCTTGTGTTTCATTGCAGGTGGTGGACCCTCGGGAATTCGTCCAAAAAAAGCAACGAAGTGGAGACTCTAGTAGTACAAACAGCTTCGACATCGGCCAGCGCCGGTCCCTGCGAGGAGTAAGCTTACATGTATGGCAAGCTAAAATGGACCATGGGGAGAAGAAAGAGGAGGAGGCGAAGGAGGAGGAGGAGGAGGAGGAGGAGGAGGAGAAGGAGGAGAAGGTTGACAAGGAGGACGAAACTTCGGTGCATATGCGGATGTACCCAGTTCCAAGAGTATACAACTGGTGAGTGCCGAACCAATTATAGCGTACGTACAGTTACTGTAGCTTTACGTATGTACAGTAGATATAACGATTAACTTAGGTTTCCCTGTCGGTCCGGCACGATTTTATCAACTAGCTCGCGGACTTGCTCTGCGTGCGAGTAACTTTCTGCTAGCTCTTACAACAACGTTTTTTTTTTCTCGCGTTTCCTATTCGGGTGACATCTGATTAGCGCAATGATACACTGTGTGTACTCATTGTTCACCGTCCCATTTGCTTTCTAGCACAGTTCGACGCGTGTAGACGAGGGAATACACTGCTGAGTCCCTCAGCAGACGAGAGGGGGGATGCCGGCTATATGGCCTCGACAACGAAAAATACTCCACACCTCGGTACAGATCATTCCCACTTGATTGATCTGGAACATTCGGGCGGGTAGATCCCTGGTCTGCATGATCTAGCTCGCGTTGTCGGGTGGAAGCCATAACATCTGCGTGACCTAGAAGATATATCTCACTTGAATATATATGTTCTACCGGTACAAATATAGTGTGTTTACATAGATCCCGCACAGCACGTCAGAACGTCACGTCAGGTTAGGATCTAGATGATCTAGATGATCTATTAATAATTGACCTGGTCGATCTAGAATATCTACTGCTGCAGGTCGTGATCTGCCTGTCCGAGGTGTTTGTGAAACCCAAGTAGATACCCAACGATGTTAGGTATAGTTGTTGATATTAATAGTCGGTTGAGGAGCCTCATCAGTCAGAACAGTATTTGTCAAAGAGCACTACAGCAGTACGTTCCCCTAACGTAACAAAAGACGTCTGGCGGGGGGGAGGGAGGGAACAGATCTCACTCGGCCTGCAACGAAACAGGTTGCCCTTGCTGGAACAAGCTGGCTTCCCGCGACTTTTAGGGCGGGACGATCTCTCTTGGGCCCTAACAGCACGAGAGCCCCTCCGACGTGTGTTCGCGATCAAGCTCGAGGCGCACTACTTGCTGTATCCCATGCGTGCGTGAAAACTCTGCTGTTGACCTTGCTGAAAGCGTTTTGTTTTCTGTCACGTTGTAAGGGTGGAGAAATCTCTCTCGGACTTCAATGAAACGAGGGCCTCCGACGTGTTCGTGATCAATTTCGGGGCGCACTATCACGACAACGCAGAGGGGAACGCCAAGTTCAAGTTCGATACCGCCCAAGTGCTGGATGACATGGCCCGGTTCGGTGATAAGGCGACTATGGTTTGGAGGTGAGCCAGCATTAACTGCCAGCCGCAGTAGACTGTCCGAGAACAGCAGTATACATCGGATGAGCACCGTATCTTTTCGGGTATCTGGTGATTCGGCTAGCATCATTGGCCATTGCTGTGCTAACTGCGGTAAAACCAAGCGCTTGACGACTCGGCCCGGTTCGGTGAAGCTGCGGCTATGGTTTGGAGGTAAGCCACAGCTGACCGTCAACCTTCCAGCTATACCTGCCAGGGCGAACAGCAGCAAAACCTCGGATAGGCACTGTATTTCGGCGCATTGCCTGCGTTGTCTGTTTAAATTTTCTAGATGTCTGCCGCGATGGACAGCAGTATCAACCGGAGAGGCCCCGCAGTTGCAAGTATGCTAGCCGCCAGTTCCCAGCTATACGTAGCTGTCGGCGAACATCGAAACGAACCGGATGAGTGCCGGTATTTTCTACGAAGTTAACCTGTGGCAGGGGTACTGCTGTAGATTTTCTAGGTCGTGATCTGTCTCCCATGGCGCACTCTGTTTCTCGCCCGTCGTCGGTGGCAGAGAGATCGCGCCGACGCATTTTCCATCGGAGAACGGTTCGTACGACAGCTTCGCGCGTCTGTCAGAGAGCAAGCAACGCGGGGCTTGCTGCACGGGAACTCCGCCCCCTGTGTTGGATCGAAATTTGGTGAGTTTTTTTTTCTGTACAACAGGAGGAGTACCGGCCCTCATGATGAGATAGATGCCCACCGAGATGCCGGTCCAGACTACAGTGTTGATACTAACTGTAGACTTTTATTACGGGAGTCCATAGTTAATAGGACCAATGGCTTACATAAAAACCTATATATTTGTCTATTTTTACTGACAACATTTGGTCCCGTTTACTATGGCCCCCGGTAGTATCTATTGTAGACGTTTACAACATCGGGTACATCTTCGATTTATCAGTTCACGATTTCGATGCGTCAGGGCCCAAATAAATATATTCCTGGTACCTGGTATGTATGATGTATGAATAACTCATGTATTTCTTACAAAACGGGTGCACGTCTCGGACAGTCCGTCGATTCTCGCTTCATGATATCGATTTTTTCAGACCAGATGATCTGTATGATCTGTACGACCTATATATAGCATCATCACAGGACACCCGTTACGGTAGGTACGGCAGGGTTGGGCCTACTGTTTCCCGAGAGGTTTCCTCGCTTCAGGAGATGTATACACACCTCTCACCCAAAAGTATTTTTAGATCAATTTTTCACTATTACTAGATCCTGCCGACAGTCCCGTGGCCTACAGCAGCAGATATATCTCGAAAAGTATTTTATAAATTTATGAAATACGTCAGCTGTGAATTCGACTGATTAAGTAGTTGATACTCAACTTTGCAAGCTGCGTAATACTTCTCGTCTATATTCCATTTTTACCGAATTTTACACGTGTTGTAATAAGCCGAACGCGCGTATTCTACGTATATGTAATTCCTTGTCAAAGATATAGGCCAGCGGCTCCCCTGGATGCTGCCCGGGTCAACAGGACAATTTTAAATATTAATAATCATTCTGCGCACTGATACCATCTATAACCTGAACAAGGGACAATGATTTGACGTTGCGACATGTCGAAACCTTTTCATTTCACAAATATTTATACATTGATTGAGTGTGTAAACGTATTGTGAAACAACTATTGCTACCTATATTCCAACAATAAAGCGCGCCTTTTATGCTAGCTCATCAGTCTATTCCGAAGGCGAAGAGCCACGTCAGTCAGAAACGTGTTGACCGAAAAACTATATGCCCCTATATGTCTCAGCAAGCCTCCGTAATGCCTATGAAACTAGAACATCTTCAGTACCTTGGCAGACAAAAATATGCGCTGGATCTTTGAGTAGTCTAAACTTGGTGCATTCCTAACGCCGAACGACCCCCACCCCCACCACGTGCAATCGACGTCGGCCCGCTCTCGCGGTGCGGCCCGCATGATGTCTGCGCGCTCTCCCCCCCCTGCTCCCTCTGCCACCAAACACCCCAACTGTATAGTGGGTGGAGAACTATATCCGAGAGAACGGACTGGAGGAAAGGGTGAAAATCCTGAAAGTTTATCGCATGTCCTACCTTCGTGGAGCCGCGCATCATACCTGCCATGTGGCCAAGGTGGGGAACGGATTAGTACGGTGGTGCTACTCACGCCACGCATGCTGCTGGATGTAGTGCAGTAGTGCTACTGGGTCTAGTACAGTAGTGCTACTGATTGTAGTACAGTTAGTGGTGGATTGAGTTTTGTAGAGCAGTGAGGCGTGCTACGAAAGGGGTGGCACGTTTTTGGCGCAAACAATCCGATTGGGTGCTCGATCCAGGAAGTGCCCAGCACTACTATATGAAACTGTCAACACTAATCGCACTACATCGTTGGAATGTCGTCATTAGTAGCATTTTACACTATACTGTACGTACTGTATGGTTGTGTTCGTTGTGTGCCGTAAGGAGCCTTGAGTTCACACAAGGGGTGTGTGTGATAGGACTTCAGGGCTCGTTTCCACTTGTAGAAAGGCGAACATTTATATTTTGGGGAGGCTATCGACCAGATACTTTCCGACAACAATGTGTTTGGCGTTTTCGCTCCAACTATCCCGTTCTGGAAAAAATGTAGCGCCGAAAAAACGATCGCACCCCTGCGCAAGATGCTTTTATTGGCACCTGTGTAGAAGGCTATACGAGCTTGTTCGTCCGGCTCAAGTTTTCATTATTGTCTCAAAATCAGTTGTTGGGTGGGGTATAAACCCCGCCCCCCCAAGGGAAAAGAGACTCACAAAACAGTACCCTGTAGGTGCCATCCTCTGATGTGGCGCACGTCTCGTGTGTCGTTCGTCAAGGACAGTAGAACTAACCGTCAAGGGTTGATATTGATGGTGAATCTCTCTACGGTAGCAATTTTGAGCACTCTCATTGACTAAGGGTGCATATTAGACGGCTCAAGCAACCCAGGGTATTTCCCAGCCGCGCATCCCGAGACGGCCGAGTCAACCTAACCAAGCTCAACATCCAAGCACTGACCACGCTGGCGTAGGCCATTGTCACGTACTACTAATAGTAGGTGTTCTCATTGGATATACTGCCCTATGTTCCTCAACCGATTGCTTGGAACCCGGGTGGGCACCTAACAAACGGAAGGACTTTCGTGTACGCCACGTATGTAGGTCCAGGATCCACGATCGTGCACGTGTGTAGATAGTATCATGCGTGTACACACGTTACGCAACCGATTGCTTGAAACCCGTGTGGACAGACAGCTATCAAGAAGCGTTGTATGCACACAATTTTTTTATTTTTGTACGACGCATTCCGTGAATTATAGGGGTACGCAGCGCTTTTTTTCCGCCAAATTATTCCTGCCTGATGGAGCTGCTCACCCATTGCAACCGACCAAGCTACCCAATCATATGGTCTTGTGACTGACAACATGTTTCGATGTAGGCCTACAGTACCACACCGTGGGATTTCTCGTCGGGTTAACCAAGCGTACACGGTCGCTTCAACACGTTTTTTTTTTTTTACTACGGGGGTCTATAGTTAACAGGACCTATGGCATACAAAAAAAACTACATATTTAGGTATTTTTACTAACAATATTTGGTCCTGTTCACTATGGTCCCCCGTAATAGTGATTTATAGACGAGAGCTCCATGTGCGAGGAGCCCCAAAGATATCAACCAGATACCCTGCCGTAGCATGCGACGTACGCGACATATGCACACCATCAATTATCGCATAGATGTTCGCATTTAATGCTGCGTGTTCATACATACTATGTTTCCGCAACCGACTACTGCCTGTTCGGAACCGCTTGGACAGCCGACGGTGCCGGGGCAAAAGCCGCGGGACGGTGGGACGTGCCGTCACTCGCGCGAGACCACAGACTGCAGACACTTTTCGGAGACGGGGGTGATCGAGGAATGGAACGGGCTCCTTCTTAACCATATCTGCCCTGCGTGAACCGATAGCCCTGCCGGGCAGGTCTTGCTTCATGGCCACCACACTTCACACATGGTTCGGAGACGGAGATGATCGAGGAGTGGGACTGGCTCCTTCCTAATCGTGTTTGCCTTGGGTAAGCCGATGCCCTGCAGAGCGACCTCGGTGTTTTCTACGTACGGTGAACGCTGGGTTCCTACGCCGTGCACAGCAACTGTTTAACGAGTAACCGCCAGGATAGGGCTAGAACGACGGATTAGTGGTAGAGAATGGAATGGGCGCCTGCTCTCAAGCGTGATTGTCCGACATGAGCCGAAAAGGCTCTCAGGGCAATCATAGTTCAAACCCGCCGACCGCGGACATTATTCGGAGACGGGGAATGAATGCAGTGGGCTCCTGTCCAGCCACATTTTCCAGCATTAGCCGATAGCCCTGGTGGGCATTCATGTTATTTCCTACGTGCGGTGCGTGCATAGTGTCTACAACGTATGAAACGACTGCTCAACGGATAACCGCGAGCGCAGAAGCTACATGCCGGTAGCCCTGCAAGAGCATACCATGTTTTCTTCTTGCGGCGGACACGTGGCTTCTACACCGTAGGACACAACTGCCAAACGGATACCCGCGAATGCAGGGACAGAACGACTAGTTGGTGGCGGCGGTGTCACACCTTAGGAGCCGAATGTACAACGGACAACCACGAGTGCAGCTTCGGGTAGAGCTAGTTAGTGCGGACAACAGCCACAGTAGGTGCGAGTACTTTATGCGGATGAAGAAACCCCCCCCTGACGGATGGCCGCAAGTGCAGGGACCAGAACGACGGATTCAGACGGTGGTTGCATCGACTTCGATCCATAGGTGGGGCGGTGGTACGATGTGTGGATAAGGCAGCCGCGCGCGAATGTATGTGTGCATGGCGCACGCAAACTATTATAAGCGTCGTGGTGATCTTGCCCTTGGGCCAAGAGAATAAAACCTCAAGAGGCGTGTTTGTGTAGAGACGGGCCGATGCTTAGTTTTTTTGTGTTTCCCCCGAGAGCTCACTCTTGCCAAAATCAATACCACGACCACTCGCAAAAGCTGCGGTGCAACACGCTTTCTAACAAACAGGAAGCCTCATCCGGCCGGGCTGGGCTAGGCTTCATATTTTATACTGGGTGTGTTCTGGGTGAGTTCTAGGAGCACTCTCTTCGATGTAGTGTGACGACTCCCAGATTTCTTGTTTTTCTGTGTAAGTCAGTATGTCCTTTCTTAGTGCCCCTGTTGCTTTATTTTGTATTGTTCTTACGACATGTCATGTATGTACTGTGTGAACACGGCGAAGGGTGCCACCACGGAAGGCGGCATCCCGAACTAAGCGGTTAGCGGTAGCAGAGGGCGCAAAAGGAGAAGCAGCGCGACGAGGTTGAGACATTGCTTCGGTCTTCTACTTCCGCTAGGTCTCGGGAGGCGTACAACTATTGTTGAAGGATGTTGTCGTATTGGAATTCTGGGATGACGTGTACAGCACGCATAAGGGAAAGTGGACAATGCGATGATGCATCTGGCGCCCAAGGCTAGCTAGGACAGGCACGGGGTATATGTTTGCTCCTTTGGTCGAGGTTACGCAACGGTACGGGGTCGGTCTCTGGAGCCTTTTTTTCCAGCGATTGGGAAACCCTCTGCGTGAGTGAGTAAGTGTCTACCTTCAGTTTTCACGCAGCTTTTGTTTTTTTTCACTTCATTTGTTTTCAAGATTGTTTTGGGGGGCGGGGGGGGGGGGGGGGGGGGGGGGGGGGGGGGGGGGGGGGGGGGGGGGGGGGGGGGGGGGGGGGGGGGGGGGGGGGGGGGGGGGGGGGGGGGGGCGTACTCATTTGTTGCTTGCCTTAGTCATTTTTACCATTGGGGGGGGGGGGGAGGAGGGGGATACTCGATAACATGCATGACCGTAGTCGTATGACCATACACACCCTCGCATCCCTTCAATGCCGGGGCGGAGCACGCCGGGTTTTCACCGACCAGGCAGACATTGCTTGCACCAAGCGCGAAGCACCGTGAGGTTTTTGGTGGGTCGCATGAAGGGTGAGCTGCATCCTACTAAGAACCGCTTGTGAGATGGAATTACATATGGACGACAGAAGTAATGAACTTTTTGGGGAGAAGGGAGGGCGCGATACGCACCTAGCGACTCATGTGGTCACTTGTTTCCTCTGCGCCAAACAAAGTGTTGACTAACAAATCCGCTTTGGTTATGTACGGAACGGAGGCACACGCGGGTGTAAGGGCCTAACTCGGCAGTGAAAACGAAAGTATTCCCCGTACCGCGTTGCGACAACCTTGGCTCTTGTTTCATCGGCTGGTTGCAAGGCGGGGATAGGGTAGGGTAGGGTAGGGTAGGGTAGGGTAGGGTAGAGGTTTCGCGTCGCCTGTTTCAAGCCCGTTAAGACTGCACACCGTTTTGGGAACAAGCCACTTGGAATTAGAGTCAGGTTCAGGTTTTGTGTGGAGAGCAGCGCTGTAAGGGATAGGGTTGTCGCTTTTTCAGCGACTCGAGGGCCACTCCACTACGTAACTCGCGTGAAACGGCTAGACACGGCTTCTTTTGTGCAACCAAACTGAGCGGTCGAGCTGCAGACGCTAGCGCAGCCAGCCGTGGTCAGCGGTAGGGTGCGTGTACGCCACCACGACGAAAAAAAGAGGGCATTAAATGGTTGATTCGGTCCCCGAAGAGCCTCGGGCGGGGGGGGGTGGGGTAAGCATGTCCCCTCACAGGCAGTGTGCACATAGGCGGTGAGAAATGTGCGCCACTACACGAGACATCTGCGCTCCAAGGCTATACGTACGGCAGAAGGATAACATTTCCAGTCTGTTGCTTGAGCGGCCTTGCAAAAAGGGCCGCGGTCGAGGGGTATACAAATCGCGGTTTTTGGAGATATTTTGTACTAGGGCCTCAAAGCCCCTCGCGCGTCGTGTTGCTTGTCACAAGACCACGTGCCCTCTTTGTTGCAATTTTGCATGCTGTTTTTTGTCCTTCCGGTTGATTGCTGCTGTTACGGGTTTTCACCATACGCATAAACCGTGTGTGTTCTTTTTGTTGTAACACCTTGCCAGAAAATGGTCGAAATATATTGTTTGGTGCACCACCCTAGCCGTACAGTTATGAACGCCCCAAACGGGGATTGTGCACCCGGCCAGCGCGGCGCTAGTGGCCTGCGAGTTGATTGGTTTTTGCGCCGATGGGTTTTCTGTACCCGTGTCACCTGGGTGAAGATAGGGCGACGACACGCGCTACGATGATAGAGGGGGGTAGAATTTTTTCGGGCTAGAGCACTTGTGACTGTGACAGCACTCTTCGACTGGGGAACTGATACAGCACACCCAACCATTGTATCGTCGGGACGACCATTCGTGCTTTGTTGACCTTTCGTTGCATACCTACGTACGACCAAACAATAGGCCATCGCGGGTTTGCCCACTTTTCGTGTTTCCTCAAAGACATAATTTCTGGTTCAGATGTAGTTTCTTAAGGTCAGGAGCCCCAGACAAAAAGGCAGCCCGATGACGGCTTATCTGCCGACCGAGCCTACGGTAAGGAGGGCCGGGGTATCATGCCACTGCAGTGCAGTAGGAGAGGGAGCAATGCCGCAGTAGGGGAGAGAGGCCTAGACAGTGCGGTGGGAGGGGGGGGGGCGAGTGTTAGTGTTAGTGTCATGCATGACCGTAATCGTATGGCCATAGACCCACGCATCCCCGCAATGCCGGGACGGACGGAGTACGTCGGGTTTTCCCCATCCAGGCAAGATATTGCTTATCCAGCAGGCAAGATATTGCTTGCACCAAGCACTTAGCGTCGTGAGATGTTCGGCAAGTCGCAGGAAGGGTGAACTGCATCCTTCTCCTTCTGTGTAAGAGCTGGTTACGAGGCTGACGTTCTTGCAAGTGGCGACAGCGTCGAATGGACGAACGAGCTTTTTGGTGCGTACACGCACGCACGGTGACCCCATCAATCGTTGCGGATACCGTCGGGGGTCACACCTAAAGCCTCCTTCTTTCGCAGTGTAGAACCATTCGTAAGCGCGGGTGGGTACCCTACCAGGTGCTTCTTCGCAGTGATGTTTATTTGCAGTCATGAACTTTTGATTCTAGTTGGGTTTTTTTCGGTATCACGCGGTCAAAAGGCCTCGTGGTCTGCGTTCATGAGACTAAGCTACACCGAGGTGGATTGGGAGGCGGGTGGCGTCGCTTTTCGTGTGGTCACAAGATAACACGGTGAGGGTGGTCCTTCATTAAATATTAATCCGTATCATACACAGGAAAGCCGTTGTGTTTGGCCGCGTCGAGGCCTCGTCTGGCCTTTTTGCACCGGTTGTAGAATAACGGGGGCGGTCAGTTACAGATTTAAAGGGGGGTCTCCCCGTAGCGTTTTTGGTGGTAATTGTTATGGTGCTTGCTGGGGTGGTGTTGGGCTCTAAGCTCAAGATTCTTGTTTCGTTGCGTTTTATGGTCGTCACGTCCCCCGGGGGGGGAACGAAAACATTCGCTAATACCGACCCGTCCCAACTTTGTTCGTGGACAATTTTTCACACGTTGGATGTATTTGTGGATCTCATCGGTTCCCAGTTTGTGATCTGCACACCTTTCGGGCAGACACAGTAGATTATCTATGATGTTATACACAGGATCTACAGTAGTACCAGGTTAAGGCTCAAATATTGCCGGGTGGAAGTCGTGGAGTCTGCATGGTATATCAGGCGTGATTCCTGGGTTGGATGTATAGACTGCCATACCGTGTATACTGTTTGTCGTGCATATCCTGACCGGCAAATCATAGCGGCAGGATTGGGAACCAGACAATCCAAACGATCCAAACGATCTAGATCGTGATCTGCCCGATTTGTCAACTTTTTGCGAATCGTGTGCAAGGGTGGGGGGCCATGTGCAAGTGTGTGGGAGGGCGTGCTCAAGAGGTAATGAGCCATACATACCCGAAAAGGAAGCGCTGTGACGAAGACGCTCATGAGTCGCAACAGACACTACTATACTATTAATACTACCTTTCCCACCTAGCTGCCGGGCATTTCCCGGACCCACACTTCGTGAATGCATGTGTAGAAACCTTGATGATAAATTTGCTGCGGTGATTGTCGGCATCGAGTCGCGCTCAGAAAGCAACCACCTGCGGGCAGTGTGGGCACCCAGCAACGCGGGTAGGGCCATGATGCCCCCGTCTTCGTACGGCTGCTTGCCGCGAAATTCGGCCACCTACGCCTATCATCCCCCAGCCACGTCTCTGTGTGTTACATGGAAAAAACGTAAGGAGCGCCCAAATGTTGGAGGTGTCTCTATCACAAGTACCTGGTAGTGTTTTACGGGTTTGGACCGTTTCAGGAGTCACGACGACAGGCGTTTCGTATCAGCAGGGGTCGCGGCACATACGGCCTCTCCTCAAATTGCCACTCTCTCCTCTTTGGCGGTCCTACGTCATTGCTCTCGACCTGGGGCACAACGCAATCAGAAATCCATCTACATACCTGGGAGGCCTTCTCCCTAGCGTCAGAAGCAAGCTCTACCCCTCTTCGGACACGTGCGAGCGCACGTCTCGACTCGGTTGGATGTTGGCCAGGCTTGAGGTTGGTCTTGTTTGAATTTATGAGTATTTGCATGTTGTAGGCATGTGTTGGAGTCCTGCTCTATCTCGATGCGGACTGTGAACGGTGATCCTTCGAATAGGTCCATGCCCGCGGGTTGCTTGCCTCATCCTGACCCTAGACCTCATGACAAGAGTAGGCATAGTGCTCCGTCTCGAAAAGGGGTGCGTGGTCAAAAGACTTCGCCCCCCCCCCCCCACCCCCACCTCCCCCCGCTCCCCAGTCACGCAGGCCCCGATGCTGCTTGCAATAGTCGATGCTGCTTGGAATAGTCGACCCGATATATGGTCAAGTTTCCTGCTCAAGCCTTAAGCTACCACGGTTGGGGTGGCTGGTTGAAAAGAATAGACGCAGTCGCGACGACCATGCATTGTAGCACGAAGATTAAACCTCTACCGCGGGCCCATCCCGTTGTGCTGTGCCGGGCATTTCGCGGACGCCCAGCCACCCGCTACGCCATGACAGCGTTTTGTTTCGGCAGTCGCCCTGAGTCTCGCTCTGGATACACTCGTCTCGGCTATAGATTCATCATGTTTTGCGGGCATTTCAAACGAGCAAATACCGTTATGAATACTGACAGACACTAGAGCGGTGCAGAGAAACGGCCTCGGAGGAAATCACGGCATATTACGCATATTGCGCAATATTTACCTCGTGTATCAAATCACGGTTACAACTTAGTTTCAAAGCTCTTATATTTATCGTTTCGAGAACTCGGCCAACTAAGCTATACGATGGTTTTAAACTAGAGAGTGCTGGGCCCAAAACGTGCTGGAGATGTACAGCGTTGGTCTTCCATAAGGGAATTTTTCTCGCGCCTTTCATTAGTTCATTAGCATTTCAGTCGCGTCCTACAAGTGTGGCCCGACCCCCCCCCCCCCCCCCCCCCCCCCCCCCCCCCCCCCCCCCCCCCCCCCCCCCGCCTGCACAATGTCGGCTTAAACAAACAATCTAGCACATCATTAGGTGTACCGAATTGAGAGATTGTCGGCACCTTGTGGGGTTTGCTAGAGACATTGCTCAACGTCCCTACAATTATATTTTTCCGCTCACATTGTGCAAGCATAGCAATCCGGGTAGATACTTCTGTCAGACCGCGTGCGCGTACCGAAACGCATGGGCCGGCACTGTCAATCCATGGGAGACCCGTGGGTGTCAGATGGGTCAACAGCATGTTCCCATCGGGAAAATCGTCGGGGGGGGGGACATGTGGGCTATCCATGCGCCAACCAACTATGACGCGGACACTTGCTGCGATAGGAGTAGGACCTACTTGTTTCTGGGATTCCTGACTTCAATATAGTATAGTATATCTGTACTTCACGCAGAAACCGACTTTGGAGAAAACGTGAAAGTGCAACGCGGTGGCTACAAGTGGGTACTTCGGATACAACCAAAAACGCGTACAACGCAAAAAGTGTTTCGACAATATTAGGAAGTTCCTCGCGGTTAAGGGAGCACACAGAAGTAAAAAAACAAAAATTGACCAAAGCTGCTATTATGGGGGACCATATTAGTAGAACCTACGGTACCCACAAAAACCTATGTATTTCGCTATTTTTACTAACAATATTTGGTCCTATTTACTATAGATCCCCCGTAATATCAACAGCATGAGTGCAACCCCTATATCGTAGAACGCAGATAAAGCAAAAGGCTGTCCACCCCACACCACACCACACCAATGGTAGTCCCACGTACAATATCGCGTAGTTCCTCTCGGTTAAGGGAGCACACAAATGTTTCCCCCAAAACGGCTATAAATATCCTTAACTGCAACCCCCATCGGAGCACGGGTCCGAAACGAAAGGGCTAATCATGTCCCACACCACCTCGCTAATCATGTCCCACACCACCTCGCTTCGGCTGGCGTCAATTTCCGTCCTTAAGACTGGGCTATATGGATCGCCCACGGGTCTCCGATAAGTCTTCCATTACAGTAGTCCTCTATGGGATGATATTGTTGGGTCATGGGACTCCCAGGGGGCGTCCATGGTTATCCCACGGGTACCGCATAGGATTCCCGTGATTGTATTGTGTTGGCGGGCCCAGGGGTCGCCCGCGGGTCGCCAATGGATCTCCGATGGGTACCCCACTAGTCTCCCAAGGGCGTCCCATGGAATCCCAGTGGTGTTTGTACGGTTGTGTGAAGCGTGAAGTTCATCAAGTGAGGAGGCTCAGCAATGTTGCAGTAGGTGCAACCTTACAGCAGCATGCGTCGTGGGAGGGTCGCGGACGCGTTATGTGGCGAGTCTTGATACGGTAGACGAAGCACCTAGACTTTCTGAGGGTCCTCACTCGACCTTAAGGGAGCTGCATGCCTCACCCTGAGCACTGACTTTGGTGAAAAATAAGCGGTGCGGCCTCACGGACAATCGCAAAGCCTACGTAAGCATATCATAAAAAAAAGCAAAGACACTCTTAGTATTCAAAAAAATGTTGGGCTGAGGAATCTGGTCAGATACAAAAATTGTGGACAAGACGTGCTACGTACGTCTATCGTGGTACGCATCTGGACATGAAGAAAAACGCTCAAAAGAGCATCGGTCGTTGTCCTTTTGTCTGGTGCGACTACCGTAGAGTGGGTACCCCCGTTTTCGCTACCGTGCTTTCGGCCCGCTCGGGCGGGTGGCTCTGTACCCGTCTCGATGTAAAAAACGGTTTTCGCTTTGGCGCTGCGTAACAACCAATCCGGGAGCGGTGGGTATCGCGAGATATACTTCGTACAGCTAAAGAGCCTAAGACTGCACCACAATATATTATACTGGTAGCTAAAATGAAATGTTGTAGGGAATGGGAGTTTGGAAACGACAGGCAGATAATTGTATGAGGGATATTACTGATTTAAGGAAGGATATTTGGTTTATATAGGAACGGCATCTACGCTGTTTTGTCAGAAAGGCAAGAATAATAATAATAATAAAAATAGGGTAATCACTCCCCGCGGTGGCTCTGAGCGGCTGAAAACGGAAAAAAAAACTATTAATCAAGGACTAGACCTTTGTGTCGCTCCCCGTTGCTTCTCGTCGACTCTCAGCATCAAAACATGTTTGGGAGTATTGCTGTGTTTTCCTCGTCTCGAAAAAGCGGCATTGGCGTCGTCTGACAAGCAGGGGGCAAGAAAAAGAAGCTACTGCAACTCTTCTTGTTCCAGGAGTGCCTTCTAAACAGAAGCGATCAAGCAATCGATTGCTCGCTGTTCCCATTGGGCCATGCAGCGATCTAGTCACTCAACCAATCAAGTGCTTGATATTCCCACTGGGCCATGCCTCGGTCGAATAAAATAGCCAATCAACCAATCACGCGTGGGTTTTCAATGTTTCGATCGGCTTATTTGTTAGTTCTGAACGTAGCCGATCAAGGTATCAAGTGCTTGCTGTTCCCGTCGGCGTATCCGGTGGTTGTAAGCATAGCCGATCGACCGATCAAGTGTATGCTGCTCTTGCTGGAGCATTCAGCGGATATGAACTCCAAAAAAAGCCGATCAACTAACGGAGTGTTACTGTTCCCGTGGGCCATGCGTCTGTTCAACTGTTCGATGAATATCTGACCGACCAATCAAGCGCTTACAGTAGTATATATTCCCCTCGACTAGTTGTGTGGTTCGAAACATAGCCGATTCACCAGTGATGCGCTTGGTGTCCCCATTGACCTATTCGGTGGTTGAAACGTAGCCTATCAACCAAGCAAGTGCTTATTGTTCCAGTTGGGCCATGCAGCGGTTCCGTATGTACACGACCATCCAAGCAAGCGCTTAGTGTTTCCATTGGCGTGTAAAGTGATGCCATCGTAAACATGTAGCCGATTAACCAATCAATCAAGTTTTCGATTTCTCATTGGGCCATGCTGCGGTCCGAAAAATAAAGCCGATCAACCAATGAAGAGCTTAGGTTACTGGCTTCTTCGGCGATGACAAACCAGAGGCGATCAAACAGCCGAGGAAGAGTTACAGACGTTTCGGCCTCGTTGGGACTTCCAATCTTGCAGCGGCAACTCCTCTTCACGTTGTGTTTCTTGTGCACTTACTTGCTCACCCCACTGACACGATAAAAATGACTGCTGCGCATTTACTTTGTGCTGTACATAACTGCTGCGCCATGGCACATGCACATCGCTTGGCCCAATCCACCCTACCATATGATAGCGTGGCTGGCTCATATTGCACACAACACCTTGATGATACGGCGCTTGTGATCACTCCCCGACGACAGACGATTCCATCCGTCCCGCGGTATGTGTCTCATGCACATTGCTTCACCTGGTTCCCTCCCACAATACCATGGCTCCTCATGCACAGGGCTTGGTTAATTCGTGTCGTGCCGTGACCTATCATGCACATCACTTACTGACTTGATGTGGCATTTTTGTGGTCACTCCCCCCACAACAACAGTTTATGCTACCCTGCCACGGCATATGGTTCATGTACATCACCTTTATATATATATGTATATTGACGTGATTCCCACCTCTCCGACGACAGATGATGCCACCCAATCCGCGACATATGGCTCATGCACATCACTTCACATCACCTGACCCCTCCCCACCGTATCCTGGATAAACGTGCACATCACTTCATATCACCTGATCCCTCCCCACCGTATCATGGATAAACGTGCACAGCGCTAGCTGACTCAATCTCCCCTCCCTACCGTGCCAAGCCTTACCGTGCACACCGCTTGGGGCAAGCCTGCAGTGGGAGAGGGTCACTTATATTTCCTTTTTTCAGCCGGTCAAAGCCACTCGCCCACGTACCATCTACCCTATTTCTGTCAAGTCTTAAGCTTTTGCCGCCTGTGAAAATTCGTGATAGGCATCGAAGTGGGCCTGTTGGTTTCGCTTGCGCCTTTACAGCATTGCATTCGAGTCTAATTTTGAGCGAGGTTACAGAGACACTCGTCCGAGCAGCCCTAAACGAGTCAGCACTCTGACCGTGAATATAAGCATCATTTTGACTCTTATAAGAACATTAAACGTGTCTTACATCCCCGGTCAGATTGGTAGTGTGAACGAGGGTACGCCCCCTGCCGTAGCACCGGGCGGCCTCCCAAGGTGCCTGTACACCCTCCTGTACACCCTACACTACTTATAACCGTCACTGCTGGCATTGGACCCGAACCAACAACACCGACGGTCAGCGCGCTTGACTTGATCACCACCCGTGGCCCTTTGTTCATCAACATGATTTGACTCGGTGTTTACTTGTGATCACTCCCAGTAGACAAATGCCTCTCGCTTCTCCCTCGGCGTCCACCTGTTGACTGCAGTTTTTCAACCAACCAGTTGATTCCCTCCTCCACTCCTGTACCTACGAGGGCGTTACTTGTTCTGTCATCACATGGAGGCGGTAGGAGTACCAAGGGGGGGGGGGGGGGGGGGGCGTACTCATTTGTTGCTTGCCTTACTTATTTGGCCGATGACCACTCATCCCTTTCGAGGCAAAGTGGAGGAGAAGGGGGGGTTGCAGATCGTTGGACGCGGAGGGGGTGTGCCGACTATCATGCATGGCCGTAGTCGTATGACCATCGACCTTCGCATCCCTAAAATGCCGGGACGGAGCACGTCGGGTTTTCACCGACCAGGCAGGCATTACTTGCACCGAACACAAAGCACCGTGAGGTGTTCGGCTAGTCGCGTGAAAAGTGGGCTACATCCTACTAAGAACCGCTTGTGAGACGCATTCGAATATGTCAAGTGTTAGCTTTTTTGTTTTGGTTTTCGGTGTGGCCACTTCCAGAGATAGCAAGGGGGCATATACTATGTAACTGTCTCGTGGGTGTCTTACCACATGCATACTGCGTTGCACGAAACTTCTGCTTGTGCGAAGACAGGGTTCTCCACCCCGCGCCATCGATCTAACTCGACCGCCAGCCATGGCGACCGCCAAAACTTAATACAAACCGTGCAATGGTTTGTCTTTCTTCTCACGCAGTGATTGTCGCATGTCAACAGGCGAGAGCAGGCCGTCCTTCTGTGCACGCACCAATCCCCCCGTAAACCCAGCAACACTCAAAGGCGGCTGCAAAAAACGTTTAAAAGCCCCAACTCTGGAAGCTCAAACTAAAGTGCACCTCAGCATTATCAGTGTTGAAAATTGACGGGGGCTCCGACAGGGATCGGGGTACCGCTTTTTGACCAAGAACAAATCGACTAACGAGGGGGGAGCTCTTGACCTAAGAAGCTACGAAACATGATTACGGCGTTTTACTCCATTGTACTATTCGTCACACATACACCTACTGCAGGCCACGGGGTTGTTCTCCAGACTAGGCTCAAGGCTTACGAAAACGATCAGTCTCGGAGAGACGCACGCTACGGCAAGGTTGCACCGAAATGTGTATGAGACTCCTCACCTTAAGGCCTCTATGTCCCACCCAAAACCTGACATGCATGACCTACTGTGCTATGGGTATAGAACGAATAAGGCACATGCGTCACAAGGCATGCCTAGTTGTAAAACTTGAGAATGGGACTCGAACGATGTTGGTAGCCCCTCAGCGCCTTTAACGAGCCCCGTCGGTCTGAGACGTTTGCCTTGTAAGGTTAAAAATACCATCTATATCGAGGCACGCCTCGGGGGTTTGGGTAAGGTACATGCAAAGCCCCTCAAATGAGGATCCTACAGTAGGTGTATGTAGCGTGTACCGTAGCATGCATCGTTGTATTATGTTATCACTCACTCAATATGCCATGGCGTTCGCTGGTCGTCCCTCCCGCTCAGGCCGAGCTCATCCGCGCACTCATCGGGCGACATCGATCCAGGTAAATCTCCCTTGTTGGCGAACACCAAAATCGGCAGACCGGCAGCTTGCACCTGTCAAATATCAAAATCGAAAACGAGCCTCTGGAAACTCCCTATTGCTACGGCGTACATAAAAATCGGTAAGTCTGACGTTTGAACCTGTCAACTATTAAAATAAATAACGATCCGGCTATAAGCCCCCCTTGCCATAGCCCATCGGTACATAAAAATCAGCCGATCTGAATGAAGCCTGCACCTGTCGATCGTCAAATAGATAACGCTCCGGGTAAGTTCCCCTTGTCGCACGTAGCGCGCATGAAACTCGCCAGACCTGAAAAAGAAGCCTGTACCTTCCCAAGAATCAATATTTGTGGGAGCATTTACCTGTACGTGCGTGCCTGGTATCTGGTGTATCAAAGGCAGGATTTTATAACCGCATACATCACGTACGAGACACATTCACGTGTGCTCCTTTCAGAGGAAAAGAATACCGAAAACACTATGGTACAGTGTGCTGCATATGTTTTGCTCATTTTTGGAGAGAGCGTTGATAACACACTCTCTGTCTGTGCTAAAAAACGGTTCAATACCCTAAATGTATTTTTGGCTGCTTGTAAGATGCTATCGGCAGCATCGAGCAAGTCGCAGAAGCCCCGCCGATGCTGCTGCTCTGCTACCGTAGGTTTACTTTCATCCTACTACAACTCGGGCATTGCTACAAATATACCTTGCACTTCTTTTGTTCGTTTCATGAAGGTTAAACCAACTGAGCTGCTTAGTCAGCGCTGACTGAGTAGCTCAGTGGTTTAAGCTGTATGAAACGGAACACATTGTACCCCCACCACCGCAGTACCCGTCAGCCCACGGATACACGGATCCACGGATACGTGTGCCCTGAATGATCTGCAGCAGATCCAGAAACGACTTGTCGTCTGATATCTCCGATGCCGTTTATGTTAGTTATGTCCATCCCGTCTATTTTCATTTTCTTGCCTTCCGACAATGTGTAGAAGTGGCATGAGCTTCAACACTGATCACCCATACGCACCCCGAAAGAAAAAAACCACGGAAATTAAAAGAGCCACATGCCCAAAGGTTTACTAACTCCCCTTGTGTACCTACTGCCGACCTGAGTTTTATCTGCTTCATCCCATTTGCTGTCCTTTCTCCTTCCTTCTCACTTCGGACTCATATTTAATATATTCTAATTTTGAAGTGGTGTCCAAACTCCATCCCCATGCCACCCGTGTTAGTCTTTCTCCCCCCCCCTCCTCCTATTGTCTTACCCCTTTCTCCGGATCCCTCCCGACAGTAGTAGTAGTAGTTAAACCTCAGACCCGGGGGCACGAAGCTGTCATCCTCCCTCTCCTCTACGTGCTAAGATCAAGGTCGTCTACTTATAGCTTACCTCATTGTTTCTGAGGACTTCGTCAAGTTCCTCTTTCGCGACGCACATCCGGATCCGATCCGTACTGTCCACCACGAAGATTATCGCGTTCACGTCGCTGTTTTAAGTTGAAATAAGGGGCGAAAACCTATATTTCAAAGATACACCAGTTATATATATCCATAAGATGGACTACCACACCCTGTGTTCACGTTGCTCCTCCTGCTTTCTAGGCATATCCAAAGTTGCCTGGGTGCTGGCTACTACAACCGCGAAATAGAAACATCATAGACGTATATTCGTACAAGGTTGCGGCTGATGTCGCACGTGCGTGTAAAGTAATTCATGATACGGTTGTTCAAGACATTAAATACTTTAAGTACACCACCACAAGATACATAGGGAGAAGCAGGTAGTTGTCATTCATGGGCGCTGCACTACCGCTTGTTAGAAATAGCGGCATTTCTCGTGAGACCGGTACTTTACAGGAACTCGCTCACCAGAAATAGTGTTCCCACAGCGTGCGATACCGAGACTGCCCAGACATGTCGAATACGGTGAACTTTATGTTGTTTTTCGCGAACTCTTGAACCTGGAAACCTACGGTAGGCGTCGCCTCGAACGTGGTTGCCTGCGTAAGCAAAACCGGTCAGTCGCCAACATACAGCAGCATGTGTTAGCAATGGACTCGGTCATTTTTGCACTTGCCTGAACATTTTTCGTAAACTTCATCGTAAAACGTTGTGTCAATCCTTCCACCAGACAACCGACACAGCGAGCAGCACGCATTTTGCAAAGCTAAGTGTCGCCTTTGCTCGATTTGGACTACTGGATGGACTGTACTTGCAACCATGTAGAGGATCAGTTGATCATACAGCTGCCACATTTGAAATATGAAACCTGTCGTTATATAATGCATGTACAGCAGCAGTAATACTCACTTACAACGCTAGAGGTCCACAAACAAGACATGACCTACTTTTCCTACGTGTGCATAATAAGTACCAGGTATCGGGAAAGGTATAGAAATTGGGATTAAGAAGTCGTGCTCAGCGGCGAGCGCTAATATTAATAATATAATACACTAATGCCAACAACAGTACCAGATATGTACATGTCCTAGAACCTATCCACGCTCAAGGTTTCTCAAGACTAGTGCCACTACAGAAGTGTTACGATAGAGGCTTGAAGCCTCGCTCATATTAGACGTTTTTCACCGGCGGGCTCATTGTTAGTAGGTATTTATACTGCTACAGCTCTCAGCTATGACACTCACAAAGACGACCAAACACAATTGATGACGAGTGGATGTACACCAGTGAGCGTGCTGCAACTGTCTACATAGAGGCGTTTGTTTCTTGTCCACACGCGGCCGACTTTCGCCGATAACTACTTTCATCGCGTTTCATTCCCGGCCAAACCCGTAGGATCTTTAAATTTTGCGGTCTTTTATGAACAAGCCCAAGGGTCACAAGTGTCTTACCCTGTCCCCGCCCTGGGTGCATGCCTCAAATTTCGTCGATCAGCATTGTTTGGGGCATGTCGGTATTCAGATAACTTTGCCGTAAAAAATGTAAGGTAAGCCGTGTTACTGTGGGTACTGGTGTGCAAATGAAAAGTAGTACAAGAGGGCCGCCTACGGCCCCACCCACGCGCCCGTCATGATCGAGTGAGTAAGCAGAACGAGGCCATAAGTGCGATCGTATTACCAAGCTGTAAAGTAAAAACAAAATCCTTGGCTGAGTTAAGATCGAGCAGAGAAGAGCGGAAAGACCCAACGCCCACACACCCTACACAAAGCTTCAAGTTTTATTTGGCCGAAACAGCGTATTCCTTCCGACTACACGACGCAGAGACGCGACCATTTTCGCCCCGTGTTTCTTCTTTTTTCGTCCATCGACGTCTATTCGTTTGTGGGGGGAGCGCTCTCGCCGCCGCAATAACATCTGTAAGCAGTAGCAGTCTTAACCCAAAATATTTGTGGTGACGGTCGTCATCGTAGCGCTTGGCCCCTCACTGTACTTCCTCCATTTCCCAGCTGCCTTCTAACGAATTTTTGAGCGCAGCATCTAATTCGACCGACCAGCCACTACATACATTAACTGCGTCTACTATGCTTGCACCTTCGCCGACCCTGGGGTTTTCAGAGAGGCTGCCTGCATCGAGCATTCTGTCTACTGTAAACATCCCATTGGGATCTTGGGTTGAAGTGCAAAATCTGAAAAAAGAAAAACAAATTCCAGTAATGCCAGGAAGTGCAAGATGGTGGCGGGGGTAAGTTAACTTTGTAGGTTGCCCGGCGGTCAGTACGTGCTGCCCGTCAGATGGTATAGCCTTGTGCGATTTACTATTCATATTGAACAAGAAATGCCCGTTACATCAGGCGACAGTCAGACTACTTGTACTGTTATGAGATCGAAGATTTTCTGGTGATTGACATTTTGGACGATCTATGAAATACCAGGTATAGTATAATACCAGGGCTTTTCGCGGGTCATGACCCGACCCGCGGGTCGGGTCACGGGGTGCTCAAAATGTCACGGGTCGGGTCGGGTCGGTTCAGGAAGTGTTCAAAATCTCACGGGTCGGGTCGGGTCGGGTCAAGAAGTTTTCAAATCTCACGGGTCGGGTCGGGTCGGGTCAAGAAGTTTTCAAATCTCACGGATCGGGTCGGGTCGGGTCAAGAGGTGATGAAAAGCTCACGGGTCGGGTCAGGTCATGACCCGCGAGAAACGGGTCACTCGCGGGTCGGGCCAGCGTGACCCGCGAGTTCTTTTCTGCTGACCCGCGGGTCGGACCCGCGCATCCGGCCCGCGGATCCGACACTCAAAACACTTCTCCCGCTCTCTTACTCCAAAGCTTTTCTCGTACAAATACTCAATAGTACTCCTTTGGTATCTTATTCACACATTAAAACACTGCCCAACCCACATACGCATGCCCGCATCCATTTATACCCACTACAGCCACGCCACATATCGCTTGTGGGCACAAAAATGAAATTTGAATTGTTTTTGAAGTGTCGACCCAGGGGCCGGATCCGCAGGTCGGACCTGCGGATCAAGATAAATAGTCTGGCGGGTCAAGGTGACCCGACCCGTATGAAACCCGTGTCTCGCGGGTCAATCCGAAGGTGGCGGGTCGGGTCGGGTCGGGTCAGGAGGTTTTGAAATCTCGCGGGTCGGGTCGGGTCGGGTCGGGTCGGGTCAGGATATTCTCAAATCTCACGGTTTGGGTCGGGTCGGGTCAACAACTTTTGAAATCTCGCAGGTCGGGTCGGGTCGGGTCAAGAGGCCTTCAAAATCTCACGGATCGGGTCGGGCCAGCTGACCCGACCCGACCGGACCCGACCCGTGAGATTTGACCTGACCCGCGAAAAGCCCTGTATAATACCAGGTAGAATACACTTTGGGTTCGAGACGGGTTGTAATTACCGTAAATGATTTTGCGAAAGAGGGACGCAACACGATCTAAAGGAAGTTCGTACTCGTACTGATGTACACCACCAGTACTGCTGTGGTTCGAAAAGGAAAACAACGACGGCATGGAGTTTTCCCGAGCTCGTAAACCCTACGTATCAGGTACCAGTAGAAAATGGAGCTCTCGCAGAGGCTGATGGATATTGTGTGCATGTCCATGTACTCGTACTGTAGAAAAAAAAGGGTTCCGTAAAGCCACAGCCGTGTGCTTCAGTGGGTGGTGCGTCCAACAACGGCCGTGGCCATTTGCTCCTTTGTATGGTGCGTGTCGGGTTTGTTTGATTTTGTGTACCAGTACGTACCGCAGTGTATCTACCTGGTGCCTGGCATGCTTTACCTTGTTTGGCTTGATGTGCTCGATAAGCGTGGACTTGCCGCTGTTGTCCAGCCCGACCACTAGGATGCGCATATTCCCACGAAAGCGGCCCATCGCCGACGCGATCTTCTTGAATAACCCCATGGGCAAAATGGTACTGGTACACCCCAGCTCGAAGCCGCTCGAGCTGTCAGGAAGTTAGATGTGTCCCGTAGATATTTACAGACAGAGCCAAGATGTTGGTACGATAATGTAGCGGCAGCTGTTACCGGTTCCACAGCAGTAAAACAGGCACTAATGTTCAATAATGTATGATAATGTACGAGTACGCACAGTGGTTCACATTCAGTAGTGCGAGCGTTGTCTACCGTAGAAATACATCTTGTGCCAGCGGTACTTACGTACTTCGAAGTATGGGGTATATCTGGTATTAATACTCGTACGTATGATCTATTAAATAGATACAGCAGTAGTACGAGTAGGTACTCGTACGTAAATATCGCAATCGGGCGTACCTCGTACCTGGTATTTAATAGCCTAATCATGATGAGAGGTGCGGAGTAGCGTATGTCTGGTACTTTTTTTTTAATGCAGCGCCACCTGTAGTCGTATCGCTCGAGACCCCTATAGGCCTTCGGTCGTTTGCTGCTGTGGACAGATTCGAGAACAACTTGAAGAATCGCCAGTATTATTGTACGTAGTGCTATGAAGAGTCGGCTCGAGCTCAGACCATACGAATCGGAGTGAATCAATCAATGCGCCCGGCAGTCATCAGTTCACAACCCTCACCTGACACAGCTTAGCCGTACTCGTGAGCGGAACAGTACGAACAACGGTCCAAGATCCTGGCCAGGGAATCTCCCACAGGCTCTTCCGCGTTGTCTCTCACAAGCAGATCTCTCGGGGGGGGGAAACTGAAGTTGTTCTGGTAGCACAGCTACCGCAGTTGTAGCAGTAACGTATGATACGAGTACTACGAGTAGTACTCGGAATACAGGACAGAAGCGGCAACCGGAGCAGCAAAGATCGTCAAAATCCTAAAAATCGAAAATCAAAATCGTGAAAAATACGGTTACAAAAACGCCATAAAGGAAACCCCCAAAACGGCAGAAAAAAAAATCACCTTCGCAGTTCTGCTGTTCTCTCTGGACCTCTGTGTTAGGCTGCCTTGCCCCTGCCACATCGAAACACCCGGCGCTCCGCAGCACAAGCAGCTGGGAGAAGGCGACCTTTCAGGATTCCTTGGGAGGATTGAAGGATTTTCTAGCGTGCCTTCAGTTTTAGGTCAGTGTTTGGACGTGGGTTGGGAGGGACGTGGTGTGTACGTATTGAAGATGGGGGTTGGTGTCCTTGCAATGCTACACCTTCTGCCATCGTGGCCTTCGAGAAAGAAGCTCAGTGGTGGTGGCGGTGGTGGTGGTGGAAGGAAGGATTCGAGCTTTGTTTCTCAAGGATGCGTTGCTTGCTCGTGGGGAGGAAACGGTGTGGGTGGCTGGCGGCGCCCCTCGGCCGGGTGCCGTCGATGCTCTTGTCGTTTGGATGTGAGTACGTTCCCCGACTGCTGCTGTAAAAGTACCCGAGAGAGATGAGAGATGCGGTGGTGGTGGGCGGAATAACAACACCCGTGCTGATTGCCTGCTAACTCGCTGGACGCCATGTGTGTCACGTGTGTAGTCGTCGCAGCTTGCCTAGAAGGATCCTCGCGAGGTTCGCGTGCCTGGGCACGAAGAACGGATGCACTTGCTTGTGCTTGTCTGTCTCGTTTGAGCTGCTGAAGACGGAAGCTACCCGTCGGGCACAAGACCTGGCTCCAATATGATTTTGTTTATGTTCATTTTTTGCTTTTTTTTTTTTTGTCATTTTTTGCTGTTTTTGCATCTCCATTCTCGAGCAAAAAAGTAAGTCCACTTTTCTGCGACTACTGATGTCTTTTCTGCGACTACTGATGTCTTTGGTATAATATCGCTCTTGGACAGCTGCTGCTGCTGTACTACTAACTGCTGTAGTTGCCAGTATTCACAAAAGTGCATACATACCTGGTACGAGTTCGAATGTTATACGTAAAAGCAGTTGACGTTCGGTCTGTGTTGAATACCCCAGGGACTCACGCACGACCTTTTTTTCAATCAGTTTTAGTACCGCAATCCTGTTTTGGGGACAAATCACTTAGAATTAGAGTGGTTTGTCCCGAAATCGGGACTGACTGCGGTACTAAATAAAGGGGTTAAGCAGTAAGTAAGGGGGTTACTGGGTGCGATGCTGGGCAATTGGTGTCACGTGCATGTGGCCTCCTCTTTCCGACGATCTGCCATGGCCGCATGCATGGCCGTAGGATGGTGATGCCCTATCATGATCTGTGTGTTGCAGCTACATACAGCAGGAGTAGTAAGTACCGGTCCTCTCATAAGAAACACGAAATAGTGAACTCGCAGTAGGCTAGAGTTCTTATTTGTGCGAAAGTTTGTTTTCGTGCTTTCAACACTAACTTGAGTATAACCGCTCCAGGAATTTCTTATTTCCGCCGAAGGTTGAGGTGGATTTCTTATGGGCTGTTTGCTCTCTTGTGAAACCGCCGATACTACTCTGCTGTTGCACAAGGGGACAGAATTCCGATGTACCGCGATTACTCGCATACCTGGCACTGCGCTGACCAGTATCGAACCCTGACGTACGGCTGCCAATACTATACTCGTACTCCCAGCGTGTCTGGCCCGGAAAATTTTTTATAAATTTATGAAATACGTCAGCTGTGACTTCGACTGTAAGTAGTTGATACTCAACTTTGCAAGCTGCGTAATACGTCTCGTCTAAATTCCATTTTTTACCGAATTTTACATGCAAGTGCCATAATAAGCCGAACGCGCGTATTTTATACGTAATTCCTTGTCAAAGATATAGGGCAGCGGCAACCCTGGAACCTGCCCGGATCAACAGGACAATTTTAAATAGGGCAAATGCCAAAATCAGGTATACCTGATGCGTTTGAGCCAAAATCAGGTACATCCTAAAACAAAGTAAAAAACGCGCGCCACGAGCGGTGTGATGTTCATGACAATCCGGTTAAAAAAGAATGCGCCTAAAGCATTGAGCGGGCCACATGGCTTCCAAAATCTGAATTGTTTTGTGTCCTTCAGGGTGTAGGTACCACGGGCTCCACTTGGACCTGCAAAGAGTCACTATTAATATGCTTCGTTTGTTTCGCCACGGCGGGAGCGCCGAGAGTATTTACTCTGGCGCTCCCCCCCTCGTTGACAGCTTTAAAGCTTCCAGACCGTCCTCGCGGAACCGCCTGCTCGGCACGAAATTATCTTGCCGTACCAAACCTGAGACCACCTCGACGCGGGGTGGTGCAGACGAAACGCTGAGTGTCCATGATGCTGTAAAGACTGCTGTGAACATGGAAAACAACAGAGTACACACAACAACTAACTGAAGCACACCGCACACCCCAAAGGAGAAAAAGTGAAACCAGCGTACGCATGTGTGCATGTATATACGTACTTTTACGTACGACGTACGGGGCACGCTCAGAGGTTGAGATATCTATAACTAGTTCTATATAGGTTTTTATGTAAACCATAAGTCCTATTAACTATGGTCCCCCGTAATAATAGCGGTACAAACGCTTGCTGGGAGTCACACACCTACAGACCTCTATCCTTGACCCTTTGATTAGTAGTGCAGTTTAGTATTGGGGACAAAGCAGTCAAATTCCAAGTAGTTTGTCGCAAAAACGGGACTCCGGTACTATACGTAAAATTACTTACGATATACTGCTGTAGAATACGCGCGAACGGCTTATCGTAAAACTCGGTAGTAGTTCCTATATAAACAACATCGTAAATTGTGCACAACCCCCATACCTGGTGCTGTAGATGAAATTAAAAGAACAGGCCTATTATGCAGCTTGCAAAGTTGAGTACCAACTACTTGTATGTACGTTAATCAGTCGAACTCACGGCTGACGTATTTCATAATTTTACATAACCCTAACGGCCGAAATGCTGTTATTATATGGGCCTATCTTAACGGGGACTTTCGGCTCTTTCACTTTGACTTGATTTTTTTTCTTCTAATTTAATTTAAAGGCCCATCTTATCGAGGACGTTCGGTTCTTTCAATTTGACTAGATTTTTTTTCTAATTTAATTTGCATCTGATTGAACGAAATATATAGTGTTCCCCGTTAAGATGGGCCTTAACAGCAGTACCATCGGAAGTGCCCGCATTACAGAACCTGAAACTGTTCGAGTACAGGCAGTGTCGTCTCGAAAGCATTTTTCTTTACTCCCCTCCACTGGGAGCATCTGGGTGTGTGGTTTAGCCTCCGATAGCGTTACGCTGCGTACGAAGATGCACCTTCAATGGGAAAAGTGACGTAAGCAATTAACTTATGACTGTATCAATAGCTGTGAGCTGTGATCGCTCTGTATGCCAAAAGACAAAACCTGTCGTAATGAGGGGGCTTGCCAATACGAATGCCTGCAGCCCTTGACTTCCTTGAAGTTCTTGTTTTATTGTTGTAGGCGGGAAATCGATCCGGAAAAACTACACGAGGCCCTACTCCCAGTTGGCACCCTCATCCCATGCTGGCCTGGTCCCACCCGAACCTGAGCCCTCCAAACTGAACCTGTGGGTGCATAATTTGCCGCGGGCAGGGCCCACCAAGCCACCAAGCAACCCTGATCCCACGCCGATGGCCGCAAAACTGGGAAAAAAATCGGTCGAAACTGCTCACCAAATACCGGGGAGTGATGGGGATACCATGTCCCCGTGACCGTACCCGCCTTGCTACATTGTTAAAAGTGGCAACTGCGGACATGAACGGTTTTTGTTCAGCTGGTGGCAGCAGAGACAGCAGCGCAGGCAAAGCAGGCAGCTGGCAGCAGCACCCTGCCCGGTCAGAAACTATCTGGCCGGTGGGCGCCAAAGCAGCGGGTAGCACAGGCCGCGGTTCTGCTGTGTCCCAAATAGCCCATTTGGGACCCCCCGAGATAAGCAGCGACCAACACAATGGTTGGTAAGTTTTGGTGCTATCAACCATCTGTCTAGCGTAGTAGCAGCGTCAGAGCGTCGCCTCCCAGCAGAATGTACGGGCGGGACAATGCTGCCCTCGTGCCGTACCGTGCCACTCCTTGCATTGCGAACTGGGACATCAGCTCGTTTGTATCATCCCCCAATCACCAATCACGCAGTGGCATGGTCGTTGGATGTAAGCGTGTCGCTTTTTTTATCGTCAAGGTTTCCCCTTGGTTTTCCCTCCGAAGTCAGTCCCAAGAGGTTTGGTTATGTAACAGATAGCCAGGGCTGTGACGTGTACCGGTAATCACCCGTTCAAGATGAAAAATAACGAATTCTCGCCATTCCCGTTACCGGAAGCAAGGCGAGGCTGTTATTTTGCGCTTCAAAGATGCCCCGAGGATAGTCGTCGAAATCTCCACCAAACACGAAAGAGCCTCTATTGTTCGTCACTTCGCGCGGGCTAGTCTGGTCAAAGAGCTGTAATACGAGACCCACATAGAGAAACCAGAAATCCAGGGGTTTCCAGTGCATACGGAGGCGATTTTGTACCAGTGAACTAAACTATGGTACAAACTACCACAAAGAAAAGAAGAAACCTCGTATGTTACGGTTTACTTGCCGCTGGTTATCTGGTTCCCGTAACTATACACCATCCCTGAGTATGGCCCTTCTTCGAGGGCCCAAAACATACCATAGAAAGTCTGACGATTACACACGAAGCAATTCCTGGCTCCCATTTAGTAGGCCATAAGAGTATCATTGGGGGGGTTGCCCGGGTGGAATGGACGTCAATGCAGGGAGCTGCACGCCACGCGCGCTTGCATGCTACTGCTGTACTTCTTGCACGGTGCGCTGACACCGTAAGTAGACGATGTGGCTGATAACACAACGCTGGTAAGGGGCGCACGTTCCATTTTTGTCGTCGCTACTCGTGCTCCTACTCCTACTGCTACTGCTACTGCTATCCCAGAAGGCAAAACTACCAGAGCCTTTCACAGTTTCATGACCGTACCCGCGGGTTGAGGCAGGGAGTTTTTGATAAGCTCGCGGGTCCGGTCGGGTCGGGAGTCGGGAGGTTCTCAAACCGGTCGAGTCGGGCCACCCTTACTCGACCTGACCCGAGCTCACCCGCGAGGTTGGACCCGACTCGTGGACGGCTCTAGAATTACTGTAGCTACAATACTACCGTATTATTACGGGGGACCATACTGTAGTAAATAGGACCAAATATTGTTAGCAAAAATAGGTAAATATATCGGTTTTAGTGTGTACCGTAGGTCCTATTTAATAGGGTCCCACGTAATAGTAACGTACAGTAGGTCTACTAATGATGACCGGTTATGAATCTCCCGGTTAAAAGTACGACCTACGAAGTATGCCGTACGGTATATCTCTTATCCCCGGTGTAAAACATCTTCCATATTCAAGGAAACCCTTATAAAACGTTTAGACAGCGTAAAACGGTAGGCATACGAAGTAGACACTTCCCAAGTATGCCGTACGGTATATCTCTTATCCCCGGTGTAAAATATCTTCCATATTCAAGGAAACCCTTATAAAGCGTTTAGACAGCGTAAAACGGTAGGCATACGAAGTAGAAACTTCCCAAGTACGTACAAACGAAGGGAATAATATTACATGAGTTGCTATGGAAAATTCCGGGGATTATACATGTTTTCCCCGGGTTTGTTGTTTCAACCGGTGGGTAACATCAAGAGCTGACAACCGTTTTTACCGGTATTACTTCGGCTACGGGTTTCGTGTAAATGCCATGTCCCCAGATACAATATGCGTATTCAAAATATAGGAAACCCCTTCGTAAAGCTTGACCGGGCAAATTTTATACGTCACGGGACAGCTTACGCGGACTTTAATTGCGCGCCGCGCAATGTATGCAAAACCCCTGTTTTGGCAGATACTGGAGCGATGTATAGTCATTCCCAGTGACTAGAGGCAACCTTTATGAGAATCCTCGGCAGACATCGATCGACAAAACCAATGACACCGTCATGAAATCTGAACGGAATGCGCTGGTTAAGGTCTCCGACCCAGCCTAGTGTCACAGTGCTCACACCTCGGTCGGTGATATGTGGCGTGGGCTGACCAGGCGTCTGATAAAAAAACATTTTGGCACTGGTCTGTCGAAGACAGACGACAAAAAATCTCTACCCCTCACCGATGGCAAAAAATAGACAATTTCTCAGGTTTGACATCGATCGACAAACCCAACGATTACGTCACGAACTCTGAATGAAGTGCGCTGGTTAGAGGCTCCGACCCACACTAGTATCACAGTTCTCACACCTCGGGCGGTGATATGTGGCGTGGGTGGGCCAGGCGTCTACTAAAGACATATTTGGCAGCTGGTATGTAGAAAATAGACGGCAAAAACTCTCGATTCCTCTCCGTTGGCACGAAACAGAACTTTTTGAAAGCTCTGACGAAGAGCATAGGACGCCGCGGCCAACCTCTCGCCCCCTAGACGACGGATTCCAATTATACCTCCCAGGCCATAATTTTCACTCATTGGCCTTGCCCGGTACCAAGTTCGTTGACCATGGGTGGAGTATATGTCGAGATCGAAGGTCAATCGTCGCGTGACTGCGGGTGTGCGAGCTGCGAGCTGTGTCTTTCTTCTTCTAGTTTGTGTGCGGCGTGATTTCACGTGGTTCCCGTGGTTCCCGTTAATACGGCGATTTTATTGGAAGATGGCTCCCGTCGTTCGCGTTATTTCAGCCATTTGATTGGAAGATAGCTGGCGTCAACTGCCCCGTGTTATTTTAGACTTGCCGCTTGACCGCTTCTGAAAGGTCGCTCCGCTTGTCCACTCTCTGGTGAGAGCTTGTTTTTTTTTCTCGCGGGGCATTGTCTTTCCCCGTGGGGCTTTGCTTTCCCCCACGGGATGTTGTATCTCCCTCCCGTGGGTGGGTGGGCGTCTCGTCGATGATAGAGAGGATGCGAGGTCGCCCTCACTCTCGCTCTTTTATTTTTCTGTCCTGCCCTGTCTGTCAGAACGAGCGCCATACAGCCTTCACCCCTACCATTCTTGAAATATAAAAAAAAAACGAAGCAAACCTTGACTTCGAAGGGCAGCGCATCCAGCGACGCGCGGCCGTCACAGATTGGTTTGCTGCAGGTGGGAATGTCGAGGGACCCCGTAAAAAAAATGCAACGCGGTGATGGACCATGCATGCAACGGACGTGACTTAGGTTGCCGTTGCCGTTCCAGCCATCGACGAAAGCATTTATTGATTATTAACGTTTTTGAATTTTGAGAGGAAAGGCGTGACGACAATAAAAAATACAATTACCAAACTGGCCACTGCTTGGTGGGGGGGGGGGGGGGGGGGGGGGGGGGGGGGGGGGGGGGGGGGGGGGGGGGGGGGGGGGGGGGGGTACTCATGCCATGCATGGCCGCGGTCGTTATGACCATTAGACCCTCGCATCCCTGCGATGCCGAGACGGAGGACGCCGGGTTTTCACCGACCAGGCAGACATTGCTTGCACCAAGCTTCGCGAAGGAAGCGCCGTGAGTTGTTCGGCGAGTCGCATGGAGGGAGGGAGGGTGACCTGCATCCTACTAAGGAGCGCTTGTGAGGCGGATATGCTTGTATTCTAACCCTGGTGCAGCAGTTAGTGCAAGGAGCTGAACGACACGCGAAGATATATTAGTGTCTAGGGAACGCTTCGAAGTTGTACTACTGTAGAGCCTCAACGATCCTTTCTATTTTCGGGCGAAGTGGTATGTATTGAAGCTCTGACTCGCCAGGATGTCACGAGTAACAATTCATCCGTTCGTAGGTGCCGTTAGCTCAACTATTACGGGGGACCATAGTAAATAGGACCAAATATTGTTAGTAAAAATAGGTAAATATACAGGTTTTTATGTACACCATAGGTCCTATTAACTATGGACCCCCGTAATAGCTGACGTTAGTCGGTATGTAGACTGGGCAAAGCCAGCTGAGGGCGCAGCCCGCTTTGACGCCTGAAGTCGGGCAAGGCGAAGCGAGCCGAATCAGCCCTCCAACCCCTCCCCCCGCCAAGCCGAGGGAGGCCCGCCCGAAATAGGAAAAAACGTATCCCGCCTTCAAGAAGTCATCCTACGAGTATAGAAACCCCAATAAGTAGAGCTGGTCACTGGCTGACTCAGTCAGTAGCGACCATACTGTCTTCAAAATCGATCAGTATTCTGGACTGCGGCAGTACACTGTTTATCCTATTTTCTCTCTCCTCCCGATACGCATTCAAAGTGGATTTCCGGACTATGTCTCGGGCGAACGAAAGATAAAAACTGCTGGCGAATATACTGGCCAGGTTTCTGCGGCCAGTAGATTACTATTAATACTGTCAGTACATAGTGTTCCAGTGCCCAGCCTTACCAACATGTCGGATACCCAGCACCTCCGGGAGACGATTGTCTATTCCGACAAGAATTTTTAAGTTGGTGACTCTAGACGTGCCGAGTCGTAGGTAGCTCTAAATATGTATGTCTCTACGTACATATCTATGTGATTGGTAGACGGTGGATGTCACCACGTGTTTTTTATTTTTCGGTTGTTGTCTTTCTTGGATTGCTGTTGTCGCGTTCTACCCGACTAAGGTGGCCTTTCTTGCTCATTGCCTTTTTTCGAACTTGAGAGGGGATACAGTTCGTACCGTGAGGACGACCAGCGACAAATATTACACCACCACCACCACCACCACCACCACCACCACCACTAGTAGTCACTGCTTAGTTGGGGGTGTGCTCGTGTCTGTGTCATGTTTTTCCGTAGTGGTATATGACCACAGACCCTCGCATCCTTACACTGTCGGGACGGGGCACACCGGGTTTTCACCGACCAGGCAGGCATTGCTTGCGCCGAGCGCGAAGCCCCGTGAGGTGTCGGGCGAGTCGCATGAAGGGTGAGCTGCATCCTTCTATCCAACAAGAACCGCTTGTGAGGCGGATGTTCTCGCATATATGGATGACAGCGTCAATATGTTGATGTCATTGATTGCTCCCAATATGGGGTTACGCCCTTTTAGTACTCTTGGGGCTGCAGTTCCGTCTTGGCGGACAGACTAGTATAAAAACTGATTGGTTTGTCCCCGAAAAGGTACTGCAGCCCTCACAGGATCAAACTGGCTTCGTAGCGTTCACATATCGGACGGGATCGTCGATTCCCACCTGATGATTTACTTGCTGACAGATGTTTCGGGGCAGGCACTAAAGAGTGATCATTCCTGATCTGTATGATCTAGCTCGTGTTTCAATGTTGCTGGGTGGGAGCCGTACGTACCATCTGCATGATCGTTTTGACGGGTTTGTTGGGTTGGACCTGTGCTGTGTACAACGGCAGGTCAGGATACAGATGATCTGGATGATCTATCTGTAGATGGTCTGACCTGTGTGGGAAAATGTGTTAACAACTGCAGACTTATATCCTTGTGTACCGTACGTACAGAAGTAAAGACCGTTGACTTCTCGCACAGGGATGCGAGGCATCGCTTGTCATCGCTTGTCATCGCTTGTCATCGCTTGTCCGGCGCTCGTGGTCTCGCCAACGGTAACGGTGCTAAGATCGAACATTTTGTTGCGGAAGTCTCCCTCTCGACCATATATTTCCGAAAACGCCCCCTTCCGTTGCTCGGTATTTTTGGAAACCTTCTTTCTCCTTCTGGAAAACGCGAGCGCTGAAAACAACCATGGCACCTCTGTGCGAAGTCAACGCTCTCGGCGGTACCTGTACGTACGGTGATTCCCGAAGCCACGTGTTTTCCCGGTGGTTTGGTGCAGTTGGATATAGTGGGTACATCGGGTTAAGAGGAGAGATAGAGTCGCGGACTTGAAGAGCAGTCCAATCGCCATGTCTCCCGTGCACTGCAAGCTAGATATTTCCCACTACAGACAAGAGTAATGTCGACCACGCTGGCCGAAAATATAGCCATCATTTGGAATCTGGGGTCAATATCAAACGCTGGCTATATTTACGGTCAGAGCGGTACCGTACACACACACGCGCCTAGGGACTAATTTCGGGACAGGTTTCGTCCACGACAACAAAACAAACGCACGCAACCAGACTGATGGCGGCTTTCGAAATACCAGGTATGTGGACAACACCTTTCCATTCTGTATAGATGTGTCGCGAGGCCTCTGCGCTCTCTCTGTTGCCGAGAAAGTCGGCTTGGAAATTCGACCGAAGGAGGGGGGTGTGTACTCGATAGGAGAGATGTACTCGATCTCATGCATGCCCGTAGTGGTATGACCATAGACCCTCGCATCCCTACAATGCCGGGACGGAGCACGTCGGGTTTTCACCGACCAGACAAACATTGCTTGCACCAAGCGCGAAGCGCCGTGAGGTGTCCGGCGAGTCGCATGAAGGGTGAGCTGCATCCTACTAAGAACCGCTTGTGAGGCGGACTCGCATTTGGATGACCGCTTCATTGAGTTAGTTTAATTTCCGGTGTAGCCGGGGGGAGGTGTTGTCTTTTTTTGTGTGTTTTGCCCTTAAGGCCTGCTGCCCAGTTCTGGGAACAAAGTACTCAAGACTTGAAGTAATTTTCCCATAAAACGGGACTGCACTTCGAGAAGGGTTCAGCCTAGTTTCGAGCGCTTTTTTCGGCCTTAATAAAGCCGGGCTAAGCAGTTCTGTAGTGCTAAAAAAGGGCTTGAGTGCTGAACAAAAAAAAAAAAAAAAACGGCTCCCAAAAAAATCTAATAGGTTGTATACGAATCTTGCGTGCAGTTTTTCAGCAGTTGGTACAAGCGATTGACTTCTGTGCTGGACACAGAATCCCGATGAAGAGCTGACTGGCGTGTTCCCCATTGATGCGCTCAGTTATGTACGGGTATACTCGGTCAGATTGTCAACCCGTGGTCGTCCGCGCGATCGAAGTATGTCGTACGCACCTACAGCAGTAGCAAAGTTGACTTGGACGAATTCCTCGATCTCGCACCTGATTGGTTTTTTTTCTTTTTTTAGTGCTTGTTTTTTTTTCAACGCTTGTTTTTTAGAGGTACACCCTGACCGCTGAGATATTAACAACAGTCGGCGCTGACTGTTAGCTGAGAGGTTAGGGTGGAGCTCCAGAGAAGGCACGGTCCGGGGTCCGGGGTCCACTACTGGCTCTAAAGGCGGGACCTCGGATTTACTCGAGGGGTTCAATCCCTTTCGTCAGCACTTCCCCAAACAGGGGATATTTGGGCGCTTCTTCTCGCCTGGAGGTGTGGACCCTGCCTTTCAGCTGTGTCCGGTACTTTGTACCAGGTGCCTGCTGTAGTATAGCGCGAAGTGGAGAGAATGCTGGACACTTGATCCCGCGCAAAGCTGAAACAGTTTTTTTGTGCGCGATTTTTGCGTGCGGTTTACAGCAAGTGGTGAATGCGGTTGACTACTGACTAATGAGAACACAACCCCACTCAGGTTTCACTTTCGGTCGGTTCGTCACCGAATGATGCGCGCAGTTATGTATGTATAGAAGGTCAGATGAAAATCCGCAGTAGGCGCGATTGAAGTATCACTAGTATCACTGTTATTACTAGTATAGTATGACACACACAGCTTGCTAGATGTTTTTCGACGAGATCCTTTCGATCTCACTTACAGATCTAGCTGTTTTTTGTATTTATATTTAGTACCAGGTATATACGAGGCACATGGTGTGATGTGCCTGAAAAAGTGATAAATCAAGGGGTTTGAGCAATGAGAACGTATTCCCACCCCCATCTCCAAGAGTTTGTCCACGGATCTTGATGCGGGGTTGTACGGTGGTAAATGGGTTCAGCACTGCTGTACTGGAAACATCATCCCGCTCGAAGTTCGAACAATATGTCCCCGGTCGATGCGCGCGGTTAGATGCGGTATACTAGTGTACACGTCTGATGCTGCAGGGGAGGGGATACTGGAAAGGTAATCCCGCTCCAATCTCAAATAGTTCGTCGACGAATCTTGCGTGCAGTTGTTAATAGTTGCAAAACAGACAGAAGTAATAAAGCGGCTGAGCCCTGACTGCACCGCAATCACTGTCACTGTCCCGAACGATACGGCCAGGTGTCGTATATACATATACCTGGTACGAGCAGTACCATGTTTGAAGAAAATAAATAAAGGTAAATAGAGTTGAGATGTAAACTTGTATGCAGCAAAACTAGTATTTTAGAAGCTTGGTGTGATACTATGGGTGTGTAGGTTCTGTCTTATCTGTGCGGAAAAGGTCTGAGTACTGGAAACACATTGCTGGTCAAATCTCAAGTAGTTTTGTCCCCGAATCTCGCGTGCAGTTATGGAGCAGTTAATGCAGGCAGCATTTATACCGCAGTGGTAAAGGCTTAATACAGTTTCTGTAGTGTGTCAAGCAGTTTGTCGAGCCAAGGGAACAGAAACAAGAACGGCAATCGACACCCCACTTTTCTTTGTGAGTCCTAGACGGATGGGGGGGGGGGGTGTACTCATTGTCATGCATGGCCGTAGTCGTATGACCATAGACCCTCGCACCCCTACAATGCCGGGACGGAGCGCGTCGGGTTTTCACCGACCAGGCAGACATTGCTTGCGCCAAGTGCAAAGCGCCGTGAGGTGTTGAGCAAGCCGCATGAAGGGTGCATCCTGCTAAGAACCGCTGTAGAGGCGGATTGTCTTGTATACATGGGAGGACAGCGTCAATGAATTGAGTTATTTTCTGGTGTGGCCACTCCCAGAGACAGCAACGGGTTTACTATGTAGCTGCCTCCCGGGCGCCTACCGTGCCTACACTACGTGATACGATCATCCCCCGTGTGCAGAGTTAAGGTTCTCCCCGCACAAAAATGATCCAACTCGACCCTAACCCAGTCGTGGTGTTTGGGGGGGGGGAGTACTAGATCAAGTAAATATACTGGGAAAAATGTGTCTTGGGGGGGGGGGTTACCAGAATCAAGTTAATTTCTGACAATATTCCCAACCCGCTAGTTTGTTTTTCAATTCCGACATGATGGCGACTGTCTGTCGCTCCGTTTCCTCTTTTTCATTTTTTTCTTTTTTTGTGCCATACCTCTGTCGCAGCTCTGCTGACTGCTCCGCAATAAACAGCCCTTGTTAGTAAGGAGACTGGCGGGTATGATGAGCCAGCGAGCCTGTCGAAGCAAAAGGACCGTACAGTGTAGGAGGAGCGGTAGCACCGACAGCGGGAGGTGTTTCCACTCTCTCATCCCAAACTACACTATCTGAAAAGATCTGTCGACAAGATACAAACGGATCCTGCAAGGAGGAGATGGGGGAAAATTGAAAAGGACCCCCTATCCCCGATGCTGCACACATGGCACAGATCAGATAGATCATTCGCACTTGATGATGTAGACCTTTCAGGGCAGATGGATATATTCCTGATCTGTGTGATCTGTATGATCTAGTTCATGTTGCCGGGTGCAAGCCGCATATGTTCTGCATGATGTCCTGGGAAACGTTTGCTGTGTCGGATCTCTACCATAAACACTCCGCATAACATCTTTTGCCGGCTAGTATATGATGTAGATGATCTACAGTAGATGATCTGTCTGTCCTCCAGCATGTATCATGCGCCCTTGCCAGTACATAGACGTGAGTAAACTCTTGCGCCAGATATCTGCTTCTTACTGCCGCTTCTGCATGCCCCTTATCTTGGGCAGGTTTCGACCGTTCTTCCGGGGGTCTCCGTTGCCGCCGCTGCTATTGCTGCTGCTGGAGGAACCAGCCCGATAAATCAATCAGTTGATTTGTGTCATCATGTCGGAGAGGAAAGCGGTAATCAAGAATGCCGACATGTCGGAAGACATGCAGCAGGATGCCGTAGATTGCGCGTCCCAAGCTTTAGAAAAGTACAACATTGAGAAGGTAAGGGAAGATACCGAGGGCATGTTCGATATATAGGATATTGTGGAGGACAGGTGTTGGAAAAGGTCTGCAGAACGGTCATTGCACACGGTAACCATGGAAGATACACCAGGAGTGGGATCACACCTGACGATCTTTCCGAGAACCGGGAGAGCTCGGCCTAACAACCCGACCCGAGCCTCCTTGAACTCAGAGACGGGCCTTGTTTGCCCGTCCGAACCTCGTTCGATCTCTCTCTCTCCTCCGCGCTGCTCACCCAACGGGGAGGGCTCTCTCCTTGCCCCCAATTGAAGAGAGGAAAAGTACAGCCTTCGGTAGAAGGTCAAAACTACCACATCACTTGGGACCTTTGTGACTCTGCAAAAGTAGGGAGTCCGTAGCATTCCCGTACGGTATCCGAAGTATTTTTGGTTGGCCCACCGAACTCACCGAAGTGTCGGGTAGCGGTATAGAGTTGGTACCGAGCCTTGCTGGGGTCTTCGGTTGGGTGATAAAGCATTGCTCGTGATGTCGTTTGCAATTGGGCCCAGGATATATTGCCGTTCGCAAAAGCTTTGCGTTGTTGCGTTTATCAGCTTTGCGTCGTCGGCTTGCTTGCCTTCTTTTTTTTTGTTTTGTCATTCCCCCGTCACGACCGTGAATGTACAGGACGTTATTCCCGCTTTCATTCGATTTTGCCGTGGGCACGTACGGCGTCTCTTGCGTGTTGTTTTGAGCTGTTTCCGTCGTGCTTGATCTCGACTGGGACTGGGCACACGATATTGTTGCTTTGACCCGCTGTATATGTACCAGGGTATGCCGTATAGTTTCAACCTGTCGGGAATTTGTAGAGCACTATGAAACCTACACACCCCTTAGCGCGGTTTGATCGAAGTACGAACCGGTCAGTATTACACCAAGCTTGCACAGAGGAAAAAAACGATGTCACAGATCCTTTTTTGTTTCTTCTTTGGACGCATGGACGCAGTTCGAGTGCGGTGTCGCGGTCGTTTTGACCCGCGGGCGTTGTTCTTTCGTCTCGATTGTGATTGTGATACATGGTGCAGGATATTGCCGCTTTCATCAAGAAGGAGTTCGACAAGAAGCACAAGGCGACGTGGCACTGCATCGTCGGGCGCAACTTCGGGTCGTACGTTACCCACGAGACCAAGCACTTCATCTACTTTTACTTGGGACAGGCGAGTTCACCACTTTGGTTGCGATCCCTCTGGGGCCCCCAGGTAGCGACCCACACAATGATATTGGTGCTGATAGTACCAGGTGTAGCAATTAAGAAAACTAGCGGAAAGAACGAATAACTTTGTTTTCTTTATAGTTTTATTTTTATTTTTTTCAAGTCCCCCCCCCCCCCCCGATTATATATCTGTTATATATAGGTTGGGTTGGCGTCGGTTGGCGACGACGCTGTAAAAACACGCCTCTCACTGCGTGAACTAGACAGCCAGGGTACCGTTTTTTTTGTGGTTACCACGGCTGGCGGTCAAGTTAGATCATTTTTGTGCGGGGGGAATCTTCACTCCGCACAAGGATGATCGTATCACATAGTGTGTATATGGTGAGGCACTCACGAGGCAGTTACATAGTAGTAAACCCATTGCTGTCGCTGGAAGTGGCCACACCAGAAACTAAATCAATTCATTGATGCTGTCTTCCATATGCAAGAAAATCCGCCTCTACAGCGGTTCTTAGTAGGATGCAGCTCACCCTTGATGCGACTCGCCCAACACCTCACGGCGCTTCGCGCTTGGTGCAAGCAATGTCTGTCTGGTCGGTGAAAACCGGACGTGCTCCGTCCCAGCATTGTAGGGGTGCGCAGGTCTATGGTCATACGACTACGGCCATGCATGAGAATGAGTACACCCCCCCCCCCCCCCCCCCTGCCCCGCGCCCAAGTGTTGGAGGTGTCTATTAGGAGCAGGAACGGTGCTCCGTCTAGAAAGGGGTGCGTGGTCAATGGTCAAATGACCAAGGCAAGCAACAAATGAGTACGCCCCCCCCCCCCCGGCTCGGTGTTTTTTTTTTTTTCAGGTGGCCGTTCTGCTCTTCAAGTCAGGATGAGGATCTTCAGTTTGAGAATCGCCGCTCCTTTCAGTTCGGCGGACCGCCAGCGTGCTGTACCTGCCGTCATTTTTTGTGTTTGACCATTGCTGCATTACAGCAGTAGCAGCTACTTTCTCGACCGCTATATGCCGGATTGACCGTCACCACTGTTAAGGGGTTTCAATGTGATACAGTGGCCGCATTTTTTATCGTCCCGACGATGTCGCGCGCGCTCTCGTCGTCTGCGTGTTCGGTGGACCTGGCTGATCTCTGCTTTTTTTTCGTATGATTGGCCGATATCTCCTCTTTGTATGATCGGTGGATTTCGGCCTCTCTACTGTGTGATTGGACGGTTATCTGCCATGCTTGTGCATGATTGGCCAGTTGTCTGACAGTGGCTTTCGACTTTCTTCTGTGTGATAGGCCGGTCTCTGATTGGCCTACCTCTGCCGCTCGCTCTTCTGTACCAGTATGATTTTTGCCGCTCTCTGCTTCATGTGTATGCTTGGTGTAACTTGCTACTACTGCACTCGCTTAAGCGCTTGAGCGCACGCGCCCCCCCCACCCCCACCGCGAACGTTTTGAAGGCTTAGCTACTGAATGGTTTCGATATAGGGTCGGGTTCGTTGGAAAGGTTTCCGTATAAGAGTCGCGGTGGGAAATGGGAAGCAGTCCCACGACGCCAGGACAACAGACATTTGAGTTCGGGCCTAAACGGCGTGTTACACTGCTGTAGCACAAAAATTGTTTTTTCTATTCTTTTTTTGATTGTTTTTGTCGATTCACAGAGAGCGCAAAAACGGCTACTACGCAGGGCTGCTGAATTGTGCAGCACACCAGGGTAAAGACGGGACAGAGGAGGAGACCCAGGGGGTGGGGGGGGGGGGGAGGGGGGTGAGGATTGGCGTGGTGGTGATTCTAAAGGCGAGGCTTTGGCGGTACATACAACTCTTGGGGCCTTTTGCGTGCTTGATGGGCTACATGCGCCAACATTGCAGCAGTGCGTGGAAGCGTCGGAAAGCAAAAATTCCCAGAAAAGTAATGCCCGTTTGACACTCGTATCAGAGTCCGAACGTGGATTACGTTACCGTTAGCAAGATGATATATAGGGGAACTGTATTGTTCTGAGTTGTCAAGGGTCTAGGCCTCTTTTGCCGTCGATATACTTGTCTTTGTCTAGTAATAGGGGGACTGGCAGGCAAGTCAAGGGGTCAAACGGGGGTCTCGTATTCATACGGACGAGTATCCCTTGCATCTTTGTCGGAAACGATTACATGTACATGCGAGCCTTACTTCCCTCACGCGGCTTATTCTGCCGATGGCGGATGGGATTAACTAATAATGACGAAGTAACGGCGTCTTTGCTCCTAGATGCGGAAGGCACACAATACACTGTTTTTTTCGCGGCGTCTTGCCAATCTACTGTTGTAGACAAGCCGATGGCGGATGGGATTAACTAATAATGACGAAGTAACGGCGTCTTTGCTCCTAGATGCGGAAGGCACACAATACACTGTTTTACGCGGCGTCTTGCCAATCTACTGTTGTAGACAATTGTACCGCTCCCCTTCGGTTGGGTCCGAAAAATCCCAGAAAAATCCATTCCTCCACCCAACCTTGAATAGGAGCACCTCGTTCCCCTGGGTTTACCCTGGGGTAATCTAGAAGCAAAATTAATTTCCTGTCCAGACGGAAAAAAATGACAAAAACGGTACACCAGCGCTTTTTTGCCATTTTACGGTACGAAAAACTCAAACCAGGCCATCAGGGTGCACCAAACCCAAGTTAGATGGCATTTTCTGTCAAGGTATAACGTTTTTTGGCGAAACATCCATGTCCGTCCGTCTCACTTGCGACAATGCCAAAAAAACGGTACACCATCGTATTTTTGCCAGTTACAATACGAAAAGTAAAACGAGGTGATCAGGGCACACCAAACCCAAGTCATATGACATTTTCTGTCAAGGTATACCGTTTTCTGGCAAACAATGTCCCGGTACAGAATATATTTTCGAACAAACACTACGTTCGTCAAGAGAAGCGCCTTCTTGTACTTCCGTGTACTCGTGTTCAAACGAACGTACCACAGGTACGAGTCAAGCCATTTTATTTCGTTTCGTGCGCGTGCGTGTAGTCAGAACACGGCACCGCGAGCGAGCCCGGCGCCGCCGCGCGGGGGTGCTAGCAGATAGAGGGGGTGTTCGAAGGAGCGCCGTCGCCGTTTGCATAGCTAGGCGTCACGTGTGTCTCGAGACACGCAGGAAGCACGAATGGGCTCTGTCTGGCCTGCCTCCTTGTTTGTGAGTAGTAATCGGAGTATAGTTCCTGCGGTCGTCCTTTGCCTCCACACCATACACACCGCCTATATCTTGCTGTGCAAACGTTTCTCGACCGGCATTGAGGCCGACGAAAATCGACTGAAACGCCTCAAAATCGTTGGACGACAGACAACCTACCCTTCTAACACGACTGCAGTGATACTGACTTTTCGATACCTGCAACCTACGGTACCCACTTCTTATAGTGCCAAAACCAAATTTTATAGTGCCAAAACCACAAGAAAAAGTGGAAATTCTATGGTACGAACACGTGCTTCCTACGTACTTTTCTTGATACTTACATTATTAGAGTGATAACGGCCCACGTCAACAACGGTGCTGCCGCTTAGCGGCCAGGGTCTCGATCAGACCTCTCTGTATCACCCTTCGACCTGATGATCAACTCCACGCCAACAGCGGATGGCCAGGTGACGTCGTGGAACGGCGTGCTCGTACCATGTACACTCGGACGGCTCTCGGATTCAACTGGCAACTACACTACCGATTGCCATGTCGAGGACCATGGCCATATTGAGATAACCGCATCCCATTGTGCACGATGGCGAGATCCCGCACCAGTCTTGATTCCGCACGGACCACCCCAGTAACTCCAGGATGCAGTCAATACCTTGTTCCTGACCGGGGCCGCCTCCGACTTCTCATTTCCTGGACCTGCTCCGTGCCCCCCCTGCGACGAGAAGCTGCGCCCGGCACATCAGCACATCCATATGGTTGATTCTTCCTTGGAGTGCGGACAACGCCCCAGATCGCGTTTTCTTCGCGTCTGCACGTGTAGACATCTACGAGGGCGCCGGAGAGCCGCCAGCACCGTCACCCATTTCCATGATAGGCGTTGAGCACTGTCTCGTAGCTGTCATGTACTCTGTTCCGAACCATTTCGTGACCCAGTTGCGTTCGAGAGGGCGGTGGTTGAAGTACGATTGTATACTCGGGGGGAGCACCACGTCTTGCGACGATTTCGACTATGACTGGTATCATGGTTTCCAGCATATGTATGTCTACCCTCGAAAGTCTATGACCATGCCTGTTCCCCAGGCACAAAGGACACCATACCGTAGTGCTAGCTACCATGAGCGCGCAAGCCAAGAACGCGCGAAGATAATCGAGGCGACTAGATAAGGACCCATCACATGCCTCCGCCTTACCGAAGTCCTGGCCACTACGACGTGGGGAGCGCAGCTGTGCCTTGCCGACTCGACTCCGACGTACCGCCGCCTTGAGCGTCTCACGTGTTCTACACATGTGTGTTGAAACGTTTCGATTTTTTGTGTGATATTGCTTCTCGATTCGGACTGCCTGCCTTCTTGTTTCCGTCTTTTTGCTAAAACTCATTTTGCAGCAGAAATAAATGTTGCAGGGCGCGTCCAGTCTTTCGAGTTCTGCGCAGCTACATTTTGTTAACTGTTCGGTCGACAGAGTGTTGTTTACGGGGTGATGTACGTAACGATTGTTGACGAAAAGTCTACTTGAATGCCTTTTGTCATCTTGGACTTCACTGCGGCGTTTTATTTGGTATGTATGGCTGTGTTCGTGACACGTCGAGGTCATCGCAATCTGCGCGATGCGACTGTAATGTTATGTCTTGGTTTTTTGCTTCGAATTAGCGGCAACTGCAGCATCTTCAAACAAGTAACATTCTACGTGGCAAAAATCGACGTCTAGAGAGAATTTTCATACCTCCATCCAACCTTTTATTAGATGGTAACACCTAGGGAACAGCAGGGCAAAGCTTGCCCTGCCCTACAATCTATATGTAGGAGGAACATACAGCAATAATAATGGCGACGGGTATCATTGGCGCTGCATTAGAAGTAGTTACTGTTATTGAGCGATTTTTTTGCTATGATGCTGCATGGGTGCCCAGGATGGAGAGCCCGTTTGAGGTGTGGGCGACGCAGGAGATCTGCGCCGCCCGACTGAAATTTCCGAATGTACTGCAGCAGCTGTATTATTTACTCGTACCAGGGTACTACAACTGTAAACATTGTGCTTTTTTATGGTTTTTACTAATATATGTTGCACCGCCACAATGACATGATGGCCCCTTTTTCCCAGCGCACACGGTTTATGAGGGTTACAAAAATTCGGTAAAAATGGAATATAGACGAGGCGTATTACGCAGCTTGCAAAGTTGAGTATCAACTATTTAATCAGTTGAACTCACGGCTGGCTGACGTATTTCAAAATTTATATAAAAAAAAAATGTTTAGCGTCGCTAGTTTCTGTTAACTGCAAGAGCTGTAACCTGTCTTGCTGTGTGAAGGTTTTGGGATCGGCACAGCAGTCGGTCCTGTTGGGAGAGAAGGAGACATTTATTTGTGTTGCTATGTTTATGTATCGTATCATTATATAATAATGGAGGGCCTCTCATCACGGTGCACCACGAAAAAAAAAAAAAATAATAACGAACAAACGAACCAAACGATTGAAACAAATCTTGGGGCATGGCACCGGCCTGCCACTTGCTGCTGCTACTTTCACCACTGATACTACAGTGCTTCTACTGCGTGCTCCTGCTGCTGCTTCTACTGGTACTACGATATGTTGGTGGTGTTCCATGTTTCCTGCCTTGTACTAAGATTAGGAGAAGATACGAAGATTCCCGAGGACAGCAGCGGGTGAAACCTGGTACACGCAAGTACAGCATCCAGTATGTTTTCCAAGGTAGTACCGTAATTTGCCCCGGAAAGGTGGGCGTCCCTCTCTCTCCGTGGCTGTAGGCTTCTTGTGTCGCTCGCTGGTGTCAATTTGAGACATCCTGATGTCATCAAGTCCAGCGACGACCTGGATCAGAGAGTGGCAAAAAAAAACAGCCGATTTACGCGCGCGCGCACGCATGCACGCTACACGCGCAAGGATCTTGAAAAACACACAAAATCTACCTCGACCAAATCATGCCGTATCCCCTGGATGATAACGTCTTTAACATATTAATGAAACCCGAAGAATCAAAAAAAGTAATCCTCGTCATACTCGTCGTGTACACGAGTAGAACCCACACAAGCTTGCATCTGCTCTGGTCGAGGAGAGGGGGAAATCTGGCACTGGAGTGACGGGTGAGCGCTGCGGGTTATCTTCCTGTACGTGCCTCTATGCTACGTATCCTGATAGCTCGTCCATGCAGCTTGCAAGGCTAGCCGGCCAAAGTTCTGTGTCGCTCGTGCACACCGAAAATACCTACTATTAATAGAATCTGTCCGAAAAAATATAATAAATTAATTATTGATTTTGTTTTATAAAAACATTGCTTACATATGAGGACACTTTCATATTGTGATGTGATGTTCGACGGTTACTCTGCAAGCTTTTTGTTTCCTGGACACGCGTGGAAAGTGTCCAACATAATGTTTGCGGCTTCTTGAGCATACGAACCAGGTACGAGGTAGGCCACACGCCGGCAACCCGAGCTGGCGGGCTAACTTGTGTGCAGCGTAAGCAAAGGTACTGTGCCGGACCTCACGCGCGCAGCGTGGCGGTAAGTGCGCGCCGCTGTACTTGATAATGTATCACACTCCACTCGTAGTTTCTTGCATATATAGAGCCTCAACAGCAGTTATTAATACTATTATAATAGTCAATGTCCTGTAGGGGTTCGAGTTACCAGAATGCAGGTATGGCTGTACTGCTGACTAGGTGTGTTCATAGGTGCTGACTGCTGTGTTTCATAACCTAAATTATGAGCTGTGAGAAGAATTGATGCTCCTCCTAATGGTCCAACTGAAACGAGCCGTGTTTGCAGCTATGCGAGCCTCGAGGACGGCCTGCCTGAGTTAGACGCTGCTGTTGAGCCTTGCCACTGCCCGTGCGTGTACTCGATTAGTCGCGCCGGAAAAATTGTTACGCTGCTGCGTTCATTTGCTGTGTGCACGTGTGCACTACTTACCGCTTTACCTGGCGCCATGCATTACAATAGAAAATGGATGACAAGCGTACGGACAGTTATTAATAGCTGACAGGGCAGAAACGCCCCGCTTTTGATGCGTGAAATGGTGTGCTGATGTTTCGTTGGTGACTGACTGGTGACTCAGGATTGTTATTATTAATTATAACTTCGTACCATGAGTACATGTTATCTGCATTGGTGTTGGATTCAATTAGACGCGAGTTGACGAGGGCAGAAAGGGCTGTAGTCTTCTGTAATCTCTGTTCTAGATGAAAAAAATGAAAGCACGAACCTTAGGGAGGAGGGGGGAAAGTAGCCTCCTGCTATTCATGTGACCCCGGATCTGAGTTACGAGTATTAATACAAAAGAATGCCGAGAGAAAAGAAGGGCGAAGCTACGCACGTGCAGCAGGACAGGAAGCAGAAAGAGCAACAACTATTAATAAAGCAAAAAAGCAAAAACAAACGTATCGTATCGTATCGTATCGTACTGTATCCAAAGTTTCGATATATATACCAGGTACGAGTACAGTATACTATATATTAATAGTGTTGAGGTTTCGATATCATATATCGTACCACGTATCAAATATCGTGTTTTGCCATCCCCTGACATCCCCTTGTTTCAGGTCCTCTTACAAACCTTGAGTACGTACGGATCTTCAGGCTGGTAGGCTGTTCAGGTATTTTGCTTGCTGTTGGGATCAAGGGTACGTGCGAAGACCCAACCCCTCACCCCTGACCCTAACCCCCACCCCAAACCGCAGCAAACGGGCCGAAACTGGCCGTAAACGCGGCTGCGCCGAGTTAACACACCCACCAAGCAACACTCAGAGCACCAGTAGCTCAGAGTACGCTCTACCAGATTTTTACTCACAGATTGTAAACCCTACTCCCTTGCTTTGTACGGACACTGATTGAAAGCTTCGATATCGGTATAATGAATATCGGAATCGTATCGAATCGTTATTTCGTTTGTCGATATCGTATCGTACGTATCCACACCAATTCCGATATCGGTAGCCAAACCTTCTCAGAACCTTTCCTCACTCACCACACTTCCCTTTTTCCACCGCAGTCACTCGCGTATTGCTGCTATCACGAGGTCTACAACAGAATTCAAGAGAACTCCGGATTCGTTCGGGTAATATTATGTCCGTCACGTCACATCATATAAAATCAGTTCGTCACTGCTTGCTGCTTGCTTGCTGCTGCAGTGATGTATTCGTCCCAGAACATCTATCTACCCGTATAACCGTAACGTCGGCGGTACTATTCAGAAACCGCTGTCATCCTGCTACGAGTACTGTACTGCTGTTCGCCCTCTTCCCCGACTACCCTTCTGATCTGGTTGATGTTCCTACCTTAACTCATATTGGTATATACCGGTACTTAGTGTTGACAGGTACCAGGCACCTTTGAAAAATAACAGAAGACATGTCAGTGTCAGACAGAAGACATGTCAGTGTCAGATTGTCTGTGACGTCAAGGGCAAATCCATCTGCGCAGGACCTACGTCCCCTAGAGGAGTTCTACGATTGAAAGTCCACCCTAATTTTTCTGAGGCTCCTCACTTCACCTTAAGGAGCTACACACCACCCGAAAACAGACTTACAGCAAAAAATCGAATTGCATCCCGATGAATAATCCCATGGGCCAAGTTTATACAAATACGTCATTTTTCTACGATTTTGGGCGAAGGAGCCCCACCATTCAGAAAACCTTGTAGAGGAAATGTGCTACCTCTGTCGTAGAACGCGATCCCTACCCCTTCATAGAAAACGCCTCACTATTGTATTCGTGGGAAACCCTCGTATTACGGGGGTCCATAGTTAACGGGACCAAATTTCGTTAGTAAAAATAGGTAAATATATAGGTTTTTATGTGTACCATAGGTCCTATTAACTATGGACCCCCGTAATAGTTCTTTTTTTGCTTGATTTTTTTCTCGTTCTGCTGGTTTCTCGTGTCAATAGACAGCGTTAGTGATGGGTGATGGCCCCTCTACAGCGCCGGTATGTATGGGCTAGCTGACAGCACTGGCACTATTATGGCGGCAACCGGCACTAATTACGCCGCACACTACCACACTGGCTAATCGGATTCCATTTGTGCCGAGCGATTCCACAGGCCCTTTACCGGGCAGCCGGCACGCGGCCACACCTCCCAGCCGAGCGCTCCGAGCACTGTGTTGCACCGCGAGTTCTGGCTGGTGAATTTTGGTGCTAGGTTCACGGTTGCTCTCGTCGAGGGGGCGCCGGGCGGGGGGGGGGGGTGGAGGGTGCAGATTAGTTCCCTTCGCCCTTCGTTCCTCCGCTTGGCAGCCCTCTCAACCGGGACCGCTATTAATTTTAAGAGTGTATGCCAACTTACAAGGTTCTCGCTCCGGGACGTGCTTGAGGGGGTGCAGGCGCAAGAACTGACCCAAACAGCGCCCGACATTTGGCTAAAGAAGCAAACAGAAGCAAGTGGGATACGCATATTCATTATTTCCGGTGTACGAAGAAATATACTATGATACGTGCATGTTATGGGCCTCCAGTATCACCAACCTTGACCTTTAATCTGGGGCCTAAACAGAAGCCACTTTACAGTCAGTTAAAGTGCAAATTAATGGAAATCCATGGGGCAGATTGGTCAAATGTATGATACCAGCTACCAGCTACAATATAGCGAACGCCAAAATAAGGAAATAATTAAAAATGAGAAACACAGGCGAACGAAAATAAAAGTAAAAAATGTAGGGCCCGTATTCGTAGCACTTGCCGGGGCTCGAACCCACGTCCATAAACCCGAAGTTGCACAGCAGCAGTAGTGCTATATTCGGTATTTATAACCTAGCGGAACGTTTTCGTTTTTTCAAGAATAAAAAAAAGCTCATCATGCATCAACACGACACATGCACGCGTGAGGCACGGCACACGCGCCCACATTTGGATGATATCATATCATACCGAACTTAAATATTAATAAATATTAATATTAATAGTACGAGTATGCCTCAAAGCTGCTGTGGCAACCCGTACACTTCCAAAGATAGTACAGCAGTACGAAGTACAACCAAACTGGCTGTAGGTGTAATGTGAAACTTGAGCGAACCACGCCAACAGCGTTTAAATCATACACACAAACACACATACGTAATGACTATCACACGAACAAACGCTCGCTCGCTGGCCGGGGCTCGAACTCAAGTCCTCACTCAAAAATTACACCCGAGCTATTGGGAACTTTTTTTTTTGTTATTCTTGGAAAAAAGTGTCGGATAACACACGGCACATGTACGCGTGCGTGACACACGGCGCGCGGCACGCAGCGCGCCCGGACTTGGATGGTAATGTAGCCCAAATCTGTATCTGCACAGGGAACCCGGAAGTGTGGGCAAGCCGTGCTGTTTTAAATGAGGCTCGTATTATGTATATATATACAAGGCGCTTCGCTCCGCGGGCGGCCTACGCCGCCCGCTACGCTCGCTCAGGAAGGAAACATCAATGTATATGCGAAGCGGACAGAGGTCCATGATTGAAATGAATATTGTGTTTTTTTTATGGCCCCTGTAGTTAGCTGCAAACTGGCGACTTGATAATGCCAAGAGTCCCGCCGCCATGCTTCATTCATTCAGGAGAAAACAGCTCGGACGCCACATATGCTTCGCGTCACGGGCGGTTTTCCGCTACGCTCGCTCACACGTCGTACATACGTACATACCCCAGGTAGGGTACTTATTTTCATCTTTCGATATGCTCTGTGTCTGTGTACTCGTATGTATGTACGAAAGATAAAGCACAGAACGGCACAGCAACACAGCAAAAGCAACGAAAATGAAACCGAAAAATTCTAAAAGAAAAAAATCCCCGTCCCCTTTCGTGTAATAATTTAAAACCTGAGTGGAACACCTTACACCAGTCAAAAGAAGAAAAAATGAAAAAAGAAAAAATCTTACAGCAGAGCTTCTCTCTCAGCGTCGTACGCCGCCCGCCCGTCTCGCGACCATCTCGCCACCAATTCAGTCCGGGTAAAGCTTCGCTCCCTCTCTTCCACAGTGAGCCCCGTCGCCCGCCCTCGCGTGAAGCCCGGTGCTCACCGTGGACCTCGGCGCAAGCTCGACAATGTTGGTACTCATTCGGGGTACCTCCCTCTTGTGACTCTCAGCCCGGTCGCGAAAATAAGCACCGCTTGAATATTATCTTAATATCCCGAACGACCCTTAAATACTCGTACGTACTCTATCCAAAATCATAAATGGAGGCCAGACAGAGCCTATTGATGCATCCCTCGTGTCTCGAGGCACACGCGACGCCTAGGCACGAAAGCGGCGACAGCGCTCCTTGCAACTCCCCCTCTATCCGCCAGCATCCGCTGACACCCGCGACGGTGCCGGGTTCGCCCGCGCAACCGTGCTCGGAGTACACGCACGCTCACGAAACGAAAGAAGAAAAAAGGGAAGAAGGACTGAAAGTGCGACGAGCAATGGAGAAAACAAAGACCCGCTGGAACGGTCCGGCAAGTAATAAACGGAGGCGATTCCCAAGTGGGGGAGCTCTGAGAAGCCAGGGATGTACCAACCGAGCACGCTCAGAGATCGAGATCTAAGTAAGTATATCTATATATATATGTGGAAGAAACACCGACATTTGATGCGGCAGAGAAAACTAAACAATTCCTAACAGAGGAAACCCGGTGGTAAGCCGTCTTATCCACCCACTCCCGCGGGGAAAAAAAAAAAACACGAGCGCACGCCACGCGCGACACGCTGCTCGGATTGCGGCCAAAGCTGGATCAATGCTGTTTCGACCGGACGGCCTTCCCCTGTCAACCGACCCCCTTGGCGCTTTGCGTTGAGGTGCGCGTACGAAAATATGTTAACGAAAACAGACGAATTACTCACATTTACATTTACCAGGTACGTACGTACGCGTCTTCAGGCAGTGAGGTTGTTTCCAACTATCGAGCTTCTCTACGTACTTTTGAAGGGCGGTCACTTTCCTGTGCGCGCGAGATCGAACGCTGTAATGTGCTACGTAGCGAATCGACGTAAGAATATTATGTAAATCTATTGTCGAAAATACAGGAAAACACATTGATTGTTGTCAACAAGATGGTCAGGCGCTTTCCAAAAAGCGGGGATTTCTACTCCGTGTGATCCTTTTTTTTTTGTAACGTCTGTCCGTCACTTGAGACGTTTCTTGGCAACGTTCGGCAAGGGAGTTACAGTGCTGTCTCCTGACACCTTTGATACATGTAGACTCCTGTATGCTCTAACCAGTGTTTTATGACACCTTGGACCTGTCTTGACGATCGCCTGACGATACTACCTTGGACCTCGCTGCGTCCTCGTTACGGCGGAACTGGTCCCAGGTGCGCGCACCTTTTAGACTGTACGGGTACGGTACAATAATCCGTGTTGATCTGCTTGGTCAACTTCTCCCCCTACACTACATACTAAGCACGCGTTATACCGTGGACCTCGATAATACTCCAGCCTCCTGTAGACTCCTTGCCCGCTGTGGTCACCACTGCACGGGCTGGACTGCTCCCGTGCCAATTAAGTCCATCAGCCGAGTGCCGGTATGCATACGCCAGAGGCCTGTCCCGCGCGGCACTATACTGAACAATGAAAATGGCAATGGCAATAACAAGTGCCCACACATGCATACGCTCCATACGCTCGGGACTTGTCCCTTGCAGCTTGCAACAAGCCCCGCACCAAACACCTCTGCTACACAGCCGCGCACAGCAGCAGTAACTACAGTAGTATGCCTGGTCGTTGCCGTCACTATTGTTTTCGAGATGACGGGGGTCACGCCACCTATTCGGGCCATCAGGTGAGCACGCCCCTTATCCCCGCCCAAGCAATGCCTCCATAACAATTCTGTAAAAACCGCACAAATCAGTAGTAAATATTTTTTACGGGACAGCGCGGTGTTCAAAAATTGTTCATAAGATATTAAGGCTTGATAGTAAAGTGGTAAAGTGGGGATAACTAGTTATGTCCCGGCGTTTAACCCCCGTGAAGCGGGGATACTTCTTCATGTCCCCGGTTTTGAAGTCCCCGGGTCTAGACGGTCCCGGATTTAGCCGCGGTGGCTGAACCCGAGGACTTCTAAGCCCGCGGATACTTCGTAGAAGTATCCTCGTTTTGACGGCTAAGCCCGGGGACGAAAATAAGTATCCCCGTAAACTATCAACAACAAAGCCTTTCTATTAGAAAACCACCCCTCATAAACACATGCCTGTCATACTACGGTTATTGATATCACGGGGGACCATAGTAAATAGGACCAAATATTGTGAGTAAAAATACGTAAATATATAGGTTTTTATGTATACCATAGGTCCTATTAACTACGGACCCACGTTATAGTTCATCCAATAGGTCTTTAGGCTTCGCGGCAGAGTGGTACTTCTTTCACGAAATGCCCGGCAGGTACATACTCGCGAGTTCAAACTCTGTCAATAATCGTCACGGGTGCGAGTAGCACTTTCGTACTCGCAAGTAGTAGGGCCCGATAATTGTGTGTAATTTAATGTATCACACTATAACCAATATATATGATTGTATGCGTTTTGTTTGTAGTCATACGAAAACCCATACAAAAATGGAACGAGCATGCTAAACCCCATCCACTTCATTTGCATGACGTTTGGTGTAGCCCTCTAATGGCCACACCAAAAAAGCGGACATGCTTCGCGAGCGCCCGCGGGTCTTTTTTTTAACCCTGACTTGCCGAGTACTCGTTGACCGCGAGTACTCGCAGGACTGCAACTGCCCGTGTCCGGTGACGTCACTCCCCATATGTGGTGCCGTCGCTCCGAAACTCTTCTTCGTGCTTGTGGTCCCCATATGTATGCATGCATGATACCGGTATGATGCTCCGATGCGTCGCAGGCCACTTCGCGGTCCTGCCAGTACAGCAGTACTATTTCGGAGGACCGTAGTAAATGGGACCAAATATTGTTAGTAAAAATAGGTAAATATGTATGTTTTTATGTATGCCATAGGTCCTATTGACTATGGTCCCCCGTGATAGTATCGTAAACTCAACCTACCGTGTACCTTGTATAGTATATATACATATATATATATATATATACCTGGTGTGTTATATATGTATCAGCTTATAACATATCGGGGTGTACAACAAGTGCAACATCAACAACTGGAGGGCCCGAAAAAGTGCCCAACGATACCACAACACCGCACGCCCACAAAATGTGAGAATGGAAAACGAACCGGAGGGGTGGGTTTGTTGACGATTTTACGGGAAAAAAACTTGTTGTTGTTGTTGTTGTTGTTGTTTTTGGTATTTTTTCACATGGTTTTAGTATACCCCCGCCCAAGACTCGGTCTCGAAAAAGTATGCTGTCGTGTGGAGTGTCGGATTTGTTCTGTTACGTGCTCTTCTGGATGGGTAGAAGGGGGCTTCGCCGCGGCGGGCTGTCATGCCCTTACTGTTTTAAGATTGTGGACAACTGGAGGGCGTGCATGCGACAGCGAAAGCAGCGGTATAAACTACCCAAGAGTTAGATCGGTATAAACTACCCAAGAGTTAGAGCGGTATAAACTACCCAAGAGTTAGTGCGGTATAAACTACCCAAGAGTTAGAGCGGTATAAACTACCCAAGAGTTGGAGTGATACATAGAAATGGCACACTCCCACACTATGGTATACATACACACTGCAATTGCTGCTGTTAGCTGAAGGTCTTTGTTCGTGTGCGTTGGTTTTCATACGATTCTCGGAGGCGTCGTAGGACCATCTCGCGGTCTTGCAAATCACGTCACCTACTGGCCCACTGGTGTGTACTACTACTGTCAGCACTACAGCACTATTATAGAGAATACAGCAGTGACGGCGCTGCTGCAGAAGAGAGCATGCAGTAGCTAGCGCTGGGTAGAGGATCGGGTGGAGTAAAAAACAGAGTGAATTATCATCTCACAGCACAGGCGCGTCGAAGCTGCCTGCACTGACGGTTTCATATCCAAGCAAACCGCCATAACATAGAATACAAAACCCAATGTCCTACTGAGTCGTTCTTGCCAGCATATATACCTGCCATTCGTCTATGAGACTCTTGTATAAGTATGAAACCAGGTACAAGGGGGGGGGGGGGGGGTCGTCGCGGCGGGCTTGCGGTTCCGCGCGTGCCCGGAGTGGTCAACGGTTGTAGGCACATCGAGACCGCCGTAAATCATACGTGCGGCAGCAATATTATATCGTGGCTTTACACATGCTGGTGATATCTATTACAGCAGTACAGCAGTACAGCCAGTACAGCCACTACAGCCAGTACAGCCAGTACAGCCAGTACAGCCAGTACAGCCAGTACAGCCGGTACAGCCAGTACAGCCAGTACAGCAGTACAGCCAGTACAGCCAGTACAGCCAGTAGGTATTTATGTACGCGTATCAGTCAGTCATGAGCAAGCAATACATCGAACCGACCGAATAAATAAATACGAGGACTTGCTGTTTTTTTCGGTATATATAACTATAGTAAAACCCGTTCCTGACACCTTGGTCATATATGAACCAAAACCTTGAAAAAAACGGAGATGTAGTGATATGCCGTCTTTTCGTGACGCCAGAAAAGGGAGTTTCGTTCCCCCCGCTCGTATCCGTACGTACGTGACGTTGAGGAAACTTGAGCTTTTGGCCTCGAGATGAGGAAATGAGGAACGGATGACGAACGGATGACGAACGACGGCAGTTGGTTGTTCATACGAGTCTACGTAGTTTCGGCTCTATTTCGGTATTGAGCAACTTTTTGCTTCATGCAGACGGTTTCACCACTGCTGCTGTAGCAGTAAGTAGAGCGACTATTTAGCGGTGAAATCGCTACTGGTACTTGTTTATTTCATCATTGGATACGACGTTTTATCCCCTGAAGAACGCGGGCCCCTGTTTGGCACATTCACAAAGCCTGCGTACGATACAACGCCATTTTTGTCAGCCCATTCTTCGTACGTAATTCAAGAGATTTAATTATTTTTCACCCACACGGCACACGATAGAGATATCGTACAGCAGCACCCTCATAATCTGTGAAGGAGGTCTGTTGCCATAAGGCTAACAAAACTGCCTCATAATACGCACCAGGTATACAAAGCGTGTTTTACCCCCCCCCCTCTTAAATCAGTCAACAGACGAGAGTTATCAAACATAGAAGAAGAGGTAGGAAATTGTATCGATGGAGAATAGATAAACTAGAAGTAAAAGAGAAACGGAAGGAGTTCCAAGAAGAGATGGCCAAAAATGCAGAGAAACTTTCCGAGCTGTTGGAAGGAATAGGTAGAACAAGGAACGATATAGAAAGGGATGATGCAGGAGCTAGGATAATAGAAGGATGGGAGCAGTTGGTCAAGACCACAGCAAGTAAAGTAATAGGGAAGGAAGTTGATAGTATGCAACAGAGCAGTAAAACGGTGGGATGAAGAAGTGAAAGAGGCTATAACAGCAAGGAGAAAGGCACACGCAAGGTATACATCGAGTAAAACTTCGACAGGGTGGGAGGAATATGCTGTAGCTAGAAAGAAAGTAAAAGAGATGGTAGAGAAGAAGAAAGGGATATGGAAAGGCGTAGTAAATAAAACGAATGAAGACTTTGAGGGCGGGATGAAGCAGGTGTGGGTAGGGATAAAAGGGATACTTAGCAAACAAGCAGGAGAGGCAGACACGGGAATAGCTACTCTAAGAGCACACAACGGTAAAATGGTTAGTAGTTCGAAGGGGAAAAGGGAAATACTAGTAGAGCACTACCAAAAGCTAGGAACACCCACAGCCAACGAAACGTTCGATGCAGAATTCGAGAAGGAAATCAACGCGTGGGCAGAGGCGAACGTAGATACATCAGAAAAGCAAGACAGTGGTTCGGGAGGGTTACAGAGAGAGTTCACAAGGGAAGAAGTAAAGAAGGGTGTAGCGAAACTTAAGAATAGAAAGGCAGCAGAGACAGACCAAATAGTGAATGAATTTATGAGGTACGGGGGAGAAGGAATGCTTACCATGATGGTTATGTTGTATAACTGGATATGGAAAAACGAGTACGCAGGAGGTGGAGAGAAGGAGTAGTAATACATTTATTCAAGAACGGAGATAAGGCTGACCCGGGGAACTATAGAGGGATAACGCTACCAAGCACAGTAGGCAAAACATTTTGTAAGATTTTGAACGATAGAATGGGAACGATGATCGAGAAGGAAGACAAAATAAGCGAAGGGCAAGCAGGGTTTAGGCCAAGCCGTAGCTGCGTAGACCATGTGTACACCTTAGGTAAGATTATTCAAGGTAGGAAAGACGCGGGACTAACAACGTACTGTTTCTTTCTAGATGTGCAAAAAGCCTACGACACAGTATGGAGAAATGGATTGTGGAAAAAACTGTGGGAAATAGGAATCAGAGGAAAGATGTGGAGAATGATGAAAAAGATGACGGAATGTGCGAGAAGTGCTGTGATGCTGGACGGGGAAATATCGAAGTATGTTGATATTTTACAAGGAGTTGCACAGGAATGTACGTTGTCACCTAACTTATACAATATGTATATCAACGACTTGATAGTAGCAGTCGAGGGAGCAAGGCAGGGAGTCACGGTAGAGGAAGATACGGTGTCGGGATTGATGTTTGCGGATGACTTCGTGGGGATATCAGAAACACCCGAAGGATTGCAGAAACAAATAGAGAAGGCGCTAGAATACACCAGGAAATGGAGGGTGACGGCGAACGTCAAGAAATGCGCAGTAGATGTTTGCAACGAAGATAAGGTAAACCCGGTAAATTTCAGTTGGAATTGGGGGGAGAAGATGAATTGCCGATCGTAGACCAGTATACATACCTTGGCGTAGAGATCTCAAAATATTGTTCTTGGGATACATATATAGCAAAAGTAATAGGAAAGGGTAAGGCACAAGTAGGCAAGATGGCTGCGATCCTGACAGACCCGAACCTTGACACTAGGATTAAGAGGTGTATCTTGATGAATGTGATAGTACCAAAGCTAGAATATGCAGGAGAAAGTATGGGAAGGGAACGCGAAACTCGTAAAACAGTTGGAAACAGTACAAATGACAGCAGTTAAAAAAACCCTAAGATGCTCAAGTACGACTAGTAATACAGTATTAAGAGCAGAACTGGGAATGCGCCCACTCAAGACAACTAGAGACGCATGAGAAAGTTGAACTGGTAATATAAAGTAAGGGACATGCCAAAAAGAGGTTGCCATCCATAGTTGATAGAGCTGTATGGGAGAAAGTAACAAAAGGGCGAGCTGGTACAAGGTGGGATGGCGTAGTTGAGAAAGTATGGAAGGATATAGGGGGAAACCAAGAAGAGATGACGTCCGCCGGGAAGTTTGGGAGGTACAAGGCAGAAGCAGAAGAAAGGATAGAAAGAAGGGAAAGGCTAGCGCTAAGAAACAAGGTAGAATCGGGGAAACACTCAGAGATATACGGGGGATTGAGGGAAGGAATAGGAATGAAAACGTATTTGCATGGCCCAATGGACTTCGCGAAAACGCTGAAACTGCGCTTTCGTGTAGGGGACCTGGACCTGCCAGAAAAAGAAGAAAGAGGTACACCAGTAGCCGGGAGGAGGAAGAAGTAGACGTGCAGATGTGCCCGTGTGGCAAAGCAATAGAGAGTAGAACTCACATGGTAGGAGAATGTGAAATATACAAGGAGGAACGGGATGTGTTAGAAGAGGAGATGAGGAAAATAGACGAATGTGACATGGAGGAGTTTGATACAATGAATAGAAGCGAGAAAACGATCGCTATCCTAGGAGATAGATGGTGGCCACAGGAGGCCAAACAGGAAGGGGATAAGATGAGCAAAAATTTTCTATGTAATATATGGAAACAACGTAATGAGCGCCCAATTGTTGGAGGTGTCTCTATTAGGAGTAGGAACGGTGCTCCGTCTCGAAAGGGATGCGTGGTCAATGGTGAAATGACTAAGGCAAGCAACAAATGAGTACGCCCTCCCCCCCCTGTCCCCTTAAATCATCTGTCCTCCCGCGCCTTCACCGACGAAATTGCACCAATTAAATAACCAAATATTAGAGGCCTTTACGGACCCCCCATGAAGATTTTGTCTTTTACCTATATACGAGCAAAAAGAAAGCCTCCTTGATATCTTGAAGACAACAAAATGGTTACCCCCCCCCGCCCGCCCTGCATATCATGTCCTCCCGCTGTCTTTACCGACGAAACTCCACCCGCAAAAGCCAAAGGCGAACAGCAACAAGAAAGGACAAAAAAAAAAGGAATGGCCGGCGCGTCCGGGGCGAAGCCGAAGGGATGCCTCCAAAAGGTTTCCCATGTCATCGAGTCCAGGATGACGAATTTTTTTTCGTCACTGGGACGGACGGTGGCGATCAACCCCGGGCGGACGGTGCTGCTCTCCTTTATTGGCGTCATCATCGGCATGTCCGGGTTCGGGGTTCTGGAGACGGAGTCGAGGGGGGACAAGCTCTGGCTGCCCACGGGGACCCGCGCTCAAGATGATTATGTGAGAGAGATGTCCATGGTGGGGGGGGGGGGGCGTACTCATTTGTTGCTTGCCTTAGTCATATGACCATTGACCACGCATCCCTTTCGAGACGGGGGGGGGGGGGGTGAGGCGCGGCGTGTTCTGTGTGATATGTGTGTGGGATACTTTTGCGTTTTTTGTCTTTTGAAGCGAGTAGTGCGGGGAGTATTCCGGTTTGTGAAAATAGCAGGGGGGAATAAGCTGCGACAGTCCACGGGGACACGCGCTGGGAGACGAGTACCGCTCTTATCACGAAATATTGTTAATAGGAACGTTTTCACACTAAAATTCAGTACAAACGATCCTTATATCCGGGTGCAAAGTGGTATGTATGTGAGAGGGTTGTTGGCGGTGGGGAGTGGGTGGTGTCATGCTGTGTTTTGAACATTGCTTCTTTTTTTTTGTATCCTCCGGCGGATTGGTAAAAATAAAGCTTGAGCTCACCACACTTCCGCGGTCCAATTTCGTGTCGTGTGTCAATTTAGCCCATGCATAGCTCCCGTCGCAACATCAGAACAGGCTGCTGTTACCCCTGGAGTTTGGGCACGTTGACGCGACCTGACTACCGAGAGGAGCAGGTGTCAGAGTGGAGATAGCCACCCGGGAGAGTCATCTCTCCCGGGTAGTGTGGGACTTGCGCGAGCTCACCCACTAACAAAAACCGAGGCTATGAGGCCTTCCCGCCGGACTTGGTCCAGATACGGTCCACCCTGCCCGTTTGGGCGTTGGTCCTCAGGGCTGCGCGTGTGCCGCTTTCATAGGGGTACTTGTACGGCTTCGGTTTGTCAAAGTTGCTGCTTCGAGGGCTCCTTGTTTCTCTGGAGGGGGGGAGGGGGGGGGGGGGGGGGGGGGGAGGTATGGTGGGGTATGCGTGCTGTGTGTGTGTTTATTTTTTTTTTGCTGTGTCAAAAAACTGACAATACGGAGAGTATTTAGGCCTGTGAAATCACCAGAGGGGGTAAACTGTGGCTGCCGTAGCGGACACACGCCCGAAACGTTTACCGTACCACACTAGGGTGATAAGATAGCACACCCCCTCGGCCGAATGTCACTGGGACTGTAGCTGGTTTTCTCGACAACGGGGACGGTGTAGACGCCTACATACATAACGTCTATGGAAATATCTCGATGCGATATTTCCAAAAGCACCCTTTTCGTTGTGTGCGCCGGCCTTAAGACACGTATTTAGAGAAAACCGGCTTTGAAAATCGTCCCAGGGAGTGTGTTATCTTTATGACCCGGGTGGTACGGTATGTTGGTCGGGGGGTTATTCGTGTGCTGTGCGTGCGTGTTTCTCAGGGCCGTGACTTTGCTGGACTTCGAGACTAGGTACCAGTTGGTACGTGCAAGGGGATTGTGGGTGCTGTGAGTTGAGAGATCATTGCCGTGCCCTCGAAAGACGGGAATGCCCTCACCTAGCCGTTAGTACCACTGCTACTGCTACTGTTATTGCTGTTACTACTGCTACTGTTACTACTAGTTTTACCGCTACTGCTGCTACTGCCGCCGATACTGCCGCCGATACTGCTACCTCTGATACTACTGCTGCTGCTGCTACTGACATGGCTAAATAGCGCAGGTTATGATGCTTCTACTGCTGATACTGGTAAGGCTGCGGCTGGTGCTGCTGCTGCCTCTCCTGCTACTGTTGACACCGTTCTCGCCAGCAACGTACCTGCCGATTTTTCCGTAGAGAGCCCGTGAAAACCTCGCCGTCGCCATCGCCGTCGCCGTGCTTGCCGACAAGAGTGCCCTAACCCAAGCGCTGATACAGCTGCTACTGATACGCTGCTGATGTTGCCGCTGCTACTACTGTTAGTGCTGCTGTTGCTGCTGCTGCTGCTACTACTGATACGGCTGCTGGTGGTGCTGGTGCTGATGCTGCTATTGCCACCACCCTTGCAGGCGACGTACCTGTCGTTTTTTTCCCAAGAGGGGCCGTGAGAACCTGATCATCGCTGTGCCTTCAGACGACGGGAACGCCCTGACAAAAGAGAACCTCATGCGTGCGCTGGATCTCTTCCAGCGGATAAGCGACCTGACCGTGGCTTACGAGGTCAGAGCTGTGCGCCTTTCGGGCCCCGTGATGCGAGCAAAACAAAACGACAAATTTGGTGATATCAGTCGTCAACGAGCAGCGCCTATAGGAGCGTCAAGCAGGACGAGTAGCACCATGCCGCGCCCGTGCCCTCTTTACGAGTCTTTGCGCTCAACCGTTGTCACTAGCAGACCAACCATTGCACATTTCATTCCCCAATCACGCAGTGACCGCAACCATTACTGCAAAAATCCCGCTGCTTTTCTGTCTGGTGTATCGTCGATTTCTCCCATCTGAAGTTCCCAAGAAGGTTTAATTAACACCATGGTTGTCTGAGTGACGTATCGTGACTTACAGGACCCAACGCATCCTAAAAAATCCGCAAACCCCGACCCCCTGGAAAATTCCTCGGAAAGAAGATAAGGTAGTGAAGAGTTATGAAGGTTTAATCATCCATTTTGTCGAAGCGGGACCAAGGCGTCAACACCCCCCCGGACAGATGGATCATCTAGACCACGATCTATCTGTAGATGATCTAGTTCCTCGCCCGCCGTTGTCACAGGTTGCACAGGATCGGCAAAGCATTTACCCTAACGAGGAAATGTGCGCTCGAAACAGTAGATTGTGCGGATTACACGGGTCCCACCCGGCGACAAGATGAGCTACGTACAGTGCAAATATCCTACAAGATCGGGAACATTAACAAGATAGATAGATGCACCTACCTTGAAAATAGGTGTAGATCGTAAAGTGTGGGGAGCGATGATCTGTGCGAGGGTTGTGGACTTTTTAAGAGTGCAATGGTTGACGCGAGCCACGGTGGCGGTAGAACCTCGACCATTTTAGAGCTGCACAGCCCCGTAGAATTGAAACGGTTTGTCCCCCAAAACGGGGCTTCAGCCCGACAATGGTTGACTTTCTGACGCTCCTCGCTTTTGGAGCTCTCGTGTCTTCCCTCGCCCGACAGGCGATGTGGAGAAACGTTGCAAGCTAGGCCCGGCGCACAGTTTGTACGTAGGCATCTCGTCACTTAGTCCCGCCTGTTTCTTTGTGCGACACTTTCCGGTGTCCTGGCGTTTAGTGAAGAGACGCAACCGATCGTCGTCGAACACGAAATCTAGTCTGTGGAGCAGCCATACCTATTTTAGTCTGTGGAGCAGCCATACTTGGTACCTATTTGTGACCTCTTCCAGGTATATGTTTGGGTCGTGTGACAGTGCTGAATACAGGGACGTTACAAGCAAAGTCGGAAACCTACCATGTCTGTTTGAACATTCCATGTTTTTCATACATATACACAGACATGTATTGTCTCGCGTACAGTGTCTGATTGCAGGAACCTTGTGAAAAACAAGAATCGGAAAACCGTCTGCCTCTCACGTGTGACTTTTTCTGTTTCCGTGGGCGGGGTCCGCACCAGGGGCGGGAGTACGAGCTGGCAGACCTCTGCGTGGAATCCGCGGAATTCTCTGGCACCTCGTGCGTCGTGGAGAGCGTTTTGGGCAAGTGGGAGTACAATTCAACCCTACTAGAGGCGGACGAGGATGTTCTCGATACGGTGAGCGATCCGTGCTCTACGGTGGGATAAGCAAACATGCCACCGGGGGTAAAGGGAAACCCTTCGCGGGGGGGGGGGAGGGGGGGGGGGGGGGGGGGGGGGGGGGGGGGCGTTAAAGCGTCTCTTGGCGTTATGAAACGGATGTGATTGTTCTAGAGGGTGGCAGAAGGGAAACTGCCACCAGGGGTAATAGGGAGACCGAGAGGGGAGGGAGGGGCGGGGGCGCGTCAAAGCCCCTCTTGGCGTCATAAAACGGATGTGATTGTTCTAGACGTAGGGTGTGAATGATCCGTGGTAGGGCTACATGGCTATGATACAGCAGTGACTCGTGCTACGAAACAGGTAGGGTTTTCTTTTGGTGAAAATATTCCTGAAGTGACCGGACTCCCTGACTCAAATTCGCTGGAACGCCCCGAGTGTTTATTTACGCTGTCGTTGGTGGGTATACCTAGAGTAGGCTCTCAGATCATTCTCACATGGGGTTGCGCTTTTAGCATTTTGTCGAAGTCAGCTGTGCGGTGGGGCAATGAGGTAAAGACTCTTCAAGTGTGGATGGACCCGCAGACTCTTCAAGTGTGGATCCCCAGAACGGTTGGGCTAGGCGCGGCCCTTACCGTAGCCAAAGCTAGTACCCGTGTCTTTCAGGTGCGTGCTGTTTTGGCGGGGGTGGCCGTGCTGCCGCCGTAGACACCTTAAGCGATCCAAGCTACCGTAGGCAGAGACAATATTACCATGGTTGGTAGACCTGATTGGTTGGCAGGATTTGGCGACCATCAATAGCAGCAATTCGGTAGGTTCCAGCATCGTAAGTATCCTGTTTCAAACTGTTTATATTCAGAACCCTCTCGACAAACCCAAGAGCCCAGGATTTATTAAGGGGTCAAAATCCGACCCGCGGGTTTGATCAAGAAATGCTCGAAATCTCACGGGTCGGGCCCGGCCGGGTCGGACCGGGTTGAATTCACGCATCCCCGGTGCGATATCCCGCGTCACACCTCCTAAAAACTCCCATGAAGTATCCCGGAAAGAGCGGTCAACTGCTAGGGCCTCCAGCACGCACAGCACAGACAGCGGTAGTGTATCTGGACTCGGGCACCCGGGTACCCGGCCAAACATAACAAGAAACAATTTCAAACAGAAACTGTCAACTCATTGTCTGGCGTTCTCCAGCGCGGCCCGCCCGCCGAACGCTCTGGTCGGGTCGAGTCGGGTTGGATCGAGTCGGGTCGGGTCAAATTTGAGTCTGCACGAGCCGTGTATCCCCCTGTAGATGTTTTCGCGCCATCGTTGGGTCAGATGGTTGATTGCTGTCATCACAATGCCCCCCCCCGCAATAGACGATGGCTCTTTTTGCGCGCTCAAAAATGCCTCCTTTTGGCCTCTCATTATACTGGTTTCGAGCATCGAGGCGGCCAGGCAAGGGCCTTAGCCGCCGTGTCCTGTTGCTTCCCTGTGGGTCCGCACACTCCCGGTTCGGGGACAGCTTAATCGAACTTGGAGCGAAACGCATGCTTCTGTGCACTGCGCTACTATAAAAGGGATTGACATGGTATTTCCTTTGACGGTTTTTGCGTTGGCACCACCACCCACTGCTTGTGCCGTCGTTCCCCGAACACGGTAAAACCTTCGTACGGTAGTAGAGGACCGCTTGGACTGTAGTGCGGTATTGTAGACAACACTATTACGGGGGTCCATAGTTAACGGGACCAAATTTTGTTAGTAAAAATAGGTGAATATATAGGTTTTTATGTATACCATAGGTCCTGTTAACTATGGACCCCCCCGTAGTAGTAAATAGGACCAAATATTGTTAGTAAAAATATGGAAATGTGTGGGTGTTTGTGTCTACCGCAGGTCCTATTAACTATGTTTCCCCCGTAATAGTAAGAAGAGGGTTGTTGCTTAGAGCATGCTACAACCATAGATAGTGATACTTCTGCACCTTTTCTTGGCCATTTATTTTCCGGCTATTACGAGGGACCACGTTAAATAGGGACCTACGGTACACACAAAAAAAACTGTATATTTCGCTATTTTTTACCCAACAATATTTGGTCCTATTTACTACCAGATATGGTCTCCCGTCATAGCGTGCGCTCCTGAATTGTAAGGAACCGTCGTTTATTTTCATGTTTATAGCATGTTTCTAGTTGAACCGTCCCTATATTTTCGGACAGAGTGGTACGCAATAAGGCCCAAAAAGGGATAAGGAGGCGTGATACGATGGGGGTATAGACAGCACTATTTTTTGGTCAAACTGTCACCGGGACAGATGGCGCTTCTGAACTCAGGACGCACCCAATCTCGTCGGAATCCCGCTTGTTTTGTCTTTTTTTTTTTCAGAGGCTAGGCCATTGGAGTGTTGTGCCAATGTTATCAAAAGGAGGCGTTTGGGTGAGGGCGCTGATAGATCTCGTGAAGGGAACGGAAGAAGCCCCCAAGACAGATACGCGTTTCGATGCACCCACGCTTTCCGCTATTATGCGTCTAACCCTGACCCTATCCCTATTTTTACCTGCTGCTTTGTATGCTCCTACTATCTCCGCCGCGGCAGATTAACGCGAACTCCACCGTGACGGAGCTGGAGAAGTTCCTTGGAGGCATTACGCTGTCGGAGGACGAGACTGAGGTTTGTGCTATAGTGTTTATCAGTAAACACAAAGTGTGTTCGGTAGTGGTGATGGTGATGATGGTCATGATGATGATGATGATGATGATGATGATGATGATGATGATGATGATGATGATGATGATGATGATGAGGAGAATGACGATGATGATGATGATGATGATGGTCATGATGGTCATTGCCATGTCCAAACGTTTCTTCAAGACTGCTGCTGTGCCTGCTTCTGTATGCACCGCGGAAGACCCGGCTCTCCACTACTAATCGCGCCACCTGACCCCCCGCGGCACCGCGCCCTCGCGCCGCGCCTACCCCACTCAGCACCCCTCGGTGCACCCTATACTATAGTCAACATTACACACGCGTAGTGAGACACCCCATTGGACGAATGTCACTGAGACTACAGCTGAGTTTCTCGATAATGGGAAGAATCCACAGGCCGAGGGAGGGATGCGTCTATGGAAATACCGTACTCGTAAAGAGTAATGGTAAGAGCGTTGACTTGGCAAGGGGGTGCGATCGATTTTCAGCGCTCGATTTTAACCAGAGCGGGGACCGAACAAGAACCGAAAGATCTGGTCGCGATATTTTCCGAAAATATTTATTGTTGGACGTTCAGGTGCCCAGCCAGCCCTTTGCGAAGTCAACGCTCCGTACTCTTTACGGTATCAAGGTGACTGGTGCCACAGCGGCGCGGTTGCAGTACGTCTCCTCTCACCCCAACCTCACCGCGCTTCGCGCTTCGTGCAAGAAATGCGTGTCTCGTCGGTGAAAACCCGACCCGCTCCGTCCCGGCTTTCTATGGAAGCGAGGGTCTACGGTCATACGATTGCGGCCATGCGTGACATGAGTACCCCCCCCCCCCCACCCCCTAAGGGGGATGATCGTATCACGTAGTGTGTATATGGTGAGGCACCCACGAGGCAGTTACATAGTAGTAAACCCATTGCTGTCTCTGGAAGTGGCCACACCAGAAATTAAATCAGTTCATTGATGCTGTTCACCCATATGCAAGAAAATCCGCCTCAAAAGCGGTTGTTATTGGGATGCAGCAGGTCACCCTTCACAAGACTCGGCCCAACACCTCACGTTTCGATTCGCGCTTGGTGCAAGCAATGTCTAGCTGGTCGGTGAAAATCCGACTCGCTCCGTCCCGGCATTGTAGGGATGCGAGGGTCTAGGGTCTATGGTCATCTGACTACGGCCATGCAGGACAATGAGTACCCACCCCCTATGAAATATGTTTTAAAGAGGAAATGAACGCCCTAATTTTGGAGTTGGACCGGTTCTTCGTCTCGGAAAGGTCAGACGACTATCGTACATGACGTGAGACACCACCCTGGGTGATAGCCTAATCGCGTTTCGCGTGGTATGACACCCGGGGTGGGTTGGTATTCATCCTACCCCGGTGGTAATGGACATGTTTTATCCCAGTTTTGCGATATTTACCACCGGGGGGTGGTTTCTTGTTGCGGTGGATGTCGGCGGGGGGTGATAGGAGTACATTGAGCAATATTTGGGGCACGTGGTACACCCAGCCCGGGTGATAACCGCAAGCCACGACAATTCGGCACATTTTGACGCTTTGGGGCAGCTAGACGCGCGAGCAGACCGTGTTGGGGTATGTAGCTGCCTTCTCCGGGGCCACATCCGCGTTCTGCCCACGGTGATCGACCGCCCGTGGGGAAGAGCTCTGCGCCTGTTCGATGTTGTCGCTCTCCGCGGTGTGCGCTGCGGAAAAATATCGGTACTACAACAGTACGGTTGTGTGCCCCCCCCCCCCCCCCCCCCCCCCGGGGTTATATTTTTTTACGTTGTTTAAAAGGTGCATCGGCCCAGGGGGGTGGTATATAACGCACCCAGGTGATAAACATGCCTTTTTATCATAGTTTTTTATCACCGGGGGGGGGTTCTGTAGTTCCTGGGGTGGTACCCAAGAGGTAGGGTGGTGTTTTACGTCATACCTGGTATGATGTAAGGCAAACAACAAATGGAAATGTCCCCCCCCCCCCCCCCGGAGGGTCATGAGACTACGACCATTCATGACACGAGTACCCCCTCCGCCCTATACTCCCCTCCCCCCCCCTTCCCTGTGACCCCGTGAACTTGGCGCGATGATGCCGCCAGGTGATCGGCGCGGAAGCTCTGCGAGTGCTGTTTGTCCTCAAGAACACGGAGGTTGCCAGTGGGGGGGAATACGTGGACCCGATCCCCGATGCATGGGAGGAGGCGTTCATCGACACCGGCCGGGTGAGGAGACGGGCTACGTACCTCATGATGACACTCATCTTTTTGCCTGCACTATTTGTGATTCTGTTTTTGTTGTTGTTGGTGGTGGTGTTGTTGTTGTTGTTGTTGTTGTTGTTGTTGTTGTTGTTGTTGTTGTTGTTGTTATTGGTGTTGTTGTTGTTGTTGTTATTCTCATATTAACTCATCGCCACAATACAATCAATGCAATGCAGTCCGTGGTTGGTTGCAGGACAGGCTCCAACAACTCTGAAGTGGAAGAATACCTCCCTCGGTAGAAGAACAACTAAGGCGGAAAATAATACTCGTGATTCTGTGTTGCTGTAATTTTCTATTGAAAGGGGGGCGTATGATAGTAATCATTTTACCATGTATCCGCCTAGGGTCACACACCACGTTTGCTTCGAACTGAATAGTGTTAATAATTGACGGGTACGGTTTCGAGTTTTGTCTCAACGGTGACGTGCTGTTACGGGGGACCATAGTAAATAAGACCTACTGACACGGTACACACAAAAACCCATATATATATATATATATATACCAGGTATATTTTACCTATTTTTACGAACAATATTTGGTCCTATTTACTACCAGGTATGGTCCACCGTAATACTTATCCGATAAAATGCTTAGCAGACACTCTTACTGCGCTTGTGCGCTGTGTGCGATACGAAGATGACTTTAACCTTGTGTATGAACAAGCCGAATCCCCCCCCGAAACGGCCAAGGCTTTGGGGCTCGGGGTTACGACGAAAGTACGGATAGGCCGAGAGTACGCGAACAAAAGACACCACGCGCTACAGTGGTTCCCAAGGTCAGAACGACCAACAAATCACACACCTTGAACAAATCATCCACAGATCATGCCCTTCCCGCTCGATCATCTAGACTTTTCAGGGCAGATAGATAGTGTCCCGATCTGGATGATCTGTATTATAAGTATGATCTAGCTCATGCTGCAAAGTGGGAGCGGTATATTCTGTATGATGTACGGGTACATGTTTGCTGCCTTGGATCTGTAGTATCCATAGATCAGATCCCTACGCAACCTGCCATAACGGTAGGTGGACAACTAGATCCTCTGTAGTAGATAGATCAGATCAGATAGATCATGATCCTTTCGAGGTGTGGGATGGTGAGAAATTTCTGAATGAATAAAAAAAACAGTTTTTTTTTTTTTACAATTTTGTTTTTGCTTGGCTGTATGTAGGATACCTCCCGTCCTGGAAGGGGATACTATCAGCGAAACGTTTTTATATAATATATGGAAACAACGTAATGAGCGCCCCCCAAGTGGTGGAGGTGTCTCTGTCAGGAGCAGGAACGGTGCTCCGTCTTGAAAAGGGTTGCGTGGTTAATGTGGTTAATGGTCATATTACTTAATCCAAGCCACGAACGAGCTCGCGCCTTGATGCAAGCATTGTCTCCCTGGTCGGTGAAGACCCAGCGCGCGCCGTCCCGGCAATGTAGGGGTGCGAGGGTTTGTGGTCATACATCCGGCTGCGGCCATGCATGATAGTGAGCACACATACATCCCCACTCCCCCTGTGACTTGAAGAAAATAGAATTTTGTCGTTTTGCCTTCTTTTTTTTTCGATCACACCTCTGTAGGCTTGCGTGGATGGCATGGAGTGTTTCGTGGAAGCGGCGAGGTCTCTCAGCGACGAGTTCGGCAGCGCTATCTCCGGAGACATCTCGCTCATCTCCGGCTCCTATCTGATCATCCTCATCTACACCGTCATCAACCTCTCCGGAAGGCCTCTGCTCAAGTCCAGGATCCTCCTCTCGCTTGGTGCTATTTTGGTGAGGAGGGCGTAGGTCGCTGCGTTTTTCTTTGGGGAGGCGGGAGCGGGGCGGGGGGGGGGGGGGGGGAACGGGGAGTATACTCGATACCATGCATGGCCGTAGTCGTATGACCATAGACGCTCGCACAGGGACGGAGCACGTCGGGTTTTCACAGACCAGGCAGACATTGCTTGCACCAAGCGCGAAGCGCCTTGAGGTGTTGGCGAGTTGCTTGATGGTAAGCTGCATCCTACTATGAACCGCTTTTGAGGCGGATATTCTTGCATGTGAATGACAGCGTCTATAAATTGATTTACTTTCTGGTGTGGCCACTTCCAGAGACAGCGATGGGTTTACTATGGAACTGCCTCGTAGGTGCCTTACCATATATCAGATACACACTACGTGATACGATCATTCCCCTTGTGCGGAGTAAAGGTTCTCCCTAATGATCTATCTCCTCCGCCAGCTGTGGTAACCACAAAAAAAAAATAAAAAATGGTACCCTGGCTGTCTAGCTCACGCAGTGAGAGGCGTGTTTTGCAGCGTCGTCGCCAACCGACGCAAACCCAACCTAAGTATATACCAGGTATATAGTAGTATAGGGTGGAGGGGGGGTGTTAAGAGATATAACATGTAATTTCGTCGTCATGTTGATTCGTTTAGTTTTTGCTTTGTCTTGTCAGGCTTGTCACTAGTCGTTTATTAGTGTTTATTTGTTAATTGCAGCGTGCGATTTCACCTCGGGTTTGTTTAGCTCCTTCCTCCCTGAATTTTGTTATGTTTTCCCTATGGTTATTCGTGTTGAAGCCTGTCTCGTGACCAACGACTAGATGTGGCCGTGAGTTATTGTGACCACAGAAGAAAAGCAGCAACAACAGCAACGTATTTTCACTTCAAGTATCGATGATTGTGGTAAGTGGCCGCTGTGTATGCCGCTGGTGACCGTCGTGCATGTTTTTCGTGTCAAAGGCACACGATAAAAATAAAAACGACCCCCGACTCTGTTCCCAAACATGAAGACATTTTATATATTAGTAGTATATCCAAAAGATCGTTATATTTCGGGACAAGAGTGGTATGTGCTTGATTTAATTTCTGCCCGAAATCCCAACACGCTAGCTTGTTTTCGATTCCGGTATGATGGCGAGCGCGACTCCGTTTTGTCTTTTTTTTCGTGTACCCCGGTAGTGTATATATACTGTGTGGTGAACACTGCTGACTGTTGCATTATCACACGTTGTCACCGGTGGTGGCCGTTATAACTTTTGTGCCACTGGTGCCGACTGCTAACATCAGGTATCTTGCATGCCACTGGTGGCCCAGTTGCCATGTGTAGCGTAACGGTGACGGTTGTACAGGCGTGCAGAAGTATCACATGTCACTATTTCTGGTGGCCGCTGTGTTGCCATTTGACGACCGCTGTGTGCCACCGGCTGGTGGCCGCTGTTTAGCATCTGGAGGCTGTTGGTTGCCGCCTGCGATCGTTGCGTGAAGCCTCTGGCTGGTCGTTGTGTGGTACTACTGCCGTTGGTCGCTCGTTGCATGTTGCATGGCGTCACCCGAAAGGTAGCTAGCTCTATGGTGAATACTGCTGTTGGTCGTTGTTTGCCACTTGGCGGTCGTTGTGACGATCGCCGCACGCTGCACCTCTGGTAGCCGTCGTATTTTGGTAAATTATTTTTTCTTTTGACTCAACTATGACTTGGATCGAATTTCCTGAAACTCGTCTTGGAATGGCGTGTCTGTGATACTGACGTCGATGGCGCATGCGGTCAACACGGGGGACGCACGCATTTTTTTTTTTTCTACAGTAATGGTCAACACCTCTGATACACTTATTAACAGTCGGTCTTTGTGAGCCACTACGTACGATACTTTATTTCCAGCGAAGGAGAGACTCTGTAATTTCGTCGTCCCCCAAACATCGAACAGGCGCTTTTTCGAGCTGCTACCTGATGCGACTGCCTCCCCTGTAACGCTCTCAGCACCAATCACTCTTTTTGGGCGTAAACGTAGGAACCGGTTGGTCTCTGTGTTAGTGTCTAAACGGTTTCACGAGAGTGATACCGCTAGTATGTATAAAAACATAGGGATCGGATCGTGTAGACATTAATATTTATAATGGCACTCGTATTGATAGGGCGTCCGTCAGTTTCCGTCCAGAACGGGGTACGGTTTCGTGGCATTTCGTAGCCCCCGATGAATGGTATTTGTTTGTTCATACCTGACACAACCTTGCATGCACACCTTACACACCTTGGGTAGACAGATCATACAGATCATACAGATCACACAGATCATCCCCACTTCATGATCTACTGGGTGTTTCAAGGCAAATTTAACCCTTGATGCACGTTGCTTCGTATTTCCTGCTATCCTGTCTGTAAAGGAAGCTTGATGTCAAACGGTTTCTTTCGCGCTGGTGTTTGCTTTTCGTGGCTGTTCTACCCTTCTCTCGTTTGCTGTTGCTTTGTTTCCGTGCCCAGACTGTCGGTCTCAGCATCGCTTTTTCTATCGGGCTGGCGGCTTACCTGGGGTTCTTCTACACGCCCCTCCACACGGTGAGAATTTTCTTTGTTTCACGCACACAGTCAGAAATTTGTTGAAACACGGTGAGAAATTTCTTCACAGAAGTGAGAAATCTCTCTTTGACACGGGTGAGCACTCTGCTGAAACACGGCGGGAGAAATGTTTTTTCTCACAAGTGAGAACATTTATTGACACATTTTTCTTAACACGGCGCTATGTCAGGAGGTTTCCCGACTCGGTGATAGTTTGCGAGTAGCCTACGCTCTTTCTTATGCCCCATATTGATTTGTACAAAATGGCTGTTTTTCCAGAATAGTTCACTTTTCTCGTTTGGCCGCGGGTCTTTTCTCGCGCTTCCTGCACATCGTACAGACCCCATCCCGGTCAAGATGAACAGATCATACAGATCACACAGATTCCACTCAGGTAGCTCACACAAATCCTGATCACACATGTGTACAGATCACACAGATCAAGTTCCCACTCAGGTACACACGTGTGAAATATCTGCCTCATACAGACCCTATCCCGGCTAAACATGATGCAAACAAGTGTGAAGTATCCAGATTTTACAGATCCTGCAGATCATACACAAATCCTGCAAGTCCCCACGCGGGGCCGGTCCTAACGGGAGCCAAAAAAAAAAAAAAAAAAAAATCGAAATAAAAAACGAAGAGCAGAACTAAAGAGGACGTGAGTTTTGTTGGTCAAATTCAAACAAATAGGAGTAGAGATCCCGATACCTACGTTTTCACATTTCGCTTTTTTATCTCCCGGAGGACTTCACAAAACGAAATGGGTATCAAATAAACGAAATATGGGATACACAGGGTCGAAGAGGAACATAAGAGGAGCTCGAAGCTTTGGGATGAAGTTCCGATAAAGTTTCTACGACCGGTTGGCAAGCGCACGACGGCCGAGGTAGTGCATAGTGGCTGCCACGTGGCTTGTCTGCTGACGGCGCCAGCATGTATGGGTAGGGAATCACCATGGGGTGCCCTCGCAAGAAACCGAGGCATCAGGAAGTGGCTGTGGCGGTATACTTTTCGACATGAGTCCCACTCGACATTCAAACGTCTGCCATCGAACAGCGATGGCCGATACACAAGTTCTAGAGCACTCCGGAGGGAGCGGGTTGGACCACGAGAACCGCCTGCTGTGGAGGGTGCCTCACGTGTGCGAGTTGTTACATATAATATATATATATATGTCTATCCACCGTCGCTGGCGAGCGCTATCGCCGGGAATCACGTGCTGTGGCGGTTGAGTCATTCTGAAAAAATGCACCGCGTAAAAATTCGACTCGGCGTCTTCTTTCTTGTTTCGCTTTTTTCGTTTTTTTTTTTTTTTTTTTCGTTAGAACTCAACCTGCTGTTTTTACAATTACCGAGAGTCTGTTCGTTTTATTTCGTTTTTTGTTTTCGTTTTTTTTGCCCCCGTTAGGACCGACCCTCAGGAACACACGTGTGAAATATCTACCTCATACGGACCCCATCCTGGCTAAACATGCTGTAAACAAGTGTGAAATATCCAGATTTTGCAGATCCTGCAAATTATACACAAATCCTGCAGATCATACAGATCCTGCAGATCGTACAGACCCATCCCGTTTAAGATGTACAGATCATACAGATCACACAGATTCCACTCAGGTAGATCATACAGATCCTGCAGATTATATATATTCTGCAGATCATGCACATCCTGCAGATCATACAGATCCCACCCGCTAAAGATGTACAGATCACACAGATCCCACTCAGGTACATTCGTGTGAAATATCTCCCTCATACGGACCCATCCCGGCCTAACATGCTGCAAACAAGTGTGGAGTATCCAGATTTTACAGATCCTCCAGATCATACAGAAATCCCGCAGATCATGCAGATCACACAGATCCTGCAGATCATGCAGCTAAGTGCTAGGCTTTCCTTCGAGCAATACAGTAATCCATGCCTCCTATATGCCAAGACATGCCAGAGCGTCAATGACTAGACTACTACTCTTCGCTTTTAGCAATAATAATACAGTAGCCCATGAGTCGTTTTACTCCAAAAAGAGGTGCAAGGGTTTTTTTTTTTTTACCGGGTCTCGCTTTTCAACTTGCGACACCCCCCGGATTTCACGCCACCCACACCCCGAAGGGGAGGGAACCTTGCACCTCATCCCATATCCCATATTCATGTTACGCCCCGTACCTCATACCGTATCCCATGTCCATAGTATGCTCCATACCTCATACAATGGTACCATATATCATATCCATATTATGCCCCATACCTCATACCATATCTCATACGCATTTTGTCCCGTACCTCATACCGTTTACCATATCGTACGTCCACATTATGCCCCATACCTCATACCATATCCCATGTCCATATTACGCCATGTCCGGTACGACGTACCGGTGGTGCGAAGGTGCTGCCTTTTGTTCTCCTGGGTCTAGGCGTTGACGACAGCTTTGTCATCTGCAACGCCTTCGGCCGGACCGACCCGAGAAAGTCCATCCCCGACAGGATGGCAGAGGGCCTTGGCACTTCAGGTGAAGAACTACTGTACAAAAACATCGTATTACGGGGGGACCATAGTAAATAGGACCAAATATTGTTGGTAAAAATAGGTAAAGTTGTAGTTTTTTTTATGTACCATAGGTGCTATTATTTACTATGGTCCCGCGTGATAGAAGGCGTTGGCCGTTGGTGTAGATGCTTGAGGCCGTTTGGGGGTGCGTTGACTTGGTGTTAATAGCTGCAGATACCTTGACCTGACTCCGTTGGCGCTTCATAGTTTCTCGTCTCGGACTGGCTTTTCTAGATATATCACGGTGACGAGCATCGTGGATGAGGTGACTTTCTTGCTGGCCGACAATACTTCGAAGTGTGCACCTGCTATCACACGTTGGATACGTTTGACCGTTCGTCTATCTGGAAACAAAACAATCGACTATGTGAGATCTTTTTTTTGTTTCCCGGAGATTCATATTTGCAAGCTCTGTTTTGTTTTTGTCCTTTTTTTTCTTTTTTTTTTGAAGTTGTGTGTGATGTTTCCATCCCGCGTACTACGGAGTGTAATTTTGTTCATACGTTATATAGGTTTGACCGTTAATAGATTCGTCAGATGCGTTCAACCGGTAAAAGACACGTCGACCTAAACATGTGTATTGGTCGTCAATACGTACCTTGACTTGACTTGTTTGCCGTTTCATCTGTTGAGCAGGCGTTTCTATCACGGTGACGAGCATCACGGATGTGGTAGCTTTCGTCATCAGCGCTACGACCGTGCTGCCCGCGCTCTCTTCCTTTTGCACCTACGCGGCCCTCGGCGTTCTGGCACTGTACGCCCTTCAGGTGAAATCGGTGTCTCGTTATCCTTGTGATCATCTTGTTTGTCCATCTTCAACTTGCCCTTCATACAATACTACCGTGCTACTTGCTGTGCGTACGTACGCACGAAGTCTACGTTGGATTCTGTAAAAAGGTTCATTTGATTTTTTTTTGTTTAAAAGTTCGAGTTGGAGTTTTATTGTGTGGTAACCAGGTATATAGTTGAGTTCAAGTTTTTTTATGAAAGAAAACGAAAACGTGGAGTTGACGAAACGCTTTTCAAGTCGAAGCTTACAAGCTCACAAGCTTCATGTTTACGGACACTACTACAAGTTGACGATGACGCCACTAGTGCTTTTCTTCCTGCGCCTACGCCTCGGTGGATGTTGCCGCTCTCTACGCCGTGCGGGCGGCGGGTGTCCGGTGTCGTTGTGACCAAAATGCAGTATTAATAATAGTGCTCTGTCCCTCTATAGCGCCGATTGAGTACAGTAGTGCCGGTTGCCCGCTACGAGTATACCGCTTCTAATTTCGCTTGGTACAGATGGGATTCACCTGGGTGGTAGTGTGCGGCGTATTTAGCCAGTGTGGTAGTGTGCGGCGTAATTAGTGCCGGTTGGTTGCCGCTATAATAGTGCCGGTGCTGTTGGTTGACCCATACATACCGGCGCTGTAGAAGGACCGGCGCTACTGCTGTACAGTGTACCACAACTTCCGAAAATGTACGGATCAATTGATCACTGATACGAATACCTCACCCATGCAAACCGGGCATCCTATTTCCGCACATACTGGTATTATGTTCAGGTTCAAGTTGGAATTCATGAACAAGTGTCAAGTTTCAAGTTTTTTTTTGTTTAAATGTTTCTCAAGTTCCAACTTATGAAAAAAATACCGGTGGAAAAATGTAACAATAGTTTGAAGAAAACAAACAAGTTGAAGTGAAGTTCTCATTCGAAGCAAGGGTTGTCACATCAAGTTTTTTTTTGTGCCTGCTTCTGTTGTTCTGTTTTTTGTTCGCCGTTTTGTTTCTGCCGACTTCTCAGTCCACCCTGTTCGTGGCTTTTGTGGGTGTACGATGCGAGGAGACAGGAGGCCGGTAGGCTCGACTGCTGCCCCTGCTTCAAGACGGGGGACATGACGCAGCGGTCTTCCGTTAAAGCCTCTAACGTGCTCGCCCCTGACCAACCATGGGTAAGATCCGCCCCCCTCCCCCCCTCCCAAGCACAGGTATGACCCTTTGGTTTTCCATTTTCCCACGGGGCCACAACGTCTTCCCGCGCCACACCCTATTGAAGAATTGTGCACGACCGAACTGAAACGCATGTCCTGGGCGAGATGCCCTCAACCATGTCGAGCGTTACGTTTTTCGACGTCACATGACGCCCGGCAAACGAGTATCGTTCCGTACAGCTGCTTGTTGCTTGTCGAAAACGTGGATAAGATTACAGTAGCCCGACAAACGAGTATCGTTCGGTACAGCTGCTTGTTGCTTGTCGAAAACGTGGATAAGATTACAGTAGCGAAAGGGCTTATCTGTAGGACAACGTACGTAACGTAATGAGCCCCCAAATGTTGGAAGTGTCCCTGCTAGGAGTAGGAACGGTGCTGAGAGGGATGCGTGGTCAATGCTCAAGTGACTGTGGGGGCAAGCAGAAAATGAATACACCCCGCCCGTATATATATATATATATAATATAGACTGTAGGTTGGGTTGGCGTCGATTGGCAACGGCGCTGGAAAACACGCCTCTCACTGCGTGAGCTAGACAGCCAGGGTGCTGCTTTTTTTCTTCTTTTTTTTTTGGCGGTCACCACGGCTGGCGGTCGAGTTGAATCATTTGTGCGGGTGGAGAACCTTGGCCCCGCTCAAGGGAAACGATCGTATCTCGCAGTGTGTTAACGGTAAGGCATCTACGAGGCAGATGCACAGTATTCCCATTGCTGTCTCTGGAAATGGCCACACCAGTAAACACTTCAATCCATTCGTAGCTGCCATGCATGAGCAAGTCCGCCTCACAGGCGGTTCTTCGTACGATGCAGCTCAGCCTTCATGAGATACACCCAACACCCTACAGCGTTCGGTGCTCGGTGCTGGCAATGTCTGCCTGGTCGGTGAACACCCGACGTGCTCCGTCCCGACATTGTAGGGATGTGAGGGTCTGTGGTCATGTACCTACGGCCATGCACGACATGAGTTTCCCCCCCCCCCGCACCCCCCTCAACCAGGGTACCGCTTTATTTGCTTTTGATTTTTAGCGGTCGCCATGGCTGGCGGTCGGGTTAGATCATTTTGCGGGGTGGAGAACCTTATCTGCGCACAACGGGGAATGTAGTGTGTACTGGTATATCGTGAGAGGCCTACGGTACAGAATATATACCCGGTGCTGTCTCTGGAAGTGACCACACCAGAAGGAAAGGCAAACTCATTCGACGCTGTCATCCAGGTGCAACAAAGTTCGCCTCTAAACCGGTTCTTGGTAGGTTGCTGCTCACCCTTTCATGCATGCGGCTCGCCCAACACATCGCGCCGCTGCTTCGCGCTTGGTGCCAGCAATGTTTAGGATTGTTCACCTAGTCGATGAAAGCCCGAGGTTCTCCTTCACAGCATTGCAGGGATGCGCGGGTCTATGGTCATATGACTTCGGCCGTGCATGACATAAGTACACCCCCCCACCCCCCCACATCGTCATTCTTTGCCCCTGAAAAAAGAATAAAAGTGCTCTAGACATGTTTAGTTGCGTTACTGGGTCGGCGGAAGCAATTGATGTCCCCGCAAACCTCACCTCCCCTGAAAGAAGGGAGACTGGTTTCTGGAGATGCTCTTCCCTTTGATGCTTAGGGCCCTCGGAGTGTTTCTGGAAGGGTCAATGGACTATTGATAGTTGTTGCGAGTTAATTAAATATAATGTGTTGCTTGATTTTTTTTTTTCCGGGGGGGGGGGGGGGGGCTGCTGATTGATAAGGAATGCATACTGTAGTTGTTTATTTGTTCTGTATGGCGTTTAGTGGGGCATACTAGAACCTGTATGCACGTTTTTTTTGATTACTGGTCGGCGATGTTTAGTCAGCCAACCTACACTCCGGCAGATGGAGTACGTTTGGGGCGAGGATCTCCCTCCCCAACTGAGGAACTTCCCCGTATATTTGCAATGCCATATGTGGTTATTTGCAATCCCAGTTGAGTTTTATTTGCCATCCCATATTATTAATAGCAATCCCATTTGTGATTGATTCGTAATTCCGTTGGTGGTTTATTTACAATCCCGCTCGTGTTTTATTTGCGATCCCGTTTGTGGTTTATTTGCAGTCCTATTTGTGATGGCTTATTTGCAGTCCCTTTTGTGGCTTATTTTCAAATCACGCGTATAGATTATTTTCAAATCCTATTGGTGTTTTTTTTTTATGCAATCCCGTTTGTGGTGTATTTACCGTTCTTTTTGTAGTTGATTTGAAATTCCGTTTTGTGCTTGATTTGCAGTCCCACTTGTAAGCTACAAATGTACCAGGTGTATTCCAGGTAGTTGCTATTCGCCGGGTGAGCGAACCGTTGTAGCTCGAAGAGGACAGTTTTTTCTGGGGGGGTGGCGTATGGGGCTTCCTTCTTACATTCAAACCTGAGACGGCATACGCGTAGGTTGTCGCTGCTTGAGGTGTTCGCGAACCATTTTTCTACAAGACATATGTTTTCGGGCGGGCGAGGTATTCGAGTTCCTTACCGTCACAAACCCGAGAAAAACAAAAGGTAGACACCCGCTCTGTATACGATGAGAGGACTCCACCCGGCGCCTCGCATCGTTTGAAACCCTTCGTTTGCTCGACTTCCTCGTCACCTCTTGATTTTGCGACTATTCCTTTGCATTGTGTTCTGTGTGATAGGATCCGGTCCTGGGGGAAAGGGGACGGCTGGAGAAAATCGTCGGCAACACGTACGCCCCCATGCTTACGAGGAAACCCGTGAAGGCGTTTATCATCGGCGTCTTCCTCGTCATTTTCGTAAGTTTATGTCACAGTTCGGCCGGTCGTGCTCGCTTCGCGACGTTTGCTGCAATGGTGGGAATAGGATTGGGTGACCTGATACCTTGCTCTTCCTTGCACCACCCTACCCTGCTCCGTCCCACCCCACCCTACTCTTACTCTACCCTACGCTACCCCACTCTGCGCTACAGTACCCTGCCCTACGCTACACTACCCTACGCCATCCTACCCACCCTGCATACCCTGCACACCCTACCGTACACACCCTACCCTGTACTGTCCGTCCTACCCTACCCTACCCTACCCTACCCTTCGATTCCCTTCCCTTCCCTACCCTTCCCTGCTCTGCCCTGCCCTACCCTGCCCTTCCCTGCCCTACCCTACCCTACCGAGTCGTACAACACTAGCGCAGCATGATCCTACGCATTCTATCGACATGTTCAACATTTTTTCTTGTCTTTGTTGATATCTCTGGGTCCCGAAAGTTGTTGACCTTTTATCAAAAGGTGTTGCCTTTTTTACAACTACACACATGCACTTGGGGAAACACCGCTCGGATTTTAGTATGCGCCCTTTTTTTTGTTGATTGTAGTTTCTGCAGCAGTAAAGGCCTCGTACAACCCCGTGTGCCTCCGCGGACACCGTTTTCTTTTCTTTTCTTTTTTCGTTCCATTTTTAGCTCTCTCTTCGCCCTTGTGGCCTATCGCCCTCCTACCAAACGTAACTCAGATCCCGGAGCCACATAGCAGGCTATTATCTCCCCCTCCCGACTACTGCGGCTCGTGCCTTGCATCGTTGATCGCGCGAGGACATCAACCTTTTCTTCCCTCATCGGCTCGCGTCGAAGTGCAAGCATGTCCTCCATTAGTTCCATGTAGATCGTTCCAAACCAATATGGGTGCACGTTCTGAAGGAGATTTTTTCAACTCCTTGGGACCCTAGAGGGTGAAATTTGACCATAACAAATGGCGACTGCAGCAACCATTGTGACCACGGCGTGATTGAGGGATGGCATGTACAGTGGTTGGGGCCCCGAATTACAATGGTTGAGTGCAAGGAGTCGCACGGGGCGCTCACGCTGCTCGTACGTAGGCTGTTCAATGGCGGGTAAACACCGAAGTTGTCAAATCATTGTTTTGGCCTTTATCTCGGGGGTTGATGCCAAAGGGGTTCAGATGCTATGACCTCTATGGTGGTTGGTTGGTGTCCCTCGTCTCGTTTGCCCGCGCTACGTTCAGAGCTTCTGCGCGTACGGAGCATCCAAGCTGGAAGTCAGCGATACGGGGGAGGCGTTTTTATCCCCGACGGGTCTTACTTGCTCGACACCAACGAGGCTAGGGATAGGTGAGGCAGTGGTGATGGTAGTAGTAGTAGCAGTAGTAGTAGTAGTAGTAGTATTAATAGTAGTAGTGGTAGTAGTAGTAGTAGTAGTAGTAGTAGTAGTAGTAGTAGTAGTAGTAGTAATAGCAGTAGTAGTAGCAGTAGTAGTGGTAGTAATAGTAGTAGTAGTAGTAGTAGTAGTGGCAGTAGTAGTAGTGATAGTAGTGTTGATAGCAGTTACTGTTGTGGCGATGTTGCTGTTGTGGCGATGTTGCTGTGTCGCTCTTATCCTGGTCGTGACGCTTCTGTTGTTATTCTCGTGCTTCTGTGTTGGTGACGGTGGTGCTGATGTTGTAGCTGTTTATGTTGCTGCTGTTGCTGTTGCTGCTGGTGGTGATATTGCTGCTGCTGTTGTTGCTACTGCCCCTGCTCTTACTGTTCTCCTGTGTTGCTGCTGATGTTCGATTTCGCTGCTGCTGCTGCTGCTGCTGCTACTGCTGCTGACATCGTACTTTGTATTTGTTGTTGATTCCCTTTGACATGTTGTTGTTGCTGCTGCTGCTGCTGTCGTTTCTTCTGTTGCTGCTGCTGCTGTCGTTGCTCCTGTTGCAGCTGTTGCTACTCCTGTTGCTACTATCGCTGCTGTTGTTTCAACATATTTTTGTTGTTATTGACATTTGCTGTTGCTGCTGCTGTTGTTGTTGTTGCTGCTGCTGCTGCTGCTGCTGCGAAGGTATTTCGGCGGAGTGGGTGCTGACGTGGAGGTGGTGACGATAGGCATCGACTACTTTGCCGTGCAGGCTGAATTGGCCGGCGTGTCCGCGGAGCTGACAGGAATCGAAGACCGCTCGCCATATGTTCAGGTGGGTTGACGGCGATGCATGAGTGATGGTGACACCGTCCTACGGTATACCTGGTACCTGGTCTACTATCAATGGTATGTTTCTTTCGACCTGCGCAACGGTAGAGTTTGCAGTTTGGACTGCCTATTATTCGCTCCTGCATCTGTCACCCCGATCGTTGTCGATGTCGGTGTTATTACGGGGGACCCTATTAAATAGGACCTACGGTACACACAAAAAATCCCTATATTTCGCTATTTTTACTCACAATATTTGGTCCTATTTACTATGGTCTCCCGTAATAGTGGTGTTGGTGTTGATGGTGTTGGTGTTGGTGTTGATGGTGTTGGTGTTGGTGGTGTTGATGGTGTCGCTGGTGGTGGTGGTGGTGGTGGTGTTGATGTTGTTGGGGTTTGTGATGTCGGTGTTAGTGGTGCTGGTGGTGCTGCTGCTGCTGGTTGTTGTTGGTCGTGTTAGTGGTGTTGGTGGTGGTGCTGGTGGTGCTGCTGCTGGTGGTTCTGCTGGCCTCTCTGGGCACGTTGTGACCGCAGAGAGCGCAGGAAAAGGTCCGGAATAACTGGTGGAGAGAGGAACGTTTGAGGAACGACAGATTTTGTTACACGCAGCAGAAACTATCTCTGCAGCTCGTTCGCGACAACACGACCGCGATACGTCATGGAGAACAGCTAGGGGGGACGGGAACCGAACCAACAATACAACCCGGGTTTGGTGGCAGATAAAACTTCGTCGTGTTGTTGCGGGATGCAGGACAATAACAGAACACGACACCACAATCATGAAAAGATCAGAAAACCAAGAACAAACAAGTGGGGTGGGGTGAGATTTCTCGACGTATTTACGAAAACGTTAATGTTCATAGTCGTTTCAAGGACACCCTCCCCCCTGTCTGGGTCTCAAAACATGGAAGTGGGGTGGTCGGTTTGTCTTTTGTTGTGTAGGCCTGCCCGGCTAGGATTGTGATGAACAATTGACCTCGATGTCAGCAACGTGACCGCAGCAGAAGTGCTTGGTTTTGTCGCGAAAGTGGCGATATGAATTCGGTATGGCACGAGACGGTGGTGGCAGCGACAGGTGGAAGGCGTGAACATACAATGCTTCTACTACTGTACTACCTGTCGCCATGTTATCGGTTTCAAACTGGACCCTTTATTGGGCGTGATTGGAATGGTCTTTTGTATGTCAAGGTCATTCGGTTTTTTACCATGTTGACAAGGATGATCTACCATCAGGCCCAGTCCAGATTTTTTTCCGGCTCGATTCGATTATTTATCGGAGTCAAGCCCAAAATCGGACTGATCGTCGGGCTTCACCGGAACCTGATTGACTATGGGGCTCAATCGGATAATTTGTCGGCCTTGACGAACTGAATTTTGTTCTTGACGAGTTTAGTAGGATTCTCTTTCTTTTTATCGGGTGCGATCTTGTTATCGGGCTTTCAATCGGAATACGGTTGTTAATGCTAACCGGATCGCGCGTAATAAAAAGCGGAAGTGTTTTACTGGGCTAATTCGGAATCCCTTGTCGGGCTAAGTCGGATTCGGGCCCAATCCGATCGATTTTCGGGCTCAATCGGACATCTTACCGGGCTCAGCCGAGTTGCTTTACTGGTTGAAAGCGGGGATTTGGTCGGGCTTGATCGGACAATTTCTCGAGCTTTATCGCAATCAATTTTTCCGTCGTTCTCACTTGGAATCGGAGAGTGTATTAGGGGCACAGTTGGGCTATTTATCGGGCTCGACCGCAGCGCTAGTCAGTCTTAATCGGGTTTTGGATATCGGGGTCAATCGGAATCGAATTGTTCAGTACGCCTAACCGGGTCGGGCGCTCGGCTTGTTCATCGAGCTTCTTGAGACTGTTTATCGGACCCACGCGGATTCCTTACCGCAAATGAATCCCTTGTCGGGCTCAAGCGGCAATTCCGTCGGGCTGAAAATCGGATTATTCATCGCTTAAAATCGAAAAGCGATTTTTCGTCGAACTCTACCGGAATCGGATTGCTTATCGGGTACAATCGGGTATTTTTCGGGCTCGATCGCATTGCACCGTTTATCCGACTCAATCGGATTTGAATCAGTGGGATATTGTTCGGGCCCAATCGGATTTCCTATGAGACACATTCGGACTGTTGATCGGGATGTTTACGAGCTCTATCGGGTCTGGCTCAAAGGGATAGTGTTTGGGCCCAATCGTATTTTTTGTCGGGCGCAATCGGACTGATTCTCGGGCTTTTCGTCGGGCTCAGTCAGGTTAGTGTTTGGAATGGTGTTTGGGCCCAATCGTATTTATCGTCGGGCACAACCGGAATGTTTATCGGCTGTGTGACGGGCTTAGTCGGGTTGCTTTTCGGGCTCGGTCGGTTTGTTCGTTGGACTGAATCGGGTTTGCTCGTCGGGGGGGGCTATCTCGCCTGTTGCTTACACATCTGTTTCGTCCATGTGTCAAAAGGGTGAACGAAGAAAGAAAACGTCGACATATTGCTCAACTTTTTATTTCAGCCTCATACAATGCCGGGACGGAGCCCAACTTTCTGTTTTAGGCCCACGGACACAGGGGGGGCGTACTCGATAGGAGAGATGTACTCGATCTCATGCATGGCCGTAGTCGTATGGCCATAGACCCTCGCATCCCTACAATGCCGGGACGGAGCATGTCGGGTTTTCACCGACCAGGCAGACATTGCTTGCACCAAGCGCGAAGCGCCGTGAGGTGTCCGGCGAGTCGCATGAAGGGTGAGCTGCATCCTACTAAGAACAGCTTGTGAGGCGGACTTGCATATGGATGACAGCTTCAATGAGTTAGTTTAATTTCCGTTGTAGCCACTTCCAGAGACAGCAATGGGAGTACTATGTAACTGCCTCTTGGGTGCCTTACCTTGAACACTACGCGATACGATCAATTCCCTTGCGCAGAGTAAAGGTTCTTTACCTCGCACGAATGATCTAACTCGACGACCAGCTGTGGGCGACCGCTAAAAAAAAAAGAAAAAAGAATAAAGCGATACCCTGGATGTCTAACTCACGTAGTGAGCGGCATGTTTTACAGTGTCGTTGCCAACCGACGCCAACCCAACCCGTATATAATATATAATACGTCAATCAAGTTGAAACAAAACTGAAAAAATATGTGTATATATTTTCTGACCAAACTCCCAACCTCCGTTTTTTTATTCCGACATGGCGACGACTTGTGACCCTGTTTTTGTTTTTTTTGTTTTTGTTCTATTCCATTTACCCCTGACGTGCGTGCCACGGGTTTTTTGTGGCCCGATACATACTGTAGTACGTACTGTATGTGCCTTGGGCTCAATCAGATCGCTTGCCAGGACCGATCGGGTTGCTTTCTTCGGGAGATCTCTCGCCGTGTTGCCTCCACATTCGTGTTGTGCTTTTGTCTGAATATTTGCATGCTCGCTTTACTACCGACGGGCGGTAGAAATTACCAACCAAGCGCAGCTAGCGTCGTGTTGTAACTGTTTTTGTTTCACGTCTGTGTTGAACTTGATAGAGTGATGAATGATACGGTCATACCGTCATCGCCGTCCTGTTTTTTACGGCTGCATGGAAACTGATGGAATGATAACTGATACGGTCATCGATAAACCGTTTCCGCTGTATGGAATGTGATGGAGTGGTGACCGATGCCTCTCATCGCCAACCGAGGCAGTAGCGATGGCTCTAACCTCTCATAATGCGCTTCCTTGAATGCTTCGCGTCCGGCGCGATCGTGGGCGGCAGGACCCGACGACGAGCGGGACTTTTTTCAGCTGGTTCGACGACCTAGTGGTCTACGCCGAGGACCAAGGCACTGCCACCCTCGATACCAGGTCAGCTCCCCGGCCGCATGGCACCACCTTCCTCTCCGAAACCTGGCGTGTTCCGGTAGGGCTTACCACTTATTCGGCATTTGGTCTGACTGGCTAAGGGTTAGGGTTAGGGGCTACTCTGATTGGCTGGCTCTGGGTCAGGGCAAGGGTTGCTCTGATTGGGTTAGGGTTACGGTTACGTTCAGTTTTTTTGGTCTCGCACACGGTATAAATAAACCTTTTTCTCGAATACGTGGGATGCAACCCTCACCTGTCCCGTCCCGGCATTGTAAGGGTGCGAGGGTCTATGTCATACATACGACCACGGCCATGCACGATAAGGAGTACCTCCCCGCCTAAGCAATGTGACATGGGGAACTTTGACATACCAAGTGGTAGGGAGAAAACGATCACTATCCTAAGCAATAGATGGTGGCCACAGGCGGTGAAACAGGAAGGGAATAAGATTGGCAAAAAAAGTTTGCATGCAATACATGGAAGAAACGTATTGAGCGCCCAAATGTTGGAGCTGTCTCCACTAGGAGTGGGAACGGTGGTCCGTCTCGAACGTGATGCGTGGTCAATGGTCCAATGACTAAGGCAAGCAACACATGAGTACCCCCCCCCTCCCCCTCCTTGGTGATATCACTACGGAAATACATGATATCGAGTACACCCCCCCCCCCCTGAAGCTGTCGTCCATATGCAAGTCCGCCTCACAAGCGGTTCTTAGTAGGATGCAGCTCACCCTTCATGCGACTCGCCGGACACCTCATGGTGCTTCGCGCTTGGTGCAAGCAATGCCTGCCTGGTCGGTGAAAACCCGACATGCTCCGTCCCGGCATTGTAGGGATGCGAGGGTCTATGGTCATGCGACTACGGCCATGCATGAGATCGAGTACGTCTCTCCTATCGAGTACACCCCCCCCCCCCCCCCCCCCCCCCCCCCCCCCCATATACCTGGTATATATAGGTTGGGTTGGTGTCGGTTGGCGACGACGCTGTCAAACACGCCTCTCACTGCGTGAGCTAGACAGCCAGAGTGCCGGTTTTTTTGTTTTTGTTTTTTTTTGGCGGTTACCACGGCTGGCGGTCAAGTTAGATCGATTTTTTGCGGGGAGAACCTTGCCTCCGCACAAGGGGATGATCGTATCACGTAGTGTGTATATGGTGAGGCACCCACGAGACAGTTGTATAGTAACCCCATTGCTGTCTCTGGAAGTGGCCACACCTTAAATAAAATCAATTCATTGGTGCTGTCATCCATGTGCAAGAAATTCCGCCTCTGAAGCGGTTCTTAGTAGGATGCAGCTCACCCTTCATGCGAATCGCCCATCACCTCACGGCGCTTCGCGCTTGGTGCAAGCAATGTCTGCCTGGTCGGTGAAAACCGGACGCGCTCCGTTCCAGCATTGTAGGGATGCGAGGGTCTATGGTCATACGACTACGGCCATGCATGATGTCAATCTATTATTTTCGGTCAGGCTCAAATTGTCCTGCGGGGCAGGGGTACAACTGCACAAATTTCAGTACAAGCAGACACGGTGTTTCTCAACGTTTTTTTTGTGTAAAAGTACGTTTTCTTTGTGTAAAAGTCGTACCGAGTTTTCTCAACTCCCAATTTCTTGAAATTTTTTGTTGAATCCCAATTTGTTGAAAGAGCTTTCGTAAATGCCCTATGTCTAAAGACTTTTCTAAACTCCCAATTTCTCAAGAATTCTCGAAACTGTCAACTTCTTCTTGATAATTTTATCCACGCCCAATTTCTTGAGAATATTCTTGACTCCCGATTTCTTGAGCATTTTTTCAACTTCCTTTTTCTTGAGAGTATTTTTAACTCCCGTGTTCTCGAATTTTTTTTCTGGTCTCCCATTTTCTTGAGAAATTTGTGAACTCCTGTACTGGATAGCCTTTGTTGCAGCAGCGATGCCGTGGCTTTCTCGAACGAAGCGGAGTTCTACAGCAGCCTTGAGGCGTTCTTACCGTTGCTGCTTCCCTCTCAATTCCGGAAAGGGATACAACTTGTGCCGGCCAGCCTTGACCCTTGTTGTTTTCTTTGTTTTACTTTTTAATACAAACACGCACAGCCAATGTTGTTTCATTCCGGATACTAAGGTCTTCACGCTAAAGCCTTATCGGACGAAGCGGCGTTCTACAACAGCCTTCAGGCGTTCTTGCCGTTACTGCTTCCCTCTCAATTCCGAAAAGGCATACAACTTGTGCCGGCCAGCCTTACCCCTTGTCGTTTTCTTTGTTCGACTTTTTTAACACAAACACACGCACAGCCAATATTGTTTCAGTGCGGATACTAAGGTCTTCACGGTAAGGCCTTCTCGGACGAAGCGGGGTTCTACAGCAGCCATGAGGCGTTCCTACGGTTTCTGCTTCCCTCTCAATTCCGAAAAAAGGACACAAGTTACGCCGGCCAGTCGTTTTTTTTTTCTTCTTTTTTTTTTAAACACAAACACACGCACACCCGAATATCGTTTCAGTGGGGACACTAAGGTCTTCGCGGACGAAGGTGAGTTCTACAGCAGCCTTGAGGCATTCTTGTCTTCCACGGAGGGGGTGCGGTATAACTCGAGCGTCGTTTTCGACGCGGCGGACGACGGAGACATCTCCGCGGCTGCTATCCAGGCGGAATACAGCGGCAGCATTAACGGAGAAGCTAGCAAACAGGTGTGTGTGTGTGCCACATGTAGTAGTGCTGAATGTCGTACCCAAAGTGTCGAACTAAAAAAAATATCGAACTTTCGGTATGTCGTATCTAACATGCCTTGCCCTCCGTGTTTTTTGTGCTCACACCGAACGAAAGCTTCCAAGTGCCATATATCACGTATCAACATCGTATCGATTGCTTTTTCTTTGTTCATCGTCATCGTATCGACCTTGATTCCGATATCGGTATACGATATCCGATATCCGATGCCCGATATCCAAGACTATTAATGGTGTGTGCATGTGTAGTCGTGTGTGAGGGCGTATGTTAGTGCGGGATATATCGCATCGAACGTTTTTTATGTGTGGGATATATCGTATGAAATGTTTTTTCATGTATCCTATCCCCCGCGCCCCCGGTGTTATGGTGGTTAGACGCACATCAGAGGTGATAACCAACGGCAAGGACATGCCTTCAACTCCAGCCAAGGCGGATTTTTTTCGTCTTGCGAAAAAAAATGCAGAAAGCGTCGCCAGCTTGTGCGTTCGCAAAAATCGACGCGAGTCGAAGAGGGAACGAAATGCTGAATCAGTGCCGCGATGGAAACCAAGGAACGTGCCGTACGTCAGGGGGACGGGGGGAGGAGCGACCCGACCGCTATGCGACCCCGGTTTAGAGTTACTACTGGGAGGGAGCGGGGGAGTACGTAGGGCGAGGACAACCCTAACAAATGAGGTTAAAAAAGAAAAGAAAGGAAATTGTGGTCGGTTGCGTTGGATATCGGATATCGAAAGTTTTCGGTGCGTCGAAATAGTTGATAATTCGAGATCACTTTGCCCGGGAATATTGTAAAAAATCCTTTGGACTCTGGTATCGATTATCAAACCGAGCTTATGTTCCTATTACGGGGGGGCATAGTAATTAGGACCTACGGTACACACAGAAACCTACCAGGTATATATTTACCTATTTTTTCCCAACAATATTTGGTTCTATTTACTACGGCCCCCCGTAACAGCAGTAAGACGGGGGTATATCGCTCACCATACTGAGAGGAAGGAGAAGAACCTGCTACGTATGTTGATCCCGGATCTAAGTTGCGACTATGTGGACGGGCAGAAATAACAGGGATGCGTGTTCCCCCGAAATGAACAAGAGCTCCAGCGAGTAGTTGTTAGGGAGGAAATTCGGCGTGTCCCCTTCCCCCCCTCCCCACCTGAACCGTACTGCTGTAGTATCAGTAGTAGGAGTTGGAGAGAAGAGAAGGGCGAAGGTAACATCCGGGGTACAAAAGAAAACAAAAATGGCGTTCGGCGATGGAGTAATATCGGCGGCCGCTATTGACCAGACGGAGTATAGCGGTGTAATCAAAGGGTCAATGAAGCTGCTCGTAGCAAAACACGTACCGGTATGATAAAAGATGTCTGTGTTTATGTCGTTTACGTGTGTTGGATACCGTATCTAACGTTAACGTTTCGATAGGTTCGTAGTAGTCGGATTTCGGTGTGACGTATCGAGTGATGGAGAGATATTTTGCGGCCGCCCATCCAGGCGGAACAAAGCCGTGCCGTTGATTAATGGCGGAGCTACGTAGCTGTTTGTACACACAGCAGTAGTAGCAAAACATGTGTGTAATTTGGTGGTGTCTGTGGTGCGGATATCGTATTGAATGTTCCGATATATCGGGATATCGAAATTCCGATATTATCGTGTCGGGCGATGGACAAGCCTCTAGGGCCGCCACCCGGGCGGAGTAGTGAGCAGCGCGAAATCACGGCGAAGATATGTGCAGCAAAAACAGACGTGCCTTTTATTTATTTTTATCTGTCGCGCTTGGGTACCGTATCGATTTTTTTGTCATGTGAAGTTGAGACGTAGTGTAGCATCAACAATATTTTTGCTTTCCATCCCGTGTGGCACCCCGGTTTTTGTTGTTGTTGGCGTTTTTTTCAGAAAATATTATTTTCGAGGTATATGTGTTGACTATCGACATCCATTCGTTTGTTTGTTTTTTTCTTGGTGTTTTGTCGATATCATATCAAACTCGACTATCGTTCAATATCCGATATCTCATGACTACTACACGGAACGTATCGTATCATAGTAATGAGAACCTACCGTATCATGATGTGTAAACATATCGGCAGATACCTAATTTTGCGGGTCCATCGTGGTTTATGATTACAGTTGTGCCGGTCCCTCTATGTTGCCGGTATGGTATGCGCCAGCCAGCAATACCGGCACTATACTCGCAGCGGCAACCAACCGGCACTAATTACTCCGCACACCGTCACACGGGTGCATCCCATCTGTGCCAAGCGAAATTACCGTCATTATACATAGCGGACAGCCGGCACTATGTACACTATCCATACTCAACCGGCACTTTAGAGGGACCAAAACTGTACTATGATATGGTATGCCCCCCCCCCCCCCCCCCCCCCCCCGCGTAATTGTGATATGCTACGTGGACGCGTTGTCACAGGTGGACGCGATGGTTGACCTGAGGGACATTGTCGACGGTTTCGAGTTCGAGGCTTTCCCTTGGAGCGAGAGGTGCGGTCACGCTTTAAACTTCCTACGTATCATTTTTGTGTGCGTGTTTTGTGTTTTGTGTTTTGCGTTTTTTTTTTTTTCCCATTTTTGTTGCGTTTTTTTTTTTTTGTTATCATGGTATTACTACTCCCTTGGGTCTCCCCGAAGCAGCGACCCGAACGATGACCGCTTGGGTGTTTTCCACCGACTAGTAGTATATACGAGCCGTGTGAGCGCGCTTGTGGCAATCGTGTGGCGCTCTGTGCCGTACGAGTCCTTACGGTCAACCGTTTGTCACTCGGACACCAACCACTGTGCATATCATCCCCCAATCATGCAGCCGCCGTGCGGCCGTCGTAGTTGTCACTTTCTCTACCGTCCATGCTTTCCTCCTGGGAGTCACAAGAGTCCAAGAGGATGAAAGAAATGCAAAACGCACGCCCCAACTCCAACACATACCCCAAACCTAACCCCTAAGCCCTAAGCCTCGGGTATACCGCTCTGTTCCGAAATTTAAGGACCGTTTGTATATTAAAACTTCATATTAATGGTCTTTCTATTTCGGGACAGAGTGGAGTGGTATATCCCCAACCTATGTAGTGCCGGTCCTTCTATGATGCCGGCTGCCCGCTATTGTGTCGGTGAACTCGCTCCGCATATAGATGGGATTCACCGCTAACCAGTGTGGTAGTGTTCTATTGATAGTGCCGGTTGCCGCTGTTTAGCCGGTATTGCCGGCTGGCGCATATTCACCGGCACTGCTCGTATAAGAGGGGCCAGTTCCACAACCAAAAGCTGTATATAATGACTTTGAGAAAAAGCTGTCGTGACTTTTGAGATGAAGAATGAAAGTGCAACACCCAATGGTCAGTTGGGTTTACATGAATAACAGCGCCTAAAACACATCTGCTCTTGCAACGGTATTTATTGGGTGGAGAATCGTCGGTTAAGAAGCCCCCCCCCCCCCCCCCCCCCCCCCGGCGTCTCGAAAGGGATGCGTGGTCAATGGTCAAATGACTAAGGCAAGCAACAAACTTGTAGCCCCCCCCCCCCCCCCCCCCCCCCCCCCCCCCCCCCCCCCCCCCCCCCCGGCAGTCAGAAACACCTTGGAAAAAAAAAATGCTACCCCAATCGTAGCGCCTGTCTTTTTTGTTTTTTTGCTTCGTCACAGGGCTTTTGCATACCGTGAAAGCTACGTGTGTACATTTTTTTTCATGCCCGGTAGTTTTTTCTGGTGCCTATATATACATGCGTTTGGGCTTTTGTTGTTTCCTGGTAAATGATACCTGTATGATGCCGGGCCGACCAGGTCGTGACAGGTGTTCCTCGATGTGTGTGTGTTTTTTTCCGGTCGATTCATTGCATGCAGCCCTTTCTTTGAGCAGCAGGAGCAAGGATCGTTTGAAAACGTCCCGTAATCGTTGTGTGGAGCAATGCCACTACGGTAGAGAGGTGGAAGCGTCCTATTTTTCTGAACCCCCTACATGAGCAGCTCAAGGTCTTACCTCGAAACACGACTCCGAGGAATTGTGTTCTCGGAACCCGACCAACGTTTCCGTGCGCTTGTTCTATTGACGGCGGACCATAGTAAACAGGACCATATATTGTTAGCAAAAATTGGTAAATAAATAGGTTTTTGTGCGTACCGCAGGTCCTATTTACTATGGTCCCCCGTCCTAGAACACAGATGCCACAGCAGCAGAAAAAGTATCATCATCAGCACTTGACCGGTGTGATACTGTAATACTTGCTTGCTCACTTGAGGAGCTCAGCCGGTCGAGACATTTTGAGCCAAACAGTGCAAGCCCTCTTGTGGGGTGAGTCGTGTTGGGCGTTTGGACGACGCCTCCCAAGTCTCTTTTGAGACTGCTGGCGCGTGCGACGATCGGGCATGCCCTTGCACCACTCTGTTTCTGATCGGAGAGACAAGAACGGCTTGGTTTGGTCCTCGTTTTAATCTCTGAACGGTCCTGATTTTCTGCTCAGAGTTTTTTTTTTTTTTTTTTTTTTAAAGCCTCCGGCGGATTGGTAAAAATAAAGCTTAAGCTCACCACACTTCCACGTTCCAATTTCGTGTCGTGTGTCAATTTAACCCATAGCTCCCGTTGTAACATCAGAACAGGCTGTTGTCACTTACCCCTGGAGTTTGGGCACGTTGACCGACCTGACCCCCGAGAGGAGCAGGTGTCAGAGTGGTGGCAGTTTCTTGACCAAAACGTTTCTGACTCACGCATTCCTCAAGGGCAATAACGACACTGCCCAATGTCGGTCGTGGTTAGCAACGTTGCTCGTCGTGTGAACGCCTTCTGTTGACTGGCCGTGGGGTTTGCTTTTCTCCGGCTTTAGCGTACGGAATGTCACTCGTTGCTGCCTTGACCCAGTTATGAACATCGCAGCTCATACCCACCATTTTGTGACTGAGACAAAAGCTCGCACTGCTTGCAAAAAGCTGTTTCGACGGAGTCGTCGATCTCACACCTAATGTGTTTTGTTTCGTAATTTGGTTTTTGTTAATATCGTAGGTATACCTGGCACCTGCTGCAGTAGAGGCCGTGGCGTTGCTTTCAGTCGGGTTGCACTTTCGCTTTTGTCAAGGTGGGGTGCACCGCTCTCGGCGTAGCGTCAATACAAGGATGTTTGATACATTCTCATCTGAACACGAAGCGGTCCTTACGTTTTCTTTGAACGAAAATAAAACAAAAACGAAAACGACAGCTGTGAGAGTGATGACTTTTTTTCGTCGAAACTCGTCTTTGCAAGCTGCGTGGGATACCATTCGATCGCGCGGACTACCGGCTGTCGAGCGCAAACCTTTTTTTTTTTCACTGCAGTTCCGTGTGGGGGGACAAACCAGTAGAATTTTGAGCGATTTGTCCCCAACAGGGAGCGTCAGTCCTAACCACACTCCTCGACGGGTTAGGGGACGATACACGTTGATTACGGCACTCTCCCTGAACGAATGAATGTGTTGCAGTGGGTACCTTGGTGGATGATGCTGTGTCTCAAGCGATGTATGCTCCTATGGCCGCCTTGGCGTCTTTCACCGTTCTGTGGGTTGGGTAGGAATCATGACCATCCACATCAGGACGAGTCAACATTTAGCCCAAGGCTTGCTCTATACCTGGCTGATACCAGGCGTATCGCCCTTTTCCTCATAAGGAATGCGGCGTAATGCTACTCCATAGCAGGCGTATCGCTCTTTTCCTCAGGTGGAATAGAGCATACTGCTGCAGCGGTAAGGTACAGCGTAATCGTCGGCTCAGTCGTCGAAACCCAAAGAGTCTCTATCTGGTGGAGAGAGGGCCTTATCATTCCATTGTGCCATATCACGTTGCTTGAGCGCGATGCCTCTGCTACGTACTCGTATCACGTTTGATGTCAAGCAGCACTACGTACGATGCTGTATGCAGTAAAACGTGCTAAGGGACACATCTTTTCTAGAACACCGCTATTCACGGGTCAGGTAAAAGCTTGCGGGTCGGGTCGGGTCGGGTGAGAGTTTGAATACCTCTTGACCTGACCCGACCCGACCGAATCCGATCCGACACGTCAGAGTTTTAACACCTCCTGACCCGGCCCGCGGTCCGGGTCACGACATGTGAGGAACCCTGACATTTTGGGCGCGCCCAGACCTCTCTCGACCTCATCAATATACTGTTTTTTTTAATGTAGAAGGGCGGTAACTGTAGGGGTCAGACCGCGATCTCGTCTATACAGCAGTACCTGGTGGCAACACTCCGATCCGCGACATCGTGTATACGGCGGTGCCTGGCTGGCACAGCAGTCGCAGCATCTTCGGGTGTGCGTGGCGCTGGATACGTGATCGGTCCCTGTCACTCGTGTCGCACTGTCAGAGGATGGTGTTGGACAGTACGTACAAGCCCCCTTGACGCGTCTCACGCTCTGCTGTGTCTGGCTTCGAAAAGCAAACATGTCCCTCCACTCTTTGTGGGTAGGCTCTCTCTCTCTCTGTGTGCGCGCAGCTAGCTCCTTGGACCGAGAAAAACTTCCAGCGGTAGCCTGTGTGATGCTCTGGGTTTTCAGCATGTCATGTGTCCCCTTGAAACGTCTTCGGCTTCGCTCTTGTGTGGCGCTGGGTTTCGAATATGTTCGTCTCCGTTCAATGCGTTCGCTGTGATGTTTATGGCTTGGAGTTTATTATGTGTAGATGCTCGTTTTTTGAGGCCGATGCCGTAATGGTAACCCCCGTTTTTTTTTTACACGTTTTCCTGTTTTTTCCAGCCAGCGTGTCGCGTTCGGCCTGTGTGGCTTTGGCTTTTGAAAAATCTACTCGCCCATTTACCGCACTATACTGTAGATTTGAGAGCTTTCTTGCTCCGTAACACCTGTCTGGTGGGTCTGTGTATGGCTTCGCATCCTTGCTTGCGTGCGCGAATACGCAGTAGTACGTACTGGTATCCCTATGGCGTGATACGCGTGAATGTGTTGATATGTAGAAGAACTGGGTCAATGGTAGGGTGGTGTTGTTAGAAGAAGATTTTCTGATCAAAAACTGATACCACCCTTTCAATCGGCTCGCGTTGGCTCCTCTGTATCTCTCTCTCGCTGTGCGTGCGTGGCAGCTACTTGGACTGGGAAACCTTCCAGATCATCTATCAGGAGTTGTTCCAGGGGTTGGGGCTCTGTCTGCTGGCGGTGTTCGTCCTGACGCTCATCTTGATCGCTCACCCTGGCACGGCGCTGCTGGTTTTCCTGTGCGTCACCTTCACGATCGTCGACGTGCTGGGCATCATGTGAGAGAGGGGCTGTTCCAGACGTGTACCCCATCCCGCGGGGCGGTGCGACGAAGTAGATTCGTCCCATCCCGTCCCGTCCTCGCGTCCCGTACTGTCCCGTCCCACCATATTCCATCCTGTTGTACTATCCCGTTCCACCATATCCTATCCTGTTCCATCCTAATCCATCTTTTTCCATTCCATCCTATCCTATCAAATCCCATCCCATCCCATCCCATCCCATCCCATCCCATCCCACTTGATCCCATTATTTCCCATCCCATCCCATCCCTCATATGATGGAGTTTGTTTTGTTTTTCGACCTGCCCCCACCCTCCCCATACGACTACGGCCATGCATGATGATGATGATGATGATGATGATGATGATGATGATCACTAACCCCCACCCCTCCGGTGTAGCTACGAGTACAGTTAAGTCGGGCGCTTGTGAAAACGTAGACTGCAGAAAAACAACAACAGCAACATCAAGCAAGCAAGCAACTTGTACGTACTCATTGGTGTACAGGCCTAACCTACGGGTGTCTATACCCTTGGTGGATGTTTCCCGTTACACTCCTTCTGTGAAAGGTGTCTCTCGGTCCCCTAGGTCGGAGGGACGCAGTAAATCGGGACCAAATGTGCTCACTGAAAACACTCGAATGTGTAGGTTTTGGTGTTTATGATGGGTCCTGGTAACTATGGTTCCCAATTATAACTTTTTTGCAACACCTGTGATCTGATTTTTCGACGAAATGTCCATGATTTGTGGCGAGCCTCTTTTTTTTCGGGTTGATTTATTCCACAAAAACAGCTAGTTTACTTGCCTACGGTAGTATGTACTCCCAATATGTGTATGGTTTAAACCTTATTCGATTCGATTCGGTCCGTCAATAGAACGTCCTTGACTCGCGACACCTCGTGCCTTTCGAGGTGGGCTCGAATTGTTTTGGGTGCGGTAATTTTCTTTTGTATTACGAAATATTTGGTTTTGACATGATTCGTTTCGATCTGTCAATGGCCTCTCCATGATTTTTACCGCAAGCCTTGGATATTTTTCTTTTTTCCCCCTTCGTGTTCAGGTACTTCTGGGGCCTGTCCATCGACACTGTCGCGGTAATCAACCTGGTGCTGGCGGTGGGATTGTCGGTGGATTACGCGGCACATGTGGGGCACAGCTTTATGATAAAGGCTGGGACCAAGGATGAGAGGATGGTGCAGGTGCAGTATTGCTTGCAGTAGTAGTAGTAGTAGTGGTGGTGGTAGTACTGTAGTAGTGGTGGTAGTAGTAGCAGTAGTAATAGCAGTAGTAGTAGTAGTATTACGAGGGTCCATAGTTAACGGGACCAAATTTTGTTAGTAAAAATAGGTAAATATAGAGGTTTTTATGTATACCATAGGTCCTATTAACTATGGACCCCCGTGATATTAGTAAAACCCGACATGCTCCGTCCCGGCGCTGTAGATATGCGAGGGTCTATGGTCATGCTATTACGGCCATGCCTGACATCGAGTACACCCCCTCCTCGATCCCTCCCTTTACCCCCCCCCTCCCTCGTTCAGGCGGTATCTGACATCGGAGTGGCCGTTATCCATGGGGGGGTCTCCACATTTTTGGCGGTGGTGTTGCTCTCGCTCTCCTCGTCCTACGTGTTCCGCGTGAGTGACGTTTGTATCGCGTCCTCAAGAAAATTAGGGCGACCTTTACATCGTCTCGTGAAGGAAGTCATGTAACCACCTGGGAAAGAGAATAATGTGACCTTTGTTGCACTGCCTCCCAAAGGAAGTAAAGCGACCTTCATACCGTCTACTAAACGTAAAAAAAATGACCTTTGTATCGTTCCCTAAATGAAGATAATGTGACCTTTATAGAACCTCCTGAAATAGTTAATGTGACCTCTATATGGCCTTCTAAAGGAAATAAGGTGAGCTTAATATTGTCTACTAAAGGCAAATGGTGTGTTGCATCTACAATCATTCATTCACTCGTCAGGCACATCACGTACGCAGCGCCGTCGGCTGTTAAGTCTGTTTGAGCGCAGACAGCAATATGAAGCGCGTATTGCTATATTTTAGATCCTATTTAGATATAGGGCATCAAGCGACCCCACAGCCACCATGGTGAGCAACCGGCACTATTGAGAAACCACCAATGTACAGGAAATCTAAATCCGGAAATCTGCGCCCCACGACCGGAAATATTCGCTTTTTCTTAATGCCTTGTGTCATGGGACATTTCATAGTTGACGACAAGGTCCAACTCGCCGCCGGCGTGAATTCCCAGCGAGACCTCACCCGGGAGGGGCGTTCGAAAGAAAAACAAAACGACCGGCTGGTTTGTTTGTTTTTCAGTCCCAGGCAGAGGGGGGTGGGATGGGGTGTGTGGGGAGGGGTGCCGTAACGAGTAAGAGCGCTGAGTTTCGCACAGTCGCACAGTATGTGGGCTGCGATGTTTTTTTCAGTGCGCGCTTTCTCTTGACAGCGATGAGGGTGCTAAAAAGTCGAAACTTATATTTCTGGAAGGCTCTCTCTCTCGACCAGGTCTTCCCGAAATCTCCTCCCCTGTTCGTTAATGGCGAACCCTTTCCCTTCCCCTTCTGGACGAAGCGAAAGCTTAGAAACGATCGTTTTCGTGTACTCGGACACCTCCAACAGGCATGTGTCCGCTAAAAAAAAGCATCGTCTTCCGGGCTAGTCGTTCATTTTTCACAGGTTGCAGTAGTTGGGAAGGAGGGAAGGTGTGTACCAAGTACGTGTGTTCCGCGCATCGAGCCGGTATCTCTATATACATGCCTAATGACAACAGCACTCCCAGCGTCCACGCCTATTCGTCACCCTAGAGAGATGCGAGTCACTGTGGCCACAAGACATCTAGACACAGCGGTGTAGGCACAAGACATCTGAGACGCCGCAGTGTGGTCGCAGACATTTGAGACACAGCAGTAGTGGGATCGCAGACCAAACGAGGCACAGTCGTGTCGTCGCAAGGCACTTAAGACACGGAAGTGAGGCCGCGAAGACGATTGAGACACAGTGCGGTCACACGGACGATTAATATACAGGAGTGTGGTCACGAAGACAATCGAGGCACAGTTTGGTCACGAAGACGAATGAGACTCACTAGAGTGGGGTCACAGGCAGTCGATCGCCGTGGTGCGGCCACAAGACCATTCGAGAACGCAGCACTGTGGTCACAGACAAAACGAGACGCAGCAGAGTCGTTACAAGGCAATTGAGATACATGAAAAAAAAAAAAACGTCGCGCGAGCCGTAAAACCTACCAGGTACCAGTCATTACCCGGAAGGCAAAGGTCTACCAGCACGTTTTATTCATTCTTCGTTCCAGGCTTTGGATTTTCTCAAAGTTGTGCTTTGTTGCCCTTTTGCACACCTCAGACAGGTAATCGATTCCCATTTCATAGCTTAGCACATGCTGCCGGGTGGTACCCGTATAATCCGCATCATCTAGCTCATGTTTCCTGGGTTGTATCTGCCCTATAAGGCAGATATTGCGCAACACATCCTCTCCCAACGGCAGGTGACGAACTAGATCATCTACTGTGGATAGATCAGATATATCAGATAGATAGATCGTGATCTGTCGGTCCGAGGAGCGCATTATCATGGACGTCTGATCTGACCAACCATTTACTAGTCTGTTGGGACTTATTGATTACGGTATTATAGGGGGGAACGTTGACAAGATAATGGTTACACCAACCATTGCGGCCGCTGTGTGATTGCGGGATGGTGCAATGGTTGCCGTCCGATCTTCAACGCAGAGGAGTTCGTACGGTATGTACGGGCGCAACAGTATACTGCCCCTGCTGCTGGGCGTTGACGGTGCTCCTACATAGTTGACAGCACCAACGTTATCAGTGTTTTGGTTGCTATCTGTTACCCCGGAAGGGGATACAGCAGCACGGGGGGCCACAATAAGCTCAAAGCACCCACTTTGGTGCGTGTGATCTGAAGAACTACTGCGTGAATCGAAAATGCCGTCTGTGCAAAATTGGCGGTTGATGATAGTCTTTCCTTGAATGCTGCATTTGGTTTCTTCAGAGGTAGACCGGGAAGCCTTAGCCCCTGCCCCCGATTCGGGTCTATATATGATTGATACTAGGGGCCACCGTGATAGTGATCGTGATAGCGATAGTGATCGTGACAGTGATAGTGATAGTTATATTGATGGTTAGTAGTGATACTGATAGTGATGGTGATGGTGATTAGTGATAGTGATGGTAATGGTGATAGCAATAGTGATAGCGATAGTGATCGTGATGGTAATGGTGATAGTGATCGTGATGGTGATAGCGATAGTGATGGTGATAGTGATAGTGATGGTGATAGCAACAGTGATAGTGATAGTGATGGTGATAACAATAGTGATAGTGATAGTGATGGTTAATAGTGATACTGATAGTGATAGTGATGGTCACAGCTATAGTGATACTGATAGTGATGGTGATATTGATAGTGATGGTGATATTGATAGTGATGGTAACAGCGATAGTGATACTGATTGTGATGGTGACAGAGATAGTGATAGTGATACTGATACTCAAAGAGGTCATCATCTAGATCATCGAGATCATTTTTGGCCGATATGGAAGCGTTGTGCGGAATGTCAATGTCATACAGATCCCCACTCAGGCCGATGTGAGCGAGCGTAAGAGCTGCCTCGTAGATCGTGCACATGACACCTTCTACATCCATCAGATCGTTTACCGTAGTGTCTTATGCATCCAAACGTATGTACGGTAGATCATCAAATAGAGATTTGTCTGGTGTGCCTGAGGCATGTAGCAGTGACAGCGCGCAGCGATACAAATACAGTGGTGTATACACCGATTTTGATGAGCAACAGCTTTAAGCCCATAGTGGAGGTAAGACTCGGTGAATCGGCCCAAGTCGCGATAAAAAAATGCATGCTTGGAATTTCTTCGAGATCATGTTTTTGGTTGTAAAAGATGAAACCTGATTACTGTAGGTAGAGATCAGAACACGTTTTTGTGCAGCGTCTCCGAAAACGAAGCAGTGAGTTGATTAACACGAACGCGAGTCATTCAATTAGTTTCGCCCACGCATACGGCTTATTTATACTAAAGTGGTCCCTCTGTAGTCCCACTTGAGTACAGTAGTGCCGGCTGCCCGGTAAAGGGCCTGTGGAATCGCTCGCCACAAATGAAATCCGATTAGCCAGTGTGGTACATTAGTGTGCGGCGTAATTAGTGCCGGTTGGTTACCGCTATAATAGTGCCTGTGCTGTCAGCTGGCCAAACATGCCGGCGCTATAGAGGGACCATCACCACTGCTGTATTTACCTGGTATCGTGTGCCTTGGAGACGGAAAGCAATTACTGTGTTGAATTATGCGATATACTTTCAATGGTTCAATTATATATCGTGTCGCTCTTTTGGTAACTTTTTTTTCTGCAACTCTACAACATCATATCAATATCCCTTGTTCGGGTTATATATAGTATCAGTGCGCAGAGTGATTATTTAAAATTGTCCTGTTGACCCGGGCAGCATCCAGGGGAGCCGCTGGCCTATATCTTTGACAAGGAATCCCATATAGAATACGCGCGCTCGGTTTATCACAATACTTGTAAAATTAGGTAAAAATGGAATATAGACGAGGCGTATTACGCAGCTTGCAAAGTTGAGTATCAGTTATTTAATCAGTCGAACTCACAGCTGACGTATTTCAAAATTTATAAAATCTCTATTATTTGTACGAAGTGACGAACTTTCTTTCGCCAGCGAGTACTCTTCGTTTTTCTCGAGGCCCTATTTTCGAGATGTCGTTGATTGATGGCTTCGCATATGTCGTATCGTGCCATCGTGCCCCCGAACCCAGAAAATATGTGTATATATATTGATTCTATCATGTGCATACTGTACAAAAGAAAAATCTCGCGCAGCGTCCACGTGGATAAGGCTTCTCGCATCGTAGTTTCTGTTGTCTTTGATTTCGCTGTGCTTCTCGTTGTTCCTTGTCGCGTGCGCTAGGTTGTCTTCAACCATTGAACACCATGACGCGCCACTCACTCCACGTTTTCCCTGGAGCCACACCAGGGGCCGAGGGGAGGGGGACACACACGACACTGTATCCCGTTTCCGTTTTCGACTTTATGGTGTATCCCCGGTATAGTATGATACTTTGTACGACACTAAATCCCCATTTTCTACACTGCAGATGACACCAACCCCCCGTTTGCTATACTTGACATCCACTAAATCCCCGTTTTCTGTTCTTTTGATCGCTGCGATGTATCTGCTGTTGTTCCTGCTGCGTGCGCTGCTACTGCTGTAGGTGCTGTTCAAGCAATTTTTCTCCACTGCAGTCATGGGACTGGGGCACGGACTGATCCTTCTCCCGGTACTCCTCAGCCTGGTCGGCCCCGCTGCTTACACGTGCGTATGGTATACAACGTTTCACTTCGAGAGATTGTGGTTCCATGACTTGGAATCACGGGGGGGGGGGGGGGGGGGGTCGCAAGCTGAAAAGGGAGAATACAGCAGGCGTTCGCTCCTCGTGCCAGCGGCTCACGTACCAGTAGCCACTTAGCAGCAACTAGGAGCATACCAAAAACTGTCGAAAGCTTCGCAAATAAGAAAGGCGAGGCCACCGGTCAAGTAACCGAGAGAGTGACACCGACCAGCTCAAAATAGTTAATGCCTGGTAGTTGGTTCTATAGCGTATTGTGTGTATGCCAGCGTTTCGCAAGCGTAGTGCAACTTATCGCTTGGGTCGCGAGTTGGCTTCGTGCTTTGCTGTGTAATGTGCACATCATGTCGTACTACGTACTGTACCTGCTTATTCCTATATACACTGCTGGCTATTGACAACGAGGAACGAAGACAGCTAGACTAACGAAGAGTGGGTCATTGGTTGAAGTGCACGAGGTTTTGAGAAGTAGAGCACATAGTTTAAAGTACTTGCTTTATTTCATTGCGAATTTCTCATTGCGGCCCCGCCGAACAGTAGGAACCCCTTTCGAGTTCGCCGTAAAAAGATTGGGACCCCTGCCGCGATGCGCACACAAGATGCCGACAGCAGGTACATATATCCTTCTGCGCTAGTTCGTAGCGACGGCTATGACTATACCTCGTAGTCTCTGACATCGTCGCGACCCTTTCGGTAGTGTATATACCTGGTGGTAGTGGTGTACTCAGCTACGCTAGGATGAGGGTACACCTGTTTTTGCCTTGTGAGGCGCCTCACTTAGAAGAGCTCTATTCCCCACCCACAGCCCGACCTTGAAGAAAATTGACAAGTGCAACCTGATGAGCAACGCCGTCGCCCAGGCACACATCCAACAATAAAAGTTAGAGAAACCCTTTAAGTAGTGTACGTGTACATACAGTAGATGCACCTGGATCTGACTCTAAGTTCAAGTGTTCGGTGTCCACAATCGGAGTGCAGTCTTGAACGGGTATATTTCCCATTTTAGTAGGGCAGTTCCGTTTTGAGGGCAAACTACTTACCAGGTAAAGTTCGATGGTTGAGTGGTTTGTCCTCGAATCGGGACTAAGTAGTCCTCCAATGGATGAGCACATTTGACATTCCTCAGTAGAGGAGCAATGCTACGAGTCGATAGTATTTTGGCGAAAAAACTGTGACCTTTGTCGCAGCATATATTAACGCCTTCTCGCTTAGGGCACGCACGGTCTGATCCTGGTAGCGATTCTACTGAGCCTCGTTGGCCCCGCTGTCTCTACGCGAAAAAATCCCAGCACAGGAAAACGTAACTTAGTGCTGTAGCGCGGCGACAACAATCATGAGCCTGCTGAAGCCACGCGCCGCAAACAGCACAGGCACAGGCGATGTCATGTGTGGCAGAAGAACTGCTTCGGGTTCGTCATGATTGTTTTACAGCAATAATGATATTGGGGTTTGGACACGAACATGTGATGGCGTGTCGAGTGCGGCGGGACTTGGTTTCGTTCTGGTTGCTTCACCCTCGGACAGACCATCGCTTCCCACCTCATGATCCACATATTTCAGGGAAGATGCATTCCTGATTTGCGGACTCTAGCTCATGTTGTTGAATGCGAACCTTATAACCTGCGTGATCTAGAAGACAGGCTGTCCTGGGTTGGATCTGCACTCTACAGATCCCCACAGAGCATTTGACGACGGCAACTTAGGATCTATGGATGATATATCTGTAGATAATTTGTCCGACGTTTGTGAACCCTGTGGTAAGGCTGTGAGCCGGCTTGACTTGACGGCTAGCGATTGGTTGGTTGAAAAGTCAACCAATAGACGTTATTGGGGCTACTGTGTTCATTGGTTAGGTGAAGTAAGCCAATCAAGACGTTTGTCCTTGTCGATATGAACAGATCGCGGGTCACATCCACAACAACCAGATACATAATCGCAGATTTCCGGAGAGCACTTGGTGCGTAACTGTAATCCCTGGCCAACTAGTAAATAGGTCGGTGATTTGCACTCAGCCGATTCATAGCTGGTTGCGGTGTAGCATTCATCTGTCTTCGTGCTTGTGTTGTACCTGGTGGCGTTCACGTCCATCGGGAGTGGTTCATTCGCATTGCCATCTTACCCAGCAGTATTCAATTCCAAGTGTATTCACTCCAGTGACATATACAAAAACGTGCTCTTACGTCTCTCCCGGCATTGTAGGGGTGCAAGAGTATATGTTTCATACGACTACGGCCACCCATGACATGGGTACACCTCACCCTCTGCTCAATCTGGTCAAAACCCCGCAGGTCTTGAAATACGTGTGCGCTGTTTCCCCTTCCCGAACCTCGCCCTCGGCCCTCTTTCTCTCTTCCTCCATCATCTTGTTCTCTCTCGTGAAAACCCCGCCCGCAGTTCTTCCGCGGTTTCTGGAGAGAAGGACTACGGCGAACATGCCGGCGTGGCTTCCGCTACCACAGGCACTGCACGGTCTAATGGGGGAAAAGTTTTGCCCCGCTAGCAAGGGCGGCGCCGTTCATTCCGTCTTAGGCTGGGCTGCGCGGGATGTTTTCTTTTTATGTCCCGTTTGGTGGTCTTGCTCGGCTCTGCCTGCCGGGTAACTTGTGCTATAACGATCAACCTCAAAATGATTGGGGTGATCCATCTCTATAGGTGGGAGGGGGTGATGTCGGTCAATTTTGGGGTGGTGTGGGCGGAATCGTACCTTTTTTTTTAGCTCCTCTTCTTCCTTAGGGCTGCGAATTGGCTGGGCTCGATAAATAGCTACTTGTTAGGTGGTGGAGTACAAGCCTACTATTATACTCGGCTTTTTCAATTTTGTTGTACTCGATGAAAACTGTCTTACAGCGGTAATATGTATCAAACCTCACTGACCTGGTCTTGGTCTATCGAATATAAAATGGATCCTCCTTTATCTTGTTTGGGCCCCCGCCCCTGCTGGGTGACGTGCTCCATTACGATCAACCATGTACGGGAGGTTGTGAGTTGTTGATGTCTTTGCGGGCGACATCGAGGTTCTTGGAACTTTTTTTTGTGCGGGTTCGATCGGCTGTGACGGAACAAGGCGCTTGCAGGGCAGCGCTTTTGCCTGATGGCATGTTCAGGCGAGAGTTTTCTGCCTCTTCCTCTTTGACGGGATCAGTCGCTTGCAGGAGGGCGGCGCAGCGCTTTTGATTGTGGCGCGATTGTTTTTTCTCGCTCTCGCTTTGTTTGGTGTTATGACTCGGCTATGGCCGAACCAGTCGCTTGCAGGGCAAGGGTAGCGCTGTTAACTGATGATTCTGTATGGCGATACATTAGTCTCGCTCTCTTCTCCGATGTTTTGGCTCGGTTGTGGCTATTCGCGTGCAGGTATTTGGTGGCTGACGTGGTTTCGGTGGGACGTCCCCCTCTGTTTTGTGCTTTTGCTCCGCAACCACTAGAATTGTCGTGTGCAGCGTGTTTGCTGCTATCGTTTTTGCGAACTGACCCTCTCTCTTGTGTTTTGGCTCAGCTGTGGATGACTTAATGCCTTCCAGGGCAGCGTGTTTGATGGATGGCATGATTTGGCGGGATCTGTCTCCTTTGCTCTCTGGTGTTGCGCCTCGGCGCTGACTGTTCCGTAGGCACAACTAGAAATTGCGCGACTCGGCTGCGTAATTTGCGGGTATGATCCACAAGCGCAAGACTGTGCGTTGGCTGGTTCTTAGTCGGCGACAAAGCTCTCAGTCGGTAAGGTTTGCGGAGTTTCGCGTCCGCTGTATCTGATTGGCGCTTTTGTGGCTGGACGTGGATTTTGTTGATACATACTAGGCCAGTGGCTTGGCTTTTTTCGTTTCTGAAATAACAACTAGTTGGCTTCATTCGCCACCCAAGTAACCACTAGTTGCCTTTCGCCACCTAACTAGTAGCTTGTTGCCTTTACACCAATCAAGTAGTAACTAGTTGGCTTTGTTCTGTACCGAAACAATAACTAGTTGCCTTACGCCATCCAACTAATGACAATTAGTAGTAGTTGGATTTATTCGTTATCCGACCCAGAGCTGGGCGTGAAGTCATTAGGAAGCCAAATTCCAGCCCCAACAAGCGCGTTTTGCGAAGTCATTAGGAAGCCAAATTCCAGCCCCAACAAGCCCCTTTTTCCGTAACCGCAGCTTTATTCGGTAATCTCGATTTTCTTTCCCGTGAGAAGGGGCTGTTGTCTTTGTTTGGATTCAAGAGGGGTAACGTCAGAGAGGAGGGAGTCGAGCCACCGCCTTGTTTGTTTTTATATCTCAAGTTTTGCTTTGGGCTTTGTCTGACTGAGTATGATTGATGTCTCGAGCTTGTTTGGTCTCGCGTGTTGTCCCAAGCTTTTTGCTTGAGCTTTGTTCTACAGTAGATTATCGTTTCAAGTTCTCGCCTGGGGGGGAGTCGTCCTTAAGCTTTGTCTTGAGCTTTGTACTCAGCTTTGTCTCGTGCTCAAGTTTTGTTCAAATATTTGTCTGTATTACTTGTCGTCCTCGAGTTTAAGCTCGAGCTTAGTCTCGAATTTTGATTTGTACTTCGTTGTCTCAAGCTTAGTGTTGAGCTTTGCCTGAGGCAAATAAAAAGCTGTGCCGATTCCCATATCATGTTCTAGATCATCTGGGGCAGATGTATTGCCGATGTAGTTGATCTGCACGGTATAGATCGTGTCTTCGGGATAATATCTGTATGGCACGGAACTTCGCAACAGCTCGAAACGACCGAGATATGATCTAGTGTGTAGATCGTGATCTGCACTATTTGCGACAACTTTCCCCTTTGACCCAATGTAGGGAAGATCCCCTCCGGACGTTCTCGTCTGGCGACCAACGGCTGTCTGCGCCACGAGAGTGTGGCGGCTCTTTTCCTTTTTCGACCGTTGAGGGAGCCGTTGGGGTTGTGTTTGGGTTATCGCGGTTGGGGTGAAAGTGGCCTGGCCCACCGGGAACTGGCGTGACCGCTAGTGAGCTGTTGATACCGATGCGCGATTTAAACGTATTAGGTGAGGGGTGTATCGTCGGTATACAGGCAGTGGCACACAGGCGGTGGCGCAAAACGGCAGTGACACGCAGGCAGTGGCATACTGGCGGTGGCACACAAGGCCATGGAACACAGACAGTGACACACAGGCGGTGACACACAGGCGGTGGCACCCAGGTGGTGATAAACCGACGGTGACACAGGCAGTGACACGCAAGCAGTGGCGTGCAGGCGTTGTGACACACACGCAGCAGTGGCACAACGGCAGTGACACGCTGGCGGCGGCACATGAACGAGGGCACGGAGGCAGCCGTGATACAGAGGCGTTGGTACACAGGCAGTGACACAAATCTCATTTTTGTTTAGCTGTCGCTTCAAAACGATTAGCCTAGGTCAGATAGTGTACACGGTGGTGGCGCACAGGCAATGGTGGCACATGGACAGTGGCAAATGTAGAGTGACACACAGACAGTAGCGTCCGGGCGGTGACAGATACGGTGGGTGGCACACACCTAATATTTGTTTAGTAGTCGAGTGAGAGCGAATAGTCTGTGCCAGACGGTGGCACACGGTGGCACACAGCAGCAGTAGTACACGCCAGTGGCACACAGTGGTGACACGCAGGCGGTGCCGCACAGTCGGTGGCACACCGATGATGGCACACCCCTCTTTTTTTGTTTAGTTTTCGCTTGAGAGCGATTAGTCTGTGCCAGGTGGCACACGGTGGCACGCAGCAGTGGTACACACCGGTGGCACACAGCAGTGACACGCAGGCGGTGACGCACAGTCGGTGGCACACCCCTAACTTTTGTCTTGTTTTGGCCTTGCAGCGAATAGTCTGTGGCAGACGGTGGCACACGGTGACACACAATTGTTCTATACTTTTTCCCTTGAGAGCGGTCAGTCTGCGCCAGACAGCAGTGGTACAATATTTTTCTCATGTGTTCGTTTGAAAACGATGAATTTTGCGTCAAAGGTACAATGCCGTACCTGCCTCTGTCGTAAAGTCTACTCATAGACTCCTCGACTAACGTTTGACGCCCTCGCGCGCGTGGCACCGGAGGCACATATTTTATGTATTTGGTTTGAGGTTAAATCATTTGCGGCGCAGCTATTCTCTCATCATATGTGGTGTTTGTGTGGCAGGCTGATGCAAGCATGCATGCGACGAGGAAGTGCATTGGTTAGAGGGTGTCGGAGGGAGTTCGTTGGCAGTGTGCTAGTCGGACTGCTATGTGATGCAACTTCGATTGATGTGCGCTACCTAGTCGGGCTGCATTGGGAGTCTGTGGGCGTGATCGCGTTGGGTTGTGCTGGTCTGTGGGGGCTATATTGAGAATGTGTCGGTTGGGCTACGTTGAAAATGTACTGGTGGGACTGATTGGGACCTTTGTTGATGGAATTTCGACCGACAGCCTAGCCACGCTTCGTTAAAATAAACATTGTTCCGAGCTTTTCGGTTGCCCTCGGGCTAGCTGGGCTGGCGGAAGGGCAGCTGGCCGATGTGCGTGCTGTTGTATCACACGACGGCTTTAATCGACCCCTCGTGGCGCTTCTAGTACTAAGGCAGCGGAGATATCGTTGTCGGCGAAATTGTAGGGGCGAGGCGCACTAAGTGTCGTGCATGCCATACATGGCCGTAGTCGTTTGACCTTGAACCCTCGCATACCTACAATGCTTGGACGGAGCACGTCGGATTTTCATCGACCGGCGGAGTTGGTGGTGGGGTCGTTGTTGAGCACGCACTGCCTCGTTCAAGTGCGGAAGTATATGCTTGGAATGTAGTCGTATGACCTTGTGCATCGGTTTTCCCAAGAAGGTGGGTACAGGGCAGGAGGAGGGGGGCGTTATTGTTTTTCCCACAACGGTGTGTAGTTGGTATGAAACCATTATATACTTACCACGCCTTCAGGAGGTAGGCTGCGTACCCCTTTGTAGACAAGTCGGTAACGATTTTGGGACCCGTGTACAGTATTGCTACCAAACAAGCAGAAGTAAAAAGTGCGATGCTTTCAAGTGCGTCTCAGCTGTTGGCGTACAGCCTTAGGAGTGGAACAATAGGAAAACACACGGGCTACCATGAGGGTAGCACTCTTCGGCCCAACCATTGCCGACTGACCAGCATCCATCTTCACCTGAGGAGCTACCCACCATCGCCGGATTATCGTTCGTGTTCAACGCTATTTTTCGATACACACTGTTCGTTTTATACGTTAAACCACGAGTCTACAGCGGCTCGGTGGTTTGATCTCTACGAAACGAACACAAAACAGTCCCGGGTTCGAATCCCATCGAAGTCGTTTCTTGCCAGCTTTTTCCGGCGTAGAAGAATGGGAAAACAAGTGGAGAAACGAACACATATATACCCAAGAGCAGTACAGTGGTACGGCCGTGACTTGATTCATCGGGTTGCATTTTCATTTGGTTTTCTCAAAGTCAGGGTTTGGATGAATTAATAATGTCATAGAGTTCCCCGAGCGAGAAGCTTAATGGATGACATTGGGTGCGCCCCTGTCGTGGAATATGTCGATTTTGTTTTCAGCGCGCTGTACGCGTGTCGCATAATCCATGCATCTCGCAGTTTGGACACGTCCCGGACCCCAGCAGCCCGAGTTCGGCGGCTTCGCATGGGTGGCCAAACGTAAAATTTGGCTTCAGGTGTCGACGCTTTTCCCCCGTCTGACGTCCAGAGGGGCTGCTAGTTTGTTACCTGGTACCTGGTAGTGCACCTGTTTGCGGAAGGTAGACGACGTGTACCGCCTAGCAGGCTGACCCTCGGGAACCTTCTTGAGACCCGTGTACATACAGTATCGCCAGTATTTGCAAGCAAAAAAAAAACGACCAGAGCGGCCTTCTCACGCGTTTACGTAGCGGGCGAGGGTTTCAGCAGGATGAGTGAGTATGACCATGCTGCTTGCATATACTACCTGCCGTGTACTGGTAGCTAACTCATTGAGTTGAGCTCTGGACGACCCCCCCTATACCCCATACCCCAGCATTCCGAGCTGCTTCGCGTGGCCGAAGCTACACTGTTTTGATATCGACTCTCTCCACCGTCTGACGTCCCAAAGGAACTGCGAGCGTTGATACCTGGTACCTTGCAGTGTATGCGTTTGTGGTCGTTTAGCAGGCAGAACGTTACCCGTCTTGGGATATGTGTACAGTACAGCCAGTACAGCTTAGCCCCACGGAAAATAAATACCCCAATAATAACATACGAGGCTCACTTTGTGGGGGGCTTCAAGGACGTAGGACGCCGGCGGCAAGCTCTTGCCCCCTAGAGCATGCATCCACCTCAGTTCTCATTTCGCCAACAACAACTATTTCGCGGTACAGAGATCTCTTGTCAATCTGTCGTTTACTTGTTGCAATAAACAGCCGACATGTTTTGCTTTGGCCAAGAGAGCGTCGTCAGCTTTCTGACTGATTGTTGGAGATCTCTCCCCGATCATGTTTCGTTTTTTCATTGGCCAACAGTCTTGTATTTAGCCCTGCAACCCCAATTACATCTCAATGATATCGATCCATTGCTGTGGTACTGGTGCGGGTGCTCGTTCCGTCTTCGTGTGCTGCTGCTGGATATATGTTCCCGCCGAGTACTATAACAAGTGGTACCGATAGTCAACAAGTAGACGCTCTGCCTGATCCAAACACAGCACTCCGGGGTTCCGTTTGTGCTGGTCCCGACTGGCCTCTCCCGTCACTCTCAACAACTCCACCTGCGACTTAACAAAAAAAGAGGCAAGGAAACTGAGAACAGCGCTCGAATGCATTTCATCGAGGGAAATAACAATAATAACATACGAGGCTCGCTTTGTGGGAGACTTCAAGGACATTGGATTCATGAGTCGTGCTAAGCGAGCGCTGCGCTAAATCCTCTACTACGAGGCAAAGTAGCCTGTGCTTGAGGTCAAACAAGGATGGTGTCACAACAAGGCTTTAGGCCTTGCTCACATCACGTACGTCAACGATTTTGGTTGGTGAGCCCACACTACTGTACAGCGAGCTGAAGACTTCTCAAGGGTCTATTAATAGTGAGGGACGGTGCAGCAGAACGAGCGTGTATGATCAGGCTGATGGCACATACATATCGTATACTGGTAGAGCTCCCTGTGTTGCGCTTTGGACGCAACCCCAGCAGCCCGGACGGCCTCGCGTGGACGATGCTAAGATGGTCTTATTTGATATTGTCACCTTTTCCCCGCTCAAGCAACAAAGGGGCTACATTTCCTAAGAGTTTACTCTCAGCTTTTCCGTCTGAACTCGTAGTAAATCCCTAATCACCACATACCCGTGATCCTAATACATGACGCACATCATTGGTCCCGAAGCGCGTCGAAGATCGCGATAGATCGAGCAGTTTCTCCATTGCGACTCGTGACGTCGTGATCGTTGTGCTCTCATTTGAGGTGGTTGCTGTTGTCGGCATGGCAGATGGTTTGATTCACACCTAGCTGTCTCAGCACAGCCCGGTCGACGTCGTGATACCATGTCAACGCGAGGCTACCGCGAAGGCCGGCAGGTCGTGTGACTTTATGCGGCGGAGCGTTGGCAGGATGCAGTTGCAACATCGATCACAGCGCCGTGTGCTTTGTCGACTGCTGCTGATGCTACTGCTCTGTACCGATTTTGGTTTTTCTGCAGAGGTAAGCGGTCGCGCGAAGTAGTACTGTAGTACTCTGGGGCTTTGGGGCGTGTGATTGCGCCACAACCACAGCACACAGCGCGCCGCGCGCACGCAGCGCACAACATGCCCCGGTGGCGTCGACTGTCACCGTACACATGACTGCCGTCGAGCACAGAAACACACACATACACACATGCAGCACGGCGGGCGAGGGGTCTCGCTGGAACAGAGAGGAGGAAACTTGGCTCCGGTCGAATCACAATTTGAAGCGGGGTGGTCGCAGGAGGGGCGATTTGGCTGTGGTATTTGTTGTCTCGTCTCACAGACTTCTCTATAAACGAGCGACTTTCTGCAGCGCTCGGTTAAAGGATACTAATACCGTAGAGTCGTTTTGCTCTTAACATGGGCGTTAAAGAGGTGCTTATAATTGCAGGCAAATGCGTGAAATCAAGCCATTTTTTTTACCACGGTCGAGAATCTCGTGCGGCCGCCTAGCACCTACGGTCTTGGCGGAATCCCCGGATAGGCGTTTGTGCGCGGCTTCTAGGCTAGATCAGGCAACCCTCTGCAGAGGTAAGCATTTCAGCCGGACCGACTGGTTGTTGTTCAAGCTCCAGGTCTCAGAAGAACATAGGAAAGAAAATTGCGCTCAAGGCCAGTGTTGATTATCGGTCTTGTCCAACAGGACAGGATGAAGAGAAGGAGAAGAGAAAATAATTGAAGAGAAGTGGACCAGTGTGCGTGCGCACGGTCGATGGATCACGGAGCTCTCAAGCTTCAAGACCCCCACTATGTGGCGGAAACTAAAACTCGCACAAATAACCTCGGCTGAACTCGGAACAGCATTTCGGGGATCTGCCGCATGCAAACCCGAGATATCTGATGTAACGGAGCTCCACCGCACACCACTGAGTGAGCATTGGACATACCGCACTGCTTGTACTGCCGCAGCACTTTCTACTGCTGCTATGGTCTGCTCGCTACAGGCGACTATAATACCGATCAGCGACTCGGCATAGACTACTGGCTACTGCTGGGTAGCATGGTAGCTATCCTTAGTACGACCCCTCGATGGAGGTGACATAGTCGAACTTGCTGCATTCAACTATCGAATTGGATTACCCAACGACTAGGTTCTAATGTACACTTACTTGATTCTTACTGCAACTCCCCACTCCGTTGTATCTTTTCGAAGGGTTCAGCTCTTGCTAATTTGTCGGTGTACTTCTCTGTACTACTTGTCTGCATATTTTGCGTGTGCATCCGTTGCAATGTCGCACCAAAATTTGTTACTCCATTGCGGCATCGCAACATCAACCGTTCCTGCTTCGCTTGTGATGGGTGACCAACCCTCGTGCACCAAAAGCAGCAATAAGCATAATCTGGCAACATACAAAGGCATACTGCCGTGACAAGTCTGATGCATGGGCGAGCATTCGAACAGCAAAAATATCATGCAAACTATGGAACCGGCGTAGGTCTCATTACACATAGCAGTAGCCCCAGATGGCGATGAAGTTGGCAGCTGTGTGCAGCCCTTTGTATCAGCAAGCAGCTCCCGATAGCGATGACCGTGGCAGCTCTGTCGATTTTCTTCTTCCTGTCCGTTGTCTTTCTTCATACAAAAGCTGTCTGGCCCCAGTCATTATCGTTTTTCGATGATGCTGATGGTCCACGGCTCTGCAGTGCTTACGTAAACCGAGGCTCATAACCTTTTGGCGAAATCACCACATAAACGTGTACTGCAGCAGCTCGAGATGGTGATGATCTTCGCAGCTTTGTGTGGGAAATAGCACCAATATGGTCCCAGTCGTCATCGCTTCTCGGTGATGCTGACGGCTGACGGCTCTGCAGTGGTTACCCATACCGAGGCTCATAACCTCTTGGCGGAATCGCTGCATAGGCGTGTGTGCGCTGCTCCTGAGCTGGACCAGGCAGCCCGCCGCAGAGGTAAGCGCTTCAGCCTGTGTCGAACCGACTGGTTGTTGTTTAACCTTCAGGTCTCAAAAGAGCATATGAAAGAAAAGGGCGCTCAAGGTCAGTATTAACTATCGGCCTTGTCCAGCAGGACAGGATGAAGAGGAGGAGAAGAGAAGAGAAGTGAAGAGAAGTGGATCAGTGTGCGTCACCGCGGTCGATCGATTACGAAGCTCTCAATTCTCCAGACCCCCACCATGTGGTGAAACCTGAAACTCGCACAAATAACCTCGGCTGAACTCGAAACGGTATTTTGGGGTTCTGCCTGAGTTCCATCCAATACAACTGAATCGGCATTGGACATACCACACTGCTTGTACTGCTGCAGCACTTTTTACTGCTGCTGTGGCCTACTCGCTACAGGCGACTATGATACCGATCAGCGACTCGGCAGAGAGTACTGGCTACTGCTGGTAGCATTCTATTAATAGCTATCCTTGATACATGATGCTGCCGCATGCGCATGATGAGTGTTTTAGCAACAACAACAACAACAGCAGGCTGCGATTCTCGTATATCGTACAACACTACGTCGTCGACCTCGCCCCACGGGGCGCCGGAGGATACAGCGCACGGCGGGCGCGGAGCCTCCCTACGACAGAGAATGGATGCTAAGCCGCAACCAAAGCAGAATCGGAAGCGGGGTGGTCGCGGGAGGGGCAGCTGTGCTGTGTTGCGCGTGTCATCTCGACGCGACGGCTGCTGCTTATCAAGGCAACTTCTGTAGCTGCTGATTTTCCATCGAAAATCCCACGGTTGTCGCAAATACTATCCCACCGACTTCCCAACGTATTCCACGGTATCCACAGACGTACCACGATATCCCACTTTGTATAAGGATTACGCGGTATTCCACTTACGTCCCCTGGTTTTCTACGGTATCCCACAGACTTGCCACGGTATCCCACGTTGTATACGGAATCTCACCGACTTCCTGCGGCATCCCAAAGTATCCCACCGAATTGCCACAGTATCCCACGGCATTCCTTCGGATGCCCACTGTATCCCGATGCATCCCACGGTATTCCACCGATCTCCTATCCAACAGTATGTTGCTGCCACTGTGCCGTTACCGTGGCTGTTGTTCTTATGTAGAGCCAGGGAATATACTGCTGTTGTATTCCTTCCCTTATCCATTTCCTTTCCGCCCGTTCCGGTCACCCGCGTTAAAAAACCTCTTAGGAAAGCGTACGAAGCTAAACCCGTGCTCGGTCTATACAATAGTACACTGATCTCAGGAACCACCATATGGAAGGAAGCGGACCACAAAGGAAAGGAACGATGGTGGCATTCACAGCGGGGGGTGATTTTTATCTCATACTGTGCGCTGCAGCAGGTATTAAGCTCTTATTTCGGCCAAGGCATGGGGCATGTTTTCCTTCATAGTTAAGGCTTAATCCTTAAGTGCAGATTCTTATTGCGGGAAGGGATACATACGACCAACTTCTCAAAACACAGAATTATCTTTTGTAGAGGAGTGCCTTGCGAGTTTTTTTCATGGCAGGTTCTCAGGACAAATAGTTTACCGCACGGCATCCATCCATGATGAAAAAGGTCATACTAGGTTGAACGATAGGTTTGACGACTGCAGGCATCGACGCTCATCATGTTGCCCGCTTTCAACGACTGCATCTTGCCGTAGCACTGCCGCTGCGCACGTGTGCTGATGGAGCCGGAACAGCCATTCAGGCTACATGCAATATATACGCTACGCACGTTAGGTGTACCCTTTCGCCAACTCCAAAAAGTATATTACTCCAACTCAAGCAACTCCATGTATATTTCCCCCAAAACAAAGGTCCAGTGGCAAAGGGGTTCATACTCTACTCCTCGCTGCTGGTTTTCCTCTTTCAGGCGGCTGTTCTTCCAGCCCTCTCGGATTGCACCCTCCGTCTACCTCTCTTTCACGTTTGGCTCTAGCAACACCTACGCACCCATCGCCGCGCTTGCTTTCGTGCAGTATGAACATAGCGGAAGCTTCAAGATACACGTGATTTGGTCATGCCCAAGGTGCAAACGATAATCTTACACATATTTGGTCCGGTCCAGACTTTAAGGAGTTATCAACCCGCCAAACGACCCCATGCACAGCCTCACTATAGCCGTGCCAGCCATGCGCTCCAGCGGCAATGACAAGCTAAAGTCCTCCAAGCTACGGACACTACAAAGAGGGCGGCCCTTGGTGGTATGTCTCTTGAGTGGCTCGAAGAGACGCTGATAGATCTCGCCGTCAGATTTCAATTCATCGAATCCGGTCAGGTGCAACAAATCGTCTCGAGATAGACCCATTGTCGCAGACTCACACCAACGAAAATTGACCGCCACCACGCAGTGTAGGTCAAGGCAATATTGACGCCCTCCGCTGCACCACGGGGAACCCAAAGCACCTATAAATATGGTGTTGCATTATGGGTATGTCGTGCTTGGTGAGGGGAGTTTTTGCTAGAGTCAGTATTTGTTGTTGTTTGGTGCTGTTTGGTGCGTAAACATATTTGACAAAGTACTGTGAGTTAACAAGAAAGTCAGTTGTAAGATCGTTTTTTTTGGTAGAGGAAGCTACGTTGGGCGCCTGATGCGTCCTTGGGGGTGTTTAAGCATTTTCTTTTTTTCTGGGCCGCAGTGCATGGTGCCAGATTCTTAGTTACCGACCCCCTTGCACTTTTCGATTTACAATTATTATTTCCCCTCGAAGATCAGCACGAAAGCTTATTAATAATTGTAATTTTTGCGTAAGAAGCGTGAAAAAAAATGGTGTAGTTTAAATATTTCACACCCCACATTCTTAATTGCTGCCGCGTACTGTAGTGCTACACTATCTGTCTCATAGCTGACACGTTCAGCAGACTACGTATTCTGTTGCAGGCATATTGTTATGTCGCACTATGAATACTGTGTTTTGCTGACAGACTACTTGTACGGTATTGTTTAGAGGCATTCCTTGAAAACCGTTCATTTAGAGGTTCTACCGAACCAAAGATTCCAAACACGTGCGCAATGTGGGCGTGCGTATCTGTTTTTTAGTCGCAGATGTTCCACACTACGCGATTTTTTCCTTGCGACGATGCCTGACGATTATCTTCACCTTTCGTTCTCCAACGTGTAGGGCTTTAGCAACCTGCTTGCAACGGGACGAGTGTCAACCGAGTGCAGTGCAAGTTACTACGAGCGAACACGAGTTCTAATTTCGGTAGTGCAGCAAAAATGGAACCACTCAAACTCGAGTTGCTTCAAATTTTGACGGCACCACAACGGACCCCTTTCGAGATGCGTCCGACGTACCTGGTACGTCGTCCTCCAACGCACACAAGTTGGCGACAGTTAAAATACCTCCTGCTGCGCGAGCTCCTAGCGACCTACCTTCGAGGGCACCGCGATACGTCACTTGTAGCGTCCAGCTCTCTGGACAGGCCGTGGTCACAGGTGTCTTCCCTCCTCCCCGCCGGTACTGGAATGCATTTTTATCGCGCATTCGTAGGGTTCACCGTTCCCAATGCTCGTCTATTTCATCGAAGTTGCCAACTCAAGCTCTTCTCGCGCTTTTTCGCGACAAGAAGAAAGTACACACAGCTTTTTTCTGCGTTTTTGGGAACACGCCGGGATTCGAACCCAGACCCTCACACGCTACGTAGCTACAAATATTAGACCATGGTCGACCAGGTCTGAATGCTTTTAGTAACACATCTCAGATCTGAAGTCGTTGGATTCCCTTTCGTATGTGGATGGTATGATTGGCACATGGCATATGGCTAGAGTAGTGGGATACTAATAACAGCAGTGTATTATAATGGGGAGCTAGCATGATATGTTGTTTTGGTCCACCTTTCTTCCTACAATTTATCGTGCGTGTCCAATTGACCGGGTTTCCTGTAATACCACAGTAGTGTAGTAATAGTGCTAGTAGTGGTGGTGGTAGTAGTAGTAGTAGTAGTAGTATAGCAGGATACCTGGTATCTTCTATCACTCTGACCCCCCACACACACCCCACCCCCCCGTCTTGAAGACCCCTCTTTGCCCTCTTCACACCTCCCTCCTTCCCTTGGCAAACCCTCGTTTACCTTACTTCGAACTGTTTAGTTTTTAGGACACGGATGAACATGATGCGCTTCACATTGTCGGATGGCGAATGGAACCTTAATATCATGATAGGCTCTGTGCTGCTGTGTTCGGAGGCAATCTCCATGACTCACCGGCTCCTGGTACGGTACCGTTTGCCGCGCAAACGTTTACCGGTGCAATCAGCTCCGCAACCCCATGAGGCAACAACAACAACAACAACGCCATTTGACGCGAAACGCGTCACGAAGGGTCACCGACTAACATGAACAACGGGGGGCGAATGGACGCACAGGTCGAAATCGTGATCAAAACCCCTTAACCTCGGTGTCACGACACAAACATCCAAACACAACGGGAAAATGTTGAGACCAGTCTCAACGTTCGCTACAGAGCCCATTTACCCAAAATGTCAAAATCAACAATAATAATAGGTACGTGCACCAATAATGTCTGTTGAGTCATTTATGGAGGAATGACCACGTACGCATGGCTTTAGAGGCACTTTTAGGCACACTCAACGTTGCACTCGAGAAAACGCTCCCTGGCCCTCTCTCTAATTGGCCAGCGACCGGTCGTATCTACTGCTGTGGTGTTGGCTGAAAAGGTTCGATACACCTCTCTTCTCTGTCGACTCAAGTAGGGCTTCCCCCACTACTAACTTCGGGCAAAGCACGGCTCACCGGGAGCACAACCTAACATTGCTATTGCTTGGTGCGTGGCATTCATTGAAGGCGTGGACGAAGGTGTCACAAATGGACAAACATACCGAAATAATCGTGGGTGAAGTGGCACCTGCACACACCCTGTATAACCCGAGATCGTATTATCACACATGCATGCAGCTTGCGACGATGATGGGTAAGGGTCCGAGGAAATTTCCGATATCACAGATGTTAGCGGGGGGTGCATTTGTAACTTTAATGCATCTCTGATGGTTCGGTAATGTATGTGCTTGATGTATGATACCTGGTACTCTGTTGCATGCAGTTATTGCCGCATCTGTATTATTACGGGGGTCCATAGTTAACAGGACCAAATATCGCTAGTAAAAATAGGTAAATATATAGGTTTTTATGTATACCATAGGTCCTATTAACTATGGACCCCCGTAATAGTTTGCCGTTTTACTTATTTCCCTTGTGGAAGCCAGGATGGAGATACCTATCGTCTATAGGTTGATCTGTAACACGCACGCGCGGAAGGACACGTCGCCGGTTAAGCAATAATATCAGATCTCGGGTCACGAGCGGTCTCACGTCTCTGACGGCGTTGACCCGTCCTCGGGAGATAGCTATCGGGAGATGATTCCGCCGCAAGACGCTGGGGGGACAAAAAGTCCTCCCCACCGAGTCAGACTAGTCTAGCATATCCTTATTAAATATCAACGAAGAACTCTGCTCGGGCTACGTCGGCCGTAACGACAGCTACAAGAGACCATCGCCTCGCGACCTCACCACGGTAACTTCTCCGCGACTTCTACACTGCGACGTCTCCGCGACTACATCGGTACGAACGACGAGCACACAGGATCTACATTCTTCGTGACCACTGTGGGACTCGAACCCACGAGTAATCGAATACATTTAAATTACTAACATCTGCCCGAGCGGTCTATCGAACGGCGTTCAGGTCGTCATGTATTCGTACTCGTGGGTTCGAGTCCCACAGTGGTCACGAAGAATGTAGATCCTGTGTGCTCGTCGTTCGTACCGATGTAGTCGCGGAAACGTCGCAGTGTAGAAGTCGCGGAGAAGTCGCCGTGGTGAGGTCGCGAGGCGAGGGTCCCTTGTAGCCGTCGCTACGGCCGACGTAGCCCGAGCAGAGTTCTTCCTTGATATTTAGCAAGGAGATGCTAGACCTAGTCTGACTCGGTGGGGACGACTTTTTGTCTCCCCGGCGTCTTGCGGCGGAATAATCTCCCGATAGCTATCTCCGGACGGGTCAACACCGTCCAAGACGTGAGACCGCTAGTGACCCGAGATTTGATATTATTGCTTGACCGGTGACGTGTCCTTCCGCGCGTGCGTGTTACGAGATCTACGAGAGGAACTGAGTTAGTTGGTATTCCACTCCAGAGCCTGAGAGTTAATGGAGCATGCCCTGCGACCACGGACTGCATTGTATTGTGGCGATGAGGTAATGAGAGAACATCAACAATAAAGTCTATAACTTGGACAATGATAGCACCTACAGTACAACAACAGCCCTGCGTGTGCATGTACATACGACGGCGTACCGCCGGTTCATTCCGGGTGTAAGTAACAGCAGCAGTATCATACGTACGACGTAATCGAAACCGAAACCAAAGCATCTATCTTCGACAGAACCACACAAAAAAAAGGAAGTGGGGAATTATGCGCGCAATCCGCTACCAGGTCTTCACCAAAACCAACAACACATTGGCACTATGCATCTCTGTTTTAAAAGAAGACACTGTCAGACGCATGCTACAGTGGGTAGGGGTTGCCTTCGGAGGCCCCTCACTTGAAGAGCTCTACACTCTATACTATAAACAAGTAATTACTAAATCAGTATCAAGCACCTGGTAGCAGAAAAAGGGTTTCCAGAACAAGTGCACGCTTGAGCTGATGAGCAATTCCATTGCCTAGGTTTATAGATCAAAGCCTAATTGGGGAAAGCGCGGGAGGAGTGACAGCAGTAAATATTTCGTGAGGGGGCTTACGCTCTTGTCCTGGTTTCGTCAACTAACTGTCCAGGTCTGATTGGTGGCATCTATGGCATGTCTGAAGCCAATGGATTCTGGATCTTCTTTCAAAAGTAGGCGGGGTGATTATTAATAGAACAAGTCCTATACACAGTCAGATCGCAAATAGTATATTATATAAACATGTGGTGTGTAAAAAAAGCAAACCATACAAGGGTTGGGTAGCTCCTTGCGGTATTTGAGAAGTTCCGTCAGTCAGAAATATTTGCCTTTCGAGTCAAACGAGCTACCCCTATCGTAGCAGTTATCTCGCGCGGGGCGCAACCGAACATGTTTTGCGTGGTGCACGGCATATTCACACTCAGAGCGTGAATGGGAGGGAATGGCCAAACAGCATGAACGGGGTGAATAAACGGTGTACATGCTTGGTGTGTATGAATGTTCGGGGACGACACATCGATTTACTACTACTGTAGTATATCTTGTGTAATATCATGGTGATTCCGCACGGATGCAGCTCGGAACCGAAGGTAATTCTAGGTATAACAACCACCAAAAGTACGCAGAAAAATAAGCAAACTGTACCATAAAAACCGCAACGTACCAAACCCGACAACAGCTTGTCTAACCACTATGCACCTACAGAATACAAAACACGTTTTCCGGGTGCACAACTAAACTTTGTTTGCTTCGTGCGTGGTATGAAATTCAAAGCTTGAACGAAAGTGTCATGAAAGGAAAAGCAACGTGGATAGCAGCAGGTTTTATATGCAGGGAGGGATGAATGAGCAATGCCGCGGTGGGGCAGGGGTGGTGCCTTACTTTCTGATAGCATCATCACACACATATATATGCGGAGCTCAATATCTTGCCCAAAACATGACTTCGAAGAAGTTTGTCGGCGACAACCAGACCAATATTTCTATGCGCTAGTACTATAACAAAAATACCCCTCGTGAAAATAGCGCACTATTCCCGGAGACCATAGTAAATAGGACCAAATATTGTCTGTTTAAATATTTAAATATACAGGTTTTTGTATGTATCACAGGTCCTATTTACTATCGTCCCCCGTAGTACTAATAGCCGGCATTCCTCAACAGGTCAGAAATCGTTGCCCTCAAACGTGGTGTTTTACCGTGGCATTGCCCGGATGGCAATCCCAGCTGGTGGAGGTACCGTGGTGCATCTACCGGGTGGGTAACGTTTGACATCTGGCTTTATTCAGTGGAAACATTCCCCGGCATAAATACGTCTCCATATTCAATGGAAACCCCGCAAAAATATTCACGCTGCAGCCTAAAAACGGTACCAATTACGTAGTACACGAATGAGAGAAACATACGACTGACCCGAAGTAAGGGACTATGGAAACCCTAGGGAACGTCGCTATCCATGTAGTATCTCCGGGTTTGCGGTTATATCCGGCACGTAACATAAAAAAAATAAAAGCTAAGGCTGACAGCAACGTATTCGTTCAGTTACGAGTTTTACTATTATTGCTATTAATATATACAGATAAACATGAGTTACTACTGTATAACAATATGTCTACCATTCTTTATAGCATACTGGTACTACATATTCGGGGGCGATATTACTCATTGATAGCGGCTGCAATATTATATATATATATATACATTGACGCAGTTCGGAATCGAAAACAGAACCTCGGCATAACAACAGGGGAGAAAAGACAAAAGTGTCTAAACATAAGTGGAAGCCTATACCGAAACCCACAATAACGAATCTGTCTGGTTCGCCGGGCGCACACACCCAAACAAAACATTCTGTTCTTGGTGAGTGGCATGGAGACGAACAGGGTGTTTGTCGTGAATAAATGCGCAAACAACGTGGATGACATGTACCTGGTAAAAATTATGGGCGAGGGGGTGCACTCGTTATCAGGCATGGTCGTAGTCGTAAGACCATAGAGAGTGTGCGGGGCGGGGTCCACTGATTCATTCGGGATGCACGTCGCAGTATGTATGCGTGGACACGCTCAGAGCCGGAAATAAAAAACCTCGGTGGTATTGAGACACTAAGATCACCCAAACAATGTAAAAAATCGATTGACAGAAAAATAATATAGAACATCCCTCCCCAAACCTCTCAACAACAACCTTGGAAAAAAAAACTGTCCGTCGCGTTCGGAAACACATATACAACCTACCGTATAATCCTCGTTCAACGCCCTGTGGGGCGCAACGCCCTGGGGCGAGCGTTTGTTTTTTTTAATGAAGTGTTGCCCCCGGGAAAAACAACGAGATAGGGGGGACTTCGCCCAAAACAATCAAGAGGCTCCGGTGAGAAAAAGGCCCGGGGTCTCGTCCAAACCATAGTGTTCCCGACACATCCGTCACATACTCGTGCGTAGCTCGCTTCCCCGCCGCCGCGCGTCTTGTTTTACCTAGGTGGGTCTTCCTGTGCCGTACGCCATATTGCCATATTTTACCTTGTGTAAGGGCAGGAAACCGTGGATTTGATTGCAGATGGAGGTTGAGTACAGCCATGAAGCGGTTATATTATGACACAACGATCCGACAACAACGGATGCACAATGCTTGTTGCGTACAAGTCGCAGTGGGGCGGAAGGGAATACCGCAGATATACATTAGTAGTAGTAGTAGTAGTAGTAGTAGTGGTAGGAGTAGTAGTAGTAGTAGCAGTAGTAGTAGTAGTAGTGGTAGTAGTAGTAGGAGTAGTAGTAGTAGTAGTAGTAGTAGTAGTAGTAGTAGTAGCAGCAGCAGTGGCAGTAGTAGAAGTGGTAGCAGTAGTAGTAGTAGCAGTAGTAGTAGTAGTAGTAGTAGTAGTAGTAGTAGTAGTAGTAGTAGTAGTAGTAGTAGTAGCAGTAGTAGTAGAAGTAGGAGTAGCAGTAGGAGTAGTAGTAGCAGTAGTTATGTTCTCTCACCGGAGTGACACCTTTTGTTGTTGTTTTTTTCGTGCTGTTCCCCGGAAGAGGGCGATTTATTTTTAGAATGAAGCTGTCTCCGGCGATACAAAAGAGGTAGAGAGGACTTCGTCAAAAAGAAGTTTTCACCGCTTTTCCGACCATTTGCGGCCGGAGGGGTGTACTTATTTTTACGCATGGCCGTAGTCGTATGACCATAAAACCTCGCATCCCTACAATGCCGGGACGGAGCATGTCGGGTTTTCGCCGACCAGGCAGACATTGTTTGCACCAAGCGCAAAACGCCGTGAGGTGTTGGGCGAGTCGCATGAAGGGTGACCTGCATCCTACTAAGAACCGCTTGTGAGGCGGATTTTCTTGCATATGGGTGAACAGCATCAATGAACTGATTTAATTTCTGGTGTGGCCGCTTCCAGAGACAGCAATGGGTTTACTACTATGTAACTGCCTCGTGAGTGCTTCACCATATACACATTACGTGATACGATCATCCCCCTTGTGCGGAGTGAAGGTTCTCCCCGCACAAAAATGATCAAACTTGACCGCCAGCCGTGGTAACCGCCAAAAAAACAAAAACAAAAACGGCACATTGGCTGTGTAGCTCACGCAGTGAGAGGCGTGTTTTACAGCGTCGTCGCCAACCGATGCCAACCCAACCTAATCGGCGTCCCCGGTGGCTCGGTAGGTGGTCCGCGAGCCTATCAATATCAATTTCGTGAGTTCGAGTCTCACCGAGTGCATGCTCATAGGGATTTTTTTCTTGCATAAAATTGATTAGCGGAAAGCGCGAGAGCGTGAGTTAGCTGTACATTCGATGAAAATCGACGAGCAGTGGGAATGCTGAACCCTGTGCGCGATAAAAACTAAAGGCACGTACCGGGGGGGAGAAGGGACGACACCTGTGACCACGGCTTGTCCAGAAGATCGTCGAGGGTAAAAGCTCCTACGAGTGGGCTGGAAAGTAAAAGTGATGATGATGAAAAATATATATATATATATACCAGGTATATAAACAGGGGGGGGGGGGTGCGTACTCATTTGTTGCTTGCCATAGTCATTTGGCCATTGGCCACGCATCACTTTCGAGACGGAGCACCGTTCCTACTCCTAATAGAGACACCTCCAACAGTTGGGCGCTCATTACGTTGTTTTCCACATACTACATAGAAACTTTTTGCTAATCTTATCCCCTTCCTGTTTGGCCTCCTGTGGCCACCATCTATCTCCTACGATAGCGGTCGTTTTCTCGCTGCTATTCAGTGTATCAAATTCCTCCATCTCACATTCGTCTATTTTCCTCATCTCCTCTTCTAACACATCCCGTTCTGTCTTGTATATTTCACATTCTCCTACCATGTGAGTTCTACTCTCAATTGCTTTGCCACACGGGCACATCTGTGCATTTACTTCCTCCTCCTCCCGGCTACTGGTGTACCTCTTTCTTCTTTCTGGCAGGTCCAGGTCACCTACACGAAAACGCAGTTTCTGCGTTTTCGCGAAGTCTATTGGGCCACGCAAATACGTTTTCATTCCTATTCCTTCCCTCAATCCCCCGTATATCTCTAAGAGTTTTTCCGATTCCACCTTGTTTCTTAGCGCTAGCCTTTCCCTTCTCTATTTTTTCTTCTACTTGTGCCTTGTACACCCCGAACATCCCGGCGGACATCATCTCTTCTTCTTGGTTTCCCCCTATATCCTTCCCTTCCATAATTTCTCAACTACGCCATCCCACTTTATTCCAGCTTGCCCTTTTGCTACTTTCTTCCATACAGCTCTAGCTCTATCAACTATGGCTGGCAACCTCTTTTTTGGCATGTTTCTTTCTTTGTACTGCCAGTTCAACTTTCTCATGTCTCTATTAGTCTTGAGTGGGTGCATTCCCAGTTTTGGTCTTAATAATTTATTACTAATCGTACTCGAGCATCTTAGGATTTGTTTAGGGGGGGGGGGGGGGTGTAGTCGTTATCGTGCATGGCCGTAGTCGTATGACCATACACTCTCGCATCCCTGCAATGCCGGGACGGAGCACGTAGGGTTTTCACCGACCAGGCAGACATTGCTTGCACCAAGCGCGAAGCGCCGTGAGGTATTGGCGAGTCGCATGAAGGGTGAGCTGCATCCTGCTAAGAACCGCTTTAGAGGCGGATTTTCTTGCATATGGATGACGGCATCAATAAATTGACTTTATTTCTGGTGTGGCCACTTCCAGAGACAGCAATGGGGTTACTACGTAACTGCCTCGTGGGTGCCTCACATATACACACTACGTGATACGATATTCCCCCTTATGCGGAGTGAAGGTCTCCCCGCACAAAAATGATCTAACTTGACCGCCAGCTGTGGTAACCGCCAAAAAATATCAAAAACAAATAAAAACGGTACCCTGGCTGTCTAGCTCCCGCAGTGAGAGGCGAAACACAAGGACGGGGGCGTTGACAGAGGGCATTGCGGTATTCTCTGCTTGGTCGGTGCGTGGCAAAAAGCATTCAGGGCGTGACCGAAGGTGTCTCTAATGGAAAATCAACCAAACAACACGGTTGGTGGCAGGTCCGGGGACGATTCAGCGATTCACGCCGAATGTAATGTGGATGGACGCAGCTCGGGACCCGAACCGAGACTCGGGACGACCACAAAACGAAAAAGCGTAGTGACGTGGAAATTGCTCACAAAACGGGCCCGCAACATAATGTACATCTATCTACAGTACACAAAATTTGCGAGGCGTCAAGATGGCAATGGAAGCGGATCCATCCTTGTATCCCATAAAAATCTGATAAAAATCTGACAAAGTACGGGGGAAGTTCGCCCCAAGGATACTCGCGCATACACTTTCTGGCGAGATTTTATCCATCCTTGTTGCGGAGTTCAAAGCTTGAGCTTCCACCTCTCTTCTACTTGTTGGCGGCGCAGTTCAGTTGTGTAACTGACTTAACTGACTTGAAGTTTAGCGCTTCAGCTCGGGATTCCGCAACAAAACCCCGAAAAAGACTATTAATATCAATAGACTACATACATACCTGGCACGGAACAAGTGTAACGTACCTAGTATGATCCAGTAGCGCTACTCCCGGTTGATGTTGAAGTGCTAGCCGTATTCGCATGCAGAAGCAGCTGTAGCAGAAAGAGCGCAAAAGCTCTTCGTCTATTATTATTAACGGTGTAGATTTCCTCTTCGAATCGCGCCCTAAGTATAGCACTGCCTCTCCTGCTCACCACTTACAGCTTAAGCCTGTACGAGGGATCCCTTGTGTGTGGTCCGCACTCCGCGCATATTTACGTACGCACAGACGAGACATCCGACCGCCGTGCCTCGTAACACAATGTGAGTCCGCTCGCGCAAGCTCAGCACGAGTCGTAGGTGTGAACAAACACACGAGCAGCACACGGTTGACCTACAGTAATAGGGGTGGCGGTTTATTTTATGAGCTACTACTGCCTCAAAGGAGGATTGTTAACGGTAGGGTAGGTTTCTTTTGAGATCGCCCCATCTACCACTGCTTCTCCTGCTCAATTGTAAGCAGGGTGCAGAAGAGTGACACGGCTGCAGCAACTGTGACACGGACCGTGGGCACCAATTCACCCAGGGGGGGGCGGGGACGCTGATGGGGGCGGGGGGGGGGGGGGGGGTGGGGGGGGGGGGGGGGGGCGTTCTTCTCAAACTCTTGACGACTGGGTTTGGTGTTCCTCGTCATGATATTTTACTTCCTTGCTCCAGAAGCTGTTAGCGTGGGGCCGCCCCGACTCTCTCGCCTGCCTCCAGCACCTGATTTTTGCTTTTCGCGTGCGCTTTCCTCTCTTTTTTTTCTTTCTTTTCCCTCTTTTGTTCTCTCTTTTTTTCTCTTCCTTGCTTTGGTCTCTTTCTTTATTTCCTTCCGGTCTCGTTCTTTCTTCGCCTTGTTTGTTTCTTTCACTTCACTTCACATCACTTCGCTTTCGCATCGCCCCCGTTTTCGTTTCCTTTGTGTTGTTGTTGTTGTCATTGTTGTTGTTGTTGTTGTTGTTGTTGTTGTTGTTGTTGATGTTGTTGTTGTTGTTGTTGTTGTTGTTGTTGTTGTTGTTGTTGTTGTTTTTTTTTTGTTGTTGTTGTTGTTGTTGTTGTTGTTGTTGTTGTTGTTGTTGTTGTTGTTGTTGTTGTTGTTTTGCTGCTGCTGCTGTTGTTGTTGTGTGTTGTTGTTGTTGTTGTTGTTGTTGTTGTTGTTGTTGTTGTTGTTGTTGTTGTTGTTGTTGTTGTTGCTGTTGTTGTTGTTGTTGAAGTTGTTGTTGTTGTTGTCGTTGTTTTTTTTTGTTGTTGTTGTTGTTGTTGCTGTTGCTGTTGTTGTTGTTGTTGTTGAAGTTGTTGAAGTTGTTGTTGTTTTGCTGCTGCTGTTGAAGTTGTTGTTGTTGTTGTTGTTGTTCTCACACTATTTTTAATAATAACTCATGGCCACAATACAAGCAGTCCGTGGTTGCAGGACAGGCTCCAGTAACTACACTACACTATGGAATGGAAGAATACCTCGATAAAAATAAAAACAAGCAGAGCATAACACACATGATAACTGAAGCAAATCTATCTACACCTCAGACACAGACAAATAAAAAGTGAGGCCCGCGCACGTACGTATACACATACATGCGGTACGCTGTACAAGTCACCACAGAAACCGAGAAGACCGCATCAAGAAAATACTACCCACACGAAAAGACAAAGATGAAAAAACAACTCGACGTCGAGATATCGAAATCGAGATTAAACTAGAAAGTCAAACAGGGAAGAGAGAGAGAGGAAATCAAGCAAGAAAGCAAGAAAGGAAACACACAAGTGAATACGCAGATTCTCGCAGACTGCAAGCTCGCAAGCTATGCGAGGGGTGTAGAACAGAGAAAAGAAACAACATCAAACATACTTACTCCTCTACCAAGGATACCAGAGAAGAAGGAAAAATAAACTCATATACGAAAAAAACAACGAAAAGGAAGACGACAAAGCAAAGTGATAGCAGGACATAAAGAAGATACGGAGACACAAAAGACACAAAGAGGGGCGAACGGAAAAAAACATAAAAGAAGAAAAAGAAGGGAAAGAAAAAAGAGGGACAAAAAAGGGACGAAAAGGGGCGGGGGAAACAATACAACGACAGGCAGGCACTGGTGCGTACAGACAAGCAAAGTTGCCCAGGTGGCACCATGCTATTAACAGTAACTTGGGTCCCAAAGAAGGAAGCACATCATGACGATGATGGCCATACCCAGGCGTCAGTCTGTTAGGCAGACCGCCTTCCCCCCCCCCCCCCCCCCGACTCTCCCTCCCCCCTTCCCCCCCTCTTCCCTCGTCCCCCTTTCCCCCCCCCCCCCCCCCCCTTTCCTGCCATTCTGCGCACGTTCATTAACGTCAACGGCTGTAGTCGCGGTTGCAGCCATCCTGTGCCGTCATGCCGATGCGTCCTTCTCATCCTTATGACATTTCCGGATGAAGACCTCCGCCCCTTCCTTGATCCGTCGGAACCATCTGCCGGCTTTATGTGCTGCCTCGCGCCACCCTTCAAGCTTGATGCCAAACTCCCTGAGGTCCTCCTCAAGGTAACTCATCCAATTCCACTCCTGTCCTCCGGAGTAGCCCTCTCCCCCGACCATCTCCCCAAACATCACCCTCTTCGGCTTACGCAAAGCCCGCAAACAGTAGCCTTCGCCTGCGTATCGTCGTCTCAACGCTCTCGGAGTTCGTCCTGAGGAGGGCGCTGGCATAAAATAAAATGTGTTCTTCGCGCTTTCGTTTACGCCAGCCGAGGCATCGGAGGAGCACCTTGTGGTGAACCTCCCGTAGCCTGCCGTAATCACCTTTGCTCGGACTTCAAGTAACGCATCCGTAGAACAACGTTTCGATCACCTCGGCTCTCAGCATCCGCACCTTCAGGCGTAGGCGCACACGCGGGCGGTCGTAGACTTCCATCTTATACCACCTGAAGCACGCCCGCCTATCTATGTCCTCTGGAATCGACGCGTTACTTCGACTCTTCTTCTGCTCGTCCAATCTGCGCTGATAGCCCCGCCCAAATACACAAACTCGAGTGTTTGTTTGGACACTTGTCCGGCTGCGGTAACGGTGAACGGCACGTTCCCTCCATCTTCCGTTTGCAGACACATTATCTCCAGCTTGGCCTCCGAGATCGTCAGACCGAGCGCGGCGCATGCAGTCTAGTCACGATCGCTGTCATCATCCTCTCCAAGTCGTTAGATGATCGCGATACAATGCCCGCATCGTTAGCATACAGCATTGCCCACAATGCCTGGTCCGTTTTCTCATTCCGCTGTCCGTCGACTTGTCCGGCCCGGGCCTTCTCCCTCTCACTTTTTCCCTTTCTCCTTCTTTCGTTGGAGTTGCACCATGCATGCTGTCCGTCATGGCTTCATCAGTGGTGAATGAAGCATCAGTGGTGAATGAAGCGTTTCTCCGCCGCATGCAGCACCCTTCTTTCGTTGGAGTTGCACCATGCATGCTGTCCGTCATGGCTTCATCAGTGGTGAATGAAGCGTTTCTCCGCCGCATGCAGCACCGCTGTGAAAAACATGTTGAACAGCAATGGCGCGAGGACACACCCTTGCCGAAGACCCTGCTCCACGTCGAACATATCTGTGTGCACTCGCTATCATCCAGCCGCACGCATGCTCGCATGCCGTCGTCGTAGAATTGGCGGATAACGGCAAGCATTCCAGGTGGCACGCCAAAGCGAGCCAAGACAGTCCACAGAAGGGTTCGGTCGATGAAGTCATAGGCTTTGTTGAGGTCTACAAAACACATGAACAGCGGGGTGTCCTTCTTCCTTTCCAGTTCCTGCAAGCGTCGCACCACGAGCATCATGTCGACTGTCGAGCGTTCGGGCCCAAAGCCACACTGCTCCTCTGGCAGGATGCCTTCCCATTCGCAGCAGCAGTCGCTGAGGCGGCGTGCGATGACTTTGAGGAATACGTTGTTGTCGGCTGGCGCGACACGGGCAATACCACGATAATAGTTACCACACTCCATCCTGCCTTTCTTGTGCAGCACCTTGATCGTTGCATGCTTCCATTGCTGCGGGGCACGATCCCTCCCCTCCACACAGCGACGATGGTCTCGTAGAGGCTTCCTATGGTGTCCGGGTCTCCTTCGAGGAGTTCAACCGGGAGACCGTCAGGCCCAACCGCCTCGCGCTTTTTCATCGCCAGGATCACGTCTTCCACCTCGTACCTAGACGGGACGTCATCCAGCGGGCTGCACGAGGGCCAGATCTTGAGCTCGTTTACGCTATTCGGGTCGAGGGTCGATGACTTGGTGTTAAGCAGCTTATGGAACCACCTTACCCATCGTTCCCGGATAAGGCCGATGTCCCGCACAAATCTACCTTCCTTGTCCCAGATGTGCTGCGAACTGAAAGTCATCTTCGCTCCCACACCCGTCCCCTTAAGGTGCTTGTAGAACCCAACCTGATCGCCTTCTTAGGTACGCTCTTCGAGTTGACGAACGTACTCTTCGAAGAACCTCTGCACTCTCCGTCCGCTCTTCGAGTTGACAAACGTACTCTTCGAAGAACCTCTGCACTCTCCGTCCGTCCTCGCACGTTTGAGCCATTTCGTGGCAACCTTCAAAACTTTCCGCAGACTTCTGTCGTTCGGGTTGGCACGTAGTTTCGTCCTCGCATCTTCCCTCTCTTGCCATCGCGATTGCACCTCTGCTTTTACCTCTTGGAGCGTACATCAACCCAGCGGCCCTTGCTTGCGACCGGTACGATGCGCTAGTTTAGCAACAGCAGTCGACAGAGTACGGTCTCCTCTATAAATAGAGCAGTTGTCTTATCATCGGCAATACCAATCGTGCCAGACTGTGGGGGCGTGAGTTTGGTTATCTCCCCTACGGGGCCCGCTCGGAGACCGGGGTCTGCCATCAACCGTTGTAGATCAATAGCTCGCTTTCCCTTGCCTACGATTCAGCGCAAACCGACTCAAGAGGCGAATAGTGCAGACCACAATATTGTGGTCAGATTCATGCCGATCCTCTAGTAGTTTCCGTACTGTCGTGTTGTGGACCAGGCGTCGATCAACTTGTCGAGTAAGGATGTAGTCTAGCCTACACTGACCCTTCCCAGTGTTCGGAGATTGAAAAGTATACGACACCCCGCGAGTAGGTATGGCAAATAACGTATTGAGGAGCGCAAGCCTGTCGTCAGCTGCGTGGAGGAGTAGTCTCTTTCCGCTGATGTTCAATTCATCACCCCCGTATTTACCCACACCACCTTGCTGCCGGCACATCCGCTCTCTCGCTATGATGTGTCCCCTGGCTGTTATCGGTTTTTGTATCATTTGATATGGCTATGCTTTGTTTTTGTCTCTTTTTTTTTCTTTTTTTTTGTTCTCCGGCGGATTGGTAAAAATAAAGCTTAGGCTCACCACATTTCCACGTTCCCTATTTCGTGTCGTGTGTCAATTTAGCCCAGGCACGTTGACCCGACCTGACCCCCGAGAGGAGCAGATGCGGTGGAGATAGCCACCCGGGAGAGTCCCGGGTAGTGTGGGACTTGCGCGAGCTCACCCACTAACAAAAACCAAGGCTATGAGGCCTTCCCGCCGGACTCGGTCCAGTTATTACGGTCCACCTTCCTACCCGTTGGGGCGTTGTCGGAGGTATTCTTCCGCTCCACTCTCCACTCTCCACTCTCCACTCTCCAGTCTTTGGAGCCTGTCTTGTGACCACGGACTCAATATTATTTTGGATATGATGGGATAGTGAGCGACAAAACAATGCGTACCAGGATTTCCTTGTGCATGATCCACACATTCTTACACACAACCTACAGACAGGTCATCCGATCGTGCCTCGTGGTATAATAGAAAGTCCTCTCAAGCAAGCTCAAGAGGTGTGAACACACACTACACGAAGCAGCCCAGTCCAGCAATGCCTCATAGGGATGGCGCCTTATTGTCGGAGCTGCTGCCTCAAAGGCGGAGCTCAACGCGTCACCCGGAGCATGACTTCCAAAGAGTTTGTTCACGCATCTTGACCAACATAAGGTATCAACGCTATTTTTTTTTTTTTTTTTTTTTTTTTTTTATCCATCACTTTTACTTCCCAGCCCACTCGTAGGAGGTTTTACCCTCGACGATCTTCTGGACAAGCCGTGGTCACAGGTGTCGTCCCTTCTCCCCCCCGGTACGTGCCTTTATTTTTTGTCGCGCAATGGGTTCAGCATTCCCACTGCTCGTCGATTTTCATCGAATGTAGCCAACTCACGCTTTCGCGCTTTCCGCTTATCAATTTTTTATGCAAGAAAAAGTCCTAATGAGCATGCACTCGGTGGGGCTTGAACCCACGAAATTGATCTTGACAGGCACGCGGACCACCTACCAAGCCACCGGGGACGCCGGTATACTATTAGACATTGCTGGTCCTGAAACAAATTTGATAGTGAAATAATTATACTGCAAACTAAAACCCAGGTAAAATAGTTGCTCGCTTGAGGAGATCAACAGGTCAGAAAGTAGTGCCTAAGAAGGCTGAAAGGGCTACCCCTAACCTTGTCGTACCATGGGATGAGTCGGTTGCCGGGCTAGGGTGTGTCGGTCCGCACCGCAGTTTCACAAGGAGCAGTAGTCACACACCCGCCAGCGAGTAGATTTTGTAATCTGGGGTTAGGGTGAGGGTTAGGGTTAGGGTCAGGTTGGATCTGGGTCTTCGCCCGTACCTTGATCCCAACAGGAACCAAAATACCTGAACAGCCTACCAACCTGAAGATCCTATCTCTCAGATTGTAATGTAACCTCTGCACAGCTGTATGTAAGTACTCGTGCTTCCGCACGCTCTTCATTGTACATACGAGTATTATTAACAATAGTCCCCACCGGAAACCAAGGCGCGAACCGGGCTACAAAGCGGAGAGCCAATATTATCATAGAGAAAAAGAAGAGACAAAAAAAGCAAAAAAGGAGGAGGGGACGAGCCTCTCGTCGGCTGGCAAAAAAAGCAGCACGCGAGGCTCGTAAGAGGCGGAAGGCGGCACTTGTGGTGGTAGCGACCTACAATGTGCGTACCCTGGCCGTAAAGGGGAAGAACGGGTACGGGCATGACGAGTGCGTACTTGCGAAAGGACGGCAACTCGGTTGTGACTTCATTGGTCTGCAGGAAACCCGACGGTCCGGCAACACGAGATTTCGTGCAGCTGGATACCAAGTTTTTTGTTCAGGTCAGGAAAAAACAGCAGCGAGACAAGGGTTGTATGGGGTAGGTTTAGCAGTAAAAGACTCAATATGCCGTACGTCTAAGTTCACTCAGCAGTTTATTGACGAACGACTTATGTCTATGCGCTTTGAGTTGGACGGTCGGTGCGATGCGGTTAATTTCGTCGTTGCGTACGCCCCAACTGATTGTACCAAAGACTCCAAGCAGAAAGGCATGTTCTGGCGAAAGTTGGAGGACCTGGTTGAGCAGATTCCTGCTAAAGAGTGTTTGTTTGTGCTTATAGATGCCAATGGGCGAACTGGGGGGAGGATAGAAGGGTGCGGTGATGATGAATGTAGGGTGCTCGGAGCATACGGACGAGATGTTCGTAGTGATAACGGCAAACGGCTTTTGTCGTTCGCTACCAGTTGTAAGCTAGCGCTCACCAACACATTTTTCAGCACGCGCAAGGGCGGAATATCGCATACATACAACGGCACCAGCCTGAATGATCGTAAGCGAATCGACTACATCCTAACTCGTCAAGTCCACCGACCTAGAGTACATAATGTTACAGTCGTCCCACAGCCCCCACCACCTGCTAAGGCTGATTCAGACCATAACATCGTGTACATCAAGGCCCGACTTAGTGGTCACTTTTCGTCTAACCGAAGATTGCTGAAACCCCCAAAACGCCGAGAATTCGACAGGCAGCTTTTCTTATCCGATGGAGAGCGTCGACACCGAATAGTCGAGAGGGTCGTTTCCACTCTTAACCAACCTACCCAGCCTCGTAACACGTCTGGCGTGGTTGAGTTTTTCACCACAACTGTCATGAATGCTGTTGAGAAAGAGGTGCCACCTCCACCACGTCGCCACCACCGAAACGGTTGGTGTGAGACCCCCGAAACGGTGGCCGCTTTCAAAGTAGCATGGACAGCGAGGGAGGATGCGAGACAGCTCCTGCGTGTCTACCCCCGAGATAGTACAGCGTGGAAGAAGTTGAGATCCGCCTGTGCGAATCTGCAGGAAGTGGTCGCCGCAGGAGTCAATGCGTATTTTGAAGAGTACCTCGCTGAAACCGAGAAATTCCTCGCGAGTTCCGATCAACGAGGGTTCTACAAGCACCTGAAGAGTACGGTAGGGTTGCAAGGTACGAAAGCGAGGAGTGAACAGTTTATCATGGACGAGGATGGCACGCTGTTGCGAGATCAAGCGCGAATTCGTGAAAGATGGGCGGGGCACTACCACAAACTATTGAACACGAAATCGCTGAAACTTGACCCCACGATCATCGACCTAGTGCCACCACGACCGCTGAAACTATCCCTTGGAAATGAACCATCCATTGACGAGATGATGGAAGCAGTGAAGGGTATGTCAAACTGGAAAGCCGTTGGACCAGATGGTCTCCCGGTCGAAGTACTGAAACTTGACCACCCCGCTTTCGTGCAGTATTTTCACAGTATCCTTGTTAACGTTTGGGTAACGGGAGAAGTCCCCCAGCAATGGAAAGATGCGATCATAAAAACCCTTCATAAAATGAAGGATAGAACTGATTGCAACAACTACAGAGGTATTTCGCTTGTTGCTCACGCAGGCAAGGTGTTGCTGAAAATCGTTGCGTCCCGTCTAAGCAGCTACTGCGAGACCGAGCATATACTCCCTGAAGAACAGTGTGGCTTCCGCCCCGCACGGTCAACAGTCGATATGCTGTTTGTCGTGCGCCGGTTGCAGCAGCTCGGGCGGCAGAAGAAAATCCCCCTGTACATGTGCTTTATCGACTTGCAGAAAGCGTACGACTCTGTCGACCGAGAACTGTTGTGGGAGGTACTCACACGCCTTGGTGTACCAACCAAGATGCTCACAATCATTCGCAATTTTCACGAAGGCATGCGGGCTCGCGTGCGTGCGGATGACGGTGAACACTCGGACTGGTTCAATGTATCCCAGGGACTGCGGCAAGGCTGCGTACTATCGCCGTTACTGTTCAACGTGTTCTTCGCCGCTGCGATACACATCGTGCTGGTACGCTTCAGCAAAGACGAATGCATCGTAAGGGATTTGGTTCATCTCGAAGAGGACAGGGTTGTCGGAAAAGAGGAACCGTTGGCATGCGTGCAAAGGGCTGTGTGGGGCATGTTGTATGCAGACGATGCAGGAATAGTCTCGAAGTCGGCGGAAGGCCTTGCGAGAATGATGACAGTCATCGTGACTGTCTTCGAAGCAGTAGGTCTCACGGTATCCGAGAAGAAGACAGAGACGATGCTCCTACGAACACCGGATCAGACGTTTACCACCTCACCGCTCGCGATCGAAGCTGCAGGCCAAAAGTATAAACAGACGACCCAGTTTTTGTACCTAGGAGGCATTATCCACGAGAACGCTGACCTCTCCTTCGAAATCGAGCGACGAATCCGTCTGATGCGGGCATGCCTCAAACGGTATGGTCCGGAACTGTACGATAGGACGAACGCACCGCTTAGTCTGAAAGTCCGGATGCTGAAGGCCGAGGTGATTGAGACCTTGCTGTACGGTTGCGTGACGTGGACCCTCAATGCGGACCACTTCGCCAAGCTTCGATCAGCCCACCACGAAGTCCTTCTGCGAGTCATTGGTTTCCAGCGCCGACTACGCACCGACCACACCACCCTCTCGTATGCGAAGGCGCTCAGGATAACACGATGCGAAAGTATCGAAACGACCATCCGTAAACGGCGACTCTTCTTTGCGGGGGCTGTGGTGCGGCAACACGAGGGGCGATTGCCCAGTCGGTTGATGTTCGGGACGATCGCTGGTGGGGGGAGCCCGAAACCAGGCGGGCAGCCTAAGACTTGGCCTAGGGCAATTGCTGAGGACCTTAGAGTGTTCAAAGCCTCAGAGGGATCAACGGAAGACTCCCCCTTAGTCTTTGGAGTTGGGACCGCACTGTGGCCCACTGCAGCAAAACAGACGGGAAAGTGGTACCGGGGAATCCTCGAAGCAGCTGAACAGTTCATGGGCAGGTGGCACGAGGCTGAGGCAAAGCTGAGTAGACAGCGCCGTGCATCCGCTGCAGGTAGTGTTAGAGGGAATGGGGGGAGGGGTAACAGCAGGAGGGGTAGAGGGAACACCGTACAAGTGTATAGGGGCAGGGGGGGGAACAGGAGGAGTAGAAGGGAAACCGCGGTAGAAGAGAGTAGCAGAGAGACCGCAGATAGGGTAGCAAGGTACCAGGCCGACTAATAGGTTGGACGTTTCTTTGCTACTCGTACCGCCAACTGCTGCGGCCGTTCGGTATGCATTTTGATTTTTTTCCCTTCTTATCCTTATGAAAGAAGTACTACATAGTGGGTGGGTGACGAGCGTATTTTGGCCCACTCACTATTTTGCTCTTTTTACTTAGTTAAGTGTTCACCGGGATGCATAGTCCCCTTTTTCCTTCTCGTATCTTTCCCCTTGCACGTCCCTTTTGGCTCATGCTCGGGGTAAGTATGTATGTGTCTGAGCTTTGGCTTCCCATTTTGTTTATTTATTTGGGATTCTTCTCCTTTTCTTTTTCTTTTCTTTTTCTTGTTCTTTTTTTTTCGGGTTTTTTTTTTTCGTTGCTTCTCTTTCTTTATGGTGTATTTTGGTTGCTGGCGTATGTATGTATGTTGTGTCGGCCGCACCTAGTGCGAAGGCATGGTATTACGTAGGCTATTAATGCATTACGGTGTGTTATCTCTGTGTCGTAGTCTGTGACCACAGAGCTCGTATCTTTCTAGGGTGAAGAATCAGCACGGACACTGGGCTTGCTGGATGTCGACGAGTAGAAGAACGGTTTAATGTGAAGAACACACACACACACACACACACACCGGTACCTCGTTTTTTTTTTTTTTTTTTTTTTTCTCGTATTCTTACTCATTACAGATTCTTACCACTGGTATTCAGAATAGGCCCAACAACAAGAAACAAGTGCTCTGGTGCAGTAATTCGAGCAATCCTTCAAACTTTACTGCTGTGACACCATGATGCCATTATCACGGGGGACCACCATAGTAAAAAGGACCTACGGTACATACAAAAACCTACCAGGGTATATATTTACCTATTTTTACCAACAATATGATTAGGTCCCGTTTACTATGTATGGTCCCCCGTAGAATAACAACGTTGAGCGTAGGATGTTGTACACCACCTCCTGGTAGGGTTTAGCGTATAGCGCTCGCTGCTGAGCACGATTTCTCCATCCAATTGCCTTACCGTTCCCCAAAAAGTTAAGCACTGCTGTTGTAGTTTGTCCCCTAACCGCGACTGACTGCAGTTCGCCCTAAAAAAGGCTATAACCATGCGAGATCGATGCGTCAGGGAACATAGGCTACAGCGTGTCACGTGTTTCAAACTAGCAGTGATGTAGATACGAACATAAGTCTACTAGGTGTACCGAGCAAGGGCTGGATTTTTTCTGAGACTATACATAATAATAAATAGTTGTTGGGTGCGAGCATCTATCAATTTTTTTGTGCATCCTACCCGTCTTGTGAGTGGATTCAAACTCCCGGTAATAAGTGGCAAATATTTGTATTAATAGTAATCTAGAGCACAGGTCGCACAGGCCATATAATCAAAAAGTTAATGAATGGTGTGTGTAGTGTAGATCACCCAGCTGCCGTTGCGAAAAGCTGTGCAAGATGATAACTACAATAATAACAGCAGTCAGTACAGATTCAACCCGGGAAATATGTGCTACATTCTCGTACACAGCAGTATTATAGTATTTAGCAGTAGCTCACAGCTGACGTATTTAAAAAATTATAATATATATATATATAACAATATGCAATTACACGGCTCCCACTCGGCAATACGATAGAGCTACGTACGTACACCACACTATACGTATCATATACAGATCGGGGATATACCTGCCCTGAAACATCTACTTGAACCCTTTCAGGACCGCAGTCAGTCTCGTTTTGGGGAGAAACGACCTGATTTTTTTTTGGGTTAGGGTTTGTCCCCGAGCAAAATGAGACAGCGCTCCTATTACTAGTAATTGGTGGTAATGAGGCGCGACCTCAGCAATACCTGCAGTAGTCATATCTGCGATGCATCATGCACAACATTTATTTGATTTGTGCTGAACCAACACGAACGAACATCTACTGCTGCTGCTGCTGTACCTACTACCTATACGCCGTCGTTGGTGAATCTCATAACCGTAAATATTCTTGGCATCATATCCGGCTCTTGAAACACACAGACAGCACAGCAGTACGGACACACCTGTAACAAATACCAGGTACTGGATTTTGTCGTGTGTATCCTGGTATTTCCACCTCGAAATCCGGCATAGTAATTTGAAGACGAAAATATGTACTACTGCTGTGTGACCACGGAACTGGCTGTCGACGGGTGGAATGAACAAGACGACAAATAGACACACACCTGATATATATTTTTTTCTTTTTGCGTTTTTCCAACAGCAAGTGTTTTCATAATTAATTTGAACACGAAAAATCTGCATCTGAAAATATTTGTCCAACAGAAGACGCTTCTTTCTCGTAGCAGGTGCCACCACTACTTGCTTGTACTGATGTACGACATCTACATACAGCAGCTGTGTTTCTCCAGCAACAAAAGCAGCAGCAGCAGCAGTAGCAGTGGGACGCACGAGGCCAGGGTCAGCGTCGATGTACGCTCGGCGGCTCGGCTCGTCAATCTAACCCTTGAACCCTTTGTACACATCTACAGCAGCAGAAGTATTTCTCCAGCAACAAAACAGCAGCAGCAGTAGCAGTAGGACACACGACGCCAGGGTCAGCGTCGCTGTACGCTCGGCTTGTCAATCTCACCCCTTGAACCCTTTGTACACGTAGTCGATTTTGTCCTGTGTTGGTTTTGAACTCGAAATTCGGCATAATAATTTCAAGACGAAAAATCTGCACTCGACGTGCTCTGTCCAAGAGAGAACTTCTCGTAGCAGGTAGCAGGTGCCACCGCTACTACTGATGATGTACGACATCTACAGCAGAGCTTCTCCAGCAGCAAAACAGCAGCAGCAGTAGGACACACGAGGCCAGGTCAGCGTCGCTGTACGCTCGGCTTGTGTGTGAACCCTTATTTGTACATGTGTGTCCTGGTCCCGAACTCATAATTTGAAGACGAAAAATGTACAATCTGACGTGTGTCCAGCAGAGCGCATAATAATATCAAGACGAAAAATCTGCACTCGACGTGCTCTGTCCAAGAGAGAACTTCTCGTAGCAGGTAGCAGGTGCCACCGCTACTACAGATGATGTACGACATCTACAGCAGAGCTTCTCCAGCAGCAAAACAGCAGCAGCAGTAGGACACACGAGGCCAGGTCAGCATCGCTGTACGCTCGGCTTGTGTGTGAACCCTTCGTACATGTGTTTCCTGGTCTCGAACTCATCATTTGAAGACGAAAAATCTACAATCTGACGTGTGTCCAGCAGAGCTTCTTCTAGCAGTGCCACCACTACTACTACTGCTGTACAACAACTATTATACAGCAGATACTCTCCTGCTTCTCAGGCCCCTCATCAGCAGGAGGGTGGGCCTGCAGCATGTCTCGGGGACATGGCCCGAACGCTCGTTGCTGTGGACAGGCACAGTCTGCCAACCTACGAGTACTCGTAGAGCTAGCTGGGTTTCAAAATATAATGTGTTGCTGGTTCTGTGTTTTTTCAACATGGCCCAGCACCAACATGTGCCTACACACGTTGCCACACCTAGCTCGAGCTGCTGTGAACGATTTACCACCGCACCAGCACCAGGAGGTCTGTTTTGTGTGTGGGCGTCCACAGAGCCCGCCGGGACTGGAATTGGTGCGGTGTGCGTCGAGGGCGGTGGTCAAACGTTGCCCAAAAAAATGTTGAATCACACACACATACACGCCTCACACACACACACACACACATACAGAGAAACTCAAAACAAGGCACCCCACGCTCGTATCCGAGCCGCTATGAAGAGGCTTTTTTTTTCTTGGAAAATTCCAAGAAAAAAAAGGCTCGCCCGCTTTTAGCGCGCTTCGCGCGCCTCATTATCAAACTGAAAAGGGATCATCATCAAGTATAACCGTGCGAATCGGCCATCCGTCTGACGTCTGACGACTAAAATGGTGTGTGACTCAGTGACCCGAACCGTGTGTCCTCGGCGTGAAAGGCGTACGCAACAACTTTTTTTTCGCCCGACAGATTGGCATCTTCATGAATACCTGGTATCTATTAAGAGCTATTTTTTCATTTATTACTGGTAGTTTTTAGCAAGCAAGAGCACAGCAGCCCGAAGCCATATTCTGCTCTATCATGTGTTGCGCTTGGGTGGAGAGGGGTCTGCCTGTCACCCTTGGCTTCGAAGTTTTTGAACTCAGCACTGCCCCGCCTCAACAACTTGAACCTTCGTGTGACACTGTCCTTGAACAGAGGCTTGAGCATAGATACATTTCATTGTGCAGGATTGAGTGTGGTACTCGCCGCTCAGCACGATTCCATTATCGGCATTTCTTACACGTGTAGCGTCACCCAAAGTGTGAGTCTTGTTTAGTTCTCGAACGACTCTTTAGTATTCGCGGGCCAATACTACTTACTGCTGCTGCTGTAACATCGTCCGTTCGCCATTTTAATCGCCACGCAAAAAGAATCATCCTGCCTGGACCCTCTCGTCAGACAAACGATAGCCAATGACTGATTGGGCCTGATTGGCTTTTAGAGCTACTAGTAGGATTGGGGTTTCTCCTACATAAGGGTGAGTCAACCGTCTGCTCAAACAAAAGTGCTAGCATTTTAATCTACCCTCCTCCCCGCTACCCTCGTTTCAAGAGGTGTTGGCAAACGAAGTGTCAAGCGTGCGTACTGAAGATACCAAAAAGGTCTACAACAACAACAAAAACGAGCGCAAAAAAATATGGGGCAAAAAAGCTACTACCACGAGGTGTATATCAATTTCGTGAGTTCGAGTCTCACCGAGTGCATGCTCATAGGGACTTTTTCTTGCATAAAAAATTGATAAGCGGAAAGCGCGAAAGCGTGAGTTGGCTACATTCGATGAAAATCGACGAGCAGTGGGAATGCTGAACCCTATGCGCGATAAAAACTAAAGGCACGTACCGGGGGGGGAGAAAGGACGACACCTGTGACCACGGCTTGTCCAGAAGATCGTCGAGGGTAAAACCTCCTACGCGTGGGCTGGAAAGTAAAAGTGATGATTAAAAAAAAAAAAAAAAAAAATATATATCAGGTTCAGTAGAGCCGGATCAAAGGTATTTTGTTGTAGTGGGGGGAGGAGGGGGGCTGCTTTTTGTGCCGTCAAGTCCGACTCGACGTTTTGCTGGGGCTACTGTACCCTGGTAAAGGTGCCGTCTTTGCAGCATCACATCCGTGTACAAAACTTCTGGTCCTTGTATAGTGCCGGTGAGGTAGCGCCGGCTGTCCGCGATAATAATAGTGTCTGTGGATCGCCTACTGGCACAGGTGGGAAAACGAGCGCAGTATTGGTAGTGTGCCCAGTAGCGCTGGTTGCCGGTGTAGTATGTACCGGTATTGTTGGCCGGCGCCTACCGGCACCATAGAGAGAACAGTAGTGTATACACGAAGCACTTATATATACAGGCGATAGGCTCGGAAGGTGGGGGGGGGGGAGAGACTTGCTTCGTTAAGAGCCTATCCCACTAGCTACTAATAATAAAAATGCATCAAGCTATATTGTGTGTGGTAGTGTGGTCGTAACTTATCTGTAGTTGAAGTGATATGAACAGTATGACTACAATCCTTACGAGGAGCAGTTACTGTAGTTGAGGTGGTAGTGTGACTAGAAGTACTACGAATTGCAGTAGTAGTACTAGCGAGGTAGTATTAATAGTACTGTGGCAGTAGTTGTACAGTGGCGGTAGTAGCACTTGTTGTACTGTAGTAGTAAGAGTAGTATTGGTAGTATACATAGTATACTGTTGTTGTGATACAACAGTAGTATACTGGAGTAATGCTGTAGCACGTGTAGAAGTAGCAGCAAGGCACCAAGATAGCAAGATAGGGACAATGCGTGCATGTCTTGGCGAAAGAAAAATGAACGCAAATATGCAAATAGCCTTCGTCCGACGTCAAACCATTCGGCCAAGGCATTTGGGCCAATCTTTCTCAGGATTGTGTAAACTACTAGCAAATCAATAGTTCATTCGGCTGCGTCTATTATCATGGCGACTATTTCTTGGGGTACAAGTCGGACATGTGCGACAAGATGTGTCGGCAGTAGGAGTGGGCCGAATAATAATTTTTCGAACTAAGCTTCCCAAGGAGTTGGTCCGACCTGCCGTGGACGTCCAGGACGTCCCTAGTAGAATGATGTACTGTTCGTATTCTAGGACCGGCATAAACCACTGTACAACAAAACCACACACCGAATTACAGTCAGTGCTCATATGTTTACTACATACAGTATACTGCGATACGCCCACCCTTACGATAGCGAGGAAAAAGGCCACTCAAGGTTGACTTCAAACTACTGTACGTATGAATAACGGAAAAAGAACCACACACAAACTACACCTGAATGACATACGCGTTTAATCATACACTCTTCTCCAGGTAGTAGAGCGACGACGGTCAGGCTGATGTTGGAGACCTCAATTTAAGGTGGTTGAATAGCAACCGCAACGACGGACAATATCACACTACACTACCGCGCATGTATGTATGCAACTCTGCGTTGATCTTTGGATCGAATCGAATGCATCCCGCTGTTTCGCGAGCGAATATGGCGACCACCACTGCGTCCGACCGATGTGCTTCGTATTCTTCGTACACGCACCACGTCATCCTCAACATCTTAGGCGTAGGACCACACTATACCAAAGCACGTGATAACCTGTTGTATATGGATAGCACAACCTAGCATTCACGCACAAGACTCGGTGCTCTAATTGTTCTGCTGTGCGTGAATATATACGGTAGCTTTCCCTCGACGGCATGTTATGCGACCGTCCTCACATTTGCGAAATGCAACGCGTTCGAGATCTTGGGGTGGGGCTGTTGTAGCGCGTGCGTGCGATGAGCTAGTAATCGTCACGTCCCAGTCAAATCATCCGGCTTTCGACTACTACCGCTATTATTGCTACTGCCACCACTACTAGACTATTGCAGCGCTACAGCACTACTATTACTACTGCTGCTACTACTGCTGCTACTACTGACGCATGCTACAGTGGAGGTGTTTTTATGACGCTCGTCACTTGAGGAGCTCCACACCTTACACCCCACCCGAAAAACTGACTGCAGCAAAATCTAACTGCATCCCGATGAATAATGAATAGTCCCATGGTCCAAGTATGCAAAAACGTCATTTTTCGAAACAAGACTGGCATTCCGACGATTTTGGGTTAATGAGCTCCGTCGTTCAGAGAACATTTTGGCGGAAATGTGCTGCCTCTAACCTCTATCGTACAACGCGTCTGTCTACAGTACTACTGCAGTATGATACAAACAAACATAAACAGAGCCAAGCAGGGCGGCAGGTTCGCAAATTGACGCCCCCACCCTTTGCTCCCCTCGAAAGGGGTGCGTGGTCACTTTATGGCCAAACTACTATTATCACTAACACTGTGCGGGATGCAACCAAAAATGAGGGCGCCGCCCCCACCCCCCTCTCCCGTCTTTCCCACCCCCTTATCTCTGGTCGGGCATGGCTTTCTACGTTCCTTCACAATGTCAATCCATGAAGAAAGATGAGCGTGAGGAATCAACCCCAAAGCAATGCCCAATCCCATCCTTCGCTGCGCGTTCTCACACATATCCGGGCGCGGGCAGTCCGTCTATTCTCACCTCGAACAGATGCAGTCGATCATCTAGATCTTATAGTCAGATGTGTTCCTGAACTGAGGGATCTGTAGGATCTAGCTCGACGAGTTACCCGCTGGGAGTCGAACATTCTGCATGACTTAGCAAACATTTTCTGGGTGGGATATGTACCATGCGGATGATCTGTACTATGCAGATGATCTGTACTATGCAGATCCCCGGTAACCTCTCGCAACGGCAGGCAGGAAACTGGACCTATCACGGGGGACCATACATAGTAAAAGGGACCAAATATTGTTAGTAAAAATAGGTAAATATATAGGTTTTTGTGTGTGCCGTAGGTTCTATTTACTATGACGGCGGTCTATAGTTAACAGGACCTATGGCATACATAAAAACCTATATATTCAGGTATTTTTACTGACAATATTTGGTCCTGTTAACTATGGACCCCCATAATAGGGTCCTCTGTAATAGATTATCTATGACAGTGCAGTCCGTTCCATCGAACCTAGCATATACTTTTTTGGGGGGTTGTGAAAATCGGGTTGTTCGATAAAACATTTTTTTTCCTAACCACTGGGTTTTTCGAGTGCGTGCCCAACTACGTGAGTCATCTTTTCTGCCTTCATACTCGTACGAAACGAATGTTATCTGTTGAACTACGGCCACAAAGCCCGTTTTCCTAAGGAAACGAAATCGCGAAATTTCTACTGTAGTCAAATTCGAATTCAAGCATGACGCCTCGAATCCACCGACAAAGCTCTGTCGGCATTACCAATAGAAACAACTCTACTTTTTTCGGAAATACCGAATGTTGACCTACAGCAGTAGGGCAGTTACGTTCTGAAAGTTTCGGGTCAATCACTACTACTGCTGTAGTAAAGTCCCGGACGATCATTGAAGTTTAGTGTGACCTGCCCAATACGAGCACTCTCTATCCGAGGTGCTAGTTTTCACTTCACAAGGACCTTTTTACACCCACCCCCCACATTTTCCGTATTTTGCGAGAGGGGGGGTTCCCGGCCACAAGTAAGTGTATCCAATCAATGTCTCTCTGTGCATCCGATGTGTATTGCGTGCGGTTGTGCGCAAGCTCATGTGCGCGTGCATCGAGCTTATACTGTAGCTTGCGATCTTTCTGAAAGTGAGATGTTGTGTTAAGTTCTATTAAATAATACTACTAATAGAATATAGCTCCTCACGCCAGGACCTTCTGTAAACTTTGATGCTACTACTACTAATACTACAGTTGAATTATGGACGTCGAGATCAATACATACATATGAACCCTCGTTACTGGCTTCTTTATATTTATACCGACCCTTCGTCAAAACAAATCTGAAAAAGGTGACGTTTTTTTTTGTTGAGCTTCACCAAACATGTCCAACCAAGTACGTCACCAAAAATATTGTGCCCTCCTCATGAAAAAATGGACACACTCGTTGATTTATTCCATACCAGGTATCTTTTTTCGCCCCTCATCATGGTCCTTCTCCCTCCTATCAGTGAGATCGTAATTCGGATCCAGGGTCGCATACTGCTGTACATACTGTGCATACGGTGCGCGAGACTTCTTATTTTGGACCAAGCTCGATTTCTTCTTTTTTCAGTGCCCCGAAGAGTACCGGTTCGAACCCGGTTCGTTTCTTCCACCTTAGTCGGGCCTGTCTCTGACCGTCATTGAAGTGTGGTTTACTCCGAGGATGTATAAGCATATATCGAGAGTCTAGATTTTATCTCTCCCGACTCAGGTAGTGCAGGAGTTGAACCCACCAAAACCTCTCAATAGTCTCGAACTCCTACGGCAGGCAGGGTGTGTCATACTCCAATTTCAGTGCTAAAATGGTCACATTTATCATCTTCGTCCGAAATTCGAGCTTGCAGCTCAGCCTCTCAAATTATCAAGTGGTGTGACACCGTCATACACCGGACGCCTGATAAAAAACGGAAATAAGATTCAGGCTGGATTTCGTACGTCTATCGTATCTATTTTTTCAGTTAGTATACGGTTGGTCTACACGCATACAAATAACATACAGCAGTATAACTCTATAATATGAAGTGGGGATATTTTTTTTAATTGGTGAAACGTCGGTAATAGAAGCGAGTTGTCAATAACAAGGGGGGTTTACTGACTCCGTTATTGGTGTAATTTTGTCGAGTATTCAGGTTCGATTGAGATATACGAGTTGCACGTTCCATGTTTCAACTGTTATAATTGGATTCTCCTTGCAGATATCCTTATAAATGTGGATGGACGATACGGATAGTATGATTGGAATAAGCGCTGCACATAGTAGTATCAGATGGCAAATGGAATAATGATCGAGTCTGCAGGGGGCAGGAGCCACGGCATGCCTTCGGGCGAGGCCAACGGACTCACTCCGTGTCATGCCTGCAGCAGAGTTCGTGGACATGGGAAGGCACTTTATGGGAATAGAGAACCACGTGGCAGTGAGGTACCCCTGCTTTGATGCAGTTGACGTGGACATCCACTACGCACGCATCTGTCCCAGAGCAGGGGCGCAGGTAAATCAGCACCAACTGCTGGCCCACGCCCTATCCAGTACGTTGAAGCGGCTAGGAATTCGACACCAAGTGGAGAGCGGCGAACCGTTCACCGCAGACCGAAATATGTCGATGGGCATTGTCGTCAGGAGAGGAGGTCTCCGGAACGCTCCTGGTAGGGAGTATAGGGAGAAGCTCATCCTTCTGGACGCCACCCATGCTGACACTCAAGCGCAGGTAAGGTACACCTGCGAAGAGGCATGCTGATGACGACGGCTCTGCAGTCTCTACCTCCGAGGCGCGCAAGCGCCAACACTACGCTCGTCCGGGAAATGTGTCCTTTGACGAACGGAGTCAAAAACTTGCTAGTTTAGCAGTGGAAAGCTTTGGGCGTCTCGGAGCAGAGAGGATTAAGTTCATCAACCAGCTGGTTGCTAGTGTCGTAGGAGGGAGGAACATAGAGTGGGTCCATGGGAAGGAAAGGGGTGGTGAAAGAACGCCTGCTTCAAATCGTTTCGGTGATTGCACAGGTCGCCATTTCGAGGAGGGTGTCGCGCTTCAAACTCCAGCTTAGGGACCGGCAGGAAGCGAGAAAGAGCAGGGGGGGGGGGGGGGGGGGGGGATGACAGACAGACCCACACCGATGGCATGGGGATGGAGCTTAGATGCGGCTCAGGATCTAAGAATAGAACGTAAAGAGCACATCTTGAGACGGAGGAGGGAGCAAGGATAACAATGGAGTATTTATTGTAGATAAAACATAGCGGAAAGCAGACATAGAAGGTAGCTATTACGGAGGACGATAGTAAATAGGACCAAATATCGTTCGTAAAATTCGGGAAATATATATATGTTAGTGTGTGCCATAGGTATAGGTCCCATTTACTATTATTGCCCCCCCCCGTAATAGACCTTGCGCATGTAGGTTTCCTTTGTTTGCGTGGTTTTCTTCTTTCAGAATGTTTTATGATAATAATGATACTACGCACTGTAATGTGATACTGTAATGATACTTACAATGAATCGATCTGTCCGAGGTGTGATGGATCTCTATCATCGTATTTATCACTTATCTATGCGCGACGAGTACGACGATGATTGATTCTGGATCTAGGTATCTCACGTGTGCTAATAAGCATATCTCACAAATGAATATAATAAAAACCACTCGAAGTCAAAACGATCCTGATATCATACGAGCTGGGCCAGCCGAAAAGTAAATGGATAAACCACCCGGAGGTCTGTAGCCAAAAGATACCAAGCCGTGGAGGTTTCAGTGTAATCGCATGTGTGAGTGGAGCAGTGGCCGGGGATCCTGTGTGATGTCCCCTAGCCACCTGGCTCGTGGTCCGATGAGGATCACTCCGTGATAATACAAGCTCTAAGAACAAGACTTACTGAGTGCGAGGCCAGCGAGACTGGTGGAGTCCCTCGCTGGAAGCCCTCTTGCTGATATCATCTGGCAGAGGCCATAATATCTAGATATTCGCGGAACTTCTGTTGGAGGAGTTTTCGGCTGCGGAGTATTGGGTCACAGCTGGGAAGGCAGTTGGCCCGTTGGACGGATCGAAACGGCTTGAAGCGCACAGCAGGGGAGGACGCTCCGGGAGCTGGAGGACGCACAGGTCAGGCGGCAGTTTCTCCGTTATTACAGTAGAGTCCAGGTGGACTGCTGTGGATTATGGCGCACACGGCAAGCACGCCGCTGGTGGTAGGGGAGTCTCTGACTCCACCGAAATACGGAGAGGTGTGGACCGAGCAGGCCTCTCGTGTTTTTTACGCAGCGTACCTCGATTATGAGGAACGGCTGCAGCTCGCCAACGCTCAGGGGGTGGTTCAGCACTCCAAAGTGAGCATGGGCCAGCTTATCCCCAATTACATTCATCGGTGTTTTGAGGGATTTTACAAGCATCAGACTACGATGACCGCCTCGGAGTTGTTGGACGCTGTTAGGCAGCACGCTGGTTACACAACCACCAGCAACAGATTTGACACCTCGCGGGCGGCAGCGGACTTGCGTCGCGTTCTCTCAATGAGGCGCGATGAAAAGCAGGGCGGTGAAACATCCGTCAAAGACCGCGCGATGATGGTAAACTCCGCTATGGAAAAGTATTTTGCGGAGAATCACGCGGTGCATGCCATGTACCGCGCGCAGGACCGTTCGTGGTTGCCCGGACCGGCGGAATTTGTGAGCATGGCGTTGGTGGATGGCTTATGGCCGTCCGAGTTCAAAAAGTACGTAAAAGGTCAGCTAACGTACGCTGCAGGGTGGAAGAAGGACCCGGCATTGGTCATGGACCAAATTTTTTCTGCTGCAGAACAGTGGAAATTCATCGAGGCGTATGGTCGGAAAGATGCTGCAGGGGCAGCTGAACCGCGACGCCAACAGCAGCAGAAACCGAAACAGCAGCAGTCCGCGAAAAAGTCGTTTGTTCGCGTCTGTTTCGAGTGTGGTGATCCCAACCATTATGTTTCTGATTGCCCAAAAGCTCGCGGTGGCGGCACAGCTCCCAGCAGTGGTGGGCGCGGGTCGTCAGGGTATCGCGGGGGCCGCAATGGCGGCCGGGGCAGATTCAACCATGGACGCGGGCGCGGTGGCCGTGGTGGCAATCAATTGACAGCGGGCGGTGGAACTTCTGCTGTTGCTTCTTCAACTTCTGGTGCGCCAGCGGCAGGAGCCGCTGGGTCGGGATCTGGTTCGTCTGTTGCCGGCCGAGCTGTATACGTTGGAGGAGCTGGAACATCGGTGGGTGCTGCTGGAGCGAGAACTTCGCCATCCACCGAGCGGGCGGAGTCAGTGTCTGGTGCTGCTGCAGGGGCGGTAGCGCCGGAACCGTCTGTATATTCGACGTCTTGGTCGGGGTGGACCGCCGATTCTATTTCTTCGGCGCCGGCTGTAGGAGGGCAGCCATGGCGTCAGGTGACTCTTGGTACCGACCAGAGTTCAACGGCAGGTGAAGTGCCTGTCGATCGCAGCGCTGAGTGTTTACGCGCTGATCTCTCTTTGCCAGGGTCGGTTGGTTCGCTGATGGCGCGTGTGATCCTTGATTCGGGGTCGGCGCTCACGTCCATCGGTGTCGGCTTACTTCAGCAGCTGTCTTCGCATTTCGGCGGCGCCGATCTGCAAATTCCGTTCGAAAATGGCCCGCAGCAGGCGAAAACCGCTACGGGTGTTTCAGTGATGGTCACGCACAAAACGGTGCCGATTGCCGTGAGTGTACGGACGCCGTGGGGAGCGGTGAAATTGGAGCCCATCACTTTCGCGGTCATGCCTGGTACAGATAACGTCGTTCTGTTTGGCATGGCTACCATGAAAGCTCTTGGCATCGACGTCTACCGTGAAGCTCTGGAGAAGCTTCGCCCTCGCGCAGTGCCGGTATCGACCGGTGTGGAGACTCCGAGTTACCTTGCGGCGCGCAGAGTGACGGTTTCCGTGCGTGCTTTTCAGACCGAGGCTACGGTGGATGCTCCGGAGGACAAGGCGGTGGAACATTTGGTCGACCGGGGGCCAGACATGTTCATGGATCCGGAGGCGGAGCGGACGGCCCGAGAACGGGCGTTGGAGGACAGCGTGCAGCAGGCAGAGCAGAGTGGATTAAGCGTCGGCGGAGCAACCCGTTTGCGCGAAATTTTGGCTCGTCGCGTGGGTGCTTTTCGCCGTGCGCTGTGTGGTGATCCGCCAGCGCAAGTGGAGCCGATGCGAGTGCAGCTGAAGCAACAGGCGAAGCCTGTCAAGGCAACGCCACGTCGGTACGAACCGACGAAAAGGGACTGGCTCTCGAAGTGCATTGCTGCTTTGGTGTTTTTTGGCTTTGTCTACCACAACATCCAGGCGGTGTGGGCGAGTCCGGCGATGGCGGTGCCCAAGAAGGACTCTTTCCGTTTGGTGAGCGACTACTCGGCGGTGAACGCACAGGTGGAGAAGTCCCGGGCGTCATGCCCAACCATGAAGACATGGGAGATCTGCTGGGGGCGCGTTTCTTCGGCAAGCTGGACCTACTTCAAGGGTACTGGCAGATGCCTTTGGCTCCGGAGGCGCAAGACGTCTTCACCATGGCGACAAGCGACGGTTTGTTCACGCCTACCCGTGTTCCCCAAGGTGTTTTGAATGCGACTTCTTATTTCCAAGGTGTCATGACTGAAGTGTTGCGTGGTTTGGATTGCAAAGTTTGGGTCGATGACGTTTTCTTTTTCGCAGACACCGAAGAAGCTCTTCTGCAGCTGCTTGATGACATTCTTGAACGCCTGGAGAATGTTGGACTGTTTGTCGCCGCCCACAAGTGTACCTTCTTCTCTCGTGAACTGGTCTGGTGTGGTAAGGTGTATTCCAATGGTGTCGTGTCCCATGACCCCGCTCGAGTGCAAGGTTTAAGTGAAATGCGTCGTCCCGAAAACGCTGGAGAACTAATGCAATTCTTGCAGGCTGTCAACTGGTTGCGTACATCGTTACCACGTTTAGCGGAAACGGTAGCACCGTTACGTGATTTTTTGGAGGAGCTCCTTGTTGGGGCTACACGTCGGACTAAGCGAGTGGCGCGCAATCGTGTCATCAAGGATACCGCGTGGACGGAGGATCGGGTGCGGGCGTGGAATGCCGCACGGGGTTTGGTGGCGCAAGCAGTGCCGCTTCATCATCCTCGTCCCGGGTGCGTTGTTTTGATGTTTCCTGACGCTTCTGATTTCCATTGGGGTAGTTTTCTCACCCAAGTGCCTGAACACGAATTTCGCAGTGGATTGGCGTTGGAAAGCATGTCTCACGAGCCTCTCGGATTTCTGAGTGGTTCGTTCACAGGTTCGCAGTTGCGCTGGGCGACTGTCGACAAAGAAGGTTTTGCGATCGTTAATACGTTCCGGAGGCTCGAATACCTGCTTTGGGGTGGTGTTCATATCTTTACTGATCATCGAAACTTGCAGTACATTTTCAATCCGGAGAAGTGTGTCACGACGGTCACAAAGACCATGGCACAACGCCTAGAGAATTGGAAGGGTGTTTTAGGACAATACCGCTATGCAATCGAACACATCCCTGGCGATCGAAACTGTTGGGGGGATCTGTTGTCTCGTTGGGTCAAAGTTCCTACGGTGCCTGTTCGTTCGGTTGCCGTGCACAGCCCATGTAATGCTGACGATTCGCTTCCCGCATTGGATGTGATTCGTGCCTCGCAACAAAGGTCTGTCGCTCGTATCGGCGTTGGTGTTCATGAATTTTCGACAACCTTCGGTCAAGCTACCTTGGCCGATGATGGTTTGTTTCGTGTGCGTGTTGGGGTGCGTGACGTCTTGTGGATTCCGCCGGATGATCTTGCTCTTCAAACTCGTTTGATGGTGTGCGCGCACATGCGCTCGGCTGGTCACCGTGGTGTGGCGCCGACTTTGTTTCGCCTGAAGGAATATTGTGTTTGGCCTCACATGGATTCTCAGGTTCGCGAATTCGTTCGCCAGTGTTTGCACTGTGTAGACACGCGTGCAGGTGCACTCATTCCTCGTCCCTACGGAGACACGGTGCATGGTACCGCTCCGGGAGAAGTGGTGCACTTTGATTTTTTGTATGTTGGCCACAGCGGGCCCGAAGGTAGCGATGGCCTGCCTGATGAGGATGGTTTCCGATATGTTTTGGTCATCATGGATGATTTGTCCAACTACGTGGCGTTGGAACCGGCCGAGGCTTGTACAGCCGAGGTCACAGCGAAGCATTTGCTAGCCTGGTGTAAGACTTTGGGGGTGCCGCGTGTGTGGGTGAGTGATACCGCCACGCATTTCAAGAACAGGGTGCTTGCTTTGTTGAGCGACGCGTTGCACATCGAACATCGTTTTGCTGTCGCTTACACGCCGTGGTCGAACGGTACGTGTGAACGCATGGTAAAAGAGGTGGTACGTGCTCTGCGTTCCATTCTGTCAGAACAGCGTCGTCAGGTTTCGGAGTGGGTTGATGTTTTGCCGGCCGCTCAGTGGGCCTTGAACACTTCGTTTCGTGAACGTTACCGAAGCACTCCGTACAGCGTGATGTTTGGGCGTGCTCCGCGTACCGATTTCTCGGCGCTCGTTTCTGAGTCTGATGGCAGGTGGAATGTTGACGTGATGAATGCTGACTTGTTGCGTGCGAACGTCCGTGAAGTCGTTGCAGAGCAGGAGAGATTTTGCGCCGATATTCGCGCAGCTGTTGCCGTGTCTCGCGACAACAAACGTAAACAGGCTCAGGGCCAGGTGGTGTTGCCAAAATTTGCGGTTGGTGATTTCGTGTTGTATGCTCGTGTTCGTCGGCAGGGTGTCACACCGAAATTGTTGTCCACATGGACTGGTCCGTGGCGTGTGGTAGCAGCTGATCATGATCATGTGTACTCAGTTCAGAACATCGTTTCTGGGAAGGTGCATCAAGCTCACGTGGCTCGTTTACGATTTTATGCGGATGCGACGTTGAACGTCACCGCTGATCTGAAGGATGTTTTCCAACATTCCTTTGCGCAGGGTGAATGCCGCATGAATGCTTTGGTGCATGTGGCCGAAGATGATGCCAACGAGGTGATTGTCTTGGTCGATTGGGATGGTTTCGAAGCAGAGGAGCGCACGTGGGAGTCTTTGCGGTCGATTTATTCTGCTGCGCCTGAATTCGTCGTGAAGGAATTGCGCAAATTACGGATGACCCGTGCGCTCAAGATTAAAATTGCTTCAGAGTTCAGCATTGATTTGTGATTTGCCGCATGCGATTTCGTCTTGGTTTTTTGGTTTTGTCAAGCTCGTTCGTGTCGAGTGAACTCGCTTTGGGGGTGCTGTAGCCAAAAGATACCAAGCCGTGGAGGTTTCAGTGTAATCGCATGTGTGAGTGGAGCAGTGGCCGGGGATCCTGTGTGATGTCCCCTAGCCACCTGGCTCGTGGTCCGATGAGGATCACTCCGTGATAATACAAGCTCTAAGAACAAGACTTACTGAGTGCGAGGCCAGCGAGACTGGTGGAGTCCCTCGCTGGAAGCCCTCTTGCTGATATCATCTGGCAGAGGCCATAGGTCGTATTTGCGCGATAGACCGCGAATTAGGAGTTGAAGTTCAAAGGCACTAAGTAAGTCGTTCTTGTCGGAGAGCTATTTTCTCATTATTTGTATTTTTTTTTTTTCGCGCAATTTCTCAGTCTTCCATATTTTCCCGATTTTTGTTCTCGATATGTGAACTTTCACTGTCCCGTTTTTTTGCTTCTTCTGGAGAAATTCACGAATAGTGACAGAACGCCTCCGTATTTTGATACATGTCTCCAATTATTTCCAAACTTTGGAAATTCTGGAACAAAGCTCTCAGATAAGAATGCGCCAGTATCCTGGCTGAATTTCTCCGACCACTCACTGTATTAGAAGTTTAAAACTCTTGAAATATTGTCCTCCTCCTCTTCTTTTAACTGGACGATATCCTACCCAGTGCCAGACCCAAACTCGTCCACACCCACGAGTATAGAGCTCCGTACTATATGGTATCCTTCTTTTGTAGGTTCAACCCTTCTCTGCCTATCTATGTCTTCCCAGCTCAACCAACTGAACACGTTGTCAACTCTATGAACGACGCTCTTTCCCATCCTCTCTTTTCAACGATTCAATATCTCTCTACAAACACCAGATTCCCTCTCTATATTCCTCTTTTGCTTTCCATATATATATAGGCTGGTGCATGTCGTTGATCACAACACCGTGCAAAACAATCGCATCCAAATCTTGTCCAAACACGTATATTAGTATTATTGGCGAATCTACCTCGTTGGCAGCACCTTGGCCGGCCGAGCTCGTACGCATACTCGTACCTGGAATACCTTGGGTACACCGTAAATACATAATGATCCCCCGTGTTGAAAGTTCATATTTCATGATATTTCTGATCTTTCTTGCGCTCGTTGGAAATATAAAAATCTTTACTGTTTGTTCTCAGTATTTTGTCGGATTTTCTTGTCCTGCGGAGTGTCCTATCACTTCGAGCGCCAAAAGATACAGATAAATGTTCCTCTAACAAGTAAGTTCAGACACACCTCCCACACCGCTGCTTCTCGTCGTGCCCACCGTTCCAATCGATACCTACGTACCCGAAGAAAGTGTCCGCGAGAGAGCCGGGGCTTACGACTTCATCGTAGAACAAGAAGGCGTTGGCAGCAGCACCACCACCACCACCACCACACGGACACACTGTACGTTTTCCCCCGTGGTTGGAGGCTATCTCAATCTGCTTCTGCTCCGAATACCGACAAACATCGTCATCAACGTACAACACTCTCGGCAGCATGGTGGTTTGCCGTGGTGCAGGCTTGGGTGCGTCGATCGTGCTGCTGCTAGCGGCCGGTGCCACAACAACACAAGGATTTCACATGGGTGTTGTCCGTCCGGCGAAGCTGCCGCTGTTGTCGAAGGATCTGCATACTGCGCGTGCTGGAAGGCTCAGCTCTAGTGTCGCGGAGGCTCCCGTGTCTTCGACTCAGACAGGTTCCAAGGACGTCGGGAAAACTCAGTTCAACTGGAGCAAGCAGGTACTACCTTATAGGATATGAAATATGACACGATACGCCACAGAAACGGGAGTCCTGTGGGGCTTTGTTCGGGTGATAGAGGTGTAAGATGTGATCCAGATGCCGTACTCGTAGACAGACGGGAATCTTGAGGCCATGGATGGTTGTTTCTCGAGTATAACCACGGCGTATGGTAGCCGAAATAGATATTCCGGACTGCCGCCCCATACCCCATAGGATACAAATTGGATATTAAACGGCATATGTGTCGCTAATGCTGCTGCTTGCAGCCGCTGCTGTGCCGCAGAGGGAAAGCGCCTGATAATTGTGGTGATGTGATGACGGTGACATGATGCTGATAATGGTGCTTTTGTCGGGACTGTGAAGTCTACTGTTATTAATATTGATAACACGGTGGCCCCTAACATAATATGGGCCCAAAAACGGAGAGAGAGGCTTACAAATGTATTTATGAAGAATACAAATGTAGCATCGATGAGAAGCCTATCATCGACCGCACTTACACAGGGAACGTTTATTTTCGATGTATCGCGGGGGCCACATAGTAAATAAGACCAAATATTGTTACTAAAAATATGGAAATAAATATATAGTTTTTTGTGGTTACCGTAGGTCCTATTTACTATGGTCCCCCGTAATAGTAGTTCCGGATACACACGCACCAAAGTAGGTGTATCGGGCTTTTGGGGGGGCTATTTACTGTGTATGGGCCTCCACAATACAACAGCAGTGCTGCAGTAGACGCAACAAACCACTGTACTCGTACGAAAATACCAGTGTCTCGAGCGAGGTGTGGCTAAAAGCCTTGTTGTTGCGGCCGCCAACACAATTACACACCCGGCTGTGCCATGTGAAATCGGCGAAGGCATGAAGACAATTGGATATAGAGATAAAGAAGCTGTATAGATGGATATCTGAAGTTTCCTCAGCAGCGAGCGAAAAATGTCTCTCCACGTTATCTGTAGCGATATCTGCTGGTACATGATACTCCTTGTTTGTGGTACCTGATGCCTGATACTACTTTTTTTTTGTATAATAATCTGATCAGATTATCTGATCTGCCGTTTTGACCGCCACGAGAACATTTATTTATTTAACAGCAACAAAACTGACTGTTGTTACAACCTGTTACTGGCCTGTTGCAAACTCTCACGAGTCAACATCCTCCCCTCCCCCCGTGAACAGGAAAGAAAGCGCTCGCTGCTGGCGGCTGCTTGTGCTATACTGCTGTTTGTTGTTGTCTCTGTCGCCTACGTATAGTACGCAGTCAGTCAAGTCATCACGAATATTCTGTGTGAGAAGACGACCCTGCCTGTTTGTTGTGTTGTATCTATGCGCGGAACGGCGTGTGTGGCAGGCAAGATAACACACCCCCTGGAATGATTTTTCTACGTAAAAGAAGAACAAGGGAGGATTCGCACCAGCACGCACAAGCAACGAAAATGGCGGCTTTGAAATTGTATTATACAGAAGTAAGAAGTAAGAGCTCGTCGTGAGCTTTTTTTTCATATAGAGGAATCGCCACGAGGCGTTTGCACTTCACCCTCGGGTTGTCGAGAGAAGCAGCAGGTAGGTGCAGCTGGAAAACTCCTCCCGGGTGTGGTACCCACACCAGGTTATTATTACGGGGGGCCATAGTAAATAGGACCTACGATACTCACAAAAAAAGTACCAGGTATATATTTATGCAGGCAGTAGGCATGCATACGTGCGTGGTACCGATAGGTGCGGGAGGTGAGCACAGAGATTCTCTCATCGGACCAAAGGTCAGGTCATATGATAATACCGCATACTACAGTATGTTGTAGTGTAGTACCTGGTATGGGATAGGACCGCCGGGCTGTACTACTGCTTGCTGTATATACCATTCACAGTCGACTATTCGTACCCCCAGCCCGCGATTACTTTTTGTCGGATGGAGGAGGGTACGAGTATAGATAATAGATACCCCGAGGCCCGAGAGCTCTCAAGTCCCGAGTCTCAAGCCGGCTGTTTCACAAACAGCAGTTACACTCGCTCCTTGTTGAGTAGAGCCAAGCCAAGCCAGCTATTACAACCAGAGAAGCCCACAGCCCCATACATTATACCCTTTGACTGATGGCTGGGATCAAGTGTACGGATATATACCCACTACAACCCCTCTACAGCAGTTTTACTGTATGTAGCTCGACAGCAAACAGAACAAGCGCAAGTACGTCGTACGTAGTAAGTATAATAGACGATGTATTGCTGATTGCCGCCGATCTGCACCGCCGTTTGCCCTATTACACCTGGAAACCTGATGCCTATATGTCCATGGTATATGTCTACGTCTGTCTGTGTAATAACAAATACGTCGGACGGGGGTGCGTTCTGCCGCGTCGGACCCTCTGGCTTGTGGACCGCTGTGTGCGGTTGTACTACTACTCTTGCCGGAAATAGAATCCGCGTTTGTCGTTTAAAATGGATACCTGGTACATAATAAAGGCACACATACCAGTATTATTATATTTCCGGACATTAGTTGGTCCTCCTCGGGAAAAACAAGACACGGGTAAAAAATAAAACACAAGAAAAATAAGAAAGAAACTGCTGCACAACGAGGGGGTGGTACAAATCCATTCATAGGTGGCGGGCAGGGTAGCTTTACATCACTACTTCGCAACTTGCAAAGTTGAGTAGCAACCATTCGATGGGTCGAACTCACAGCTCACGTGTGTCATGTAATATTTTTTTCAAAATTAAATATATATATATATGTTATTATCTACTATTATTTCAGTGCGTATTTGTTTGTCTTTCTTTCTTTGTTTCCTGTGCGTGCACTGATTTTCGTTGCCTATTGCTTGCAATTCCAAAATTATATTCTTTACATGCGAAGAGCTGTAAAATGTAATTTGCATCTATTAATGATACTCTATGATTCCTTCCTCGTATAATATCATATAAAAATTAGATTCCAGGTACAAAGGTATCTTGTGTGCATAAGAGGCCCCCAGTGGTATTTATTTATATAGTAGTAGGGTTTTACAAATAAATCATGCGCACGAAAAATGGGCGTGGCTGTTGTTTTCAACGATTAGTAACAACGGACTATACATGTATCTCTTCCTCTCGGCTGCTGTGTACGGCCGCCCTACTATTAATATCGGTCGCGTCTGTTCTTCCTGCTGTGCCCCCCCCCCCCCCCCCCCCCCCCCCCCCCCCCCCCCCCCCCCCCCCCCCCCCCCCCCCCCCCCCCCCCCCCCCCCCCCCCCCCCCCCCCCCCGGCCCTCGGGAATTTGTTGGTCGATGCATCGGACTTCACGGCGGCGGCGCAGTGGTACCCGGTCCTCGCGGTGAAGACTACTGACGCGCAGCGGGCCCATGCTGTCCGGGTGAGTACGAGAAAAAACGAGTTTACAGTGAGTACTACAAAATAAACAGTATATATAGTACGAGTAATCCCTTAACCCTTTTAGTACCGCAGTCCTTCCTTGGGGACAAATCACTTGGAATTAGACAGGTTTGTCCCCAAATCGGGACTGCGGTACTAAAGGGGTTGTAGAGACTGCACTCACTCCTTCCTCCATTCGTAGGTTGCTGGTGTGGGGACAAGACACTATCGCGGGGGTCCATAGTTAACGGGACCAAATTTTGTTAGTAAAAATAGGGAAATATACAGGTTTTTTTTGTATACCATAGGTCCTGTTAACTATGGACCCCCGTAATACTACCAGGTACCAGTCGGTATGAATCAGACTCAGATTTAAGGTAGGTTTTGAGTCTACTGCTGTAATTCATACATTCATACCCGGTAGTGAAGAGCGTATGCATGCAATCGATGTCTGCCTCTCTCTCTCTCTTTTTCTTGTTATTATAGTGTTGTTCAAACTGCCGGTCACAGTCTTCCTGTGACTTTTCCCTTCGATGCCTGCTGTTGACATCCGTTCGGTATTCTCTGTCTGGCGGATTTCACGGCGTACCATATTCATAAGTAGACTATGTAGTCCATGTTTTGAAGACGTTCGCAGGCCTCTGTGTGCATCCGATCTGTGCCCTTATTATAGTAGTGTGGTTATGATGATTATTTATTCTAGTCATGTGGTCATCGTGGTGATGGTCACGCATGGATGTGGTGGTTGGTATGGCACTATAGCAGTACAGCAGCAGTATTAGTTGTGGGCGACGGTGTGCCGCGGCCCTTGGTTTCATCGTTTCATCGTGTCATCGCCTACAATATCAATATTAATAGTAGGTATTAATAGTACTATATTTGTTTCATGGACTATTACAATAAAAAAATGTGAGCGATACCAATTTTTTGGTGCCTGATCGATACATCCACAGTAAGTAGCAGTTATTGGACCTTGTCCTGCGTTTTCTTCACATTAAACGGTTCTTTCTACCCGTCGACATCCAGCACAACCAATATCCGTGCCGATTCTTCAATCCTAGAGAGATACAAGTTGTGTGGTCACAAAGCTACGCCACAGTCAGAGATACTACGTTGCCACGTATGCAATGCAATGCCATGTCCATCATACCTGGTACTGCACACGAGAGGCACGACATAGACATTCCATGACCCTAAAGTAGAGAGAAACGAAACGAAATGAAACAAAGAGAAGAAAGAAAAAAGTCATACGTGATGAAATATAAACGAAAATGCATTTAGGCACTTGAATCTCAAGAAAGCAGATGGGGAAAACATGAAACACGCGAGTGCATACTGGTACATGAAATCTCTGCTCTCTGTACATGAAATCCGTACTTTACAGCTTTCTGTTTACCAGTATAGTAGATTGATTTGGAAATCTGTCCGCTGAAAGAATATTCTTTCGTGAATCAGTCAGTCAGGGTGAATGGGCGTATATTCATGTTATTTTCGTCTACACACTCCCACTCATTCCAGTTATTTGTCTTCGCCACCCTAGAGCAGTATTAATAATAGTATTTCTCCCTCTATTGTATTCATGCCAGTCAGGTACGTACGTACGTATATATAATACTGGTAGTCGGTAGGTCAGATCTGGGGTATCAGAATAGTGATAGATCCGTGCCGAATGCGCTCGCTCGCGTGCTGTGTCCAGTTTTGCAAACCTACCCAATGCGCAAATAGAACCAACCCCCTCCTTCCTAGTTGATGACCGTGTGAGCGAGCTCAATCAGTACCTGTAGAACCGCGCATTTAACCCTACTTCCTCTAATAAAAAAGATGCTGCAAAAACTATCCCGCACTACGTATGCATATATACATACAGCAGTATATACCAGGTACTTCCAAACATTTTGTCAAAAAATAAGTAGGTGGAAAAGATCGACCGGGTATATTATTATTCAAATCTAGTCGGGCGAATCCAAGCACAACACTACTTGTAGTATTAGTAGTACGCAGGAGGGGGAGGAGTATAATCCAGTAGCCCAATACTTCGAAGCAGGACGTATAAATACAACAACAGAAACTGTCCACATACACACGACGAACGAGGTGCACGAGTACAGCAGTACGTCGTGCGTCACATTGGTGCTTCATGGTGTGCGGTCAGTATATTATACCGCCGCACGTGGAAAGGATGTATGTGCTCACATCACATCATATCAGACTCATCCCACGATAGGGCTTACACCTTTGGGCTCAATCAATATTTCCTGACCTGACCGGGTAAGTAATCTCCTCAAGTGAGCAACGCCAGCATTACATCTTATTACGGGGGACCATGGTAAATAGGACCTACGGTAAACACAAAAACCTTCATATTTACCTATTTTTACTAACAATATTTGGTCCTACTTACTATGGCCCCCCGTAATGGTTCATGTATATATCTTGTATGATGGAGTATTTCTTTTAGCACTACATACGGCAGTACGTATGTGTGAAGGTGTTTTATAACGCTGAGAAACGCTGGTCGGGATGTCTAACAGCAGTCTTTTCTTCGAACCCATGTTTCGGGTGAGAAATGGAGCTTAAAATCTCTTGTGAGCACGTGATGAGTAGGAGTGAAGAAAATAAGGCACTACCCCTGCAAGGCATTGCTCACCATACGAACCAATCGTAAGCATGTGTACCACTATTTTCGTGAACACCATCTACTGTATAATGTGAATACCAGAACGGGGACTGTTTCCCCCCGACCGCAGTGAGTGGTAACATTTTTGGGCACCGTACACAGGTCCCCCCCCGCGCCTGCGCTATGTGTGGGCGTAGAACAAGCTTTGCGGATACTGTAAGATACCCCACAAATTGTCTCAATTCGGTCCGCTTAATGGTGTGCTACACTGTTTAATGTCTCCATAAAAGAATATGTTTACCCGCACGTCGAGAGAGCGGGGGGGGGGGGGGGGTCTCGTCCTCCTGTAAACGAGTATATATTGGTACAGGGCAACCACCAAGACGACAATTGAGTGAGCTCGGTCTCAGTACTGCACTTCGTGTTTATGTTTACGTATGTATTTACTTCGTTCGTAGGCTATAGCAACCGTGCAGCAGTACGAGTATCGCTATGCTGCGCCCATGCCGTACCTGTATCATATACTCCGAACACATCAGATGATTTGCACTCCGGGCATGTCTCTCTTCAGCGTGCATATACACCTCAGCAACTCGGACTGCTTCGTGTGTCATGAGTTTGTTGCTGCAACCATCCGTACTTTCGTTTCGACCCTTTTTTACCTCTCGTTCATTTTTGGCTGCTCGTCCGCACCTTTCCGGCCCTTTCTTGGCCTGCCCTACTGATGAACCTTTATTCCTTCCCTCTCTTCTTACTTGCCACGTTGGTGTCAGCTGCTCGGCAAGGACTTGGTGGTCTGGCGCAACGGCGAAGGACGGTGGTCCACGTTCGACGACCGGTGCCCCCACAGGGCCGCCCCGCTTACAGAGGGCAGGGTGGAGAAAGACGGAAGCCTCCTGTAAGCTCAAAGCCCCATTTTTTAGGCTCAGACACACGGTTACACCTACTGCAAACAAACGCCACCCCACATTGATCCCAAGCTACAGTCATTTATCAACAAAAACGTGGGTACATGTTCGGGACTCGGAGGTGGGGTCCAACTCGATATCCAAGTGGGTATCGACAAGGAAATGGGTGCACTTTATGCAGGAATACATAGAAAAACATGTGTATCGCACACAGTGGGCTGTGGCCATCTAGCAAAAGCTTCGACAAGAGATACTGTTGTTGTTGCGTTTTCCCATCCGAGAGTGTGCAGCGTGAGCTTCAACGCGATGATCAATCAGAATCGTTTCCGGAATGACTTGAGGAGAAGAAGGCAGACAAGGGGAAACCGAAACCCAAACAGGAATCGGTCGCGTTAGGCATCCGACAAATGTACAAGCAGCATGAGCTTCAATGTCCAACAATAAAATACATTCCCAGAGACATGAGGAAGAGAACAGCAACTTGGGCAAGGCGTATGTTGCGTTTGCGGTTCGACAACAAGCAGGCAGCATGAGCTTGAACTTCGATCACTCGAAATGCATTTCCAGGCATACGAAGAAGAAAAAACAAGGGAAGCCAGGAAATATCTGCAGTAGGCTATCTCGAATGGTTACCACTTATATTACTGCTGTAGTGCGTATCAGTGACATTGTGTACAAGATCGCATCGGAGGCAGCACAAAGACGGGGCAGTCGGTCATACTGTACACTCGGTTCGCGAGCGCCAAATAAGACCAGGTAAGGACGGAGTGTTTCTTTAACATGACGGTAAAAGGTCGGCACCCTTTATACATGCATACGTATACGGTAGATTTCTTGCCACCCCTCATTGTGAATATATATACTACAGGCAAAACTTTGGAGTCATTTATTTGATGAAACTCAAGGCATAAGTTATATGCGCGACAACCGTGTTACCCTACCCACCGAGAATGTTTACTGTCATCGCGGGTGTTGCCGCCGCAATGATAGCGATGCAAACAACGACACGGCTGCGAACATTTTGTTTGCAATCGTCAAGCGTCGATAGTTTCGGTGTCCATATTATGGTCAGGGAGCTACCGCGTCAGTCGGAAAAAAATGAGCCCAAATCCCCCCCCTCCCCGCCTCGTGTGGTCATACGACTGCGACCATTCACGACATGGGTGCACGGCGCAGTTGATTCACACTGAAGAGTTGCCACCACACCGTCTGGCAGATAGGAGAAAAGTTACCCACGACTCCCCCGAGAATCACGCACCAATCCACTTCTCGACCAAGCGCGCATCTTCAAGGGACCATACTGCAGTATTGAGAAGAAGAACTGAAATCGTATGCTACTATGTAGGCTATTACGGGGGACTATAATAGTAATCAGGACCCATCATGTGAACAAAAAAAAATATAATACAGTATGTTTACTAGGCATAGTGGGTCCTAATTACTACGTCGCTCCGTATCAGCATCCTTATTCTGGCAGAGCGAGAAGGAGACACAAGCTTCAACGAAATCTCCTGTAGATGGCAAGCGCCTAGGCTACATACAAAACACTTTCTTGGTTGATTTAAATTTGTTCAGGATAGGTTTCTAAAAAGCTCGTCTTTTTTTCACGAGAGTGCCGATATTTTGCTGCATCCGCGTGCGTGTGTTGGTGTCGCGTTGTCCAGGTGCGCCTACCATGCCTGGCGCTTCGACGCCGATGGAAAGTGTCTCAGCATACCTCAAAGCGAAAGGGGGGGCAGGGACGAGGCTCAAGATAGGGCGTGTGCCAGGGTCTACCCTACCCAGGTACCATGTAGGCACTAAGAGGTTTTCTACGATAGGCATATTCGGCGTAAAAAAACGTTAAAAATCGATTCTGCATGCCGGGGCTCCTATATTGGGGAACTAGGTAGCCGACTTACGATGTTTTTACAGTAGTCTTCGTCGCAGACCATGCAGTAGCCAGGCCGTGGGATTGCTATTAGGGTTAAGCGTGCGTTTGACATGTTTTTTAAACTCAGTGTTTGGGTGGCTCACTGATCACTGAACAATAGTTTAGAGATCTTTAAGGGAGGAGCTCCATAACTTTTCCAAGGGCGCCCCTACCGTAGCATGCGCCCTAACAGGTCGTTTCGGAGAGGTATATCACAGTGAAAGCTTTGCGTACAGCGCGGATAATCGCACCACTTCTTCGTGATACTCCAGCTTAATTTTGTCATCTTCCAGATTCCCCCAGCGTACAAAACAAGACAGACAGAAGCACGGCCGGGAATTATTCGTGTAGTACCATGTGAGTAAGCATCAACCTGGGTGCCGATACCAGCCCCTGCCTGCCCCGCCCCCAACTCGATGGCCATCGTCCATAGATTATTGTTGTCAATGTCTTGCCGTGATAGGGCTTCGGTGACCACCCTCGGAGCGATACGATGACCTCTGTGCCCCCCCTCCTCCCCTGCCCCCGCCCCCGTGGCTCAATAGCCACATGCATGCCCCTACATATAGGTTGTATCGATGTCTTGCCGGTATAGTGCCGCGAAACGTAGGAGCGCATCAGTCCGATAAGTTGATGTGGAATGTGTACTGTAGAACTTGTGTAACGGGAAAGCGGTGATTTTGATCATTCCGTCTACTATATAATGTATGAGCCAAGGGCTCTCTTGTCTTTTTCTGCGGGCCGAAACTGCTTGGTCGGGTCCTAACAGATTCAACAGCACCACACTACATTTTCGTGCACTCTGACGCGGTCAGCCTGTTCCCAAAACCAGCGCTGGCTAGGCTCATTCTTTTCGGGAAAGCGTGCGCTGCACTCCTGACAGTAAGGGTCACGAATTTCTTAAGTTTTCACTAATACAATTTTCCGTTCGCTTGCGTAGTTCACAGTGCTACAGTACATGTATCGCTTTTATGGTGTAGCCTGTGTTTACTCTGTTTTACACATGGTGTTGAAGGTCCTAAGGTATGGCATAGGAAGGAGGGTATTCACTTTTTTGTATTTGCTTCTCCCGTTTGTACTACTCGCTCTGTTTCTTTTTCCATCTCTCACTCCTAATCGAAACTTTGAAGCCGGGGTCAGGCCCTCGTCTCCCCTTCCCACTACGGCTCGGGCCTTGCACGTTTTGTCGCGAGAAGACCTCAATCAATCCTTTCTTTCCTATCCATTCGACAAATGAGCATCCATCTTATGAACCTTGATGAAAACACATCAAAGGTGATTGAACCCAGACAAACTACAGGTACTACTGTGCTGTTTTTACAATTGATGTACTCCGTGCTTTCGCTCTTTCTACATACAGCAGTGCCACAGCAGTGGTGCTTTTCATGTGATGATGTCGTTCGGGGCTCTAATACTTGCGTCCGGCAGGTGGTCCAAGACATGATCTGGGTGTGGGGCGACAACAGTCGAGATGCACCGCTTGAAAGCGCGATAGTCCCAGTGGCACGTATCCCCGAGCTTGACGACGAGGAAGCCATCAAATCGGGCCGGGTAACCGCGGGCTCCGTGCTCCAGAGAGATTTACCGTATGCGTGGGAAACATTCATGGAAAACGTGGTGGTAAGTATAACTATTAGCAACTACTCGTGCATTGAGAATGTTTCACTTAACATGTGCTATTAACAGTTTCTGTTTTGTTTTGTTTTCCCCGGTGCCCGTCTTCTTTGTGGGTGTGTATATTTTAGGAGTGATCAACGTCGAAAATCGTCCTGCACATTGCCGAATGGCAAGCACCCTGTATTTGCTACAGCAATTGTAAAAACAAAAACGTATTGCTGATAAGAAGTAGAAACATAAGAACATATATCCGGTGTATCTTTTTGTATGCAAGCTCGTTTTTTAAAGACACAGGCATAAAATTGGACCAAGAAATCTTGTTCGCCTACATTAAACATCATCAGGCATACATTATTAGTAGCCTCTATTTGTTCACAAAGCATGTTCAATGTTGGTGTCAGAATGTTTTAAGCCTTGCTTAGACTGGGTGGATGTGTGTTGTTGGCGGCGACCCCTTACTGTCCACAGGCATACTGCAGGCCTGGTACAGCAGGACACCCTGCTACGTTGCGGTGGATATAGTATGTATCATTTGTCCGTTCATTTCTTCGTGGACAGCGACTGGTTATCATCCCGTCATTGTTCCGCGTGTGCTGTGTGCTGTGTGTTGTGTCTGTTGATGGAGAAAGTTTCTGTATAGTATCCATCAGTAGCTACGGTTGTCGCTGTCGTCGCGCATGCTTGCGCGTGTATTGTATATAGTGCAAATAGTGCGTTCATCACGAGGAAGGACTTTTGTTTTTACAGCAGTCGTAGCAGTTTCTGCTGAGTGAGGTAGTTTTGGTTGTTGTCGTCGTTCCACATCCATGTGCACCCACATACACAATGTAATGTTGGGATATCAACCAATGCCAACCACAGGCACGGCAAAAAAAAGGAGGCCCCATTTCAGGTGCTTGGCGGGGAGAGCCGTCCGGTGTTGCCAAATTTTCCCGCTGCCGAATCTCAATCATGTGGACGGGTAGAAAATGAGGCTGAACTTGCAATATGTTTCCGCGGTTTTTGCTGTACTGGTACCCTACTGATACGCTGACGCTCGTGTCGCAATGTTCCCTTGTCGTGCTTATCTTACACAAACTTCCAACGAACCCCTTCACAACTGCTTTTCCCGTCGTTTCGGCTATAAACTACTTGCGCGGTTGGAGTTATATGTTTTCGGGGTTTTAGCGGCGGTAGTAGTGGTAATATTAGAAGGAGGAGGAGGAGGGGGTGTAGTGGTAGAAGTAGCAGTAGCAGTAGTACCTGCAGTAGTAGTAGTAGTAGTAGTAGTAGTAGTAGTAGTAGTAGTAGTAGTAGGTACTAGTAGTAGTACTAGTAGTAGTACTAGTAGTAGGTACTATTACGGGGGTCCATAGTTAACAGGACCTATGGTGTAGATAAAAAACTATATATTTGCCTATTTTTACTATCAAAATTTGGTCCCGTTAACTATGGACCCCTGTAATAGTAGTAAGTACTAGTAGTAGGTAGCAGTAGTAGGTACTAGCACTATTAATAATAGTACTACTAGTACTACTAGTACTACTAATACTACTAGTACTACTAGTACTACTAGTACTACTATTAATAGGAGGAGGAGGAGGAGGAGTAGGAGTATAGTGGGAGTATAGTGGGAATAGCATTGGCAGTAGGTGTAGAAGTAGGAGTAGCGGTAGTGCCGTAGTACGTTACGGTAGTATAGTATGTCATTAGTAATATGTTATAGTAGTTATTCAGGAGTAGTAGCAGGGTAGTAGTACTGTGTAGTTGTGTAGGCAAGACCTGGACCTATCAGTCGCCTGCCTTCCCATCTGCTTTGTAAAGTAACTTTTTCGGAGAATTATTTTGGCAATACACGATGCATACGAATGCATGCCCTCGACGTTCTGTGTTCGGCTTTTCTCTGCGTCGTCGCCGGAACGCTAAATATATTACCACGATATATCGGGCTGCTGCTGTGGCTACTACTGCTAACACTGCTGCTACTACTGCCTCTTCTTCCACTGCTACTACTGCACTTCTACTGTACTACTACTGCGGCATCATCAATGCAGGACCCATCTCACGTGGTCGTCTCCCATCACGGTGAGAAAACGGGGAAAGGTCAACAAGGGGGGATGAGAGGCGGCATCGCCGCAGAATGTCTCGGGCGTTCACATACATACATGTAGTATTGTGCGTCTGTTCTTTTTGTACAATGTCGCGACATCCATGTATACCTGTATGTATATCCATACAACAGGAGGTTCATTGCGTGCTGGGTAGGTGGGGCTGAGAGTTGGCTGAACTTGACAGCTACTACTACTATACTGCTGTACATACAGCAGATTTTTTTACACTACATTACAGCAGTATTATGTACTTTATTGGTTGGGTGGTGAAAGTACTACCACTCATTGTGGCTGGCTATGTGTTTCGTTGTTGCTGTTGCAATGACATTATTTCACTCATCGCCAAAAAATCTGCTGCACTCCGTCGTCACATGCAGACAAGCTGGCACAGGCAGGGCCGGCTCCAATACTCTGGAGTGGAAGAATACCACCGGGGAAAAACAAATGATACCATACAGGAAGCACACACGTGTGTGACTGGCTGGGTAAAAAACACTTGTCGCGCGACAATCGCGCCAGTCAGATACATACATACGAAGACGCAGGGCTTCACACCTGTCGGTGACGTATTGGTAATAATTTTATAGAAGTTGCCGTACGCAACCACAGCCGTGACTAATGTACTGACCTGGGGTATTTTATAGCGCCAACTAAAATGCCTCGTCGGTGGCTTAGGGTCCGCCAATAAAAGTTACCGTAGTGCTGCGGGTTCGTTCGTGTGACGAGCTTACCATCCACCGTGGTTGAAGACGCTGATTATTATCTCGTGGGGTGTTTGGTCGAGCCACACACGTGATCATTATCTACTTACTGCAGACAGACGTGAAAAACAATACCGCCAAAAAATAAAACTGCTGTTGTAGATCACGTCAAGTCTTAGGGTGAAACATTCCAAGTACCTGGTATATCGTACCGTATCCTGAGTAGGGGTCCACATGCATACGTGGTACGTACCTGGTACGTGTTCACAGCGGTACGAGTACACACCTGGCAAGGCAGATGGTGGTTATTTTGGTTACATGAACATGCTGCACGCATAGAAATAAATGGTTTTTTCTCTCCAGATACTTCGTTATAAGTTTCACTGGGTTTGGTGTGCGTTTTCTTGACTTTAATTAAACGGTAAATTTCCACCCATCGACATCCAGTAAACCCAGTGCCCGTGCCGATTCTCTGCCATACCCACCCGGAACGTACGACCATAACTTATTATTTAGGCTGCTATGCGTCACAAGCCCTAATATCGACTTTTATTTAGGTCAGGGGTTGGTCGAGTGTGTCTCTCGCCTGGCGTTGACACGGTAGTGTGAGCGCAACAATACATAGCAAAATAATGCTGGTACCTGGTAATAGCTACGGCAGGCAGTCACCCCAAAACGCATCCCACTCCCTACGAAACAGCAGTGTCATCAACGAAGAAGGGCAAATAAAACATGCGCCGTCTCATATCTCTGCTGTCTGCTGACGTATTCACGCCGCTGCTGCTACTGGAGTGAAATACTTGTCTCCAGTTTCATTCTTCCCGGTGTTTCATTAATATACCAGCCGGCTGCTCACAGTTTAATTCGCTGATGGTTGCGTTTGGATGAAGGATTGACAAGCAGTCGTAGGAGCAATAGCGGCATGGCGGGTTAAATAGCGGGTTCTTCGGTTGATCTACGCCCGACCGCGCTGGTATTCATCATATACGGCACTCAGACTGCTGCAGCGGTCAGAGTAAGACTTTTGCAACCGTTCCGAGTAAGCACCTGGTGGTAATTATTTTGTTGAGAGCTCGCAAACGTATACCGGAGTTTCATGTGTATAGGCTGGATCCTTCGTGCAATCAAGTCATCATGGATTTTAATACCAGCCTGGATGGAAAATTAACCAACCAATTGCTGTAACATGTTGCCATCACATTTATACGTAAACGGTCCTTGCGTTTGCGCCCGGAGCGTTACTCCGTACGGCTACTCTATAGGGATATACTATACTCGTAAAGCGTGGGACTCAGCATCCGCGCCGCCCCCCTCCCCGCCTCCGCCCCGACCCCCACCCCCGCCCCAACTCTTTGTGTGATACTCGTACATATCATATATACCCGGTACCAATAATAGGCTGTTATTTCTGAAGGGTGTGCCCTATTTGGCGCTAGATTGACAGCTACCCAGCTTATTCGCTTGGAATTAATCTATGTAGCGATAGAAGAAAGTGCGTGGGGTACCCATCACCATCCGTTTTCTAAGACTTTTCGGGAGATAATACGACGTCAATTGACTTGTCACGGGATGAACGTACTCGGAATTAGTGTGGGATCCTTTTTAGAAGTAAAAGATGACCATATGAGCGATATGAGATACTGCCACGTTCGTTGCAGTAGTTTGTCACGGGGTGCGGTACACCACTATTAATAGTACTATAAACTAACAATGTTAATATGATATACGACTCTGGACGGAAATTCAAGGACGGGTAGCTCTCCATATTTATTACCCAATGGTACATGTATTTCAGTCCAGAGTACCAGTAGTATACCAGGGTACCGGCACATACTACTAATACAGCAGTAGTACACCGGGAGGGGTATATACAATAGTATGTATACGATTCATATTACAAGGTGTGCTGTATTTCATTGCAGAGGTTTACAATGGTATTCTTGTATTTGCCATCAGACAATGGGCACCTCTTGCTTGTCCCAATCATACCATCGACATTCATAAAAAAGGAACCCGGGATCCAATCAATTACTCCAACACTAGTTATTCGCTACGTGTGGAACACCCTGCCTTCACCAAGAAGTCATGGCGTAGGAGGACCGCCCACTCACTAGCAGGGGGGGGGGGCATGGATGAGCTGGGCAGAAATTGTATAGACGGGTCCGGTTGCACTAAGCCGTTTGGCCAGGCGCTGTGTTCAGTGTGGATATCGACAGAGCTCTGGTGATGGTACGACGTGTTTAGGCTGTGCAGTGCGCTTCACGCGATGAAGACCCTGGTTGGTCGACATAAAGAACCGGGAGTAGTATACATGCCGTAGCCAACCCCCTTTGAGAGACCCTACGTAGTGAGTTTTCGAGATTAGGGGTCCCATAAATGAAATCATCCCACAGAAAATGTAGCCCCACCTTAAGGACCTACGTCGTAGGTCCCACAAAGTGAACCCGACCATTTTACGATATACGACGGTGTATATCACACTAGAGTATACCACTCGGGTGATGACATAAACTGCTGTACATCCCGAAACAACCAACCGATTTGTTCCCGGGGTACGTTGTATACCACACCCCCTGCGGCGGCATGCCTCTTATTCAAGATGAGGCCCCCAATATGTCACCTGGGTGATACCGTGGCGTGAGTACTGTAAGCACGCAGTACCCTTAGGTGTGCCAGTGTAAAACAGCTTAGTATGGAGACCAGCACCACGAAAGTGGAAGAGGTGCAAAGGCCTTGCGAGCAGGTGGCCCATCGCAGTGGGCAATATTTTTCTACAGTAGGACGCCAGCGACTGCCGCTATCGGTACGTGCTCAAGGCTCGATCACGCATTTTTTGCGGAAAACCGGGTCCACCTCATTATTTGGTAAATAGGTGGAAGGTTCCACTCGACTTCAAAAACTTCCATTTGGAAGTCAAAAACTCCCAAAACTTCCATTTTGACTTCCAGATGGAAAGTTTCTAACTTCCAAATGGAAGTTATGGAAGTCAAACTGGAAGTTATGGAAGTCAAAATGGAAGTAGTGGAAGCCAAAATGGAAATTGTGGAAGTCATAAAGGAATTCGGGTGGAAGCTTCCAAATGGAAGTTTAAAACTTACAAATGGAAATATATGGAAGTTGTGGAACTTCCGAATAGAAGTTGTGGGAGTCCAAATGGAAGTTTTAGAAGTCAAAAAGGAAAGTTCGAATTGCTGGCGAAGCTTCCATTTTGACTTCCAAAACTTCCATTCGCACTTCCGCAACTTCCATTTGGAAGTTATCGGAAGTTAGAAAATTCCATTTAGAAGTCGAAAACTTCCATTTGGAAGTGGAACACTTCCATTTGGACGTCGAAAAATTCCATTAGGAAGTCAAAAACTTCCATTTGGAAGTCAAAAACTTCCAGTTGGAAGTCAAAAACTTCCCTTTGGGGACGAATAAAAAATCTGTTTTTGGAAGTCAAAATGGAGGTTTTGGAAGTTGAATATAGAATGGAATTGGCGTGGTAGGCTCATATCCGACTTCCAATACTTCCATTTTCACTTCCAAACTCTATTTTCATTTCTAAATGAAAGTAGTTAGGCCAAAGTCCCACATGCATATGAGTCCCGGGGAGCGGATAGAAGCGTCTGCAGACATAGATGGGAGTTTTCCATGGTAATACGAGGCAAACATATTTCTTGGGAGTTTAATGGAAGTGGATGAAAGCACGTGGAAGCACTGAAAATATGTTGAATTTATGCTTGTATATGAGAGTGTATGGAACCTTCGGCGAACGCTGATATGAATTTCCGTGTAAGAAGGGGTTACATGTAACTTTGGACATGTGGAAGTTGGATAATTGGAAGCGGATATAAGCGAGTGGGATTTGGTGGGAGGCAAGCTTGGATATAGGAGTGGATGGAAGCGTCTGCGGACGTACGTGAAGCTTTGTGTGCTGTGTATGCGGTTTGAAGAACACCTACCTGCTATATCTATAAAAGCGGAACGACAGCGTACTGAGGAGACCCAGTCCGAGTTGTTTGTGGGGAGGTAATCATTAAATTTTGTAGGATTTGTGCAACTATCCCAGGAGATACACATGTCAAAGTTAAGTTTGAATTGAAATGGGAGCTAAATGAAAGATAGATAAGCAAGTAAGCTGTAGCCATTGAAAGTTTAATGGAAGTGCGTGGGAGGTACGTACAAATAGGCGGAAGTCGCGCTTGAATATGGGGGGAGTGGTCAGAAGATTCTGCGTACTCAGATGGGAGTTTCGTTGAAATTAATTGTAAAATGGAAATTTTGCAAGCCTATCGAAAGTTGTGGAAGTTGAATGGAAGCGTATGTGAGTAGGTGGAAGTAAGTGGAAGTTGCGGTTGAGTATGGAAGTGGACAGAAGATTATGGGGACGCTGATGGAAGTTTCCTTGAAGGTAGAAGTCAAATGGAACTTCTAGACGTAAAGTGGAAGTGGGTGACAGTAGGTAAAAGTATATCAAGGTGTATGTGAAGCTTAGTGGAAGCTGGACGAAGCTTCTACCGGGCATGGGGCATGGCAGTGGAAGCTTCCACTTTTCTTCCACTGGCTTCCACTTTGGAAACTTCCACTGGCTTGCATTAGCTTCCAAAATGGAAACTTCCATGGACTAAATGGAAGTTTCCACTCGACTTCCAAAACTTCCGTTTGGAAGTCAAAAACCTCCGCAACTTCCATTTGGAAGAAAAAAAAAAACAATTTTGACTTTCACAACTTCCATTTGGAAGTGAAAAACTTCTATTGGAGAACAAAATGGAAGTTATGGAAGTTTTTTACTTCCAAATGGAAGTTGTGAAAGCTTCCACTCATTTACCAAATAATGAGGACCACCGGGGAAACCACGCCTGTGCCTCCGGCTGCCCCAAAGATCCCCACTGCACAGTTTACCGACAAGCCAGCTCAAGCGTGTGCCGCCAAGGCTCCCACAACACAGCCCGTGGACAAGCCAGGCACGGCACCTGCTGCTGAGACCTCACATCAGATGTGCAAGCTGGAAGCTTAACCGCTGCTACCACATCTCTTGTTCTTCCACTCCTGTGGTATCAAAATGTTCAACCGCTAACTGTTACCACACCCCTTCCATCACACGCCTACCTGCTTAGAGTGTGGCACCCAAACTCCTTCGCAACCACTGTTATTACACCCCCACCCCCTAGTGTATACCACCCTGATGACATAGATTGTCTAATCCAATTTTTATCGAGCACTCTATCACCGGGGTACGTTGTATATCACACACACCTGGTGATACGGTTTTCAGAGTCCCAAACATAATCACCGGGAGTGTGGTATACACCGTCCTATACAGTAAGAGGCCAAACAGGTTCCACATTACTCCAACGACCTTGTCATTTTCAAGTCCATAGGCCCGATCTCCTTGACAGCAGTCCTACCGCCATCCCGCATGTACCGCTACAGAGGGCCTCATAGAAACTCATTATGGTTGACAAAAGTCTGCTACAAGGGGCTGATCGCATGGTCTGCTCAACAGGAGACGAACAAATGGCGAAAAGGAGACAGGGTGCTTTGGCCCATTTTGTAGGACCTACCTGACCTCTCATCGGGGTCAAGAACGGTTGGCAGAAAATCGAGGTCCCTGGAGTACCGTGTTTTCCTTATCATAGTCCCTTACAGGAGGGCTACCTACTGCTGTTTCTGTTTTTGTTCTCGTATCAGACGCGGGCAAAATGTGTGCTCAGATTAAACTTGGATAATAGTCAAACACGGACAACCGTAAGCTCATCAGTTGATCAGGGTTTTCCCCAGGCGGACTTAATCCTGTTGTGTGTCTCTTCGGCGTTGGTTTTTAACGGGCACAAGGTTCCACACTCCTGCTCTAGAGAGTTTGTCGACGCGTCGTAGCACACGAGTGATGAAAGAGATACTTGAAGGTTACTGCGTTAGCGGGAGATGTTATGTTTCTGTCCCAGACTAGAACATGACGCGCAATAATTTGTTGGGGTAAGCGTATCTCAACTCGTAGTCTCGCGAGTTCAGCGATTTGTTGGGACTAAACATATTCCAACCCACACTCGCATGTGGTCAGTGTATGTGTGTCGTCCTGTATTATGCACGTATGATTGGCCATGTAAGAGCCTGACGAGTGCGTCGATCTGCCTGTCGACCTCCTGCTTGCGACGATTCGGTTTCAGGCGTGATGGGAACTCGCGACATGGCGGCGCCGGTCAAGCTGGAGTTAGTGAGCTCCGCGATTACCACGGTGGGTCAGGTTTGGTTGCAATTCAGGTGCTGGACGGTATAATATAGGCCCACGGATGCGAAAGCACCTACGATAATAGAAATAAGATTAGTGATAGTGTGATTAGGAACTTAGCAGGGCTCGCACTTTGGAAGACGTGAAAGTATCTCCTCGAACGTGAGCTCGATACAGTGAGCCAGGTACGAAAGTGGCGGTACTATACTGTACAAACACTTGCGGGAGGCTTCGAATCAGTGTCACTGGTGTTACTAACCCATCCTGGTTGAAACCTGCGGAATGTCGACCTCATCAATATGCTGTTCGCCCAAGGAAATGATTGCCTCGGCCGATTCGACGCCTGCGGTGTACCACTGTTACAGGCTTTGCTGGCGCTTCTCGCCCTTTGGACAAAACGCAGCGGTAACCACTGATCCCACGGTAGGAGTTGCACTTTTCGGCTCGATCGTTTCTGACCGGTTGAGCTCTCTCAAGCGAGCAACTATTAGTATACCTGGTAGTAATTGTTTCAGGACTAGCGCACGGGAATCATGGCCGGGTTGCGCGCACAAGTTCACGTTTCGGGTGAGATATGGAGCTCCTCCTTTGAGGGGCTAAGGAAATAAGGCACCACCCCTATAAGGTGTGGCATTGCTCTAACAACTAATGCGTGCTTCTCTTGTTCGACTATGGGAAACGTATGTCACATAGCCGACACCCTTATACATCGCCTAAAACCTTCGTCGGTAAAGAACCTAACATCCGCATGCCGCGCCTGGCTTGTGGGACTCGTGCCCTATCGATATATTGCTGCTCGCTACACACGCATATCGAGATGTCGCTAAATGCCTATCGCAATCGCCAATGGATACACGTGTAGATACACTGTATCGCTATCTGCTATCGATGTCTCGCTGATCGTCGCTATCGATTTGTCGCTAAGGGAACACCGCCAATGATTTGTTGGTGCCGATACGTCCCTAATTGCTCTCGGTTTATAGGTACTGCAGTCGCTATCGATCTCTCGCTGATCGTCGCTTTCGATTTATTCCCAATCCATATCAAAAAGTCGTCAATCGCTGTTTCCATTTCTTTCAATATCAGGAAGGGTTCAAGTGCAGCAACATGTCGCCCATGTGGAAAGGATCGAAGGGCTGCACCTACTTTGTCCCGCCTGCACTGGTACGACTGCGGACTGCTAGAGATGGTCCTCGTGCAAAACCTCACCTCACCTCCCTTTAGCGCAGCGTTGTTGCCGGTGTTGCTGATGTTGCCGTATTTCGTCGCGCGCGTGATATACCTTACACCCAGCACCTTACTCCTTGCACCTTGATTTGTTTAGGCTACTCGTTTGATAAGCTCTTTCTCTCACCCAAAAACCGACTACTGATAGACTGTACTTCTGTATTACAGTATAGGCTCACCAACAATAAGCAGCTGACCTGAACAATCCTTATACTGTTTGGTTGTTTTATTCTCGACATCAGCCTTGAACAACGTTGAGCATAACCTGTTGTATGATATTGAAGATAGCTGCTGGCCACGACTTCTTACGGTTTCCAAAACTCTTGGCGTCCCCCGAGAAGTGAGGTTAGCCTTATCGCAGTTGTATGTTCTTATTCGTGTTGCGTTATTTCTTATTCGTGGCCCTTTAGCTGTTATATGAGAAGAAAGAAATCCCGATGAACAATCCCATGACTTACTATTAATAATACAAGTCCAAACAGCAGTAGTAGGTATACAACGATCAAGACAAAAAAGATAGCCTCCTGAGTTAGGGACCCCATCATTCCGACATATTCAGGCGAAAATAAGGAGCTACCTCCATCGCACCACGCGCCACACTTGAGACAACTGACACCTCTACCCTGAGTCACGAAAAGTTTTGTGAAACGAAAACCGAAAGTCGACCTTTCGGTCGTTTTTTTTTTTTTTTTTCCCCGTTTTTTTTTTTTTTTTTTTTTTTTTTTTTTTTTTTTTTTTTCCCGACCCGACCCGAAACCGAAAAAAATGTTTTTTCGGTTTACTTGCAAAAACACCACCGAAACCGACCGATTTTTCGGTGAAAAAAACGAAAAGCCGACCGAGTCATTTCTCGTGTTCGGTTCGCAACACTGCCCGTGTATGACAAACCACACGTAAACGTCACCCTTTTAGATTTGATTCGTAAATCGTCGGTTAGGAGTAGGTATACTAAGTAGTTATTCAAACGGGGGGCTAAGTTGTTGGCCTATGTTCGTCAGGTATTCAGGTCGGATAGATAACATCTTCCATTTTTGAAGTCATTGGATCCTGGATTCCCTTCTTAGTACTGTGACTGGAACAACTTCTGGTACACGCTGTCAGGTGGCAAATGAGATAGTTGTATTGATACCTGGATGATGCATAGTGACATTTACTGTATACAGGTGTATGAAGTATTCTTGTATGGGACTGCATGCAGATGTATTGAATGGTTGTATGATGGTACTGGCTGTACACAGGTGCATGATAGTCTGCGATGTACTCTCAATAATGGTATACCATGGTATACAAGGCTGTATGCTGGTGTATGGTACCCTGTACGATAGATATAATTCGAAGTATGAGGGCACTGCATTCAAGTGCATGACACTCTAGGTCATGTGTGCTGGTACTGGCTATATACAGGTGAGGACCGACACCGACAACGATGACGGGAGCCGGGTGTCTTTCGTCGTCTACAACATTCCCACCAGTCCGGGCCGAAGCCGCATGCTCGTTCGCCAGGTGCGCCAACCAATCCCGTCGCGTGAGAATGATGCATGGTACGGTAGGCGTGCGCACATAATATTGTCGCCAATTGTAGAGCTCTGTGTATCACCCGATAAAAAACCTTGATAAAGTAAATGCACGCTTAACCCGATGAATCATATACTCAACCATTGACCTAGGCATAACGCGACTAGTATTGTGAAGCCCTAATAAGAGTTGCAACGATGGCGGGGAGTTAGCGCTGTAGTTCCTCGAATGAGGAGCCCTGATAAGCGGACATGCATACGAAGTACTTATTTCAGAAAGTGCTACCCGCAACGTAGCACGGTTCGGAAGCGCAAGCACATAATTCGGGGGCTAGCTCTTCAATATTGTATACATGTGCGCAGAGGGTATATTATTATATTTTCTGCGTCGTTTATATATTTTGTCTGGTCCTCGTATAGCTTACTATAATGAAGCACCATACTGTGGCATTACGTTACGAGCGTCACGTGGCGTGTATTCAACCCCCACCCCACTTTTTTGTTGTACGCACACAATGCTGCACAGACTGCTGGACAGACTGCAACGTTGTCACAATGTCGACAATCATGCAAACCATGCAACTCATATAACAACGTCGAGGACACGCTGAAATGCCGAAAATCGCCAACAACCATGATGAGCTCGATTTGGGTGTAACACGTTGTACGTGGAGAGAACGTGCTATTATGGTGATATTCAGCCGGACGGCTCCACATGATGATATCATATGTCACACGTAGGCATGAAACGAACAAAAAGCGTGAAACACAAATGTTAATACAAGTATTCGAGGCATTGAATGCGGTATTTCCTCACAATAGTCGAGGGGCTACGTCAGTTGGCAACCAGTAGACCCAAACGCGGCCCTTCCTATTGTGGCACGGATCTATAATCCTATCCGCAAACATCTGGCAGTACAGCATCCACCCATTCACTAAAGGCTAAAGGCCCTCTGATAGTATTGATTGATTGACGACTGGACGTAAATTGTGATGATTTTATTCTGGATACTTGAAGACGGAAAAAAAATGCGATTGTGGAGATTCGATCACGGAGATTGGAATATAAGGAGATTTTCGATGACCGAGATATATGATTCGGGTGACCCGACAACGTTACTCACTGATTGATTGTTGATTGACCATCCATTGCGCCGCTAAAAAAAACCGTTCGTTATGCGTAGATGACCGTGCTGCCCGAAGGAGGCAAGGCTTCCAAGGCCAAGCCCAAAATGGTGGATGTCATCGGGTTGGGAGGGTAAGAGAGTTGGTTGATAGTTATCACGCGCACATCAAGTCATCAACGTCATGCTTGGGGTACGTACACAGGCAGCCGAGATCCGTCCCTTGCACAATTTGGGCGTATACACACCCTTCTGGAGACATTGAACAATGTAGCAAACCTCACAACAAGGTGTCAACAAGCTCTCATCTCAATTCGGTACGCCTAAGGATATGCTACGTTGTTCGATGTCTCCACGAATGTTTTTTTACGCCCACATCGTGCAAGGGTGGGGGCGTCCGGGCCACCTGCATACCCCTCATTAGGTCTGTCTGTGTTGTTGGTAAGGACGTTCGTTTATCATACACGCCGGGTCGCTAACATCTCGGTTTGGGTCCCCCTAATTGAAAAAGTAGAGTTCACCACCTATTCGACACAAACGTTGACACCCACTGTGTATACGAGACGACGATTTACTTGCCATATATATTAGTCGATTGGTCAACCAATGGCCGAATGGGTTACGGCTAGGGTTCCTGTGTATAGAATGACTCAGTCGGATGACGGTGGGGGCTGCACGTTCTGGCTCAACGTTTTCTGCCCGGTTGAGCTCCTAAAGTGAGCAACTATTAGCTTACCGGTAATGCAATATGATACGTTTGTTAGTGTACTCGTATTCGGCCTAACCCATAGGAATGATGATCGGGTTAAGTTCATGTTTCGGGTGAGATAGAGAGCTCCTCCTGTGAGAGTGAGGAGTGAAGAAAACAAGGCACCACCCCCTGCCGTGGCATTGGTCATGTTGGTATCGTATACACTGCAGTCATTCTCAACCGTAGTGTTGAAGACATTGTAAGAAAAAGCTGCTGTGTTGACACCGTGTTTGTGCTGTGATTATGATGCGCACGCGCAGGGACTGTGCACGCTTGCGCAGTGTCTGTGCTGTGTTTGTGACGAGTTCGCTCTGTGTCGGTGCTATGTTTGTGCTGCACTTGTTCGTGCTGGTGCTTGTAGTCTCTGGGGGACATCCAGGGTATAACCCCGCGTTTCATTCCCGAACATGGGAATGTGTGGGCGCTGTGCTAGTGCCGTGTCTCCTATGTGCTGTGTATGTGATATGTCCATCCTGTGTTTGTGTTAATATTGTTCTGCTGTGTATGTTATTTGTTTGTTGGCGTGTTCGCGCTGCATCTGTGCTGTGCTGTGCTCATGGTGTTCGTGTGTTGTATGTGTGGGGTTTTGGTTTTCATGTGCATAGGTTGAGCCCCGACAAGCTCCCTACTTGGGTGCAACACGTGCTGGGACACTTGGTGCTCAACCAGGACTTGGCCACCCTACACCACCAGGCACGTTGTTCTTAAGTTATGCATGAATAATCAAGGTCATGACTCTTCTAAGCGATCATGGAGCGATGTTGCCGCCCCTCTCTATACGATATGCAACTCATGTTTGACAACCATGAGTCAATTGTGAAACATGTGTACAATGGCTCGATTAATTTCTACAGAAAGAGTGTACGCATGATATAGTGGAAACATGCAAAGCGACGTTAACATCTGTCTGCAGTGGTGGTGACGGTGACCATGTCCAAGCTGCGATACAACCATCAGTTTCCACCGGTTATAACATTTACAATAGTCCCGGTATAGTTCTCGTAAAATTCACAACAAGCTCCACTGGAGAGTGATTTGACTGCTATGATACTATTAATAGCACACATTGCGCATGGTATGCTATGAACCTGATGCTAGGTGCTACGGTATATACCCTGGTACCTGGTAATATAGATCGTGCACCGGCCAGAACTTCTGGTGGATATCCCGCAAATGTCAGCGGTGCAAGAGCGCAACGTTCGTACGCATCCAAGGGCCCATCAAGCGTATATCAGCTATCTCTGACTCTGTTTGACATGTGTTTCTGTTCCGCAAGACGCGTCCCTCTGACGCCGGATTCGAACCCCCTCGCCCATCTTGTTGCTGTTGTTGTTGCTGTTGTTGTTTTCTTCTTCTCACGTTAATCCACCAATCCATTACCATATTATTGTCCGTGGCCACAAGACCGATCCCAATGAGCATATCGTCTGGCGCTAGTACGTCGAATCTTTCCTGCAGTAGCAACAATACTATTGATATTCATGCTGCTGTCCTACCGCCGTTTGTCGTACTGCAGGAGAAGATTCTGGCCTCCGTGGGGCCTAAGTACTTCAAGGCCACGTTCTTGCCTGCGGCTGCGGACAGGGCGGTGGTTGCCTTGTAAGTGATGGCATTGTGTAGATCTTAGCTTGTGCGCTCCCTTTCAATATGAACGTTCCAATGTACAGTACCGGCCGTTTAATAAGTAAACGGTCACCCCCCCTCCCCTCCTCTCCCCTCCCCAGTTGGCGGAGTTTTGTGCCGGTGAGATTTTCTTCGCACTTGCGGATGGGTGTGTTCCACGCTACAGCAATAGTTAAGAGTAATCGCTCCTGGATTTATGACGATATTTCTCCGGAAAAAATTGGGCTTGGGCTTTTTCGTGGCGCTCTTTCTTGTGAGAGGGCCGGCAGTGTTTACTTACACGCGTCGTGCAACTGTTTGGTTCGTTCTGGGCTGCGCCGCACGGAGTAACCCAGAGCGTTGCGACTGTAACGGCATGTGGATCCTATGTTTCGACAGCAGTATGGGATATATAAGAACTACGCTACGCGATGTTGAGGATGCGTCGCCCATACCAATTTTATCAACAATGCCTGCGCGATACCCACATAGCACCAAACAATGTGTGTACTGGTCCCTTACTTTTAAGTTTGTGGTGGTTGCCACGCTAGGGAAGATGTAGATGCAGAAACACGCATTGTATCACACCAGTATACAATAACATCCTGCCCCTCTAAAATAGGTCGGTGCCACAACAGGACTGTTTCAGCCATAGGCGGATCCCCAGCACACAATACAATAGCACATTGCTCTTCACAGCAATAGGTTGGTGTCTCAACTACAGTAGATTGTTATACTGGTCAGAGTAGGTTTTTGTATTGTTGGCGAGGCAATGTATACCTGGCATTGTATGTACTATATCAATACTACTGACTGTATTACCAGGTATATTATACAGTAAGCATAACTATTGTTGTGTGTTCCTCTTGGTTTTGTCACTATGTCTGGGAGTCTATATGAGTGGATAGCGTCGAAGCTCACGCTTCCAGCATTTTGCCGGGTGACAAATATCGCATAGATGTAAGGAACATGTCGTGTACGCTTCACCCACTGCCATCGGGCGTGCGTATGCCGCGAATTCCAGGAGGAAATGGATGGACGTATTCGCGTTCGGAGGACCCGTGTGGCCTGAGGGCTACAACGCGACTCTGCCCCCCCGTGAACACAACCGAGACGCATTGTACGACATCTACGAGGTGAGCCGAGCCATACTATACGGCAAGGCGGCTACCTATATACGCATTTGTGATGTTCTTCACTGAGGAGCTGTATCTGTCACTCAAAAAAAAAACACACACGTTTGGATTGGACGAATTGCACGTGATGGCATTGTGACGACAGCTTGACCTCTCGTCATGTTGGGTGTCCCAAGAACCGACCACCCACCCACTCACCAACCAACCCGAATGCATCACCTACGCACATCCACAACAACACCTACACACACGCGCTGCAACACAATTGAATTATGTCTTGTTGCACAATGACACCATAACATTTGGCCCGAATCATGTCTCTTTCGGCGTCGACTCCCGCTGGAGCAGCAACACACCAAGAGTTGCACCTCCTGCCTTGGAGCTGTGCAGGGAGTAAAACGGGGGATAAGGCTCACCAAGGCCGGCACGGTTGCTTCCATCGCCTGGGTAAGTCGACCGAGTGCTATGATATGTAGATTAGACTCATCCCACGGTAGGGGTTGCACTTTTTTTTTCTTTCTGAGGCAGTATTTTCTCACCGGTTCAGATCCTCAAGTGAGCACTTACTAGTCTACCGATTGTACAGCATGATGATTCTACTCGTATGTCTGTTTTCGCACGAGCGCGTAGAAATGTTGATCGAGTTGGGCGAATTACATTCTTCGAAATGATGATTCCGGTGAGATATTGAACTCTCTTCTCGCGTGAAGAGCTCAGAAAATATCGAGCCACCACCCCCAAAAAGCATTGCTTGACAGACAAATTTCGAGTATGGAGAAGTCAACCGATCATGGACAACACACATTACATATCTGGACTATGTTTAGCACTGTGCAGAGGTTTATCGGTACCGGTGCCGGATAATACAAGGACTTGTTTGCGGTGCAGGGGGTCAGGCTGACCGAGGCCGCCCCCATTATTCAGTCGCCTGGGGAAGTCAACCGAGATTGTAGACGTTATTGCAATGCATATATCGTACTGGGTATAAATTGCGGCTTTTTGAAGATTGCACGGCGGATTGTCATAACGTTCCTCCCCCTCCCTCCCTCCCTCCCTCCTTCCCTCCCCGCCTCCCTCCCTCTTTCACAAAAACTTCCCGTGTTTTCCATGTTTGGCGTGAATATCGTGATTTACTCACACGGTCTATCTACGTAAATAGGCGGTGCTGAGAGGGGCGCGTGCTGTCAGCTCCGCGGCTGTTCCTTCTGCCTCCGTTGTTAACCTCAACACCGCCAGGGCCATGCTCCCTGCATTGGCTACCCTGTTCGTGAGCCTTGGTGCCACTGAGGTGCGATTTCGTGTCTTTGGGTTTCAACCTCGTATTCATAGTATGCTGCAATTCCCCTTCTCATAACAAGGGGATATTGCGCTTTTTCGGCGTACGTAGCACGAAGACCATTTTGGCCGGAAACGTAACGCCCGTACGGTTTTCACATGAGATTTGTGTGCCGGGAACAATAATGAAGCTGATAAGAACAAGAGCAGAATGAGGTCACTTTTGGCGGACGCTACGTAAGAAAACTAGAATAATATATCAAGGTCAGCGGCGAGCGCTGCACCTTTCTAAATCCTACCTGTGTTATGTAGGCAATGCTGAAGGCTGTTTCAGGGTGGTGTCACAATACGGTTACAAGGATTGCTCATACTACAACCAAGTAATCAAGTAAAAGGCGTTTCCTGTTGGCGGGCCATACTGCAGTCACGCGACTTGCAACGTTGGTGAAAGTCGGTTGATGGGTGTTGTGCGAGGAATAGCGGCTCTCACCTGGGAAGGCTCATCAAATATACGAGGCAGGTGATAACCCGCGCCCCTACCGTAGTAGCACGTGCCTATCCGAGGAGGCGTGCTTAGCATGGCACTAATACGGGGGACCATAGTAAATAGGACCTACGGTACACACAAAAATCTACATATTTACCTATTTTTTTACTGACAATATTTGGTCCTATTTATTATGGCCCTCCGTAATAGTACTAGTTTGTGAGGGTACTCACTAAAGGAGCTCCATATAGTACTGCTGTGGTAACAATTCCCCCACAACGGCTTCAAAAAGTGTGTACGCTTAACCCGACGAGCAATCCTATGGCCTATGTGCCTATGTGCCTCTGTGGGGGTCACTTTCAAAAACAAAATAAACGAGAAGGCGTATATATTAATGTCTTAATTTTTAAGGTTTTAGTGCCTCACTGGATAGTTCTTCAACTAAGAATCCCCATCAGACACAGTCAGTCAGTCAGTCAGTCAGTCAGTCATACTGTTTTTGGCGAGACAAAGGAAAAAGGTACCGTACCCCTATCGCACCACGCGTCTAATATCCTCATCTCCGCCCCCGTGCTGTACAGATGCTGGAAAAACTGCTCAAGGTGTTCTACACCGGGAATCACAGCCACCAGGACCACGACTAAAACCGTCCAAAAAAAGACTCCAACGATTGAACGAGTCGACATGCAAAGCCATCGCAATGCATCAACCAGCGCCCCCAGTGCTTGTGTCCTAGTCTTCCGGAATGATGGGTGCTCAACAATCTCTCTCTCGCCAGCCAGATTTGATACTGTAAGCGGGTGTTTGCTTTTCTGACGGAAGCGGTGTCGGTTTTTTCAGCGGTTATTACTCTGGGGTTTGGTACCGTACGCGGATGTTTGTGCTTCTGATGCAAACTATGCCGATATCGCTCAGCGTTTTTTACGGGAGGGGGGGAGGGATTTGGTACCGAAATCGGGCGTTTTCGTCGCTCACTCCCTCACTCATCAGCATTACAGCGTTTCTCACGCGAACGGCGTCGTTTTCGTTTAGCGGTTTTACGCTGGATGTTGGCACTGGAAGCAGGTGTTTGCGCCACTCTGGCACAGGTTGTGTCGCTATTGCTGAGCGGTTTGTGCGCCGGGGCTTGGCACTTGAAGCGGGCGGTTTTTTGGGTCCAAAATTACCCTTCCCGCATCCGTGTGGTGCTGTACCGCACTGTGTAGGCCTGTATGTGATCAGTGCAATGCCTTTTGTACTGCGCTGGTATTACGATATGCCTAGCCTATGGAATTGTTCTTGAGGTTTCACGTCATCTGAAGAGGTGCTTGGTACGTGACAATTGCAATCCCCCCATGAATATTTGCAATTCCCTCTCTGTTGCGTTTGTATTGCAGCATGCCTGAGACGATGGGGCTGTTCCTCGGGTTTTGCGTCAATTAATTGGCTTGCCATCTCCTTTCTCTTGGGTTTACGTTGCGATATGCCTGGCCGATGGGATTGTTGATTGGGTTTGGCGTCAACTGAGGAGTGCTCGGTACGTCACATTTACAATCCCCCATGGATATTTGCAATTCCCTTTGTATTGTTTTCGTATTCTTTGTATTGCAGTATGCCTCGCCAGGAAGGGTGTTCATCGGGTTCCTGCCTTATCTGAGGCACTGCCATTTGCAATCTCCAATTTATAGGGCGTGTGAATTGCTATATGCCTGGACGATGGGAGCGTTCGGGGGGGTTAGGATCAACGCAGGAGTGCTCGGGTGTGTGATAGTTGCAATCCCCCACTTATCCCGCTTGTAATGCGATATGCCTTAGCCCGTGCACAGTGTTTCTCGAAAACGTTTTTGGGGTATATATAGTATATAGTATGGAGGTCTTCGCTTGAGGAACCCGAGAAACATAAGGTTCCTCCTGTGTTTGTCCTCTGTTGTTGGCGAGACATGTGCGCCTGTTGCGAGGGATGCGTATCGGTACCATCGTACCCACAAGACCGAGCTGCATGGTGAGCACTCAATATATGCGGTTTGCTAGAGGCCAAGGCTATGGTCGGGGACATTAGCAGGGGTGCGAGGGGTATTATTTGCAGAGTGGTCAGTCCCTCATTGCCGTGCATGGTTAAGTGCGTCAGAAAACGCCTTAGGAGTAAAGGTGCTACGGTAGAAACCCAGTGTTTTTTTTTCGGCGCCAAGGCCTGCATCGGCCTTAATATACTAGTTTTAGTGCAGGGGCAGTCAATCGAAGGGGTCAACCCGCGATCTCCTACAGCATATTAGAGCAGAAACCGACGTGGGGGTATAAAAAAGAAAAGGAGAGCGTGGAACGGTCGGGATGCCTCTGACTTAGGTTGAAGACTACAGTACTTTGGAGTCCGGCAGCTGTACTGTAGTAGTACTTACTGTAGTACTTACTGTAGTGAATTGTAGTACAGTAACACCTGCTGCACTACACAGTAGTAGCAAGTGCTGTGGTTGAAGAGGAAGAGGAGGGGATTTCCTGGGACGAATTACATCTGTTGACAATGGTACCGCAAAACAACCACCGCCTGGTATTTACGTAGATGAACGGCTTCGGAACAATCGATTGAGCGCATGGATAAACGAGGGTATAGCACTTCCTCCGTGCAGGAAGTTGGAGGGGGGTGGTTCGGTTTGTTGGATCGCGGGTTGGTTGGTTGGTTGGTTGGTTGGTTGGTTTCGTCGAGAACTTGCTGGCGCTTAGATGTGATATCTCCGCTCCCTGAGGGTATGCTTGGTTGAAGTGCGCCTGGTATATGAACCACTCGGTGAAGAACTTTGAGGGACGCTTGGGTATTCTTGTGGAAAACCATGACGTTTCAAACACTTACAGACAGAGGGGTACCGTACTGTACTGTACAGTATTTTATTGTTCTGTAGTACGGTAGTTGTTTTCATTTGCAAAAGTCTGGATTGTGTTCCTTCCAGAAGCAAAAGCAACAAAAAGTTGGTAATAGGAAAGATCTGCCAAGCCGAGAACAGAGTAAGTACGGTATATATGCGTATGTGTGTGCAAAATACAAAGAATGGGTGTATAACTCAGCGGTAGAGGCGGGATATGAATCAAGTTGATGCTCGGCATGTACGGGGCGGTAAATTAATCAAGTTGATTATCTTACCTGCTGCTACTTTTTATTTTGGTTGTTCTTGCCTACTACGGATGAACAGCACTCGTAAGTATGTGTAGTTTAGGTACGTGTGTTCTTGCCGTCGCGTACAATAGTAATCGGTTGTCCGCCCTTATGATACGTATAGTTTTGGTTGTCCTTGCCCACTATTTGCGGGCCACCTTAAGGCCGGAGCAAGAAGAAAGGAGCGGGTACACGTGAGAATGACTCGAGGGTCGGGTCATCATGACCGACGAGTCGTCAAGTCCGCTTCTTCGTGCGATACTGGTTTTGAACTCCGACGACAACTTTATATTTATGTTGTATGATAATTCATGCTCGAAACACAGAACGGGGCGTAAACCGCAAGTACGTGTTGTGCTCTGCCTTTAAGGTCGTAGTATGAAAAAGACACGATGGGGGGGGGGGGGTACGAGTAAGGATGCTTCTAAGGCCGTCCAAAACCACGGAAAACTTGTCGAGAGGCCTCGTATGATACTGGTGTTGAACTCCGAGTAGAACTATATATTTATGTTATGTATCAATGCATTCTCGAGATGCTGAACGGAGGGCGTAAACCGTATGTAGGAGATGTGCTCTCTGTCTTGACGTTGCAGGATGAAAAAAAAGGCACGATAGGGAGGGAGGGAGAGGGGGGGGGCGAGCGAGGATGTTTCTAGGGCCGTTCACAAAGACAGGAAGCTTGTTAAGTTGCCTTTTTCGTGTGATATTGGTGTTGAACTCCGAGTAGAGTTTTATATTTATGTTATATTTCAATGCATTCTCGAGATAAAGGACGGAAAAGGCTTGAACCGCAAGTGAGTGGTGTGCTTTGTCTTAAGGTTGGAGTATGAATGGGGCACAATTGAAGGGGTGGGGTACGAGCAAGGGCGTTGTCAGGGCTGTTCACAAAGACGGACAACGTATTAAATTGCCTTTTTCGGGTGTTACTGGTTTTGAACTCCGAGTGGAGCTTTATATTTATGTTGTATTTCAAGGCATTGCCGAGATGCGAGATAGACGTAAACCGCAAGTAAGTGGTGCGTTCTGTCTTGAGGTTTTAGTATGAAAAAGGCACGAAAGGGCAGGCGGGGTGCACTCAATATCATGCATCGCCGTGGTCATATGACCACCGAAAACAGGGCGGGAAGTAAGCAAGAATGTTTTTAAGGCCGGGCACAACCACGGTCAACTTGTCGAGAGGCCTCGTGTAATACTGGTGTTGAACTCCGAGTAGAACTTTATATTTATGTTATATATCAATGCATTCTCGAGGTGCAGAACGCTGGGCGTGAACCGTATGTAGGTGGTGTACTCTTTCTTAAGGCTGCAGTGTGTAAAGGGCACGATAGGGAGGGAGGGAGAGGGGGGGGGCGAGCGAGGATGTGTCCAGAGCCGTTCACGAAGACAGAAAACTTGTTGAGTTGCCTTCTTCGTGTGATAATGGTGTTGAACTCCGAGTAAAGTTTTATATTTATATTATATATCAATGCATTCTCGAGATGCAGGACGCAAAAGGCGTAAACCGCAAGTACGTGGTGCGCTCGGCCTTAAGGTTGGAGTATGAATGGGGCGCGATTGGAGGGGGGGGTACGAACAAGGGTGTTTCTAGGGACGTACACAAAGACGGACAAGTTGTTAAGTTGTCTTCTTCGTGTGACAATGGTTTTGAACTCCGAGTAGAGCTTTATATCCATGTTTTATATCAATGCATTCTCGAGATGCAGGACGGAAAAGGCGTAAACCGCAAGTAAGTGGTGTGTGCTCTGTCTTAGGGTTGAAAAAAGGGCACCATAGGAGGAGGGGGGTACGAGCAAGGCCGTTTCCAGGGCCGTTCACAAAAACGGAGAACCTGTTAAATTGCCTTCTACGTGTGATGATAGTGTTGAACTCCGAGTAAAACTATATATTTATGTTATATTTCAATGCTTTCTCGAGATGCAAAACGGACGTAAACCGCAAGTAAGTGGTGCGCTCTATCTTGAGGCTTTATTATGAAGAGGGTGCGAAGGAGAGTGAGGGGGGGGGGATAAGAGCAAGGATGTTTCCAGGGCCGTTTACGAAGACGGACGGGTTGTAACGTGGCCTCTTATGATACTGGTGTTGAACTCCAAGTAGACTTATATATTTATATTGTATTCCGTACCGTTTATCAGTGCCTGCATTCTCGACGAGCAGTGTCGCGCCCGAAAACCGTACGTAGGTGGTGTGCTGTCTTACCTGAAGGTTGCAGCATGAAAAGGAGACGACGGGGAGGGTGCTAAAAGCAAGCAGGCGTCGAGGGTCGGTCGCAATGAACGGCAATTCGTCAGGCTATCTTCTTCGTACGGTACTGGTGTTGAACTCCGAGTAGAACTATATTTTCGATGTTGTATTCTTTTATATCAATGCAGGAATTCTCGAGATGAGGAGGCGGAGAGGCCGTAAGCCATGAGCAAGTGCGGTGTCCAAACGCACGAGTGCAGCCTGGAAGAGTACGATCGGTCGGATGGGCCAGGATAAGGATCAGGAGGGCAGGAGCCAAGGACGATGGTTTGTCGATGACAATCTTGTTGTTGCGCTGGTGTTGAACTCCGAGTAGACCTTTATTATAGTTGCTACCGGGTAAATTGCTGTGCATTCTCGAAAGTTCAAAGAGGAGGCCACATCTCATAACTCGTAAGTAAATGGTGCGCTCCATCTTCAGGTTGCACCATGAAAAGAGCACGGTAGAGGAGAATGAAGGTGCGGACAAGGAGATTTCGAGAGCCGGTCACACTGGCGGATATCGTGTCAAGTTACCTTCTCCGTGTGATACTGGTGTTGAACTCCAAACAAAAGTACATTTTGGTATTGTATTCCGTACAGAAATGCATGCTGTCTCTCAACGCTAGTAACTCATAAATACGTGGTGTGCACACTTGAGGTGGTAGAAAGAGAAGAAGTGGGTAAGGGCAAGGAGGTTTCGAGGGTCAATCGCAGCAAGCGGCTATTCGTCAAGTGTCTTTCTCCTCATGATACTGGTGTTGAACTCCGAGTGGACCTCTAAACTTTCATCGTATTCCGTCTTTATCAATGCATGCGTTCTCGCCTAGCAGTGTGGCCGTACACCGGGAGTAAGCGATGGGTAAGCTTAGCGTTGCAGCATAAAAGAGGAGTGACGGGGCGGGCACAGGCCAGGAGGTCTCGAAGGTTGGTCAGAGCGTTCGAGGTAGTCCGCCGTGCTTTCTCCTTTGTGCTGGATCTGAAGTAAACGCAGAATTTCCTACCGAATTTACTATTGCAGTAACACCGTAGGTGAATTCACGCAATATCGACAAGCGGCGTCGTGAAGTTGCAAACCGTAAATACGCAGTGTAGTGTGTTAACTTGACGTCGAAGTCAGATCATGGAACGGCAAGGGGGGGGTCGGGGGGGGCTGGACGAGAAGCTTTCGAAGGCCGGTCACAATGACCAACAACTCGTCAAGTTACCTTGTTCTGGTACTGCTATTGAACTCCGAGAAGAGCTACATATTTATATGCGTTAGGTCGATGCCACGGTTTCTCTCGACAAACACTATCGAGGCCGTATGCGCCCGTAAGTAGGTGTGGTTGTGCCAACTTATGGTTTCGGTATGACAAGAGAACGACGGGGGCGGGTACGAACATGCATGGAGCTTTCTAAGGCCTGTCACTGTGATCTGCAATTCGTCAATCTGCCTTCTTCGTGCTGGTGGTGTTGAACTCCGAGAAGAAAAACATGCTGATGTCATGGAAATGATTGCATGTTAATCTGGGTCGAGGCCGTAGACCGCAAGCAAGTTGTGTACACCCCTAAGGCTGCCGTATGAGAAGGGCACAACGGGGCAGCTACAGGCTAGGAAGTATCGAGCGTGTATCACCATTTTCAGCAAAATGGATAAGGGCATATTATACTGCTGTTGGCATTCAAGTACAAACCTAGAACTGCATATTGATGTATACATTTTTTACGTTTTACGAGAAATCGTGCACACCGTGTCGACGAGCATTGTCGAGGCCGTCAACAGTAGTGAGTAGATCGTGTGCAAACATGAGGTCGCAGCATGAAAAGAGACGCAGCGGGTATGATGCGGGCATAAAGATACCCACGATCGGGGTCACAGTGACAGGCAGTTTAATGTCTTCATTCTTCGTGTGCTGACTGACTCTGAAGCAAAGATTGAAGGTGTCGTAGTTGGTATCCATGCCCACGATAACAAAAAAAAGGTCGAAACCGTATGTATGTAGCCGTGCTAACTTAAGGTGCATCAGGATGAAAAAATGGACTACGAGGACAATACGCACAGATATGCATCGAGGGCCCACGACAGCAGTGACCAATACGTCGCCGCTTTCAAGTTATTCGTACTGTAGTAGCTATTCTTCAAATATGCGTAAAAGTACAATACGTGCATACTTCGTATGTATACGGTATTTTTCATCAATACGTTGCAGGGTCGAGGCTGTAAGTAAGGCGGTGCGCTCCATGCCGATACGCAAAGGTGCTACCTGCTGAGGTACCAGGGTAGAAGATCGATCGATTCCCCAGCCCAGGGTAAGCTGAAGCCTTCTTCAGGGATACCTCTTGTTTGAGTTCCCGCGTGTTATTTATGGATGTAAGCTGTCCTGGATATATAAAGATGGCGAGAATGCCGGTGAAAAGAAACGTTATAACAGTAACAGGAACACATAATTATAACGAATCCTGCGCGGGTTTCAGTGTTGCTGCACGCCTACTTGCTCGCCTTCCGCAAGTAGACAGATACTGGCTGATGAGGGACACGTTACAAGATGCACGCCGCGACGTGATACGCTAGTATGTTTGTGTTTTTATGTTTACCGCATCGGACAATGTGCACCATGCGCTTCAACGTCGATCACTCACTAATATCCCCTGCTGTAGTGCGCACCTTGGACAGGTCATTACCAGATTATCGATTCATCTATTAGTAGCAGACCATTAAAGGCAGATCTTGACAACTTCTCTCAACGGCAGGTAAAGCGCTACTGTAGATCATCTACTCTACAGGTATATATGATCTAAATGATCGAGAATATCATACGATCTATAATATCTACATGGTCTATATGATCTATAAGATCTACATGGCCTATAAGATATATACGACCTTCGTATATAAACTGTGTGATCTATCTGATGAAAATCATCTAATTGGTACGTGATATATATGATAGACACGATTTCTACGGTATGTATTTTATATTATATGTGTTATCTGTATGATTCGTACGATCTGCCCGGGGAGAGAAACATTCCCACAAATATCAAGAGGACCAAGGGAAACCCAAACGACGACCTACACCCGAAGTCTAAGTTCATTTAAGTACTTGCTTCCGTCTGTATTTGATAGTGCGAATGTGTTCCTTTTTTTGCTCGGTCGAGCCCTCATCACCCGCACATGTTATAGTTTACAACACAGCAGCATACTGTACTCACATACCCGGCAATTATTCTGTAGTCGATACGCCGTGGACACACTGCGTTACGATCATTATTTCGTTGATCGCCCCACAAAGTACGTGCAGGGCATTCTCGTATACCAATCCGACATCAGATGCAAATTAATTTACATAGACTACATTATGCTATCTACGAGCTGGTCCAGCTGTGATCACCAGGCGGTTCTTGCCGGCGTTTTCCCGTGGCAGTCTTTCGATTTTCTATCTGAACTTTTGTGTCGAGCTTCGCCAGAGTACATCGAAACGAATGCCTGGGGTGGAAAAAAGTATTCATGGGGCTGGGCGAGGTGTGCTCGATATCACAAATGGCCGTAATCGAACTATGGCCGTTTCAAGAAAGATCCGGTCGAGACTTTGGCAACGCAAAAATAGCGGGAAAAAACGTCAACGATGACTACTGCCTCAGGCAAGGTGTAGACGAGAGCGACGTGAATCACGTTGAAAAGTGTCGACAACAAAACGATACATTGAGCTGGGGAATCAAGAGGTTGGGTCGCTCATCGTAAAATCTCAACTTAGTATCGCGGATCACATGCGCTTCATACATATATATATATTGATGTACATCGAAATAGGCGGCGGGGAAGATGTTGGTCGTTTCGTCACGGCATCTACACCGATTATTAGGGTCATCCAGTGTACAGAGTTTTCCGAGTTTCGTATAGACCAATGGTAACGACATACCAGGGTATCCTTTATCTCCGTGCATGTCGGCATTTTCTCGACGTTGCACTTCTCGTCGAAATCATCTCTTATTCCAAACATTCATACACGTGCAAACGCGCTGCACGCTCAGGAGCGATTGTGCCCAATCTGGTGGTATGATGTGGTCAAATGAGTGCAGACATGCCGATCGAATGGACATCTGTTTTACGGCTGGACCAGCTTGTACCTGTGACTACAACTCAGAATGTGTCGATCTGTCTGTCTGTCTGTCTGTCTGTCTGTCTGTCTGTCTGCCTGTCGGCCTGCCTGTCGGGCTGGCTGTGTCTGTCTGTCTGTCTGCCTGTCTGCTGTCTGTCTGTCTGTCTGTCTGTCCGTCTGTCTGCCTGTCTGTCTGTTTGTCTGTCTGTCTGTCTGTCTGTCTGTCTGTCTGTCTGTCTGTCTGTCTGTCTGCCTGCCTGTCTGTCCGTCTGTCTGCCTGTCTGTCTGTCTGTCTGTCTGTCTGTCTGTCTGTCTGTCTATCTGTCTATCTGTCTGTCTGTCTGTCTGTATGTCTGTCTATCTGTGTGTCTGTCTGTCTGCCTGTCTGTCCGTCTGTCTGCCTGTCTGTCTGTCTGTCTGTCTGTCTGTCTGTCTGTCTATCTGTCTATCTGTCTGTCTGTCTGTCTGTCTGTCTGTCTATCTGTCTGTCTGTCTGTCTGTCTGTCTGTCTGTCTGTCTGCCTGTCTGTATGTCTGTCTGTCTGTATGTCTGTCTGTCTGTCTGTCTGTCTGTCTGTCTGTCTGTCTGTCTGTCTGTCTGTCTGTCTGTCTGTCTGTCTGTCTGTCTGTCTGTCTGTCTGTCCGTCTGTCTGTCTGTCTGTCTGTCTGTCTGTCCGTCTGTCTGTCTGCCTGTATGACTGTATGACTGACTGACTGCCTGGTCTGAAGCTGCCCGACCATATCATTGGGATACACGCTATAAATAATGTATGCTAAACAACGTGAGCGAAACGATATCATGTTTTCAAACCGTACAGTGTTCAGATGGTAAAGTTCGACATAGTGTTGCACTGATATATGCAGGTAACCCAGTTGTTGATGCGGTGAATGTTTTTCCCCTTACGAGCAGGTCACTGGTTCGAGTTTGCTTGCGGTCCCTATATGTGGTATAGCCTGCGGGGGGGAGCGAATAACTAGGTCTCCGAAACGACACAAACCTCTCTTTCCGAGGCATAGCGAAGGGGGGTGTTATTATTAATATTGTTATGCTTGCCTTCCAACAAGATAGCGTCGATGCCGTTCCTATATAAACCGAATATCCTTCCGTAAATCAGTAGTATCCCTCATACACTTCTCTGCCAGTCGTTTCCCAATTTCCATTGCCCACATCATTTCATTTTAGCTACTGGTATAGTATATCCTATTCCTCATCAACGTTCCATCCCCAGGTCATTACTCGCATTCCTCCGGCTTCTTCCTCCCTTCCCCTAGCGGTCTGGCGGTCCCTCAGGGCTAGTTTACACATATGTACTCGGCGCGAAGTCGCGACCTGTGTGGTCACCGAGATTATCTGGAAGAGGGGTTATTATCACATTATAAAACCAAAAATCCGGTGTTGGTCGTTGCTTGCTTTTCTTCGGATCGGCCGCTTCCCTATACTGTAGTTGGAAGCTCGAAAACCCCCACAAGAATCCATGCCTCCATTCGACCCTGACTATGAACACTTGGGGAACAGCACGGCACTGCACATCGTTGGCACTGCACTCCAGAACATTTACGTGTTTACTCTTGCGTTGATCGATCGAGCGTCGACGGAAGGCCGTTTTCTAGTAGAGCCAACGCAGAAAGTACAAAACCGTCAGAGGAACACGGTACATTAGTGCGCTCCCTGCTACTGCTAAATAAGCATCGACTATAAGTACGTAAACTACTGCTGTGGTGTATACCTGGCACTTGTTTCGGTCTTGATGACTCTTCCATCCGGAAAAAAAATCCGCTCGGGCATGTACTATAGTACGAAAACTACTTGGTTATAGCGTACCGAGTATTGGGTTTACACCTGATATAGACTTTGCGGAAAAGTTCATTTCTTTGGTCATAGTTTGGTCGTCACGACTCCTTCATTCGCCGCTAGGTATACCGACTAGCATTGTACGCGTATGGTATACCGACTAGCATTGTACACGTATGGTATACCACCTGGTGCGTACTTAACAGCTTCAGTACCAGGCATTACGGAATACTGGTATGATGGATACATACTTCAAAATGGACAATGAATAAGGGGTTTCGGTCTTCATAGCAACTGTTTCTTCGTTCGCCGCGTCAAGTCTGCAGGCTGATATTGGTGCATCATTATCAATAGAAACACACAGCATTCTAGCTACGGAAGAATTACTGCAAACTGAGCGCTGAACAACTATTTCGGTTTCCACAAACCTCTTCTCTAACACCCAAATATACTGGTTGGTACTGCTGTATCGTGATACTGCAAAAATTATACGATACTACACAATATATGATAGCGAAGAAAAAAAGCTTTGAACACATGTATCGATCTTCACGAATAGTTCCTTCATTCATCGCCAAGCATGTACTGATGGCAGCTGATGCTGTTGTGTGGGTTGAATAGTACATACAATATATCCTCGGCGGAGAAAAGCGGCGAAATGAGCCTTGAAATAAATAGCTGTACACGCCTCCACGAGTCTCCTGCATTCGCCGCGAAATCCTGGTTGGTATACTAAAAAGTACGCACTCCTCGAGTAAATTCTGTAAAATACCTGGTCGTTGCTGAATATAATTTGCTGCTATTAATAGTGTTTCGGATTTGCCGACTTCCGCGTTCACCACGAAGTGTTTGTTTCTGCCGCTACTACTAGTAGCAAAAACTTATGCGCTCTATCTACCAGGTATGCGGCTAACTACATACGGCAGAAGGAGCGTTGAAACGATGTTTCGGTCTTCACAGCTTCGTCATTGAAGTTCGGGTTGGTACAAAAAGCAGGTCATATGTGGACAAACTCTGCGGCCAGGCGTTAGAAGAAGTGTGTGGGTCTCACGGATCCTTCGTCCGCCACCAAGAACTGTTTTCATACTACTGTAAACAAACTGCGTATTCTGCGGATAAATTATGTGAAATTGGCGTTGCCTGCAGTATTATTAGCTCAGGCCTTCACGACTTCGTCGTTGATCCACGGGTCGGTACAGATAGCGCGTGGTACGCACACTGCGGACAGACTCTGCAGCCGAGAGTTAGATGACGTTTTGGTCTTCACGGCTCATTTATCCACCGCCGAGAACTGGTTGAAAGTTTTTACTTAAACGTGAGTATTCTGCGGATAAACACTCAGAAATGAGCGTTGGACTTTTTTTCCATCTCTCGTTTTTCACGACTCCTTCATTGACACCACTGACTGATTGAGGGAATGTTTATGTGTGGCAGGGGAAGCTGATCCGTCGTACGAAGTTAGGGACATGTTAGTTCGTTGCGGGGTAATTTAACTTCAAACAGAAGTTTTTTTTTCGCCTCGACTGAGATATAACTACAAGTAAAGTGCGGGCAAAATAAGTTGACCCGTCGTGTATGCGCGTTGGTTGTGCGTGTAGGCACAACACACAAGGCTTAGTTTAATCGCCATCCATCGTCATATGTTCGGAGTTACTGTAGATTCGTTTGTTGTTAGTAATGATAATGAAGGCATAGGCATAGAGGAAACCCCCGTCGCGTGAAAAGCTGCTCCCGTGCCTCGTGGATGTTGTTGTTGTTTCTGTCGTTTTTTGTGATTGTTGATGTCGTTGATGCTGTCTCTCGTTTTTATGGTTGAAGTTGTTGTTGTTGTCGTTGTCGTTGTTGTGCTGTTGTTTTTGTTGTTGTCGTTGTTATTGTTTTGGTTGGCATTGTTATTCTCCGAGCGATAAACCTCAAAGATTGAGGCCCAATCAATGACAACGTCAGTGTTATTCAAACCGTGTGAAGGTGTTACCTACTGAGCTACGAGTGTAGGAGTAAAAGATCGATCGATTACCCAGCCCAGGGTAATCCTTGCAACACTCCCCCCCCCTCTGAACGGCGGGATATTTGGAGCGTCGGTACCGTATACGGCCGTACTCTGACCTACCCGCTTCAATATCTACCTGGGGAACCAGGGAGATGTTTTCAGGGACGCAAGCGCAAGCGTTTTTTATAAAAGAAACGCTCCAAGTGGGATTCGAACCCGTTCCCTGCCGATGCCGACGACGCCAACTGTGACGTTGTTAGCTACGGGGGTAAAACGATCGGTTGATTACCCAGCCCAGGGGGGATCCTTATAACAACCGCCTACGTGGTATAGAGCAGTGTCAGCGCCCAGCAGGATGTACGGGTAGGATCAGGTGGCGCCCGTGCCACACCACTCGTTACACTGTGACTCCAAGACCAAGTTTCATCGCCCCCGAACGCAGAGGTCGTTGCTGTAGTCCTCACGTTTTGTTGGTAATTTTCCTCTCTCAAGTCCCAAGAGGGCCAATAGTCAATACCTCTTTATTCCTAAATAGAAACAGCGTATGTACCAGGTATACTATTACGGGGGACCATAGTAACTAGGGCCTCCGGTACACACAAAAGCCTACCAGGTATATATTTTCTTTTTTTACTAACGATATTTGGTCCTATTTACTATGGTCCCCCGTAATAATAATTTATACATCAAAGCGTGCCCTATGTTTAGGTACAGAGTGGTAGGACCGTGCGCATTCTTTCATTCACAGACACACAAGTCGTTGTGTGATCACTACTACACTAACTGCTAGTGATTATCAGTAATAGATTGAGGAAAAATAAATATACTGCGCATACATGGATGCTGTTGTTATTGTTGTCGTTGTTTCTCTCCCGTGATTTCTGTCATGGCGTGGTAAAGCTGTCTCCCAAGATGCTTGCGAGCGCGGTAAGCGCGTTAATATCGCAGTAGTATTACCTGCGACTGTCCCGGCATCAGACTCTAAAGTCGGAAATTTGTACTCTGTCTTCAAATGCCGGCCCTGTTTCTACCGAACGGCATCCAGCACACCCAGTGAGAGTGCGTGTACAATATGTATGATGTGATAGTGCATAAACTTGTAAAGCTGAGGGATGGGATGAGCGTCGAGGGCTCGACTATCGTAGTACTACCGCCAGTACCGTAGTTACTCCCACGTCAGACTCCATGGCGGGTGCTGCTTTCACATTCAGGCCCTACGTCTACGGTACGGGTCTACCAAACGACATTTGGCGCACTCAGTGACCATACGTGCAGAATGTAGCACCGCCCTGTGATGTTTTACTGGAAAAGCCGCGCTTCGAGTGATTTGGCAAGTGCTCAACTATCGCAACTTTATTAGAGATACAACCTAACCACTGAGCTAACAGTCAGCGCTGGCTGTTACCTCAGTGGTTGGGGTATATCTCCAATCGAAGCACAATCCGGGGTCCACTGGCTGTCAAGCTGGGACCTCGGGTTCACTTAAGGGTTGCAATCCCTTTAGTCAGCACTGCCCCGAACAGGAGGTATTAGGGCGCTTCTTCTTGCCTGGAAGTGTGGACCATGACTTTCAGCTCTATACTTCGGCAATTTCCATGATTTTCAGGGAAAATGGCAAGAAGCACGTCGGAGAGAGTTGAACTCAAGATTTTTCTTTTACTAGAGATACACCGAAACCACTGAGGTAACAGTCAGCACTGGCTGATAGCTCAGTGGATACGGTGTATTTCTACTATACTGTTCCTCCAGTGTAGGCCTTCCAAAGTCAGACTGACTGTGGCGCCTGAAGTGTGTCCGTTGTCTTCACAGTTTGCCCTTTACTTGGACCAAACGACATCCAAAGCACCCAGTGACGGAGTGCGTGATATGATGGTCCTCACGTAAGCTTCCATTCCAGAGTTATTGGGGCCTTTCCCGTGACCATGGACTGCATTGTGGCGATGCGCTAACGTGAGAACACCATGATGGCGGGTAAACTTTTACCTCAGGGTTCGACTGAGTGCGGTGAGTGCTCAACTATCGCAAAAATACTGCGAACATGGTCCTGCCAGTTTAGACTCTGAAGATTTAGGGAAGTGCGTGTGCTGATTTCACAGTCGACCACCTGTTCATGGTACCTTTTCGCAATCTGGAATCTTGAACCTGAAATCTCACCGCCTCCTTTGAGGAGGGATGTGCTAAATTAATACTTAGTATCCTATTTGCTACGAATTAGATGCACAAGCGCCCCAAGTGTATCGCTTCCACGACGGGTTTCGTGGAGGGGGGTGGCGTTTACGTGATTTTAAAATCGAGATTGAAGATCCTGGATTCAGTAATCTAAAATGGGCTTTGCTTCTACATTTCTACCAAACGGCACCCAGCACATCCAACGACTGTGCATGCATGATGTGATGGTGGTACGGCTGTGCCGTACGTCAGGGTTGAACCGGGTGCGGCAAGTTCTCGATGATTCCAGCAGTACTGCCTGTAGTTATATCAAAGCCAGACAATGCGGTGTGTGCGGTCTTCAAATGCAATCGTTACTTTATCCAACGACATTCAGCACTGAGATGGAGGAGACGGTATGTAGACAAAAATATACTTGTTTTCCATGCTAAAATAGCCCGTAGCTGTCACTCGGCCAAAAATCATATTTTCTCCCATCCCCCCCTCCCCCATTGTTAGCCAGAACTTCATCGGTAAGAACCTCGCCTTCCTTCCCAGTCCGTACTTTTGTACAACCCACCCTGCCTTAACCACAGCAACCGTCTCCGAAACGGCGACTGGCGCTTGCTACTAATAGTACGGATAGGGGTGCACCTGTAAGCTCCTGCGGCTACTCACATGTGGAGCTATGTATCACACAGACCCAGAAACTGGACTTTAAGCAAAAGTGCACTCTTACCTCGATCAGAAACCCCACGGCCTAGGTCGGCAATAAAACCAGTGGCAACAGCAAACGATGTTGGGTAGTTCACCACTTACAGTGGTTGAGAAGCCCCCGTGAGTCATACATATGAGAGCCAAAAAAGCTATATATATCCCCATCGTAAAATTCGCCGACTCCCCGGGGCCACACGAATCCAAGAGGGGAAAACCGTCATCTCGCGCCGCGTCCGCCCGCGCTCGTCGTCGCGAGAAAAGCGCCGATAAGGGCGAGGCATAGCAGAAGCATCTCCACCCCTCCATCCCACCCCACCTCGCCCCACCCCCCGGCGTCATTGATCAAATTTTTCCAACCGACATTAAGGCGCCTTCACACACGTGTCCGCGAAACTTTCGCGGGTCCCGGTTGTTCAATGTGCCGTTGCACCCACACCCGTGCGCTGCCCTGCATGGTGCCAGAACCAGCCAGAAGATGGTGCAAGAATATACAGTAGTACATAAACCACAGCAAAATGGGCATGTACGTGTTGGCCCGGCCTGCCTTCCTTACTTTGTAGAGGTGCATTTGCTACACTAACTTCAAGATGACAAAACAGCGTCGGGGTTTTTTAATTCTCTGCTGTACATAAGTGGTTACAGAACAAAACCGCCACTGGTTTTAGTGTAAATAGATGGGTCACGGGCCCCCCCACCTCATACAGGCTCTTTCCACTCCCCCCCCCCCCTCCTTCCACGCGACGAAACCCAGTCACGGTTGCCGTTACATGTAAACCGTGGCCCTTCGATGCGACACCATCCTACTTCCCCCCCAACATTTCCCCCCCCTCCCCCCCCCCCCTCCACACAATCAAACCCATTCACCCACTGTCACCATTTGTTGATCGCGGTCGTTTAACATATCCTCCTGCTACTGTAGTTGATGTATTTTGGGTTGAGTTTTCAGCGGCTCAGAGCCTCCCGGCCGAAATAACAACGCTTTATATTTGCAGCTATTTTCTATTAGTGTTTTCGGCTTAACAGTATGCACAGCCATAGGATTGTTCGCTACGCTGCGCCAGCAAAACCTAAGTAGGTGTTTGTTTTAGTGCGAGGTACAGACCCACTCGGCCTCAACGCGGTATTTTAAAATAATGGCATCATACCGCCGCCCTGACGCGGATGCCACCCCTCTGCCGCAAGGCAGGTCACTCAGCCACACCCTCTGGAAACGTTGATAAGGTACAAAGGTCACAGCATACGCTCAACGTCTCGGGAACGCTCAGATTTGACAACGTCCGAGTGCCCGACGACGTTGTAGGACACTTTGCCAAGGCCGGGAATCGCCACAGCGTCCGCTCCGGGATTGCGCCAAGCGCTCGTTGTTGTGAAAGTATTACTCGTAGCACCCACAACAATAACAATGTAGCTCAAGAGCAACCGGTTTAAAAACGTAAGGAGGCAGATACCTATAACCTTCTTAGCGCTTGCTCCTTCTCATTACCGTGTGGTCCGTGTAATTATGCATTTTCTGGTCGGGGCCATGCCGCAAGGAAGCGTGTTCGTCCGTCTGTGAAGGCCCCGACCAAATCAAGTTGATGGCATATCGATCAAGGCCCCGAAGTAGAGCGAACGATGACAAGGCTGCATCGTCATTACTTGTTTTTGCACACTCGATGATGAGGTTGCCTTGATCCTGCTGTGGGGGCATAGTCGTTTTCGACGAGAGAAAAGTGGCCTCGAGAGGCAATGGAACGATGTGGGCACCAAGGTCCAGCATTATCTATGTGTTGGTTGTGAGTCTCCAGGAGTGGCGGCGTCAGGTGATGTAGGGGGTTCAGCCACCCGGGAGGAATTGCTACGGTAGAGGTAGAGGTACAATAGAACCTATTATGCCTTAGAAAACCTTCGCCTGACGAGCTCTGACCCTCACCCTCAAACGTCGCTTTGAGAAAGCATAACGTGTTGCAGCTAACTCGATGAACAAACCCATGATCTACTGTAGGTACGGTATAGTGTACAGTATCCTAACTGAGATCCGGAGTCACAAAATAGTATTTTCTCCGTCTTCCCCACTACGGTTCATGCCTTGCATTTTCATCGCGACAGACAAGACTCCGCCCCTTTCTTCCCTCATCGATACGCATCGAATTGCGCCTACCCACCATTCCTAGGCGCGCTCAGCAGTTGGTTCTGTTTTTCATTTATGTTTTTCGAATGAACTCTACTGTAAAGTCCGACTGACCCACGTGGGGTTTCGAGCTCCAGCAGCAACTTTCATTATGACTGGGACTATACTAAATAGGGCCTATGGTACACACAATAACCTATATATTTACGTTTTTTTTTAGGAACCATTATTGGTCCTATTTACTATGGTCCCCCGCAATAGTAGCATCCGTGGGTACCATTAAATCACAGAGGCGACCGGCTTCTGCGTCAAATATTTCAACGCCGATTAGCGAATACGCAGAGTGGTGTATGAGCAAAGCGTGTTTTTTTGTTTTTACATGTCGATCGTGTGTGTTGTTGCTGTTGTGGTTGTTGATGTTGATGTTGTCATTCTTGTTCATAAGTCTCGACATGTATATACCGATATAACACATCATCAGCTGCCAGATGTAAATGTGTCATTCACATGATGTTGCCTTTTTTGTTCATATGTCTCGACATGTGCCGGTATGACACATCATCATCAGCTGCCAGATGTAAATGTGTCATTCAAATTTCAATCCGATATTTCTACCCGTCGACATTCAGCACAACCCAGTGCGCGTGCCGATTGTTCAATCCTAGAGAGATACAACTTGTGTGACAGAGATACTACATTGAAAATCAGTAAGCAGAGTAGACAATGCAATGACTGTCATCGTACTGGATAAGACAGGCACGGCATACACTTTCTTTCGAAGAGAGAAAACAAGCGAAAAAACACAGAACAAATAGAGAGGAATAAAAAAGAATTACAAAAGTCGTCCCCCCCCAGAGATGCGGACAATACAAAACAAGCTACAGAAACAGTACCACTGGGATATACAACCGAGAGCAAGACTGAGAACTAAGGGAAATAACAAGCAAACCGAAGCACAACAAAAAAGCACCATCCAGGCAGCCGCAGCAGTGTGCGATACACATAGCATAAACAGGTTCTAGCTACTATGTTAGTCTGGTACATTGCTACCCTTTATCACGTCTCAATCTCGCCTTCATCAATCATGCCCCACCCCCGGAGAGTATACTAGAACAGCTCCACGCCATTGTGATCGCCATGTAGCAGAGCGAAGGCGTACCGCTTGAGTGGACAGAAACACGATCATGGTGCCGCACAGAAAGAGGGGCCGAATCCAGTGCGGGAACTATCGAGGCATCTCGCTCGAGGCACACACGCTGGCAAGGTTCGCACGGTAATCGCCAATCGCCTCAGCAATTACTGCGAACGAGAGGATATCTTGCCAGAAAAGCAGTGCGCCTTCACACCGCAACGGTCGACGATTGATAGGACCTTCGTGGTTCGACGACTTCACGAATCGGCACGAAAGAAGAGCACCCCTTTTTACATGTGTTTCGTAGATCTCGCCAAGGCATACGATTCAATCGACCGAACTCTCTTCCACAAGCGCGCTCGCTCGGTTCGGCGTACCACCAAAGATGCTCGCGGTTATTCGCCACTTCCACTGAAAGGATACGTGTGCGCGCATCCGGACGGACGATGGCGAATATTCAGACTGGTTCGGCTTGGGGCAGGGCCTACGGCAAGGATGCGTGCTCGCACCATCGTTGCTCAACATGTTATTTTTACTGGAGTACTGCGTGTGGCGGTGGAGTGGTTTAGCTCCAATGCAGATGTGATGAAGAATATGGTGTACACCAAGGTGAGGGATGATAGGGGGAGGGCAGGAAGGGGAATCAGAGAAAGGGCGAGATAAACCACTGGATACTATGGCGGAGCCGCATCCGATCTGGGGAATGCTGCATGCAGACGACGCGGGCATCGTTTCCAAATCATCGAACAGCCTTGCGAAGATAACGGTAGATATCGCTAAGTATGTGGTTCGTTCGAATTGACAGTGTCGGAACCCAAGACGGAGACCATGCCAGAACCCAAGACGCAGGCCATGTGTGTGCCTGATGACGAAACGTATGGACAGGGTCACTTTCGATACTGGGGCAGCCAGTCAGATGCACTAACAAACCACCAAATTTGCGCACATTGGGGTAACTGTGTGCGAGAACGCTGACTTTACTGCTGAAATCTACCGGAGCATGCTGCTGGCCAACCTACTTTCCATAAGGTATAGTTTGCCACCGTACGACCAGCCCACCGCACCGCTCCGGCTCAAAGTACGGATGTTCAAAGCCGAGGTAATTGAGACCATGCTATAAGGGTGTGTCACGTGGAGCCCCACCGTGGCCCATCTCGCCATACTTCAGACAGCTCACCACCGATTGTTCCTCTGATACATCGGATGGAAGAGAAAACCTCGCAACGGCCACCATATACTTTCATACGCAGACGCCCTCGCCAAGACTGGCTGTGAGAATGTCGAGACGACGGTGCAAAAGCGGAGGATAGTTTACCCGGGGTTCGTAGCTCGTATGGGGAACGAGTGGCTACCCAAACGAGTGGTGTTTGGGAAACTGGAGGGGGAAACCGTTACTTGGGAGGGCAAGAGCAGGACTGGACGGGTTGTCTCGAACTCAAGCTATCGTTGTTTAACTTGAGCATTGAAGAGAAACGATGGACGCTAGCAGCGAAGAAATCGAGCAAGTGGTTCAAACGTGTTGCTGAAGCAGCAGAGCAGTAAATGCAGTGCTGGTTCGTTAGGCGAAGAAGATTGCAGCAAAACGATGAGCGCTTGAGGTACAAAAATGCGCAGCAACTTAATTAAGATGTCGTTGGGCCCCAAGGCCAGGGGTGTGAGGAACAAGAGCCGCGTTGGAGGAGGCGTAGCAACAGCAGCTAGGCCGGTTAAGAGAGTGAAGGCACCCGCCGAAACTTGGCACTGACAATCTTTCTATTAATAGCTGAGACACCCAGCGACTATTGCCAAATGATGTGATACAATCGCTGTTATATATATATTTTCTATCTTTTTTTTTTGTTGCGACGCCCTGTTCCCTGCCAAGTCAATGCCCCCCCCCCCCCCCCCCCCCCCCCCCCCGCCCGCCCGCCGTACTCTGTATTTCCTTCTGCGTCGGCTGCGTCACTTTCTTGTTATATTTGTTTGACTCTTTGTTATTCTGCCTAAAACATGGTATGCAGATAAGCTACCGCCTATAGCTCAAGCCGGGGAAAAGATGTGTAACTCATATAGCTCATAGATAGTTCACGAGAACAGATAACCTACAGTAGCCAATGTAGGTCCTCATCCTACAGTTTGCCCTGGGCAAATATGTGCAGATGAGCTATAATATCGCTATTAAAGATAGCTACGTTGTTACCCAACAGCAGCGTTGGCAGTAGTCAGTTGCTACACAACAACAATAACAGTAGTCAGTAGCCTATCGGTTCGCTGTCGGGACATAGCTAGTCTATTGGAGATGTTACTTGACAGTAGCTATCATTTTGTCGTCACTGGATACCACGGAATATCTGGTAGTATACGGTACAAGGGATCCATAATAGATCGATTTTGGGTGTGTCACCACCTGACGAACGTTGTCATAGACCGTAATCGGGTACGGATGTGTCATCACCTGACGAACGTTGTCATAGGCCGTAATCGGATTCGGGTGTGTCATCACCTGACGGACGTCGTCGTAGGAGGTATATGTATCTGTTATGTATCTGTTAAAGATCGTCAAGATCGGAAACAGCCAAGAGGAGCGTTTGCACGCCCACTTGTTCACTCTCCTTCTCTCTCCACCTGTCTCCTCTGCGAGACCGCAATAATCAACGACAAGGCCTTGGAGTGCCATATCTTTCATCATCAGCTCTTTCGAGCTGGAAGCTCATGCTTTACCAGTCGGTTATCGTCGATTGAAGTGCTTGCCTCTGCCACATGCAAGGATAATTATCAATAGGTTATGAGCCTCGACGTTCAAGCACAACAGCAGAGCTGCGGGCCGCGAGGTACGCCAAGTACAAGGCTGCGCTTCAGGACCCCGAGCTGCTGCTTCCGCTACGAGCTTCACGAGAGAGCTGCCAGGGCCATCCTCTACCTGGAGTTACTACGATCTGCAACAACTAGCACTGCTGCTGCGAGCGACTACAACATCGTACGAGTACAACGTCGCTGACTGCTGTGAGAATGGACAACATGACGGGCAACAGCGCGAACAACAGTCTGGTCAACGCTGTGCGAGGAATCAAGTCATACACTGGAGAGAAGCCTGAAGATTTCGCTGACTGGCACAGGAAGGCTGGCTTCATCATCAGCATGCAACGACCTGACATTTTTGCCGTTATGGAAGGTCAAGCGAGGCCCGCGGAAGATACCGACCAGGCTGAAGATACAGCACTACTGTTAACTCCAGGGTTGCTGTACACTGCTGGAGGGACCCTACAGCAACGGCAAGCTGCATTCGACCGAGCTAACATGGACCTCTATGCCATCCTGTACTTAGTCACCGATAAGGCTGCGGCTCTCCTCGTGGCTATCCATGCCTTCGACGAGCGTGGGACTAGAGGCGATTGGCAGAAAGCCATCAAAGAGCTTGAGCAAAAGTACCTGCGCGTGACGAACGAGACGATCCGAGCCTTACAGGCAAAACTTGCAGCAACGACCATGGAGCCTGACGAAGATCCGGACAACTACATCATGCAGGCAACACGACTTCGTAGTCGTCTGGCCGCGGTCAAGGAACCTGTCACCGACCGCCACTTCACCGACATCATCGTCCAAGGACTCCCGGAGAGCTACCGCGACATCAAGCTGACGACGTATAAGGACCCGGATTTCGACCTGTCGAAGATCCAATCAACAATGAGGCACCTATATCTGGACGGACTTTCGCGCGGAAAGAAAATCGCTGGACGCGGCACCATCATGACAGCAGCAACAGCATCATCATCGGATACCAGCTCCGTTGTCATCTGCCACAACTGCGGAAAGTGGGCCACTACAAGAGCGGTTGCGTTGTGCCTGGCAAGGTGTACAGAAAGGGCAAGAAGTCTGCTGCTGCTGCTGGGAAAGCCAAAAACGCTGGAGGTGGAGCTGGACAAAAGTGGTGCTCGGTTCACAAGACCACTACGCACAGTGACCCCGAATGCTTTGCGCAAGGAGCTGAACGCCCACAGAAGAGCAGCACGCACACGGCGGCCGTACTGCGCGTGGACACCGACGAGCAGCCTACGATCAACTTCGACGACGATTTTGACAAGGGCTTTCAGTTTTAGCTCTTGAAATTTCGCCACCGGGACATCATCCGGGGTCTTTGAGCAAAATTATTATCTACGCTGGAGTATCACATCAACACGGGGTCGTCGAAATGACGGTTTACGAGATCCTGTAAAAAGCGCTTGAGATTGTCGGAAAGATACCTTCCGGAATCGTCACAGCAACTGTTCGCTGAGACTGTCAGAGCTATGGAGTCGTCAACAACAGAAACGTGGGGTTAGCTGAAGAGGTATCTTTCAGGAACGGGCCACCGCATCAACTACTAAAACTATTGGGATTACCGGGGAGAACATCTGCTGGATCGCCATGTACATCACCATCTTCTGCAACGCCAGGAAGGACATCTGCGTCACCCCGAGGTCGCATACATCGTCATCAACTTAACGGCAGGATTTTCTTGTTTCGTAGTACGTAGCACGACACGCTTTCTTTGTACGGGGGGGCGGCAGAAGCGTGTTAAGATGCTAGGCTATTTGTGAAAGGTTTCTATATGTAGTGAGTAGCACGACGTATCTTTTCTGTATGGGGCGGACAGAAGCATATAACGTCGGCCGCTGCTACCACTACTTACTGTAGCTGTTTCTATATTTTGGTCAACAAATCGACCACTGGATATTGTTTTACAGCCAATACTGGCGTAGCATTTATTCTAAGTGTACGGAGTGATATCGTACCGTATGTGTCTGTCTGGTAAATGTATAGTGAGACCCGCACGGTTTCCAAGGTTTTATGTGTGATATTTTTCGGTTTGCATTCTATTCCATGCTTCAAACCCGTCACATCAGTAGTATGCCTTTACGTTGCCAGGTTATGCGTTGTAGTTTTTTGCGTCAGCTGTAGAAGGATTGATCACCCGTCGAAAGCGAAGCAGGAGCAGTTGAAGTTGCTTCGACGTTGCAAAGGAGTAATGAAACTTTGTTGCGACATAACAATGGATTCCACTTCGTTAATATGCAGACAAGTAGTTCAGACACACTGACCAAGTAGCCAGAGTCAGATAGTTTTGGGGAGATACATTGAAAGGTTAATTTATTCTTGATCAATTACATGATCGGGATATAGTTGACGTCTGATGATTCTAGTATAGTATACTGGTAAACTCGCATTTAACATGCAAGAGCACGTATTTATAGGTACAATACGTATAGTAAAGCATCAGAATATGTTTTGTTTTGTTTGCTTGGCTTCATGTCTTTCCTTTAGACACATATCATATTATATTACTAGTAGATACCGAATTGGTTCCTGCCAGCAGCATTTCCCCCGCAACAATTAAATTTATTGTTGTGTGCATTTTGGAATTATGGCATGTAACGCAGAGAAGTAACATAATTGGACGATTCGAGTTGATAGTTGAACAGGTTGATAGTTGAACAGCAACTTGGCTTTATGTCCCATCCATCGAGAGGTCGTATTAAAGATAGCTACGTTGTTACCCAACAGCAGCGTTGGCAGTAGTCAGTTGCTACACAACAACAATAACAGTAGTCAGTAGCCTATTGGTTCGCTGTCGGGACATAGCTAGTCTATTGGAGATGTTACTTGACAGTAGCTATCATTTTGTCGTTACTGGATACCACGGAATATCTGGTAGTATACGGTACAAGGGATCCATAATACGTCGATTTTGGGTGTGTCACCACCTGACGAACGTTGTCATAGACCGTAATCGGATTCGGGTGTGTCATCACCTGACGGACGTCGTCGTAGGAGGTATATGTATCTGTTATGTATCTGTTAAAGATCGTCAAGATCGGAAACAGCCAAGAGGAGCGTTTGCACGCCCACTTGTTCACTCTCCTTCTCTCCCCACCTGTCTCCTCTGCGAGACCGCAATAATCAACGACAAGGCCTTGGAGTGCCATCTCTTTCATCATCAGCTCTTTCGAGCTGGAAGCTCGTGCTTTACCAGTCGGTTAACATCGATTGAAGTGCTTGCCTCTGCCACATGCAAGGATAATTATCAATAATCGCCGATAACTCAAGCCGGGGAAACATGTGCAGATGAGCTATCGCCCATAGCTCAAGCAAGGAAACATGTACAGACGAGCTATCACTCATGGTTCACCACGAGAAAACACAATCATGGCTCATGTAGTACGTAGCTTATCATAGACCTCGGCAAAACGTGCATGTAAGATGTGTAGCTGAAAAGGCCCACCCCCCGCCGCGACAAGCTACAGTAGGTTGTAAAGTTTCCCATGCATGCGAAATTCCAACGTCGGTGCCATGCGGTCGCCAGCTTTTCCTGTTCAATTATGAAAAATTTTGCTTCGTGGGGTCTGGCTTCGAGCAATTTTGCTCGAATCGTATTTACTCCGTGGCACGATCGACCGAGTGTTTCCGGGTACTACTGTACACCTCCTAGACTTGTTTTGTGGTGGCATGTCACGCATGGCTTTCTCGTTTGCACCCTGTGCGTGCGGGCCACATCCATAAAAGGTACGTAGGAGGTAGAAGAATCCGCTCGCTGCTTGCTACCGACCTGACCTACGGCCAAAGCGCCGCTGGAGTTGTTGCTCTGTGTGGTGGGCATGCTAGGCGTGTTATTGTGTGCTGTTGGTGTTGTGCTGTATACGAACTCTTATTGTGGCGTGTGCGTGACGGCTGAACGTAGTTGTCGTAAAAAACAAGGACAGCATCTGCTTGCTGGGAAATAGAGTCGATATAGTACTGAAACTGGCATCGCATACGTACGAATACAAACTATATTGTATAGCTTGCGTTGATTCGGTATACTTACCGTGAATCGCATTGCACCTACTAGTACTTGTATTTTGTCATTATATACAGCTCGTCAGCTACAAATAGCTCATCTATCCTGTATAATAGCTCAAGCTTCCGACACATGGATGGGTAGATGATCTATCGTCTACGTACAGCTCGAGCTTTGAAAACACGTGCATGACGAACTATCTTCTATATATATATATATATTGGATCAAGCTGTGAAACAATCCTCTGCAGATGAGCTATCGTCTATAGCTCGAGTGTTGAAAACATGTGCAAAGCTATCCCCCATTATTCAGGCCTTCAAGACGTCTATAGATGAGCTCAAGCAGGGAAAATCATGTGTGTGTAGATAGCTCATCATGTACTATTATTATTATTGATAGCTCACTCCTACTCGTAGGCAAAAAATATGTGCACAGATGAGCTGCGTATCCTCTACCGGGCCGGGTATAGCTCAAGCTTTGAAAATAGGTTCAGATAAGCTACCCTACTATAGCTCAAGCCGGGAAAATATATACAGCTCGTTCGTGTAGCTCACGTAGCTCACCGGTGAGCTACCCTCGACAAGAGCATCTACAGTTAGCTGAATTCTTCGTTCTAAATATCGTACGTACACCTGACGTGTGTGTGTGTGTTCTTCACATTAAACCGTTCTTCTACTCGTCGACATCCAGCAAGCCCAGTGTCCGTGCTGATTCTTCACCCTAGAAAGATACGAGCTCTGTGGTCACAGACTACGACACAGAGATAACACACCGTAATGCATTAATAGCCTAAACGCAATACCATGCCTTCGCACTAGGTGCGGCCGACACAACATACATACATACGCCAGCAACCAAAATACACCATAAAGAAAGAGAAGCAACGAAGAAACCAAACCGAAAAAGAACAAGAAAAAGAAAAAGAAAAGGAGAAGAATCCCAAATAAATAAATAAAATGGGAAGCCAAAGCTCAGACACATACATACTTACCCCGAGCATGAGCCAAAAGGGGCGTGCAAGGGGAAAGATACGAGAAGGAAAAAGGGGACTATGCATCCCGGTGAACACTTAACTAAGTAAAAAGAGCAATAATGAGTGGGCCAAAATACGCTCGTCACCCACCCACTATGTAGTACTTCTTTCATAAGGATAAGAAGGGAAAAAAAATCAAAATACATACCGAACGGCCGCAGCAGTTGGCGGTACGAGTAGCAAAGAAAAGTCCAACCTACTAGTCGGCCTGGTACCTTGCTACCCTATCTGCGGTCTCTCTGCTACTCTCTTCTACCGCGGTTTCCCTTCTGCTCCTCCTGTTCCCCCCCCTGCCCCCATACACTTGTACGGTGTTCCTTCTACCCCTCCTGCTGTTACCCCTCCCCCCATTCCCTCTAACACTACCTGCAGCGGATGCACGGCGCTGTCTACTCAGCTTTGCCTCAGCCTCGTGCCACCTGCCCATGAGCTGTTCAGCTGCTTCGAGGATTCCCCGGTACCACTTTCCCGTCTGTTTTGCTGCAGTGGGCCACAGTGCGGTCCCAACTCCAAAGACTAAGGGGGGGTCTTCCGTTGATCCCTCGGTGGCTTTGAACACTCTAAGGTCCTCAGCAATGGCCCTAGGCCAAGACTTGGGCTGCCCGCCTGGTTTCGGGCTCCCCCCACCAGCGATCGTCCCGAACATCAACCGACTGGGCAATCGCCCCTCGTGTTGCCGCACCAGAGCCCCCGCAAAGAAGAGTCGCCGTTTACGGATGGTCGTTTCGATACGTTCGCATCGTGTTATCCTGAGCGCCTTCGCATACGAGAGGGTGGTGTGGTCGGTGCGTAGTCGGCGCTGGAAACCAATGACTCGCAGAAGGACTTCGTGGTGGGCTGATCGAAGCTTGGCGAAGTGGTCCGCATTGAGGGTCCATGTCACGCAACCGTACAGCAAGGTCTCAATCACCTCGGCCTTCAGCATCCGGACTTTCAGACTAAGCGGTGCGTTCGTCCTATCGTACAGTTCCGGACCAAGGACCGTTTGAGGCATGCCCGCATCAGACAGTTCGTCGCTCGATCCGATTTCGAAGGAGAGTACAGTTCCGGCGTCATCAGACAGATTCGCGTTGTCAGCTCTCGTGGATAATGCCTCCTAGGTATAAAAACTGGGTCGTCTGTTTATACTTTTGGCCTGCAGCTTCGATAGCGAGCGGTGAGGTGGTAAACGTCTGATCCGGTGTTCGTAGGAGCATCGTATCTATCTTCTTCTCGGATACCGTGAGACCTACTGCTTCGAAGACAGTCACGATGACTGTCATCATTCTTGCAAGGCCTTCCGCCAACTTCGAGATTCGAGATTTTTCCTGCGTCGTCTGCGTACAACATGCCCCACACAGCCCTTTGCACGCATGCCAATGGTTCCTCTTTTCCGACAACCCTGTCCTCTTCGAGATGAACCAAATCCCTTACGATGCATTCGTCTTTGCTGAGGCGTACCAGCACGATGTGTATCGCAGCGGCGAAGAACACGTTGAACAGTAACGGCGATAGTACGCAGCCCTGCCGCAGCCCCTGGGTTACATTGAACCAGTCCGAGTGTTCACCGTCATCCGCACGCACGCGAGCCCGCATGCCTTCGTGAAAATTGCGAATGATTGTGAGCATCTTGGTTGGTACACCAAGGCGTGTGAGTACCTCCCACAACAGTTCTCGGTCGACAGAGTCGTACGCTTTCTGCAAGTCGATGAAGCACATGTACAGGGGGTTTTCTTCTGCCGCCCGAGCTGCTGCAACCGGCGCGCGACGAACAGCATATATATCGACTGTTGACCGTGCGGGGCGAAAGCCGCACTGTTCTTCAGGGAGTATATGCTCGGTCTCGCAGTAGCTGCTTAGACGGGACGCAACGATTTTCGGCAACACCTTGCCTGCGTGAGCAACAAGCGAAATACCTCTGTAGTTGTTGCAATCAGTTATATCCTTCTTTTTATGAAGGGTTTTTATGATCATCATGTTTGTTGGTTTTCGACCAAGTTTTTTTTCACCACCAGTATCTTGCCAGTACGACGCAGGTCCTGTACTATATGTATTACAATACGACGCACTGCGGCTCGCTGTACTATACCTGGTACGTATTAGTAGACGCTTTGGAAGAGGCCGTCCGATTACCCGGTGAATTTGTACTCGCGTGCGTAGGAGCAGTTCGAAGTTCGAGGTGAAACGGTTATGAAACCGTCGAGAACGTCTTCCCCGAAGTTGTCGGTTGACGCGTTGACGCGTTGACGCGTTGACGCTCTACTACGGTAGATTCGACCCGTCGACGCTTCTCTAGACTTTATGTACTACTGGTACAACATGATAGCATTGATTAATTTGGTCCTACTCCCAGCCATGGCGGGCGGTTCGTTGCAATCCGATTCTTCTCCACCATCCCTCGGCCATCTTCTCTCGACCATGTTGTCTCGACCATGAAAAAAAACAAAAAAAAACTCAAACCCGCCTAAAAATCTAAAACACGTGGCGTAAGCATCCCTCCGAAACATTTACGAAACCCATCGATCAGAACGCGGGCATATGATCAATCAACCCCCAAGACGGTCGCGGCGAGGTGAGAGGCGCACAGAGGTGAAGTGCCCCTCATCCTATCCATTCTAACACGTAGCTGCGCCGCCAACCGCGCAGCTGGTTTGGATAGCCACGGAGGCTGCCTGGAGTTCGGCTGCATCTACTCTGGGAGAGGCCAAAACTGCAACCTTGATTGACGTCTATTTGTGAGGAAATTGCGCTCGAAGTAGCCTCGAAGAGTGTCCTTCCCAAGCACCGGATCTGCAGTGGCACAGCGCCTTCGGGCGCGGGGAAAGATCAGGGTGTCTGATCTGTACTAGCCCATGGCCCGCTTGAAGGCGGCGGGCGTGGCAGCCCTGTTATGCCTCCCGGTAGCAGTCGGTCTCAGGATGGGCGGGCCGGTTCGAATAATCAGGAGAAGGCAGCGCCCAAACTGGGCCCCTATACCTAGCAAGGGCACTGAGGGAGGAGGGAAGGGGGGAGGGGGGGCTGGTGCGTCGTCTCCGGAATGTTTGACGTTCGAGTCTCGGGACAAGTTCAAGCTGAGCCGGATGGGAGGCGGTCGAGGGCAGCGGAAGGGGAGGAAGAAGGGCTCGTCTCAGAGGCCCGCGCGCGCAAAGTCACGCAGTATGATCATGAGGGAGAAGCTACGCAGCAAGGTGGGAGCGGAGCAATGACTGCTGTACAGCAGTACTATTAATTGTATTGCTGTGTGTTGATATCATAGCACCCAAAGAAGCGATGACTACGATCTACAGCAGTACTGCTTTTTGTAGTGAAGCGTCCAAAGCTGTGGTAAGAAGAACGTGCGGCAGGATAACTCGAGCGAGGGTCACCATGCTGCCCGCGTGTCGCACGCTCCTCACGTTGCACCCCTCGCCCCTTGCTTGCCCCCTACAGCAGCTTGAGATGCTTCGTCGTTGACGATTCTGTAGGCGCAGGAATAAGGGCCGTATGTATGCGACAGGGTCTCGATTTCTTATGTTGGAAAGAGTGCATTAACTTCTACACCAACTCCAGTACAACGTCTTCTGGATTTCTTATTTTCCTGTGAACATCAGCCTGCGCCTTGTTATTTGTTGGTTCTCCTGTCCTCACTTTAAAGCAATTGCTGCCCTGCACTGGTTTACTGTTACGATGCAAGAGTTGATACTGCTGCTGTAGATTAGGTTGTGTCAGGTATCACCCACGAACATTGAACATTGTAGTGTTACAGTTGAACAGACGTACGTAGCGGCGGCGTATTTTGTGTTCTGACGGTTTGTGTCTCATCTCTGTACCTGGAACCTGTGACATCTTATTATACGCTTTGCAATATGGCCCGGGAGGTTTCCAGCGCCGCGTGCTGTCGCAGCGTTGCAGCAATAAGAATTGAGCATGGTGGCGGATTCGCGCGAGTACTGTGACAGCGTAGCTTCAACAATAATGCTCGTCAGCAACTACGCAACATGATTGGTATTAATAGTACGTTATGAATATTAATAGTAATAGTACGACTGACTGTACCCGGTACCGCACGATACGTACGCGTACGATGATTATATGAGCTTGTCTCTTGATGATGGTGGTGATGATGTTCTCGCAATAGCTCACCTCCCCCTGAAATCCTGCCTGTGGTCACAAAACAAGCCGCAATACCTACGGCAATGGGAACGCGAAGTTTTTGAAAGTTTTCCTTCCAGGACAAAACTATTGCTGGCAAGAAACAGGCGAAGAAGATATTCTCGAACCGCGCCTGTGGGAAAAAGGGAAAAATGTTGGTAGATCTTTCCTTTTTTTTTTTCAAACGGCTGCAGGCGGCGCAATTTGAATTTTCTCGTTACAAACTGCCAGCACGCTGATAAAAAAAACAGCCCGTGCGACGATAGACCTTCGATCTCGACACAGCCTCAGCCCACGGCCAACCCGCTTGGTGTCGGGCAAGGCCAACGAGTGTAGATGACGGCCTCAAGATATCAGGTGAATCCATGGTCTAGGGGGCGAGAGAGCTTGCGGGCGGCGCCCTGTATACGCTCTTCTCCCAAACCTGAGAAGAAGCCTATTTTTTGCCATTCGAGACGGATCGATAATTTTTTTTCATCTGTTTTGTGCACACCAGCGGCCAATTGTTTTTTCATCACACGCTTGGCCAGCGCCCGCCACATATCGCCGTCCATTGTATGAAGACGGTGACCCTAACGAGCGCAATCCGTTCGAAATCCATGACGCTGTCGTTGGTTTTGTCGATCGGTGTCTGTCAAGGACCCGAAATCTCGCTGCTTCGAACTGAACATCCGCCTGAGTTTGTCTGAAGCCGATCTTGGCCCAACATCGGCCCCAGAATTATTTTTTCGGGGTTGTGTCAAAGGTTTGGAACTTTCGGTTTGAAGACTCGTGCTCATAGCAACCTGAGCGTTTCTGGCGGGTATCTCTGGAATTCGAACTTTTTATGGAAAACATTGCGTTTCCGTTGGCATAGGTCTAATAAAAATGCATCTCGATGGGAAAAAAAAACAAACACGTTTACGAAATAGCGCGCTCGGCAGTATCGTACCAGTTCGTAAGGGAAACGGTACTAATGAGCTGAGGTATACCATCCCGTATCACTTGCAACCAAGTACGAGTAACACCAGAACATATCCATGGTATAATATGCACACCCAAAAAAAAAAAGAGCGAAAAGAGGGAAGAACAACGCGAAGAGGGTTCAAAAAACATGACAGGAAGAAAAGAAGAATAGTAGAAAGAAAAACGCTTCTCTATTGCGAAGCAAACTGCCGTCCAAAGGGCCAAATGGTGTGATGCACTAGGGTACAAAGATAGGCTCACAAACAAGACAGATCGCATTAATGATAAGAACATACCTGGTACCTGGTACTGGTAAGGCTCACTTTTCTAAGGACCCTAAGACGGTTGGATTAAGAAACTGTGCTCAGCGCCGAGCGCTACGCTGAACCCTGTATTTATAGTACGTGCTCAAGGTCAACCAAGGATTGTGTCGCAATAAGATTATAAGGCGTTCTCGGACTAAAGGTTTCTTGTTGACGGACCTATACTGTAATCAAGTGTATAGTACTGTTGTGCTACGACGGTGTACCTGATACGATGCCGGTATATGTATGCCCTTCCTGGTCTCTTTTGCCACGTAAACTGAACAGTTACAGTACCATATCACGCTATTACGGGGGGCCATAGTTAATAGGACGTACGGTAGACTCAAACACCCATACATTCCCATATTTTTACTAACCATGTTTGGTCCTATTTACTATGGCCCCCGTATTAACACTATCACACTTTCACACTAGGGTAATAAAATAGCACAGCCCCTCGGACGAATGTCACTGGACTAAACCTGATTTCCTCGGCAATGGGCAGAGCGCAAACCCCAAACAGATGTATCTCTATGGAAAGATCTCGACGAGGGCGTACCGAAGCCACTTTTTTTTTTTTCCGTTGCGCAGTGCATTTGTCTTGTGTGTGTGCCCCCCTTGATGTGGACAAGATTGTGTCGGAATGTTTATGATATCTGGCGTCTTACACGGTAGGCTCTACAAGTATATTACGAGAGTACGGTCTCGGCTCTCTCGGCTCTCTCATACAAAGTAACCCACAATAAACTCAGCCTAGTGTTTCCGGGGGAAGTGTGCACTGATACTGCGAAACGTTTGTGCTAAAAGTTAGTGAGATACGCCACCTTTCTCCAGTAAAGAAATATGGGAGGGCCAAGTGGTCCTGGTTCCCCACGGCCGGTAGGTACTGCGGTAGTCTTCATATTGTACGTCCCTGCTTTGAAACGAGTGTACCAAGTATTCTACTGTAGACCATGGCTACTAGTAATAGTATCAATAGTATCAATAGTAACCTGGCATGCCTTGTACCTGCTGCTGTGATGACGTGGAGCATTGAGTCAATTGGTTATTACTCGTACATATCGTGCGTGCTGGCAGTCACAGTCATTGAGAGAACTCGATCGCGCTCGCAGGTTCCCGAGAATTAAATCACGTGAAAAATCCATTGCAGGGAATATTGCTAGGTACTGCTGCTGTACTGCTGCTGTACTGGTATGTTGTGCCTATGTGATACTCGCAGGACTTATCTGTGTACATAGGAAGTAAAGACACATAGGGAGCTGGCACACACTGACATTGCCCCGCGCCGCCTTGTTTCCCCATCATGTTTTCGGCCGCCCTGGTTCGCCCCCTGTCCCCTGGGCGAACCCGAAACGCTGGTTGCTCGACAGGTCAAGGACGCCGGCACAGTCCCGGACCTGTCTCGCATGTTGCGCGATGGACTGCCCTACCTTACCCGAAACGAGGCGACGGAGGTCCAGCTGGCCCTCGCGGTGTCCCTGTACGCGCACTCGAAATCGAGTCACGAGCAGCACGACCATCGCGTTAAGGTTAGTCGCGACGTATACAATGTAAAATCGAATTGAGAGTGCTTGTGGTCGAAAAGAGTCTGCGGCACGGCAGACGGACAGACAGACGGACTAACAGACAGACAGACTGACTAACTGGCTCGCTGGCTCGCTGGCTGCTGACGGCACTTGGCGTGGTAGCACGCGTGGTTATGAGCCACCAACTGAAGCCTGGGGTACCGTTTGCCGGGGGGGGGGGTTCATTTCATGTTCCTGTTCTTATGTATTCCCGTCACGCACATTGTTCGACAGGCCTAAGTAGAGATGGTTTTCTTGTTCCTTAAAAAGAAACGGGTCAGCTACTGGCAGCTAGTGGCAGCTAGTGGCAGTCCCAACTGTTTATACCATTTCGAAAGTGCGATTCGCGTACTGATGTGCTGTTCCCGGTCCTCTTCTCGTTCCTGTTGCCATACTTTCCTGTACAGGCGGGAGTAGAAGTGTGTCTGCAGCTCGGGCGCCTCCGGATGGGCAGGGATGCCCTCCTCGCGGCGGTGTTATCTGGCGTTCTCAGGCCGGGGACGTCTTTCGAGCAGTCACTAGGTTTCGGCCGCGCCCCCGTGTCCGAGGTGGACCTACGAGAAGGCTTCGGGGAGAACGTCGCCCGCCTGGTAGCCGGGGTGGAGCACATAACGTGCGTGGAGGAGACCGCCCACACTATTCTTAGGGGTAGGGATAAGGTTACCGCTGCTGCTGCTGCTGCTGCTGGAGGTGGTGGTGGTGGTGGTGGTAAGGCAGGGGGAAGGGATTCTTCTACCAAAGCTTTCGCCACGCACGGCCTATCGGAGGACGACAAGGAGAGGGGGGACGACGAGGAGGAAGAAGAGGAAGAGGAGGGGTATGGGGCTATTTCTCCCGAGGTGTTGATTGGAGCCGGGGGGAGAACCGGTGGGGGGTCCGGGGGGGGGTGGCGGTGGCGGCGGCGCCAAGGGGGGGAGGTTAAGGGAGGCGTCGGCTCTTGAACAGGTAAGCCACGGGTAGACCCACGCAGTACCGGTAGTGTTCATTGTTCGGCTTGGCCCAGCTTCGACAAAATGGTTAATGTTCCACACTGCTGTGTTTTTTTATGTATCCTCCAACGGAACGGTAAAGTCCACACTGCAGCAACTCCTCGTTATTGTTGTTTCATGGGAAAATCCCAGCCGGTCGGGTTTGGTATCCCTCACTAAAAAACGCGTTGTTACATATTTTTTTCCGAGAATTTTCCGAGGCGAGTTCGGATTGTAGGGTTAAGGTTGGGGTTTGAGGTCAGTTATATCAATCAGCCTTTTTAACCACCCGTTGCCAAGGTCTTTTTGCAGTCCTCTCTGAGCCAGCCGATGTTATCTCTGCCGTAGGAGAACAGTTTTGCCACCAGATAAGAGTGCAAGCAAGATGCATACTACTGTACTGGACAGGTTTGGTTACACATGAACAGCCTGCTAGCTGCAACTCTGCAATGCCGTCTGCTTGCTGTAGCCCTGCAATGCTGCCGTGTTGAGCCTTGTCGCCTGAAACAGGGGCCTGTCTCATGACCGCAGAATAGATAAGGTCGATACACGATTTTGGTAACAACGAAAACAAAAACGATAGGGCTACGTTTGTTACACCCCTGGATTTGTTTTTCGGTTTCTGCCCGTGCTGTGACACCTCTGAGAGTGAGATCTAGCGCAACCTCATGGCGTCATGGGCGGCAGACTGGCAGGTGTTATCGCTCGGGCTAGCTAGAACATGACCCGTGGACAGCCCTGGTTTTTCTCTGCCCTTGCTTCGTCTCTGGCCGCGTGGCTTTTATCAGCGGGGTCAACCTATATGGTTGATCTCTATGATACCGTGGGACTCGGGGCGAGACGCTACACTAAAGCCACAATTCCAGGCAAGAACCACTGGCCGCAACCATCGCCAACAACAGCGACAACAATCTCACTTCGTTTGTTTTATATTCCTGCCCCTTTTTTTTCTGATCCCGTGGCTTTTGTCTTGGTACGGGGTTGATACCTACTGTGGTATGGCACTGCACAGGGGGAGACGCTACGCAATCTGCTCGTCTCGGAGGCGGCGGACTGGCAGGTCTTGACGCTCAGGCTAGCGGTGCATTTGCAGGCGCTACAGCAGTCCAGCCTGGATGGTAGGGGTCGGCAGCCCTCCAAGCAGGTGTAGTACTGCCGCAAGTGCTGAATGCGTGTTTACCCGTGGTTTTATTCCGATCGCGCTCTGAAGGGACATTCAAGTTCGTTTTTGCTTTTCCTCCCCTATTGGTTGTCCACTACAGCTGTAGTACTATTTTTTTTGGACCTGCCAAATTATTCCACAGACGCACGTGTCTACGGATATTGATAGGCATCGATAGGCATAGCCATAGTGCACACCTATTGTAGGGTCTAGATCATGTAAACCCCATATTTCCGCTGTGAGATATTGTCGGGCGGTCCAGATGATGAACTGTGGGAATGGATGATCTGTTAATGACCTGTACGAGGTTGTGGAGGACTTTCTGTCGACAAACACACCTCACCCTCGTGCTGAACTAAACATAAAATTATTGTTTTAATCTTTGGACTTGCAGCTCGCGAGGGATGCTCTGCTGGTGCACGGGCCTCTGGCGCACCGGCTGGGGGTGCACCAGCTTAGAAATGAGCTTGAAACCGCGGCGTTCCGAAGATTGTTCCCGGAACAGTTCCACGAGGTGAGCGGAAGGGTTAGGGAGGGAGGGGTGTCGATCCCTCTGTAATATTAATAGGTACAGCAGAGGTGCACCGTCTCCGAGACACCCTTGAAACCACGGAGTTCTGAGGACTGTTCCCGGAACAGTTGAACGAGGTGAGAGGAAAGGTTGGGGAAAGAGGGGGAGGGTATGATTTGCACAGCTCGGTTCATGTGTGGGACGTCTCATGACATGTGATGGCCGTTGTCGTATCGGGTGACCGTAGACCCTCGCATATCCTACTATGCCGGGACGGAGCACGTCTGCTTTTCGCCGATCAGGCTGACATTGCTTGCACCAAGCGCGACGCTTCGTGAGATGGCGAGTAGTTGAAGGGTGAGCTGCATCCTGCTCACAACCGGTTGTGAAGCGGAGTTCATTGCATTGGATGATACCGGGGGGGGGGGGGGGGGGGGGGGGGGGGGGCGGGGGGGGAGGGGGTAGGAGAGAACTATTTTTGGTCTCTAACATTGGCTGTGGTCTAGCATACCCTACATCACACATTCATTGTAAATACGCAAGGTACTCTCTTTTTGTGACCCCACATTATCACTTTATTCAAATTCGGGTAGCATACTGTATGTACTCCTCTTGTTCTAGATTTGGCTGTCCATCAACCTCGACCATGCCGGAGTGCCCGCCCTGGCGCTGTCGTGCTGCTGTGCTGTGCTGTGCGATGGCAGCAATGCTTCGCGCCGAAGGCATGTCGTCGCACAGGACAGAATGACGGGGGCATTGCAGGTACTCTAACATGATTGCGGTTGGTTGATAGGCAAGTATGTATTGAGCAGCAGGAGTACATACAGCATGCTACACGAATTTTTGCTAAATGGTGCGTATGTTTCGCTGCCGACCAACTCCCACCGTGTCAGAGTGTCTGTAATGCTTCTGTCGCTCTGTGATGTTCGATTCCAGGAAGGAATGAGGCCATCGCACAGCACAGCAAGGCAGGGTCTTTACAAGAACTTGGATAATGTCGCAGTTGGTTCGTAGCAAAACCTATTGGTGAAATTGATGTCGCGTACTGTATTCTCCTGCTTCTATTAATAGATAGTGTAGGTTAGACTGTCAACCAACTGCGACCGTGTGAGAGTGCCTTCTATGGTCCTGTGGTCCTGCCACACTGCCATACTGCGCTGCTGCTGTTGTTCTGGCGTCAACTCGTCGCCGTGAACTGCCCCGAGGTCACCCGAAAGTTGTGCGCTCGCATGATTCTAAATCGTGACATCGCGCAGCCCAGGATAACAGGGGCGGCATTGCAGGCACCTTGGCATGGTCGCAGTTGCTCGGCCGACAGCCGCAAACATACCGCAAGAGCGCCTGCTACAACGTGGGTGGGCACAGTTCGACGCCAGTCGAGGACAGAATAAAGTTGAACCCTCCTCGCGATGAAAAAGCAAGGCACGTATATACCTGGTACCGTATTTAGCGAAAAACCTACCAGCTATTGTATTACCCCGGATCTGTGTTACGACTACAGTATTAGTAATAGTAGGAGGGAGAGACGAAATATGGGCGAAGAAAATACATGGGATGAAACAAAACAACAACAACAACAACAACAACACAACAAAGTCGGCAACGATAGTCGGCCAAGTGACGGCCCTGCTGCGGTTTGACTGGCAGGTGCGTCGGGCAACGCAAGACCGCTCGTCCGTCTACGAGAAGGTGGCGGAAGCCACGAAGGATACGCTCTCCAAGGCCCTCAAAGACGCGCCAGCATTTACCAATCAGGTATGGTTACATGGTTACATGACGAAATGATTAGATGGTTATATCATTTCACGGTTATATCGTTGTATAGAAATTGTATCGTTATATGGTTGCATCATTGTATGGTAATTGGCAAGGGCGTGCTACGATGGGAGTGTACTATACTATACTACAGTTGGTACTGCTCTTGGTCATTTGTTTTGCTGGCTGACGAGGCCCCGAACCTGAGGAACTAGCCAATAAGGTGCTAAGGCATGCATGCCTCATCGCTGAAATGCCTTTTAGTTTTGTCCCGTGACATATCATGGTACATACCTGCTCTGGGCCGTGGGATCTCGTCCCATCGCGTTGCGCTTTCGTTGGTTTTTCTGGGGTAGTTTTTTTTTAGTGAGGGATAGGGCTCCTATACTGCAATCAAATGAATTTCCTTGTGAAAAAAGTAGGTGCTGTCATACATACCCTAGCCTACCCTAGCATGGCATGGATGGATGCATCGTGCCTGTCTAGGCATAGCGCACCGGTAGATGAGGACACGGGAACTTACTCACAGGTTTGTTGCGATGCTCGACTTTTTTTTTCTCGGTTGGTGGTTGGCGGCTGGCTGCTTGCCTCGTGTATATTCTGGTACATACTGGTATGACGAGGGAACGCAATCGTCGTCAGTTGAGCCGGGGATCGGTTTTCGAGTGGCTGCCTGTTTGCCCATGATTCGTGCATGCAATCGCGGTCGATTAATGAATCGGTGAATATGCTGTGACTAATTTGAAGGGCATAGTAGGTATCTCTTTGCACTTTTACGACTACTAGAATCCTCGAAAGTGCCCCACGCTAATTTTGAAGTTTTTTGCCCCTAACAGAAATCATAGCACGCTAATTCCAACTGAATTTTCCGAAAACGATGATCCTGCGGAGTCTGAGAAGTTGTATGGTGGGAGTAACTCGCTTCGAAGAAATGCCCTGCGTGTGTCCTGCATTATGTGGAACCATGTGTTGTTTTGCTTTGCCGTGAAATTCCCTTCCTTGATTGGTTGGTTGGTTGGTTGGTTGGGACAATGCGCTTTACTGATACGGCCACACGCTTTCGATTTTGCCGCCCCCCTCTCCGAGGGCTGCTGAAAGTCTGCGGCATTTTTTAATGCTACGTGCGTGCCATAGGCACTGTCTGAGGGTTTTCTGTTTCGCATTTTAGAGGATTTTTTTTTCTTGGTTTGCGTTTTTTTTTCTTGAAAACAAAATCAGAAAAATGGAGGAAATATTCAAGAGGGACTTTTTCTAAAGGGCAAAAACTAAGGAATCCTTCGGAAAAAAAAAAAAAAAAAAAACGGGAAAATCGGGAAAATTAGGGCAAAACGCTCTTCGTAGCGGCTATTAAATGGTGTTTTTCAACTGGTGCTATTAATAGTGGTAGAACAGAAGATGTGGCCCTCCGGTGTTGTGCCCCCTCCTTGAACAGAGTCCACGTCGACTCGGCGTGCGTGACGTATCGAAAACACTTGTTTGGATTTCGTCTCTACGGCTTGGGTGCTGCGTGCTGCTGCTGCTGCTGCTGCTGCTGCTGCTGCTGCTGCTGTTGCTGATTTTGCTGCTCTGCTGCTGTTTCTATTTTTGCTGTTGTTGCTGCTGCTGTTTTGGTTGCTGCTGCTCCTTCTGTTGTTGCTTTGGTTGATGCTGATGCTGTTGTTGATGCTGCCTCTTCTGCTGTTCTTGCTGCTTCTGCTGTGTTGCTTTGCTGCGTCTGGTTGCTGCTGTTGTTGCTTGCGGTGTTCCGTTGCGCCCACTCGGCGAACAGCTGACGGCCGAGGTCCTGCTGCAACACCGAATCAAATCGCCCTACTCCATGTGGAAGAAGATGGAGAAGAAGCAGGTACGGTTTCGATTCGCCCGACGACAGTGGTTTTGAGGTTGTGTTAACCCCGGGACCCCGAGATAGCGGCCAAAACTATGGTTGGTAAATTTGGTGTTGTCAACCATCTAGGAGCAGCGTCAGCGTCCAACAGTATGGGCAGGATCATGTTGCGTCCGTGCCATACTACTCCTTTCAACCATTGTAACTCGGAAACCAGTTTACTGTAGTAGTGGTATCGCCTCCCACTCATGCGGTGGCCGTTTGCTGTACTCGCCACTTGTTGTCGTCCAGGAATTCCCCTCTGGAGTCCCGAAGGGGGTCCATGTTTCCATCACTTTCGCTCCATGTGCTTGTTTCACGCTGTGCTTTTGAGTTTTGCCGCTCGCGTTACTACATGTCTGAATGTAATTTCACACGTCGGACAGCTGATGATCTATCTGTAGATGATCTGTACATCGACTGTAGATCATCTAGATCATACATATGCCTCCACATCATGTTTTGCGGAGCATTTATGGTACAGATCTAATTCAGGAAACGTTTCCTAGGAATCATGCGGACTATTAGTAGACGTTTCGCACCCGGCAACATGACCTATAGATTATACAGATAATACAAATCAGGAATATATATATATATATATATATATACCCTCGAATATTTAGATGATCTATCTGTAGATGATCTGTGATGATATGTCCGATATGACACATGTCCTGTTTCGAACGGCACCCCCTGTTCGGGCAAAAACTACTTGGAATTAATGCACCACTATTAGTAAGTGCTTCCACTCTTTTCGTACCGTGCTTGAAGGAGTTGGTGGTGGGCAAGGGTTGATGAAGTGTACCGGTACTACTTATGAATGGCTTCGGTAGTTACGGTTGAGTGAAATACTGTTCAAAAAAAATTAGGAGACGATGGATTGAAATTCAAGTATGTTTTTCTCGGGCGGTTATACAAGCTGTCGTGAGTTGTGAAAAATTGAAAATTCGTTTCGATGTTACGCTTTTTTTTTGTCTCCGCAGGTGACCGTGGAAGGTGTATTTGATGCTGTCGCGGTCAGGGTGGTCCTTGAGGCCCGCAAGTGGCAGGGAGAGTCGGCTGAGTCGCATACGGCACGCTCGGAAGACCTCTGCTACCAGGTAAGGAGAGGGCTAGGGTGTTCCCATTGCCGTAGGCCGTGACGGCTTTTTTTTTTTTTTTTTGCGTGCGTGTTTTTTTTTTTGTGTTGCTCCGTACACAGCCGTATTGCAGTGCAGTACTGCTGTAGTCGTGTAGCCTCCGCTGTGGACCATCCTCTAGCATTTCCACGGGTATAGTGATATGTAGGAATGCTTGAACCGTAAAATGTAACCGACGTAGAGAGTTGAGAATGTTGTCCCAGTACCTAGGCATGCGGTGCTTTTGTCTTTTCCGTCCTTCCTTGGTTGTACCTGGTACCCCATGGTTGGTACGCGTGCCCCTTTTACTCACGTATGTATTTCCCCACACACACCCTGTCTTGCCCGCCCCGACCCTCCCCTCCCTTCCTCTCCCATCCCCTCCCACCCCCGCCCCGCCCTACCCTACTCTCCCCTCACGTCCCCTTCCGCTGTCCTGTCCTGTTCTCCCAGGCGATGTCGGTGATCCAGAAGCTGTACCCCCTGGCCGAAAGAGACCTGAAAGACTACATCGCCAAGCCCAAGCCTAACGGCTACCAGAGTCTGCACGCGACGCAGCTGGTGCCAGACCTGACTACCAATGGACCACCTGTTGCCGTGGAGTTTCAGGTGAAGGGTTTCCTCAAGTTGTTGTGGCCTTACATCACATTACAGTCAGTGGGTGTCGTGTCGTGCATGCCAGACATGCCGTGCATGCCAGACATGGCGTGGGAGGCGCTTGCAGGTGTTGCCGCGGACAGAGATGATGTGTTGACAATGAAAGCGATGTTACCGCGAACGGTGTTGTAACGTGGACGACAATTGCTTGAGTGTTCCCGCTGTTATTGATGAGGACGATAGCAATGTTGGCAATGCTGTGTGTGACGGCGCTGTCGCGATTGACAGCGGTGACAACGGGGGACTGACACGGATATCTTGGTGGCTGCATGATGCTGCTGGTAGTGAGTGCTGCTGATGGTGGTGGTGGTGCTGCTGCTGCTGATGTTGTCTCCTAAAAATGAAAATGATTTTGTCGTACTATTATTACGGGGGACTATAGTTATAGGACCAAATATCCGGCGTCCCCGGTGGCTTGGTAGGTGGTCCGCGTGCCTATCAAGATCAATTTCGTGGGTTCAAGTCTCACCGAGTGCATGCTCGTAGGGAATTTTTCTTGCTTAATAAATTGATAAGCGAAAATCGCGAGAGCGTGAGTTAGCTGCATTCATTCGATGAAAATCGACGAGCAGTGGGAATGCTGAACCCTATGCGCAACAAAAAATAAAGGCACGTACCGGGGGGGGGGAAAGGGACGACATCTGTGACAACGGCTTGTCCAGAAGATCGCTGAGGATAAAACCTCCCACGAGTTAGGCTGGAAAGTAAAAGTGATGATTTGAAAAAAAACAAAAAAAATGTTGATGAAAATATTGAAATATATAGGTTTTTGTGTGCACCGTAGTTCCTACCAGGTGTTTAATATGGTACCCCGTACTATTAATGACTCAAGACACGAATTTCACCCACCTAGGCCCCCCGTTTTTTATTTTGGTGATGCCATCCAGTTTTTGGTGGTAGTAGCTGTAGCTGTAGCTGTAGTGATACTGCCAGTGATGAAGGCGATCGTGATGGTGTTGATGACACCGATACTGATGAATCGAATCATAACGATTCATGACCATGCTCTAACATAAGCTCAGTTTGCTGGAATCTACGTAGGAGCCCGTGGTGACCACAATACGCGAGTGCAATTTATCCAACACCTTGACGATACGGAGTCAATGCAGCTGCACTTGCGGCTGTATGTAAGATCATCAGGCATTGCGAACTGCATTGTGTGGGTAAGATGATGCGGGATTTTGGGGGAAGTTTGAACAGAAACAAGCTTTTTTTTCCCCTAAAACAAAAGGCATAGTAGCAACCGAGAGGTAAGATGATGCTTGCCGCGTGTGTTGCACATGCCCTATAGGAATCGGTTGTTCCTTTGATGGAATCACCGATTGAACCCAGCACGAAGAGGTAGGTGCGCATTCGGATGTAACCGAAAATACCTTCCCACAAACGAAATGAAACACGCAACCATTATAGATGGTACCAGGTACTGGTATTAATTAACATCTTGAAAGCACTGGGCCTCAGAGGGGAAAAAGTGACCGCAAAAATTGACGATACCAGCGTTATGATGACCGCACGAAACAACGCGGGCTGCTGTGCATGATAGGTTTGGGGATGATGGTTTCAGCGTTTGGACCCCAAGGCCAGGAGTTGCGTGACACGTGCATAGCCTGAACTATAGTACCTAGCACGCTGCTCGCCCGCACCATTATAACGCTTGTCATTAGTTTTATCGCCATTGCAGTCGCTATCCATTCGACCCCGAAAAGGTTAACCTCCTGTGTTGAGCACTACGGTAGCTCGACGTACCGGGTAAACCTTGGCCGACCTGTACTGTTCAAGCGCGGCGGTTAGCGATTTCACTGACACAAAACCGGGAATGATTTCACCCCACCCCCGCCCACCCACCTCCAATCCCTCCCGAGACACTAGCTCACCTCTGGGGCTGGGGCTATTCGATTACAGGGCTCTGTACTTTTGCAGAAAATTGAGACTGACCCGTGATGGCGTGCTGCTTGCTGTGGTTATACAAGGAATAACATGGAAAACACAAACGTTTGTTCCGACGATACAATGGTTGGGTGTACTGCTCTAGTTCTTAGTTCTTCAGTTGGGGAGTGCTGCCACTGTCACAAAGTTTTCGGTAGGAAAATGCTACCCCCATCCTAGGACGCGTCCCCACCTCCCCCCAAACTCTGCTCGCCCCCACCCGCCCCCGCTCCACCTCCCCCCCTCATCCCCCCCCCCCCCCCCAACCCCCCCCGAAGTGGCCACACCATAAATTGAATTCATTCATTGATGCTGTCATTCATATGCAAGAAAATCCGCCTCAAAAGCGGTTCTTGGTAGGATGCAGCTGACCCTTCATTCGACTCGCCCAACACCTCACGGCGCTTCACGCTTGGTGCAAGCAATGTCTGCCTGGTCGGTGAAAACCCGACGTGCTCCGTCCCGGCATTGTAGGGAGCCGAGGGTCAATGGTCATACGACTACGGTCATTCACGATAATGAGTACACCCCCCCCCCCCCCCAACCCCTCCCCCCCCCCCCCCCCCCCACCGCGCCCCACCCTACCGACATAGGTACAACCCCTCACCCCCCCCCCCCTCCCCACCCCACTCCACCCCACAACCCCCCTGTTCGTTTTTTATTTTTTTTTTCGTTTCAGGTTCGCAGTAAGGAGATGCACCACAAAGCGGAGTTCGGTCTAGCTGCCCATTGGACCTATAAAGGATCGGGCAGCGCCACCAGCACCCTTGGCTGGATGACCGACCATACCGACAACCACAAGTCCAAGCCACTGACGGACAAGGTATGCTGTTGGTGCTGGTGCTGGCGGTGGCTCTTGTTGGAGTTAGTGTTCAACGAGAGAGCAGCGCGTTGCCGCTCTCGAGCCCTTTTTTTTTAACGGTTGACGCCGTAGCGTCACAGCATCACGCACCGCTATGGTTAGCCTGGTTATGAAAAACAGCGGGTTAGTGCAGCGTGCGAGCGGGCAACAGGGCCATCATATATCACACACGATAGATGTGGTCCACTCGGGGCTCTTTCGATGTCGACGTCGGTTGGAAGTCGTCGCGGTACCGGGGGCTTTTGAAGAGTCGCTCGTTCGCGAACCTTATTCGGTGACCTTTTTTTTTTTCACCGTGGTATGTGTATTATGTGTATACTCGTACTTCATGACGCTTTCGGGGCACGTAGATTGCCGATCTGTTTACCACCACTCTTGTCCCCAAATCATCATCATGGGGCAGACGTGTCTAGTATGTTGGATCCGAACCGTCCTTGGGTTGGTCAGCATGTTACGATTGGCGTTCATTCGCGACGTCATCCCGTTTTTTCTCTCGCTGTCGTCGCTGGTTGGCAATCGAGATGAAACGAACCCCAGTGAATGTTCGAAAATCGCTCGCTCCTGACCTCTGCTACTTACCTGGCGTTCACCGTCGTGGGTTGGTTTTGTGGTTCCTGGTTTCGGCAGGGCCCTGGAAAGGCGGTAGTTCCGGACTCCGTCACCTCGGGTCCCGAACTGGTGGACTGGCTTCACCGCGAGCTGCAGCAGCGCAAGGTAGAGTACTGTTTTGTATTATTGTTGATTTTTGGTTTTCGTTTTGTTTCCCGAGTTATTCTTCCGCTCCAGGGTCTTTTTATTTTTAACCTGCGCGACGAACTAGATTTTTGGCATTGAGTTAATGTGAGAACAACCAACAATATCGAGAAGGTACTGTAGTGCTTGATGCATCGGACAGATTATGTGTGTGTGTGTCCCGATTTACTGCACTATTTCATCGTGACGAACCCCCCCCCCAATCAGCAGCCAGCCCCCCGCACTTTGTTCTCACCCTCCCCAAACACAACAATTACCTGGCAAGTCATTATTACCCCCAGACTACGCCGGCCGGTAAATATTGCCCCCATGTTGGACTCTGAGGTGTATACCAAACGTGCACTATATTCCCGTCCGGAGTGATTGATGCATGCCAGGCATTGTCCCCATTTCGTCATGCAGATTTTTGGAGGCAGGTTGATCCCTTTTTATTGTTACGTGGTGTGCGCTCCGTCCAGCAAGCAAGCAGTAGATGGGGGTTGCGGGGGGGAAGAATCTGTATGGACTCTTGCGCGCTTGTTTTCGGACTATGGCTGTTGCACATCGTCTCGTTACGGAAAAATAGATACCTGGTACCATCTATAGGATCTAGATGATCTATCTGTCGATCATCGATCTATCGGTCGGTCCGATGTGTGCAGTGTTTCACAGATTCGCCAAGTACCTACGAGTAAGGCACGAGTATTTTCGAAAGAAGGAAGGTACTGCCATTGCTTCGTCTACTCGCAGTATTTCGGCGTTGTGCACTGCGGATACTGCGAGTACATACTCGCAGTATTTCGAGGTATCTCGAGGCTCGGTCGGTACGGCGGATACTTGCGGACTCGCAGTATTTTGGGGTTCGATGCTGTGGATACTCCCGGTACTCTCAAGTATCTTCAGGGTTCTGTACTGCGAGTACTCCCGGTACCCAAATACTCTCAATATACTCGTGCCAAGTATACTCGGAGTATGAATGAAGCATGTTTCGACCATGTGTACACCGTTTCGATAATTTAATCCCAATTTGTATGCGAAAAATGGAGTTGGAGAAAATTGGATTCGGGAGGGGCAACTGGAGTGATGTATTTGAGTATTTCGGGAACATATGCTGCAAGTACTCGCAGTAAATCCGGGTCCAGTACTCTGGATCGTTCGAGTACTACAAGTAGTTCGGAAGCGTGTGCTGCTTCTACTCGGGATGTGTACGGCGCATAGTCGCAGGCAGTACTTGCAGTGTTAGGCCCTTCAGTACTGCTCATGCGGCCAGCACTCGATATTCAGGCCGCCAGAACTTCAATACGTACTCTCAGTACTGAGAGTGCTCGACCCTCCGAGTATACTCGGAGTATTAAGGATACCGGGAGCATCTGTGCAATGTTTTGACCCGATGGAGGACTTCACAAGTCGAAGATATCAATATCTATCTATCTACCTACAGAACTTATAAATCCTAGGCTTCCGTCATCATGTGTCGTGCAGGATCTGTATAGTACAGTACTGATATATCCAACGCAGGAAAGCCTGTCCTAGATCATGCAGATGGTACGGCTATCACCCGGCAACATGAGCTAGATCATACAGATCAGGAATCTAGCTGTCTTGAAAGATCTAGATGATGAACTGTGGGTAGGGGTACAGGTGATCTGCGTTTGCTGCTGCTGCTGCTGCTGCTGCTGCTGCTATTGTTACAGTGGGGGTCCCGCTTTAGTTGCGTGGGTCACCAGACGACCATACCCGCGATAAAGTGTAAAGCAGGACCCCGCTATAGTGCGGTACCACACCTACACCTACCGGGTAGGTACCATCACTAGGTATTGATACGGTTGTACGACTATTCCACCACCCACAGGTATTCGTCTTTGGGCCGGACAAGAGGATTTGGGAGCTGGACAAGTCTCTCGCCACGGCCGGCGCCGTGTTGGGTCGGTCGTGCATGCAAAGCTTTTACCAGGGCGTGGTTCTTCACGATCAAAGGAAGAAGCGATTAGCAGGAGGGGATGGAAGCTTGACCACCGCCTGGGTGAACGGCCAAGAGGTGCGCCAGTTTGTCCGTTGACAAACCTGCCAGATAATGCCGGCAACGGATCTCCTACACGAAGTACGATGTGCGGAAGTACATCGTATGTTATTTATATTTGCCAAGTTGTAGTGGTTTACCTGCTTTAGCATAACTTCTGCAGGACGGTGTACTAAGGAGGCGGAAGCGCAACCACCACCTGGGACAACGGTCAAGAGGTTTGTCCGTTGAAAATGCACAAGCGAGTGCGACAAGGGGTATTAATGTATGTCCGTTGAAAACGCACCATCTGTGTCGACAACGGACCTGTTGTATATCGCCGTGTATATAGCGACGAAAAAAACTAATTTGCGGTATCATCTGAGGTCGAGGAATAGCGTGCAGCCGTTTTATAAGCATGGCCATGCTGCCTGCGCAAATCCCAGTACGTAGGTAGCGCTATGAGTTAGCTGGACCTCACGACTAGTTCTTAGTTGGCCGGCGAAGTAGGCTAAGTACAGTGGTGATGACCGTTGAGCTCGCACAGAGGTGCGACCGTTTTTGAGCGCTCGATTGTTCCTTACCGGAAATATCTGGTCCAGAGAGAGAGAGTCTTCCGAAAATATAATGTGTTAATGTTCGACTTACCCTTGCCGTTGTCGCGAAAAGTATCGATACGAAGCGCTCCAAAACGATCGCAGCCACTATAAATACCCCTGTGCCAACTCAACGCTCTCTGGCTCTTGACGGTAACTGCCTTCCCCTTACCCTTTGGCGGTAAAACACAGACGTGGAGCTGCGCCACGAACTCGCCTGTCAGATATATCCAGACGCAGAACTCCGCAACTGAGTGTTAAAACCTCACCAACTACTAATATTATCTAGGCGGCGGCTTAGAGTATCGCCAGCCAACTCGTACAGCCCCACCTATATCGTACGAGTTCATGGTGTACGAGGACGGGACACCTACTATTAGTAAGAAAACATCCACTAAAAAAGCAAGGGTGGATTTTACAGGGAAGCGTGAAACTCGGGAATCGTTGTACTCATAAGTTGGTGTAAAAACACTCAATCTACAATAATTTCAGCCGGGGACGGTGTTTCTGTTTTTTGCCTGTTTCCAGGTACTGGTCGAAGTCGTTTTGAGGAAAAACAATGCAAGCCGTTTTTGACCCCCTCCTCCAATCACAATTACCCCGCTTTTTGCTTGTCTCGCTCTCGCTCACCACTCCCGCCAATCGCCATCACCCCTCCTTTTTCTTCGTCTCCCTCACCCGCTCCGCCAATCGCAATCATCCCGCTTTTTCGTGGTCTTGCTCACCTCCTCCGCCGCCAATCTCACCATCTTCCCGCTTTTTTCGTTCGTCTCCCTCAGGTCGAACCAAGCTACCTGCTCAAAAACGGGGATGTGTTTGATGTACAGGGCGCCTCGGGGGCGTCGCCTCCTAAGTCCTAGAGACCCAGGAGGCGTCATCCGGGCCGGAGTCCACTTTTAGGGCCCCCTCCTCGTAGTTATGAGAGAGAATAAGAGTGGGATATGGAAAAAAGGGCTTTCCCTTTCCGGTCGGATTTTTTCTTCTTTTTTTGTCATGCGATGGCGTGCATTCTCGCCGCTGCTTTTCCTCTCAGCTTTTCGCTTTTCGGAGTTGCTGGCACGGCAGGCACATCCGCCAACGCCTTCGCCGCCAAGTTTTGTGAGATTGTTCGCACGTTGGCCATTGCTTTCTGTCTTGATGACTTTGTGGAACCGGTGAGTAAATAGCTCTGGTGGGCTCGGCTGGATCAATTTTCCTCTTGCCGCCGCCGTGTGTGCGTGGGAATGTCGGCGGGGTTCCCCTCTCCGTGGAAGGCTTTTTTTATGACCCTGGCACGTCTATGGATATGCTTTGTTCGCGCCGTCGCGGGATCGCTGCTCCTTGGGGCTGCTGCTCTTTGAGACTGCTGTCCTGCGGGGCTGCTGGCGGCTGGGCTCTGGAGGGTTCGACTGGACTAATGTGCCGGAAGATTCGATAGGGTGTCTTCTTGAACTCTGCGCGGGTGCGCGTCTTCGGCTTTCCGCCATTTAGCGCGCGACGGAAAAGGGCAGCTGTCCTCGCGGACCTTGCCCGCTGTGACCACGTACTGCTGTGTATACTGCTGTAGGCCTTTGTAGGCTCGTTGCGAGGGAGCGAACGGGCTGTGTTTCTCCGTCGATACTTCGCTTTGCAGTTCCAACTTTTGGATAGCTCTCTCAATGCGGTCCGATTTTTTCGATGTTGGAACATGGACAAGGGGGGGAAAGGGGGTATATTTGATCACGCCTTGCGTTGCTAGTGGGTTTCTGCCCAGTAGCCTCTAGGCCTTGGGTTTATAAGTGCTCAGGTGGCATGGCCGCGGCCCGGCTGTGAGTGATTCTCGTTGGAGGTTTTCGCTGGACGTTGATTACCCCATGTTGCGACAATGAGCGGCGGCGGATGATGTGTTGCTCGGCTCGCCGCCCTGTGTAAAGCATACCAGGTATTTATACTGCGTACCAGGTATTATAGGCGCGAATAGAATACGCGTTACAGCAGTACGTGTGATACATTTTTTAATTTCCAGCTGGAAGTACATTTTTTTTTTTTCCATACATTTGTGTACCAGGTACATTTTTTGTTAGAGTTACATTTTGTTTTCAGTTTTGCCGTGCAAGTCCACGAGGTGGCGTTATTTGCATTCAAGCTTGGTTCGTCTTCTGTATATTGTCCATGTTGCCTGTTGCCTGGGCGAACGTTAACGTTGATGATGCTGCTTTTTTACACGTCGGTGTGAACATTTTAATGGGCACTCTGCTTACGACGGTTCAAGGGTGTGCTTAGTAGGGTATTTACTCAGGGGTACCCTGGTACTCAATCCTTTAGCGTTGGTCACACTCGGGTAGGTATCGGAATATCTCAGGTCATGCTCGGGTAGGCACCCGGGTATTCCCAGAGTATTCATACTCGGGTGGGCAGGTACCCGGGGGTCCGCAGAAAACTCGTACTCGGGTAGGTACCCAGGGGTCCGCAGAGTACTCATATTCGGGTAGGTATGTGGATATCCCCAGAGTACCCATACTCGAGTAGGTACCCGCAAATCCCCAGAGCACTCAGTATCGGGTGAGTATGCGGGTATCCCCAGGGTACTCATTTCCGGGTAGGTATCCGGGTATCCCTAGAGTGACACTGCCAACCACAACCTTGTAATTGTTTGGAGGTAGATTAACCTATTGGGGAAACGCGGGCGGGTAGAATCTGTGTCTCCATTCACCAGTTTCCGCTGTGTGGGTTAGGGTGGGTATAGTCGGGGGTGCGTTATTTCTTTTTTCGAAAAACAATATTGGATATATGATACGTTTGGTGTAAAGATGTGAATGGCTTGGGTTGCTATAGGAGCGCGGCCAGACTCGTTTCTATAACAGTAGTAGCATCGGCTGCGACAACAGCAGTTCGTTGCATTTGATTGGTCTGATGGGAGGTGCAGGGGGCTCTCACAGCGAGGAGACGGAGGGAACGGAGGGAACAGGGGGGGGGGGGGGGGGGGGGGGGGGGGGGGGGGGGGGGGGGGGGGGGGGGGGGGGGGGGGGGGGGGGGGGGGGGGGGGGGGGGGGGGGGGGGGGGGGGGGGGGGGGGGGGGGGGGGGGGGGGGGGGGGGGGGGGGGGGGGGGGGGGGGCGGAAGTAGTGAGGAATGTTGAGGTTGGCGCGAGTGAGTACAACAAGGTAAGGATCGTCGTTGTTTGATGGCATTGTTCAAATGCGTGTAGACCGATCTACCCTTTTTCGATTTCGGTGCTGCCGTGCGTGAGTTTTTAACCCTTGTTTTGCTTTGATACGCTGCAAAAATGATCCTGCTCGAATTCCAAGTAGATAGTTTCGGCCCCAATAACGATGGTGCAGTTATTAATATGAAGGATTCGACGAAGGAAACTCGATGGCGTAAAGGAGGCGTGAGCCCGCGCTTCTACAGTATATCACGCGCACCACGTTTCCGGCAAGAGTCTGAACAGTGTGTGCGTGTGGCGTCTGGCGTCTGCGGCTTCGATGTACAGGGCAAATACCAGTACGAGTACCAGTAAGAGAGAGGAAGTCTGATTCTTAGATGGTGCCTGCCTGTACAAGTTTTTGTTGAAAGTGATCGAACGATAGCTCTCTGTCTGTGTCGGCTTTGTAATGGGAGTCATGTAGTACGTACGTGCGTACGTACGTACGTGAGCGTGTTGGAGATCGAGGAACCCTATTTTCTTTTGCCTGAAATATATTATTGAAGAGAGCCATCTCGACATGGATATGTAAGCGAAAGGGGGAAGGTGCTACTATTTATAATACGAGTTCCTACTCGTACAAACGTGTCCGTATAAAATGTGTTCGGCAGTAAATATCCCTCAATATCGTACACGGGCTGAAGATGGATACTATTATTGATATTAATACCTACCAGCCGGCGTCCCGGTGGCTTGGCAAGTGGTCCGCGTGCCTACTAAGATCAATTTCGTGGGTCCAAGTCTCACCGAGTGCATACCCGTACGTAAGGACTTTTTCTTGCATAAAGAATCGATTAGCGGAAAGCGCGAAAGCGTGAGTTAGCTATATTCGATGAAAGTCGACGAGCAGTGGGAATGCTGAATAAGCCCTATGCACGACAAAAAATAAAGGCACGTACCGGGAGGGAAAGGAATGACACCTGTGACCACAGACAGGCTTTTGCCCAGAAAAACGCTGAGGGTAAAACCTACTACGAGTTAAGCTAGAAAGTGCAAGTGATTATTGAAAGAAAGAAAAAAAAAAAGCACATATTTATATACTGGAAGTTTTTCTGTGTGTCGTAAGCTCCGCAGTCAACCTCCCCGGAAAGTGTTGATGTGGTGTAACTGTCCGGAACGTGCAGCGACGCCGCGAATTCTTGTGTAACAGTAACAGCAGCGTTGTGCGTGAAGCTTGAAGTCGCGGACGGCGTTTGTTTCTGCTTGACAACTTGACAATTCTAAAAACAACTGATTACGTACAGGCATTACGTATCTCTTGCCCTCTCGCTCGTATCTCGAACATGTATGCATACCAGCTCGAGTTTTTTTTTGCATAGATGACGGCCAATCATTGTTGTTCTGTTCTTGCGAGGACACACCGACGTAGAAAAAAAGAGAAAATGACGCCACACTACGAACGTATGTACAATACTCGAAAACAGGTCAGAGAAAAAAAAAAAACAGTTATTGATAGTTGTCAAGTGGGGTGGAATTTCTGCACGAATTTGAAAAATACTAATATTGCTACTGTGACTTTTTAACTTGGTTTTAGTATATGACCCACCCCCCTGCCCACCATACAGTAGATCTCGAGACTAAAACGTCGTTTCGCATTACTGTATTATTTTCGTGCACAGAAGTACCCTCGTCTCATGCAGGCTAGTGCGCAAATTCAACTACAACATCGTCATGCACTACTGCTGTATACCATGAGGAGTTTCCACTCGATGGAAGACGGCGACCAGCTACTTTCCGAAGCGTACATGAAGTATGGTTGCCTATTTCCCTGCAGCATGGTAAGGTATAGGCACAGTCAACCAGCAGACACATCGCCTCAAGCCACCGCGTGTCGTTCTTGAGCGAGCACGGTGCAATACGACTGACTGCGACCCAGTATCAGCGCTGCTCGTATCATATCATACGACGCTCGTTTCCAAAAACAAAAATGTGCAAAAAAACTGAAACGGCTCTCTCAGACGTTTCATGGACTTCCCCACCAAAAGGCGTGTCCACTAAATAAACGGCATAGGTCCATAGTTTGGACGATTGCTCAACCGATTCGATGCGGTGGACGGTGCATCGTCACAAGGCGCTCCATCATTTTTGCTGCAGAAGGAAAACAACCACTTGAATGCAAAGAAAGATCGCTCGGTCGGGTACGATCAGCAGCAAGAGGGTCCGTGGTATCCTCTTCTTCAGTCCTTGAGCGGAGTTCGGCGTAAGCAGAAGGGTGGATATTTCGTGACCTATAACAATAAGAGCCGTTGCACTTCTACGTACGTACTGTTCTACAGTCTAAAAGCTTGCCTTTATAGCCTTCTGCTGCGACCAGCACTCGAGGCAACAACAACGGCAACAGATTGATGGCCCGCGCGTTGATTTTGGTGGCCTCCGTCGCTACCTGCCTGACGGTGGGCGATGCATTCGCCTTCCACTCACGCGTGCCCAAGTCCACCCGAGCGGAAAAAGCGCTAAACCGCCAAGCTTCTGCCAGCATCACAACGACTTTCGGGGTCGGAAGGTCAGGCATTGCTGAAGCGTTCTCCCTGAGCGGGGCAGGGGCCAACACGTGCCTACCCCTCGTGCCGTCAGCAGTGGGGAACGTCGAACTATGCCGCCGGGGCGTCTCCCTTCTCCGAGCTATCGGGGAGGTCGAGGTGAGTCTATACCTTGCAAGCGTTGTCTTGCATGACCTCAAGTGCAAGAGCAAGGTTGCGGTCTGTGACTTGTGACTTGTGACCAACCACTGTACACAAATGAAAGACGTGATATGAAAGCCTCTGGGAAAATGTTGCATTAAAACAGCACTACAGGCAGTACTTCAGCCAGCTGCAGCAAGATCAGTAGTAGAAAAAAAGTTGTCCGCAATGAACGATACCAAGTACCAGGTGTCAGGTATGATGATGAGCGTCGTCCCAGGATCTTTCTTGTGGAACAAGGTTGATTCGTCTCCGATGTTCGATGTTCGATCGTCTCCACGTAGAAGCTACAGTATCGATCGAAAACCCGTGTGTTTCCGTGCTCTCTAAGTTTGCTGGGATGGATCCACCGATTAGTTTTTGGCTAGCCTCTCTATGTGTATATATAGCTGTATGCCTCTTGAAGGAAAAAGTCTCGAGTCCAGAGTGGTAAGCGAAGTAAAACGGATCTGAAACCCTCTGTACATTGGCATCAGGTATATATCATGACGATACAGTATTCTCTATTACTGTACCACCAAGGGTGATGTAGTCCTTCACTCCTGAAAATGGTTGTTTGTACCTTGAAAGTCTCATGGCCTCTGCCCCATTGGCTACCCTATGGTTTACATAACTCCATGGGACAGCCAATGGGATAGCCCGTGTGATTGACATGGTTATGCTAACCCACGACGGAACCCATGGGGATAGGCCGTGGGATAGACCACGACTTACCCCATGGGATAGCTCATGTTTGAGCCCATGGCTGGCCCGTGGGGTAGATCATGGGTTAGCTATTGTAAATAGCCCATGGGTTAACCCATGAGATAGCACATGGGCATGGTATACAGTACCAGGTATATGTTTTCAATGGCCGGTGGTGGTGTGCCATGATGATGAGAGTGATGTCTTGCCTGCTATTATAGACTGTTTGCTGCCTGTGTGATGATCTGAGTTGATGTTTGTGATGATGACGTCTGATGGTAGAGATATGAAGTACAGAGCAGATGCCCAGCCGGACCTGGTCCCTTTGGGCACCTGCCCCCACTTACCCAGTAGTGGTGCATAAATAATATCAACCCGCCGTAGGAGCCGCCGGTGGCCGAGAGCGCGAAGCACGAACCGTAATAGCGCCAACGAACTAAGGTAGTTTGAAGCAGAGTCCTGACGGTACGTATTTGCGAAGTACCATAGCGCACGGACTCGGCCATGGCACATCCCATGGAACCCATGGGCTATCTCATCAAAAATGCCAATGGCCAAGCCCAAGGAACACCGCAAGGGAAGGCCCACAGCGCAATTCCCGTACATGTGGTGGCCATGCGATAGGCCACGAAATGGGAGAACCCATGGCATATCCCATGCGATATGGATACCCCCTGCCATTACCAACGGGTAGAAGTCCACGGGAAAGCCCATGAGTCCCATGAGTCATCCAGTGAGACGGATCGGCATTGTCCATAGGGCAGGCCATCGGATATCATGGCGTAGTCCAGGAGATGTGATGGAAAAAATGCTATGGGATATCCCATGGAATAGTGGACCCATGGGATCAATGGGATAGGTCATGGGACAAGGTATACCCTGGAATACCACATGGGATATGCCATGGATAGCATGGTTTAGAACGTGTACCATGGTATATCCCATGAGATGTCCCATGGGATATCCCATGGGATGTCCCATGAGCTACGTTAGCCCGTGAGACCTCCCATGGATTTCATAGTATATACCATGCAATCCATAAGAGTATGCATGGAAGATCCCATGGCCATTGGACATCCCATGGGATTTCCCACGGGTTTACATCGGTCTCTCAGGACTTGTCATGCAGTGTCCTATGGGAACCCATCGGACATCCCGTTGGAACCCATGGGACATTCCATGAGTCGCATGGGACATCCCATGGACAAACCATGGCACAATATAACCCATGGGATGTACCATGGGTGTCCGATGGGACCCGTGGAACATCCCGCCGGACGCCCGATGGCTAATCCGAATAACGTACGTCACCCAGTCGGAAGAGACCTTCACGCGCCCATAAAGACCTGCCCTCTACATTGTACGTACCGCAGTAGCACCTTTGCTGACAACCCTCATCCGTACATAATCTTTATTGCTGTACCCGCTACTGTGCTGCTGTCTGTGCTCTGTCTTTGCTTGCACTCAGCCTGAGCTCGACGACGACGATGATGCAGTCCCCATCGGGGAAGGTGGGGGGGGGGGTGGGGGTGGGGCGGGGGAAGACGAGGAGGAGGACGAGGAGGATTACTTTAACGTGGGCGAGGTGAGGAGGTATCGTGTAACAGTCACTGTAGAGGAGCTGGCGTCGAAGAGCAGCAGCCTGCTTTCCACGGAGCAGACTAACAGCAACAAGAACAGGAGTGTGGTCAAAGCTATGGTGGAGCACGCGTGGAATCCTACGGAAGGAGAAGAAGCTCGGATCTCGACCAAGAAGAGCCAGGACGACACAACGGGCAGCTTGCAGGGTAAGCGACCCCGGCCTTCGGTACGTTCCCTTATGGCCTGCCGTAGCGCATCGTATTGGTTCGTGTCGCGCTTGTTTTTTCACGCTACCGCTTGCTTGCTTGTTTGCTTGCTTGCTTGCTTGCTTCATCGCGCTTGGCTATATTCCGTACCATAAGTAAGGATTTCAAGTCCAAGATGCTAAAGTACGAGACCGCGGTTAGGGTTCGGCCGAAGGAGGCCTTGACGTGCCCAAAAAGAGCGGTCTCCTATTACAGAATTACTGCTGCGTCACCACCACCGCAGCAATCGTACCTGGCATGATACACCAGTAATCCAGGCAATCCCCATGGTGTCGTGTGAGAACCCACGGCAATCCGTGGGACTCCCACGGGTGACCATAGGACGTCCCGCGGGAACCCACGATATACCGTGGATAATCTCAATAGTGTAAGTGGGATCCCACGGGAAGTTCACGGGACCCCATGGTATACCTGGGGTCCTGCGGGAATTCCCTTGAACTTTCCGGCGGGACCCCACGAGATTTCCCGTGGGGCGTCCCATAAGTCCCGACCACAGCTCCTACGGCACGTCAATCCCATCAAAAGGCGGAGGTTTCCTCGAGCATGGGTATCCAAGACCATTGCGTAGAATCCAAGACCATAGCGGGTTCATAGCGTTCACTATCTCGCGGAAAAGGCGACAACCCACTTGAACCCAAGGGAACAATTTCCAATTCCCATGGTTTCCGGCGGGAATCCCCACGGGCGCGCACGGGAGAAGCAGGGACCAATAGGAACCCGCGGCAATCTATGACGTTTTCCATGGTTTCCCGCGGGAATCCCCACGGCCTCCACCTGTGTCCCACGGTCTTCCGCGACGACCCGCATGAATTGGCACGGGAACTCATGGTGACCTACGGTAAACCCACGGTTCACCATGGAGTTGCCACCAGGACCCACGGGAATAGCTACGGGAACCCGCGGTTACCCACGGTTCACCATGGACTTCCCGTGACAGCTCGTGGCTAAGGAGAGAATTCCACGCGAACCCACGGGGGCCTACGGCAAACCATGGACCAGATCTCGGAATTGCCACGGCTTTTGCTGCGAAGCGGCATGCTGGGGCTATGACGAAGTGGAATTCTCCGACAGGGTCGCAATACGTGCAGATTTTCAAGTACCATTGATAACATTAACATTTCAAATACGTGGACTCCCTGGGCTCCCGTGGGAATTCCCGCGGGAAAGCCCGGGGAATACCGAGGGAAATGTTACTGGGAATTGCCGCGGGACCCCGCAAGATGTTTGGTTTTTCATGCGGGATTTAAGTCATAACCAGGTAAGTTTGCTGGTATTTACTTTTGATACGGGATGGGGTGGGGCCGACAATAAATGACCACAGCCTGAAACACCGAAACGGCTTGAAACAACTAGCGTACTCCATAGCACGTCGTTTGTCGGGTTTTCCGTTGTATAATGTAGGAAATGTCACTTTATGAGACGTTTCAACATGCTGCACTGGTACATTTTACTGATTAGTGTTCTCAGCCAGCACCAAACCTATTATCAGTACTGTTGAACTGCCATAAAGTGGCATAACGTCATGTGCTACTGTAGAGTACCCAGCCCTATCATTGTACGAATGGGCGCCTTCTTCGGGCGATGATGAAGACACAGAAAAGCAGGAACCACTCCTCCGAGGAAAGCCGGGTACCCCTACCAGGGTCGGGAAAAGGCTCCCGCTTTAGGCGGATGCCCGTTCACGGCTACCTGGCGAGACTCAACTCTAGCTGCAATGCATATGTAGCGCATTTTTTCTTTAGGGCAGGGGGCAGCAACAAACACACCTCTTGCGTTTGCAGCCAAAAGAAGGTGCACGCTGGAACCAAGTAAAAGGCCAAACCCGAGAAACGTCCCGAGCGCTTCCTTTGACCAAAACTCCCACTGTACCCGTTCCTGCCAGATACAACCATATGTGCGTCTGATGAAACTGTCGGCTCGCACTCGCATTTTCTGTTTGCCTTTGACCGTTCATGTCCAGCTTAAGTGAACAAAAGCACAAGTTTCACGTGTTAGTCGAACTGGAATCGTGCCACACGATCTGCCATTCCTTTTAGGTTTCGTCGCTAGCGGTGCCATAACGGCTGCCCCCCCTACACAAAAAACAATGCATTCGACGCTGTCATGCGTTTACACGAAAGTCCGCTTCATACGCGGTTCTTGGTATATAGGATGCAGCTCACCTTTCATGCGACTCGCCGAACACCTCGCGGTGCTTGCTTTGCGCGTGGTACAAGCAGTGTCTTCCTGGTCGGTGAAGATGCGACGTTCTCCATGCCGGCATTGTGGGGATGCGAGGGTCTATGGTCATAAGACTACGGCCACGCATGATATTTGTATCCCCACCCCCCCCCCCCCCCCCCCCCCCCCCCCCCTTTCCATTCTCCGCCTTGCCGCCGCTATTGTCGTTATCTTCTCCGTCCTCTCCTTCTGCCGTCTTACCGTCAAGCGTTCGGCGCCTCCCCGTCACCACTTGCCCTATTTTTAACCGCCGGGGGCACCGTGTGTCATAAACACCGTGTGTCATACAGGTTTTCTCGTGCGAACAACAGACAGCAAAAACAACTCCAAGGGAACCCTGAGAAATATGACGGGCCGCCGAACTATTTATTAGCATGAGCAACCTGAAGTGCGCATGCCGTGCCGTGTGTATATGCGTGATATGTCGCCTCACGTTTGCCCTACGTACGTTTTATTACTGTCTCCTGCCGCTGCTCCTGCTGTCTCTCTTAACCCGTTTAGAACTGTAGTCCTGGTTTGGGGACAAACCACTCAAGTTCCAACTATTACGGGAGACCATAGTAAATAGGACCAAATATTGTTAACAAAAATAGCGAAATATATAGTTTTTTGTGGGTACCGTAGGTTCTATTTAGTACGGCCCCCCGTAATATTAATAGTTCGTGACCAAAACGGGACTGCAGTCCTTGAAGGGTTAATACATCCCATGCATCCCATGGCAGTACATGATATCGGTGAATTAATGTGTACTGCGGCCGCCCGCGTACCCCTCAGTCCACTGCAAGGCGTTCTGCCTGCTACACGTGCATAGTTCATATATAGCACTGCGCCTATTGATGTATTGTAGGATATGTTGCCACTGAGCGCAGACAGGATGTTTCGCTTTTGGTTCTTGCTTTTCGGCCGTGCTGATTGAATCTCCCAACCGAGGCTCTTCTTCTCGACTGTTTGACCAGCACAGCTATTTGCTCCACGTAATATACCCCTCAATCGCTTCTTGCGCCTATCGTCGTCTATACGGCACACACCACATAACTCGTTTCAGGTATTTCAGTCGACCACCTGCCTGAGCAGTTCGAGAAGATCGCCGAGGCTACCATCCAGCTGCAGAACGGGCAGCTGTCTCGGCAGGCCTTTTTGGCGGCTGTCGACGTCGAGTGCCGTGAAACCGGCTCTCGCGCCTTTATTGGGCAGCGCCCGGTCGAGGTCACCAGCGGTATCGAGCTGGCCAGCACACCCGTGACTAGCAACACCAGAAGCAGCGACAGCGTTTTGAGGGCGCACGGTCATGTCCCGTGCTATGCCGGGGAGCAGATGCCCTGGCAGGAGGGCGACGAGGATGCATCTAAGCGTCTCGCGGACTCCCGAAAGGCGCGCCACTGTTGATCTATAACACTATAGTACTACTGTACTTGATGGAAAACAGATTCACACCTAATCTATATCTACTGCAGCTACTGCAGCTGTTGTCGCACTCCGAGTATGTGGCAGCAAGAAAGGATGCGTGGTATCTCTGCCGGGCATCTCCCATGGTGTCGACGCTGCTTGGCACCTGTATTATACAGTTCAACCGCTTGGGTTTGTTGTTATCTTTGTTGCCCTCAACACGCGTTGGTGAAGGTGAAAATGTCTTGCTGTGCGCCTTCTCTGTATGGTTGCCGATTGGCTGTAGTACGTCATACCAGTACCTCTCAACCCAGAGCGTTTCTCTCCCGCCCACCCACTCATCCACCTGCTGACCATGTACGGATAGCCATCCTACTATCGTCTAGGCCTGTGAATTGCAGCCGATTCAATCGTACGATTCGATGGACACGGGATCATGTACTGGGGACGGTTGCTTTGCCGGGTGTATTCCTACTGTACGTCCTTCGCCGGTTATATTGCCCCGAATGGGGGGCGATTGTGGCTCACTCCCGATTTCATTCGAAATGCGAGCTCGCTTATGTATTTGATTTATCGGCTTCGCCGAAACCGGTTCAAATTGAATCGAAGTTTAGTTTCGCTCCGGTTCACAGCCCTAAGGAGGAACTAGAGGTACAATAATACGAGTACCCCTACTCTTTCCTCGTGGCGCAATGTCTCGTGTAAACCAGGTGGACATCAACAACGACCGCTCAGAATCTATGGAGGATAGCAGACAGAACGACGCCGCGCCAGTCGTCGGGGACGCTGGGAAAGGAGGGAAGAAGTGGGCTACTAAGCTTTGGCGGCGTCTCCGTCCAAAGCGACGATAGACAACGGTTGGGATCGTCATCGCTCAGCCCATGGTCAATGGCGTCGATTGCATCCGATAGTTGGGGAGGCTTTCGCGGGAACAAAACTCTAGCAAAGCGTTTTACGTTTACTTCGAGACTATATTCGAGGTATTAAAACGTACTACAGTAGTACCTTACGTATGCTGCCATATTCATATGATATCATATGACCCAGCAAGGAATAGGAAAATATTGGGAGCGGGCATTCGGTCCCCTTTGGCCCTTTGGGTGGGGGAAGATGGCGGAGACCGATCTATTGAACGGCTACTTCTCAAACCTCGTCGAAACAGGCGTTCGTGTTACAGAGTAAGGCCTGCCAGATGGTAAGGGTGGGGTGCACGCGAACTTATGGGTCATTGTTATCGCAGCGTTTTTTTCCCAGATTCTCCAGTTTTTCTTGATTCGTATTTTGTTGTGGCAAGATACGGCGCTTGCGTACGTAGCATATCCACATCTTTGGGGAAGAAAAATCTGGAAAATCTGGAAGAAAAACGAATTGCACGAAAACAGAATCTGGAAAGTCTGGAAAAACAGGACAAAACGTTCTCCGATAGTAATGACCCTATTGGTTATGGGTTTTGAGTTTCTGGATCCATGCATCCTGGGGGCTAATGAAAAGACCGATGTGCTGCGAATTTCGTTCGGCGTTCCTCATTATTTGGTAAATGGGTGATAGCTTCACTAAACTTCGATTTGACTTCCCGAACTTCCATTCAGCTTCCTAAATGGAAGTTTGAGAGGTCAAAATAGAAGTTCTGGAAGGTAATTGATAGTTTTGGAAGTCAAACGGAAGTCGAATGGAAGTTTTTGGAAGTCAAAAATCAAGTAGTTCGAAGCGGATTGGAAGTAGATGGAAACTCCCATGCACTTCCATGGACATTTCCACTTTGGAAGCTAGTGCAAGCCAGTGGAAGTTTCCAAAGTAGAAGCAAAGTAGAAGCAAAGCGAAAGCTTCCACGGCCATGCCCGGTGGAAGCTTCGTCCAGCTTCCACTAAGCTTCCATACACCTTGATATTGTTCCACCTACTTCCACCCACTTCCAACCACTTCCGTTCAACTTCCAAAACTTCGTTAAACTTCCACAACTTCTATTTGACTTCTAGAGCTATATTTGACTTCTACCTTCAAGGAAGCTTCCATCGGCGTCCGCAGAAGCTTATATCCACTCCCATACTCCACCCGGACCTGATCCCACCCGGATGTGAAACAATTTGGCACCCTGCTTCCACCTACAAGCTGCAATAATATAATTTGCCCTCCGCAGGAGCCGCCGGAGGCCGTGAGCGCGAAGCGCGACCGTAAACGGTCAGAAAGCATCGGATAAGAGTGAATGGAAGTTTTTGCGGACGTGGATGGAAGTTTCCGTAAAAATAGAAGCCAAAAGGGGGGTACTAGAATCATGTTAGAAAGGAATGGAAGTGGGTGGAAGTAGTTTAAAGGGGGGATGTTGGAGCACATGAGAGTGAATGGAATCTGCGAACATAGCTGGAAGATTCCGTAAAAGCAGAAGTCGAACAGAAGTACTGGAAGCTCATTGGAAGGAATGGAAGTAGGTGAAAGTCATCCTTGCGTAAAGGAATGGATGAAAGCTTTTACGGACGTAGATGGAAGCTACCGCAGGGGTGCACGGACGTCTGTTTTTCATGGACTTCCGATATACTTACATGGACGCTTCCATTTGGAAGCTTCCACTCGACTTCCATTCAACTTCCAAAACTTCCATTTTGGAAGTCGAATGAAAATTTTGCAAGTCAAATGAAAGTTTGGAAACTTCGATTCATTTTTTACTCCCAAAACTTCCATTTTGGAAGTCGTATGGAAGTTGTGGAAGTCAAACAGAAGTTTTGGAAGTTGAATGGAAGTCGAATGGAAGCTTCCACCTATTTACCAAATAATGAGGTGGACCCATTTCGTGATATATCGCGAGCTTGCTACCGGAGTTTGCTCAGCCCTTTAAACCCACCGATAACAGACCAGTTGGTACAACTCTTCTGCAGTTACGTCATCGACAATCTCATGTCGAGTGCGTCTCGACACACACTTTACTTACCCTAGGTTCTATTCGAAAGGAAGAAAGCCACGATGGCAAATTCGCGTATTTGGTCTAAGGATATAAATACAAAATGTAACTACCGCATCGGGAGTCAACTACCAGCGTTACTTATTTTGAGATCCGGAGACAGCCAATACCCCCCATATAAGCAGGGTCTTACCAACCGCCTTCGAGAAGTGTGAGGGTGCATCAGTACCACAGTACATTGTACGTACAGCAGTACTCAAGCCGATAGTACAGTAGAAGTCCTACCAGACTGTAGTAGGTAAACCCTTACATCAACCATTCATTCATTGCAGATCGGACACTAAACTTACTGCTTATCATCCCCCAACTAAACAGTGGCCGATGTTTACGTCACCATTTTTATGGTAATTTTATCTTTCTGAAGGATTTCCCAAACGGAAACTATAGCTGTTCTGGGTCTCCCGCAGTCGGTCGGTATTAATTGCCAAGAATACTACTGCGTTATCAACGAAAGTTTGCTGTACGAGGGTGGCGATACTAGATGACGATTCACTTCTGGTTCCTTACTCTTTTTTCTAATTTCGAACATATCAGATCGAGTTTTCCACGGATGGATGAAGTCAACTACTACATATAGTGTTCTACAAATGGCCGTCATTGCATATCGAGAGTAAGAGTTTCCACTCAAAATACCGCAAACAACCGCTATCAGAATTGGACGGTACGGGGGCGACATCTAATCTCGCAAGGCATACCAGGCACAGTGCAGTCCGTCAGCAGGCACGTCATCATGCGCCACTGCGTGTGCGCACATGAGCGAGCGGCACCCTACGCTGTACCGGTTGTACCCGAAGCACCCCACCGTGCATTTTCGGTGTTTGTGGTATTGTTGCTGTTGCTGTTGTTGTGCTTGTTGTTGTGCTTGTTGTTGTGCTTGTTGTTGTGGCGCGTGCTGCAATAGGGATGGTACTGCAAAAAACATTTGTGACTGGGACAGCACTCCTGCACTGAGGGACCATCACATGTGTGCGGCACAATACACTCCGTTAGCTCCTAGGCCATGGGGCTGTGTTAATCGGTTTTAGGCCGAACATTGTCTCAAAGTCAGTATTGGGTAGGGCATGGAGCTGTTCAAAGTGAGGAGCCTGCCTCTGAAAGATTTATCAACAGGGAAGTGCCACTCCTATCGTAGTACGCGTCTTCTTGAACCTGTTCCCATTGGCCTGTCGCCATGGTCTAGTCTAAAGTCGCAAGGCAGCTCGGTCCTGATAATTATGGAGTGAATGAATAAAGTAAGCGAGAAAAAAATGACCTGAAGCTTCGATTTGCATTAATTGACAAGGCCGAAGGGGGGCGGAAATAAGTGCTCTGCCCCCTTCCTATGCCCTTCCCCCCCGCGCGCATACGCTTCCCCTGTAGATTTGAATACAATCTCAGGCGAAGGGGGAGGAGATGTGCCACTCCTTTACGCTGTGGCTATACGTCTCCACCCAGCACACAAAACAAAATGCGGTCTACTTAACTGCCCGCTGGCGCTCCACAAGTGTCACGCGAGCCCAATTCTTCCATCGTCACTTTGAATCGGTACTCTAACACCTCGTCCACGTTATACTCGTAATAGTTCCTCGTCGTCGTCGCCTCCTCTTCCTTCTCCCCTTCCCCCTCCCCCCCCGTGCCATCCATACCTTCCCCATTAGGGTCGGCGTCATCGTCGCCATCGCCGACGTCGGGCTGGGTGTACGCACGAACAGCAGTGCGGCAATAGTAAAGCAAATAGATTGTGGACGAGGGTCGTCAGCAAATATGCTTCAGGCAGTACTGTAGTATATACATACCAGGTACATACTGTAAGTACATAGGAGACCCGTCGTTAGGGCGCACCAAGGTCCCTTTCGGCCTCAATACGCTACTTTTGGTGTAGGGAGGCGGCCAGCCAAGGCGTCAAACAGCGGTCTCCTACTCAGCGCCTTTGGTCGTCAGCCCGGTGATAAGTTATTAAGGTTAGTGTTTTGACGTGAGGACAAAAAACGTAGATACCCTCTATACTCTGCCAGGTATACAATATATGATGACATGAGACTTTGAAGGCACCTACAAAAAAAATCGGAGTGAAATACTTATACGAAAGGCTAGGGCTGGACACTGGCAGCCTCAATCAGTAAATATTCTACTGAGTGCGTCAGCAATCAGCATACTGGACTGCATCAGTATGCTGGTCGAGCGGAGTGCTTTCGCTTCATTTTCCATCACCAATTGGGACTTAATAGTCTTTGTTGACGGGGATGGTTGCGGTCATCGACATACCTGGTAGAAAAGAGTGGACGAAAAAGACGGGGGGGAAACATGGAAAGGGCCGTGATGGTGTGACGATCTGCATTACTACTCCCGGAGTGTCGTGTTGTATGTTCACGCTCTGGCGCATCATGAACCGATCTGATATTTAGTATTATTGCCCCATCGCTCCTACCCTTGGGGCTGAAGTGATTTCGTCTGTCGTGGTCGCGGGCTTCCCCCCTCTCTCTTCTCTGATATCTTCTTCCGAAACACATTTCATGGATTTCCCCACAAAAATATGGCGCGATACACACGGGCCGTTGGAAATGGACCTGCTCCAGTTTTTTCAAATCCGTTCGGCAATCATGATAGGTGTTCCGAAAGGAGCAGGACGTTTTAGAGATGGAAACGACGTCGGCATGCACGAGGTGGTAGTCGGTGACGTAGGTTCTCGGTACAAGCGGGGTAAGAAACAGAACCATGTGGCTGTCTAGCATTAATCATCACCGTCCCGATATGAACGGGTTCTCTGGATTGCACACGTACAACGGGGGGCGTGTTTTTTTTTACGTATTCACACGTAAGATCCAATCTTAGGGCCGGGCCCTGGTCCAGTATGTATACTACCAGTACTACTGCTGTTCTGGCAGTACTCTTGCACTGGCTCAGCGGGTTGCCAGGGTTGCCAGTGTATTGACCATTTACGGAATCCCATCAAAATGCGTGGCGCCGAGATGGGGCACGCGAAACCGAGAGCGGGGAGAGGGAGAGGGTGAGAGAGAGGAAGACTTTGAGCGCTGGCGGCTAGGGCTCTGTAGAGAGATACTGCTTCTGTGGTCACAGACTGAGACAGAGGAAGTCCAAAAAAAAACTAAAATAATCGCAAATACATATTTCCAAATAAGCCACCATCATTTTCGTCGTGTGTGCTCCCCCCATGTGTAAGGATAAAATCGGCTCGGCAAATCGTCCCACAGGTGGTGCGTTGTCTTGTCACCAGTGTGATATCATACATCATACGGCACAAAGAGTGCAGAGTAGCTGGTGGATCGATCCCCAGCTAACCCTAACCCTAAATCATAGTTTCTAGAGACGATCGAAAACCGGAGCTGGACCAACCTGACCAGGCAACCCCGGCAACATGGGGACATGAGGACGCTCATGCTGTTATTGAGGACAGTTTGGTTTCTACCACAGCAAACAGTGCATTGTCGGTGCGTGCTGCAGGCAATATATCGTACGACTACTACTGCTGCCTACTCTACGATTTTTTCGCGCCCGTGTCAAGATTTCGCGGTTGGTCTGCATTATTTATTTGATCGTGGAAATCAACGCTTGGAGCTGCGCTAATAATATTGTATCGGCTCACCTCGACCTCCCCGATAGCGTAGAGGGCAAGCGACCCGCCGGTAAAACGCAGCGTAGTCGAATACCGACGGCACACAGGGCAGACGCGTATTTTGCCTTCGCGGCGCTCCGGGAAAGCATGCCAGCACTGCCCAGTCCGCCGTCGTGCATGGGCGCCTCCATGAGGCGAGAAGCTTGCTTAGTCGGCGACGTTTCCACCGAGGTAGGTTTTGGCACCCGGAACACGAATCCGTTGCCCATCGTCAGGCAGGTAGCGACGGAAGTCGCAAAAGTGATCGTGGGCAGCATCGTTCTGTTGTCGCTGCTGCTGCCCCCCGTGTTGGCCGCAGCAAGAAGCACAACAATATACGTATGTACGTATAAAAGTGCAATGGCTGTAGTCACGAAATATCTTCCCTCTTCGTTGTGTTGGATTCCGCGCAAGGATTGAACAAAAAGATACGCCGGGATTTCTTGCTGCCGATCGTTCCTGGTCGAGCGATCTTTCTTGGTAGATAGGCGGTTGCTCTCCTCTTGCAAGAATAGCGATAAACCAGTAGAGCCTTGTGCCGTGTGGGCGCATCGTGTAGCCAAATAATGGACCCACATGCCGTGTATTATGTGTGTATGCCTCGACGTAGAAAAAACATGAAACGCCTGAACCGCTTTTTTTTGCTTTGTTTTACGTACGAGTATACGCGTGTACGTATCATACCAGCAGCAGCAGCAGGTACGTGCGTAGAATTATTGATACCAGAACGTTGTGATGCTTTTCGATACGTAACAGAACAGAAGGAAGAGAGGATAGAAGACGTCGTTCTGTTTTCTCGTCGCCCTTGCCTTGGTGTTGGACCAACATTGGGCCATCTCCTCGAGAAAAGATTCGCCCTCCCGTTGAAAATGTGTTATTCGGTTGGGCTCTCTCCCGCACTCACCACTCACTTAGAAAAAGTTGTCCGTTATATAGGCTAGAGACAAGATCCAACATGGACGAAGTACCTGGGTATACGTTCAAAATATATGTTTTTTTTACATCGTTTTTTAAGAACTGCGATATGGTATCGTGTTACTACAAGTATGTACCTTCTTTCGATAGAATCTACTCGCAGGTCAAGTACTCCTGTTTTGTTGAGAGTTTCGTATGAACAAACGGCTGGAATTTTCAGCATGCATGGTTGTTTTACGTCGGCAGCAACTAACTACTATTTATTATTACTATTCACTGTGATGGGTGTTACCCACCAAAATAAGCTGGGGTTTATGTTTCCCATCTTCCATCTACCTACTGTATGTCCCATCATGATTTTCCACTTTTTCATCTTGGAGATGCCGATGTGGCGATTTTCCGGTCGGTAGTTATTCCAGACGTTTTCAAAGTGAGTTTCCGGATATTTTACTCAACAAAAAAAAATCTGGTCTAACTGTTGCGGTCCATCTATCTACTGTGGGGACCGACCCCGTGTTGGCTACCGATCCGAGGCCGTGTATGTGTCTTTTTTGGGTATGTTTGGGAGTATCATCGCCCCCCCCCCCCCCCCCCGTTTGTTTTTCTTCTTATCGCCTACGGCTCCGTGTAACCTCCTTACGTTCAGGCCACTGACTCGTAGCGATACTTTCATTTGCATTTGTGTTTATACTCCACTAGCCTACAGCAATTATCGGCGATATCACGCCGAGGTAAAATCGCGTTGTAGCCTGAGCTGTACTCTGACCTTAGTCGACTTCCGCCGACCCGTGTTTCAGACGGTCCTCGAGCTAAGACTATATCGAGCTTCCAGCTCACCCGTGTTTCTTCCATGTTTGACAAGTAGGGTCCCGATAGCATTGCCGCCCCGGAAGGCCGCTGAGTTATCGGCCATACATAAGCGGTTCGGACATGATCGATTTATCCTGACCTGTGTCCAGCTTTTAGTCTGTTTTCTGGTCCCGATGGTATTTCGTTTTCTCTTTCCCTTTTCTTCTTCTTTCTTTCTTGTCCGGTATTCCGCACACCCTCTGTCCTCTGGCAAACGACACTACGTTTTGATGTCACCCCGGTTGACCGAGTTGCACACGCTAGTGTTTGGGCCCCGCGCTATCTACAACTTCGAACTGCACGCATTAGGCCGATTTTCTTGCGGATTTCTTGCCGCCACCATCTTTGAGTTTGTTTTTGTTGAGTTGCCTACCTTGCTACGTTTGCTGGTATTGTTCACACCACGAACAGGTCTCCGAGACGCCGCGATGTTCGTTCCGTCTCTCGGTTTTAGTAGTCCCTAGTACACGCAGCCCTCATGACACTCTTGCTGTGTCCCTTCTGTCTCGCGTGATGTCTACCATGTTAGGACCTTCGCCACAAGACAAGGCATGGGGCCTAGCGGATATATATTTATGTTTTTGAATTGTGATCGCTGTCTCCTTTTTAGAGTTTCCTTGTTTGCCAACCCGGTTCAGCAAACAACCCTTTCGTACCTCCTTGGGCCCCAGACAATGGCTCCAGTAATACGCTTGTACGTCCGTCTTTTGCCTTCACTTCGGTCTTCGTTTTCTTCTTCAGCCTTCGCTTCGGTGTCTGTCTCCTTTCTTTGTTTTCATTTTGGGTGATTTCTCCTTTCGCCTCTGCTTTGAGTTCTGTGTCTCTCTCTCCTTTAGTCTCCCTTTCAGTGGTTGTTCTCAGCGAACACCCCCTCTTCGTAGTGTTTGGGTTTTATTACGAGGTGTGGGGGGATCTATAGCCTCATTTCTTTTGTTTCGAATAGCCGCATCTTCGACCACCGTTTTCCTGGCCGTTTGGGATGAACTTTGTCATCACCCTCCGACCATCTTGTGGTCTGCATATACGACTATTCAGGGTGGGCTAATGTGATATGAGTAGAGTACTCATGGGCTATAGATACATATATATAATACGTTGCAGTCTTATAGTCTCACGAATACGAGAATAATCCAAAGAATGGATTAACCCGGCGGATATTCCGTTGGTCGAGAGTAACGTTCTTTTAGGAATGTTCCCTAGGGCGGATAACCCCCTAGACGAGAGTAATATTCCTTAACGCAGATAGGACCACGAAGTGAGAAGTTCTTATATTAGCAGAAGAACGACCGGTAGCCATAGGAAAGTTCGGTAGGCGTACATCAGATAAGAGGAATTTAGGAGAGCTTGTGGCGTGGGGTGGGACGAGTATATCTGGGCGTCGAGTCCCGCCCCCCTACCTCTCACTTCTCTACCAGAGCACCTCCTCAGCTCTCGCCATCAATAAGAAGATCTAAATCAGAAGAAGCGAAGCACTGCTTTCCAGCTGCCAGAACCACCTGCGTCCCTTACCACTACCCTTACCACTACCCTAGACCGGTCTCCGCATCACAGGAATGGGAAATTGGAAAAGACAGGCAGAGAAGTGTATGAGGGATACTACTGATTTAAAGAAGGATATTTGGTTTATATAGGAACGGCATCTACGCTATTTTGTCAGAAGGCAAGCATAATAATAATCTACTGTACACTGTACGTAATAATAATACGTACAACGCAGGCAGAATAATCAAGACGAACTTATCCAAAAAAAAAAACTACCCCAGGTGGTCGTAGTCTTGAAGCGATTTTTTTTCGATACATACATTTGCCAGCTCCGCATCGTCAAAACGGGATGACAATAAGACAATACTAACAATAGTGACAACAGTGATGCCCAAAGCTGTATAAAACGTGGAAACTCAGTAGGAGAACGTTTGGACACGTAGACTGGGGCCTGCGGAGAGCTCGGCGTTGTTGATCAGCAAGCAACCCCTCGGCTGAAAGCTGCGAAGTCTGGAGAATATCCAAGGCTCATTCCAAGAGCGCGCAATCCGTTTCATGTCGAACCACAATGCCCGGAAGGTTTGCGCATTAATCCTTCAGAGTCGTGTCAATCATTATTCGCCATCACCCTAAGGTTCTACGGCGCCATGACCACCATTGCACTCTCCCTCTCTTCTCTTGTTCACCGTCCTCTGTCCTCTGCCGATGATCACAATTATCCTGCAGCAGCAGGTACAACACCGCTCCATCCAGTCCAGTTGTTCACAAACGACAATGCGCAAAGGATCCCAATCCCTCACCAACACATGTTACTGAAACAAGCAATTCATCAAACATGACATTAACATGATTTAATAGTTACATTGAGTTGGCAAATAATGACGAAGTGCAAGGCCGACCCGCGTCAAATACCCTACCCCCAGCCGGTACCAAACAGCAGCCCACTCAACAGCCAACGGTCAACGGTGCCTTAAGCGAGCGTCCCCTCGAACCACAGGAAGCGCAGTTTTCTGTAGAACACGAGCTGCCGTGGAATAACTTATCGGAGACGGAAACAAAGAAGTAACGGCCATCCGTCACCCCACTGTTAACCTCTCAGCAAATAGATCGCGCTCTAATCGTCGGTATGGGGACGGGCCTGTTGCTCAGCATAGACTATAGACTAGACTACAGTACTGGTATGTCGAGCATTCATTTGCCTAGTCTTCAAGGCTGAGAAGCCGTTTGCCTCTCTTGTTCCCGGCCATGATCTCTCGCACGAGGGGTACCTGACCACACCACATTCGGCGCGTCGAGCGGCGAAGCGTACAAAAGGTAACCATCAATAACCATTAAACAGGACCGAGGAGAAGAAAGCGAAGACAGACACGCAATCATATTATAGTATTTTTCGTGCACATCGTCGCGCCATTAGCGTTATCAAGCGCCGGTACACAGTGGAAGGGTATACTCGCAAGCAGTGCGTAACAGTGTAGAGAAGTTAGCACAGGGTATGGTTGCGTCTGAGCTGCCACTGCTAATATACACAATAAATACAAATTGCCCCAATAAGCTTCATTCAGGTTGCATGAAGAGAACGAAATAGGCAAATCTAGTAAAGAACCATCGAGTCGATATTTCCCACACGCAGGAAAACTTGTGCGGTGGCTTGTGCGTCTATGAGTCACGCTACGAGAGGGCAAGGTTAACTTAAGGGTACCTACAGCAGTAGTGCAGTAGTGTTCCTCTGGTATTTCTGCACCTACATCTAATTCACACATTCAGACATTCAGACCCAGATTTTGAGATAAATCGTACATGCTATCCGATGAATAATCCTAATGGCTACCTACTCGTACGCGAACCACATTACCATATGTACGTTCCACTCTTTTGTTTTTCGATGTCTGGAGTTTTTAACGTTTTTTCGCAGGTTTCTGTTTGTGGATGAAGACACTCACGCTGCACAATGTCGGATGGAAAATGAAATAGATACTAATATCACTGATATTGTAAGTTGTATAATACAAATGGGATTGAACAAGGTATTGGTGAGTTACTCAGTAGAGCCCCTCCCTTCCCCCGACGCCAGTCCGAAAATGTTGGACCTCTACAGTACCTTATTTGTATCAGCACGGCCCTATGTACCTACCGTATGTGCAAAACATCCTGCGCCTGCACCGAAGCATAGCAATACCATATGATAGTATCTTGTGTTTTAACTGCATGCTACCTTACAAGCAAATGCTATCAATAGAAATAATAGTTTCCAATTTTGAAGGTGCCAAAAACATGGACCCCTTCCCAGAAGTCCTTAGAAAGAAGACACACTTCGTCAAGGGCCGTTACTATCGGAGAGCAGTTTTTCCCATCGTTTCCAGGATTTCCAGCAGTGTTAATCTTGTAATAAGACGCGGACGCGGTCTGTCACGATTTGTGAAATTCAACAGAGGGAAAATTACCAGGAACGCTTAGAATTCACATATTTGGGGGGGGGGGGGGAGTAGAAAATCTGGAAGATAAAAAAAAAAAACGCGCGAAAACCAAACGTGGAAATTCCGGAAATTCTGGAGAAAAAAACTCCCATAATAACGGCCCTACGATGGGATTTTCGACCACAGATTGAGCTACTTGATTTCGACCGCATTTAAATACTTGATTGTAAAGGGATCAAACCACCAATTCTACCAACGCACACAAGTTGACCACAGCAAAACACGTGGTGCGGCGCGAGATCCTAGCTACAGCTATGCCATCGCCAATAGCGTGCAGTGAATGAAGCAGCCTCGTCGTGCTCACCTGCCGCCCCCATGCCAAGACAGTCACGACTCCCTTCCTGCCCGCCCTCGCCGTCCTACCCACCCTCCGCATGTACTCGATGGGATCTCGCGGGAAGTCGTAGAGCAGCACATGCTCAATCTATCGGTGGTATGGAGGGAGGCCATTCATGGAAATCGACACGGCGGGTTGGAAGATGGCAATCCTTGTACTATCAATAGTGATACTACACGAGTATACTGCGAACATGAGTATATTCTACTTCCAAGTAGTGTGCCTCCATACAAAACACGTGGGATGCACTTCCAAACGGGTAAACCCTTCTACTACACCACAAAATACACCAGACACCACACTATTGACAGCAGGGCTCTCCACGGGTCATGACCCGACCCGCGAGGTTTGACCCGACCCGTGAACAGCCCTGCCGCTTCCAACTACGTTGTTGCCTACGAGCGGGTGCAATTCTAAAGCGGTTATGCTTCGCGGTTCATCAACACGCATGCTTTTTTTTTGTTTTGTATTGGTACGCGTCGCTGACGGGGTGATGATCGAATGCCCCACTTCTTACCCGTCCGCAGCAAGCATTTTTCCTCCTCGGCGCTGTTCTCGTCCACTATGTACCATATTAACATCAGTAAAAATATGATGAACAAATATTGGATGATATTGCGGAATGATGCTGTGCCAAGCCGCGCTCTCTCCGATGAAAACATCGAAACATTACGATGGTACTCTTCGTACCACCCTACTACCATACTTTAGCCGAACCGTGCGATTGCGAGAGTTACAGAGAGCAGCCATGGCATGGCATGGGCTCAACAACAACTGTGGCAGGACGTACAACGCGTAGTTGGCGCACCTCCTCACGTCAGATTGTAGTGTGACAGGTGCGGTCATGATGTATATTAATAGTCTACTCGCCCTTTGGAGGCTCAGGTACACCCACCTACAGTAAAAACCGACAAATGAGGGAGGTGGTACCCTGGTATCAGTATAAATGAGTAACGTGCAAGGAGGAGAATGCAACAGTGCAAGTCTCAGCATGCTGCGCGCGTATCGTACACCTTCTTCCATCGCAACACAGACACAGTCCCTACCTCAGCAGCAGTAGCAGCAGCACACAATAACTGCTTGGCGTGGCAGATGGTTGATGCCGTAATCGCCAGTTTTGTAGGGATAACTTCCCTCTCCACTCCCAAAGAGGGGTTATCACTGTCAGAAATAAATAGACCAAATAGACTAAATAGACTAAGTAGACAAGTTGCGCACACATATCTACACGGGAGGTAGTACGGTAGGGATTCCTTCGCGAATAGCATACGGTACGGGAATAAACGTATCTGCTAAGGTGCTAAGGTGCTAAGGTATCTGTTATCGTGTGCTTTCGTCGGAAACAAAACTCGCCTCCGCCCGGTCGAAGTCCATTCCCCTCGAAGAGCGATCCGTGCACACCATCACCATTGGACTCAGAGCATTCGACCGCATGAACTGCTGCATGTTGCTGGCCGCCTGAAAGTAAGAGAAAAAAGGGCGTTCAAAGAGAAGATTGTTCACCCCAAGGGTTTGTTGTGTCTCACCGTGTCTCACCTGACTTACCATACCGTGCAGCGGCAACTGGGGCACTCTACAGTACGTGTTCTCGCCAAGGCACGACCCTCGACGCTAATCATTACCGTACATGTCTCGCGGATTCCGTGTCTTGGTGTACGTGATGCACGCCGATGAATAAACAAACACGTGAACATCGAACGACACTACTTATACGCACTGGACTCGCCACCAGCTACACTCGTTGATTAGCGTCGAATCCTGCTTACTTGCCGCCTGCAGCACAAAATCGCAAGAAAAACAACAAGTTGCGATGGGTTCAACTCGCTGCTGTACAATGGCATATCATACAAGCCCCTCGCACATGCTGAGGAGGTACAGGTACAGGTACTGACTGCAGCTAGATATTTCCACCACCTCCGACCAAGACCCAGAGAAGCGATCACCAGGTAATATTAATACTACTCGAGCACACAGTAGTACGCCACCAACTACATGGTTGATCAACTATCGTCAAATATCAATCAATTACTGTTTCAACAAGGAAATAAAAACCAACAAATACCGTGGTTCATCGGACAACAATACTTCAACTGCAACTGCACCTGCACCTGATTGATGTTCATCATACTTTCAAGCGCCAAGACTACAGCAGTACTGTATGTATGGAAGCAACGTACTGGACAAAGGCGCTGCTCTCTCTGTGCGCAGTTGTGCGGTCGGGAAATCACCTGCTTCGGATCGATCGCAGAGTGGTACACGAGCGTCTCGAACTGCCCATTCCGGCTGGCGCGCTGGAGAATATTTTCAACCTGCATGGAAGGGTTTCACCAATCGCAATCGAGTGCAATCGCATTTCAGTGTGTTCGTCAGCCCCAAGCACAGGTAGTCAAGACACCCAGACAATCGATGATTTGATGATTCAGGTCGCGAAAGGCAAATCACGCCGAGATCCTCGAGATGATGACGCAGATGGGGTCCGGTAAACAGCAACAGCTATCTACTACCGCAGTTGGAGCAGGGAGAGATGCTTCAACGCCAGCGTCGGAACACTCCCACGTTGGCAACGGGAGCCGGGAGGGTAAATGCGTTTCCGCGGAAGATGGCCACCTCGGTGGAAAAGGGAGCGGAAGCTGTGTTGGTGCTCTTGGAGTATGCCGGGGATACGACGGCGTGCTAAATGGAGAAGAAAAAGCCCTGCCGTGGGAACAACAAAACCGTAGGCGCCTCCGTGGGGAGTGGCACGGAGGATAACAAGTCGTGCGGAACTTTAGGTGCGCACCTCACCCAGGGAGATTGTGGTGGGGCTGGGAACTGTGGGGATGGGGGACATATCTGCACATTTTCGCGTGAAGTCGCACGGTGAGCCTGGCCGTGTTCACCCGGCCACCTATGTGGCATGGTCGGGAAAGCTGCGTACGTGATGCGCGCACTCGACCACGGTGTGGTAGTGGTCGAGGGAGAGGACGTGGGGGGAATCGGGTGCTGCTGCAGCAGTACTACTAACGAAGGAGGGCACGTCTGCATCGGCAACAAGTCGCGTGACACAGCAGTCGCGTGCACACGACGACAGCAGCAACAGCAGCAGGAGCAGCAGCAGCGGGAGGTCAGGAACAGCAGCAGCAGCAGCAGCGGGAGGTCGTGGATGGGGCAGGCGTGGTTGGATCGTCCGCTGGATCCCTTTATGGGTCCAGCAACACGCGGGGCGAGGGGATAGCGTCTGCACTCGTGATGGTCGGTCTTCGATCCACTACACTATTAATGACATTGTGAAGTTTGTTTCTTTTTACGACGACGAGGGTATTAATAGAAATTTCGTGAATTGATTGGTAGTACGTACGTATGAAATGTGCGATACTCGTAGTGAGGTTCATACTGGATGATGCGTACGGAAGTATTGCAATGTTTGGGCTTCTTTTTCTGGAAGATATACGTGAGTACCCCCCCCGCCCCCCACCTGGTAGTTGAAGAGTCGTATTTTCGTGTTTTGGTTAGAAATGTTACTGCCGAATACGACATCCACTGCGCTTCGATGCGCTCCGTGTTCGATGTGGGCAGGCCCAGAAGAGCAACTGGACAAATACCATACATTAATGCCGCTTATTTTAATGGTTTGGAGAGAATACGGGTCAAGGGTGTATTTATGTTATGCGGTGTTGGTGGATACTGATTTCATTGGGTCTTGCAGGAATTTGTCTTTGTGCTGCCTAGTGGTGGCAGAACAAGGGAGGGTATGCATGTTCATGATGATTGGTTGTTCTATCACCATTGTTTTTCCGAACTTGATAGGTGATTGAAATCTAGTTCGCGAGTTGGGAGATGAAATATTGTGGGTATGACTATTACTATTACGGGGGTCCATAGTTAACGGGACCAAATTTTGTTAGCAAAAATAGGTAAATATATAGGTTGTATGTATACCATAGGTCCTATTAACTATGGACCCCCGTAATAGTCATGATTGAGGGTGATGAAAATCTCGGTACACGAATGGGAAGGTGAAGCATTTCAGGGACCAAGGATAGCTAGCGAACTGAACCAGAAACAGGGAGTGTTTTTCTTCTTGGTTCTGACACAAACGGATGGTGTTTCGGGAATATTAAGCGCCGGGCGAACTCTATAGGGAATGATATTTGGTATCTCGCGTTATCGCTACGATCTGAGAATTTATGGCGGGAGTATCATAGGGGGCACAGGGAGACGTGTGTCTCGGGGAACGAGGTTCCTCGCGAGTTCTGTCATTTAGCTATCTCTATGATTGTTTTGCTTTTACGGCATTGAGCTGTTGCAAAGGAGATCTGCAATAGTTTCATACGGGAGGAAGAGGTTTTTGCTCGCAAAGTACAGGTTTCCTCTTGAAATATTTTAGTTGATTTTTGAACATGGAGATGAGTTTTGTTCTCTTAGCTTGAATTGCCGTTGCTCTTTTGCTGAAAAAGCAGGGAGTGTGTTCGAATGTGCTTGTTCAGTATTTTGACGGTTTCATGACTATTCGGTATATTGGCTTATTATGAGATTATTTGGTGGTTACTTCCGTGGGTGTACGTGATACCCACTAGGGTCACTTCCATCTGTATCTACTCTGCCGGGAGAATAATACTAAAACCTGAAACATCATCTTTCTTCGCCTGGGACTCATCAACACTCTAGAGTGTTCGTCAGCCCCAAGCACAGGTAGTCAAGACACCCAGACAATCGATGATTTGATGATTCAGGTCGTTTATTATTATCTCCCAGCAGTGGTAGGGACAGCAGAAGTGATATTGTGCGTCATCCCATAACACCCAGATGTCAAGAATCACATAATACACAATATGCCAATATCCCGAACCGGTACGTAACTGTCAAGCTAAAGAGGCACAACGAATACAGTGAGCGAAAGAGACGCATCGGGAATCATGCAACAGCTGCACGAGATATGATAGTCACCGAATCTCGGCGTTCCGAGTCGATATGCGTAAAACAAATGCTGCGTTGAAAAACTAATCATCAATATATTCCTGCCCTTGAGTTATCCCGCACTTATTGTGCACACGCTTTTAGTGCAAAAGGAACGGTAAACCATAGACACACTTGGAAAGACTACCACGGAGTAGTGTCACGTACAAATCGATTCTACCCCCCCCTCCCCGCTATAAGTTGGGTTGGCGTCGGTTGGCGATGACGCTGTAAAAGACGCCCCTGAGCTAGAAGTGGGGCGCGCTGCCACGGAGGTGCAGGCAACGCCGTTGAACTCCCGGTCTCGGCGAAGTGCAGTATAGCAACACGCAGCCGAGTGTCGATGCTGTGTGTAGGTACGGGGTTCGTATGTTCTTGTTTACACGTGCCCAACAGCAGTAAAACAGGACCGCATACTGCGACTTGATCTGTACAAGATGCGTTTCACAGGGGGGGCAGCTTTCTCGTGCTGCCGGTCGCCAATCCCAAGGCCTCCCCAGGAACGTGCGATTCGTTCACGCTCGCGCGTCCGTGTCTACGCTGCTACTTCTATTGTCTGGGCTTGGTTGTACGCTGTCCTGCAGCACGTGTCGTGCAAAAACACGGCTGATTTTTTTCCAGCTATAGCTCAACGCCACAACAGCCGGCACTGTTTCTTATTTTATTTTTGAGAGGCAGCATCATAGAACGGATTTTTTTGTGGCAAAGTTTTTTTTTTTTCCCAATCACGGATTGGTTAATTTACTAAAGATTTTCCCCCCGGATAACGACCATGCGACATCCTTTTTTTTTTTTACGTACTAAAACGAATCCATTCCCACCCCTAACAGTCACGTCTACTATTAATACTAATACTAATACTAATACTAATACTGCCACAGCACTGCCCTTCTACTATTTAGTACGAGTACTGCTACGATACCAAGAGTACCACTATTAATAGTTACTATCACTACTATCATCACTACTACTTCAAACTATCACATACCACCACTACTACCAACTATTAATGATCGTACTATTACTATTATAATAATGCTACTGCTGCTGTAGAGCTATACACTAGAGCAGGAACTTCAGAACAAAACTTCGGGGGCTCTCTCCCCGGGGGGGGGGGGGCGAGACATACAGACATCACAGCTGGCGCTTCCATCCTCGCCTAGACGAATCCCCACATTCATACTACTGTAAGTATACATATTTATGGTGCAGACAAGAGTTATTGCTTCATAAAAACAAAAAGAAGAAGAAAAAAAAAAATGAAGAAACTGGCTACGAGTACCATGTTATATTATAGCCGTACTCGTAGCCGTAGACGGCATCATGATGTCACGATGCAAACTATACAATGCACGCACAACTCGCCTGCCTGCAACCCTGGATGGTGTTGCAAAACACGAGCGTCCTGAGAGCCATTCTCCGCTCGAGCTGAGAGAGCAAAGCGTCGCGTTTTCTCGCCATGCCCGTCTCTTCGTTCCGCGGTTCACCAATAGGGCCGCTACAGTCGATAAGCACCTGCGCGTTCCAAAACAAAAACAAAACAACAACGAGCTCACAAACTTACAACAAACATTACACAGGACAGAGTGACCGCAAAAATGACGAGTCTGTCTATTCTGTCATCGTTTTTACGGAAATGACCGGTTCAAGTCCCATGAGGTTTTACGCTCGGCAGTGTTTCAAACAAGCCGTGGTCCCAGGTGGCTTCCCTCCCCCCACCCCTCGGTACAGGCCTTCATGTTAATCCACCTTGAAGGCAGCAGTTCCACTGCTGGTCGATTCTTCAGTGAGGTTTGCCAACTCACCCCGGCACGCTTTCAGTCAATGAATACGGTACTCAAAGGTAAGATATGAATCCAAATCTATTAATTCTTGAAATATATACACATAAAAACTAGCACTTGATGAGACCGACAAAAGTCTCGAAACGTGTATTTGCAAGTTTGGTGTGATAGTTCCATTAACGCGTGCTACTGTGTGTGTAGGTTGTAGAGTGGCCATACTGTACTACAATGACAAGCATGCCATGCATCATACAGACAGATCCTCTACATCCTAAGTTGCCGTTACTATGAGGTGCTGTGCATGATCTGAATACTACAGATCAAACTCAAGAAGCATGTCCTATTAATAATAATATATCATGCATATTTTATGGCTGCCACCCGGCACGTGAGCAAAATTGTACAGATCATACGGAACATACATAACATCTGCCCTGAAAGATCTAGATCATCAACTGAGGATAGATGACCTGCAGATGATCTGTCCGGAATGCGCAGGGAGTGCTTCCTCCTTTCCTCCTACGCTTCTAAACCGCCGGAAGGTGGGTGTGTGTTCGTCAACCATTGGTTCGACTTCACCCCTACTGTACTGTAGTTATTACTTCGGTCGCAGAGTAGGCCAGCTAACTCGCGATAAGCAGTACCTGCTGTACGTACAAACGCACCAGTCAGATACAGCATGAAGAAGCAGAACTCCACCAATTACCGCACGCAACTATCGAAAATACCATCAGTATCACTGTATCCAATTAACGACTTGTGGTTATAGTCATCCCAACTCAAAGCTACAGTCCCACCGGAAGGTAGGTTGTGAGATGTCAACGGCCTAGTCAAAGTTGCTGCTTTCACACGGATGCCCTCACAAATGACACGCCACAATGAAACTGAAAATAGCACTCACGCCTCACGCCTCCACGAACAGGCAACCACGGCATACCCACCCGCCTTCTTCAACATGCGCTGGAATATAAACAGTGACAAACCGAAGAGAAAAAACGCTATGGGCTCTACCGAAGCCACCAGGTGCGAAACATGGCAATCGACTATTGATAAGTGCAAATCATGCCAATTACCCATCCCACCAGAGGCGAAAAGCGTGCTATGGTAAGCCGAAAGGGTGTTCCAGCTCGTGCATGTGTACGTCTAGATCGCTTTTCTGAAAAACAGTTCGTACTGCAAGTAGTGAGGTGGTGCTTGTCTGCCAGAAAAAAAATGGAAAAAGGAACATGGAATGAAAGATACTCGTCAAGCGATCTACAGCAGCACTTAATGAGTAAACCGTGACATGGTCCCTAGATATTTTATTTTATTTTATTTTATCCTCCGGCGGACTGGTTAGGTTTGATTGAGTCAGTCAAACTATAGGATAAGCTCGCCACACTTCCGCATTTTCAGACACGTGCCGTCGGTGTGTCAACTTGACCCGTCGCTACCTTATTACAGCGACTCTTAATAGGCTGCTGCTGCTGCTGCTACCTACCTACCTACCTACCTACCTACCTACCTCGGGTGCGTGACCATGTTGATCCGACCTGAGGGCCAGGTGGGTGCGGTCGAGATATAATAGTAATAGCTCATGAACGGAAGTCTCTCGGTTGTCTCTACTGTCTCACCTCCTCTACCCCGGGGGCAACGCGGTGCAATCCAGGCCCGAGGAGAAACTTCGTACCCGGAAACTCCGCCTTCAGCATGTTCGAGACGCTCTGTCAAACAAAACAAAACAAAACAAAACGACACGACACAGAAAATATGGAGCGAACAAAAACAATTCATGAGGATAAAAAAGGAAAAAACAGGGCGAGAGCCAGTCATGAAAGACCCGGATGTCACAGCGGGAGACCAAATATGTCTCCTTCTCTCCGATTCCGTGCTTCTGGGGCCTGTCGTGCACAAAACCGTGCACAAAACCGTTCGCGAAACAAGGGCTACCGGCACGCATTATTGCATTAGTGCCAAAGAAATAGTAAACCTTCGCGAGGGCGAGAAAAAATACTGGCAACCGAGCAAGGAGACAAATGAGGCACTGCGCTCACTGCGGAACACAGACGAACGAAGGGCCAGTACGTCGCATCAGGAGCGTGGTATAATACTAAACACCCACCAGGCTGGGGCATGCTCCCAAATATTGGTTGAGGTGACAAGTCTGATTCTGGTCCCATGGTTGAAAATATATACTGATTGGTTTGTCGTGCACAATATGCCGGGTCTGTCCACAGATGAGATGCCACGCTTTCATGCGACGATTGCCTCCACACGAGTGACCAGTATGCTCGCTCTCAGTCGAACCAACCACTGTAATGCCAAGGGCGAAGGGCTAAGGGCTTGTTTTGCCTGACCTGACCACTGGGTGAGGCAGTGAGTGACAAGTGCTGCGGTATTGTATCTCCTACAGTATACCATGGTACCTGGTACTGTATGATCATCAGGCTCCTCATTGAGGAGTTTGCTCTATCGCATCCAAAAACTGACAACAACAAAAACAACAACGAAAACAAAGTGAACACCCCCGTGCCTTAAGGTATGCAACCAACAATATTGTAAAGCATGACTGGCCTTCTAAGTGTATTGGGTTAGCTCCTCAGTGCCCTTAAGGAGCCCCGTCAGTCACAAACGCTACCTAGCCAAAAAAAAGGTACAGTACCTCTATCGTAGCTTGAGCCCGCTATCAAATGCAGTAAAAACACACGCACGAAAACAGGCATGCATGCGCAGGCTGTTCACTGCACATCAAACCACCAATGATGCTGTTGAGTGCACATCAAGCCATCAATGACAAGACGAAATAAAACGTATATATCTGGTAAATCCAAGTGTCGCAATCACCCCGGATGCGGGGGTGAAACAATCTGTCACTTGCCATTCCAAAACAACACGTTCTACCCAAAGCGTAAGGTAGCTACGAGCACAGTCGTAATAGTAATAGTGCTGCCATTTGCGGCTGGAAGCAGAGCTACCTGGTACATAGTAATAGTACCGTCCAACCCACCAAGCGTTTACAGCAGTACACGATCGACTGAGTGTCCTACAGCATATCGGTACCATGGACATTAAATATTTCCCACTCCCAGAAATTAATCCCACTGAAACGGAGTAGGCAGTGAAGCAGGATATTAATAAGGTGCAGTGTAGGCAGTGAAGCAAGTTAAGGGCACCTGCGGTAAGGTGGCGGTGACGAACAGGAACTGCGTGTCTTCGGGGGCGCAAGATCCGACCGGTGCCAGCTTGAAGGTCTCGTCCATGAACAGCACATCCACCTTTGCCAAAGAGCCCAACGAGACACAACGAGGCACGACAAGACACAACAAGGTACAACAGGCACGAGAAGGAGGCACATCAAGGCACAGCAGGGCAAAACAAGGCACATCAAGGCACACCGAGGCACAACAAGGCACCAGAACCACAGGAGGACAACCAATCGCTTCGCAGATAAACGTCAAACAGCAGTACAGCAGTAGCTCTATTGGGGAGCCCTACACCCCCTTTGTGCCGCAAGCAGTGTATGGCGATGAGTATGTAAACAATATAGCACAACTTCTACCTGGTAGAAGGTATAGCGTATGAGCATGTCAACATTACGGTACAATGTATATCTGGTATATTGTATGGCGGTTGAGTCTGTACACATTATGGCACGATCTATAGAGAGTGGGGTATGAGTACTATATGGAAACAAAATGGAAGGACTCCAGCGCCTTACGCCCACGCCACCGCGGTGGACCCTTAAACCACAAATAGTGCAAAAATAGCCACACTCTACTTTCAAAACATATATTCTCAAAAACGTTGGGGGGGGGGGGGGGGGGGGGGGGGGGGGGGGGGGGCGGGGGGGGGGGGGGGGGGGGGTTGGGGGGGGGGGGGGGGGGGGGGGGGGGGGGGCACTTGAAAAATGGTTTAAAGCGCACCTGCTCAGACGACTGGCGTTCAAGCATGAAGGGTCTGGCTACCATCCTCAACCATTATTCGATCGCTTGGGTTCATCCCTGGTGCGTCCCCACATTGCGTCACTACGGTGCACACTTGTTGGACACTCGTCATTGAATAACCTGAGCCAGACCGAGCCAGACCGAGCCAGGCCGTTGACGGGCGTATCTGCTTCGCATCTTCGAACAGGCACGTACAGGTCAACTGCAGTAAGATACTAGTACATGAGGTATAGCTGTCGCTAGAATCACGTGCAGCAAGATACTTCTAATTATCGTCTGGTGGTGTCACGTTTGGAGTGCGTTGGTTTATTGGGATAACTCAGAGAATCCTACCAGGTATATGTGTGTGTGTGTGGGTGGTCGCAGCACCTCGGCCGCAGAATCCACAAGTCCCACCATACCCGGAGGGGATGACTCCCCCAGGTGGCTATCTCGGGACCAGGTCGGGCCAACATACTCACGCGCCCGACGTAGGAGCAGTATCAGTTTGTTCTGCTATTGCAACGGGAGCGATGGGTTAACTTCACACACCACGCGTATCTTATATCTGGAAGTGTGGTGAGCTTAAGCTATACCTGGTATAGCCAATCAATGCGCCGGAGGATTTAAAAAAAAAAACGGTCGCAGCATCGGTTTCAGCCAGCTCGGAAGGGGTACAACAGTACCTTTTTTTAGGTGCCGTGTGAAGTAGAGACTCGCACGTAATAAAACAACAGAGTACCAACACTCGACGGTTCCATCCCCGTCCTTGATGTCATTTATCATACATATCATATTTATACCTCACAATACGTATACTTCATCACCCAAGCAACGCTATCTGGCCAACCATTGACTTGCCCGGTGTGCCACGCCAACGGAGCCTGCGGTGCACTCACTTACTGTGCACTGGCTGGCTGTATATACAGTTACTATTGGGGGAGCATAGTTATACATAGTACCAATAGCCAGAACCAACGAAAAAACCCAAAACCATGTTCTCGTTGTGTTTACCTACATAACAGTAGCATGTTACAGTAGGGTATTAATAGCACTACTGTATATGGTATGTTCCCCCGGAATAGCATTGCGAAAGGGATACTAATATATACAACGAAAAAAAAGCACGATCAGCACAACTATGATTCTACCAGCAAGGTATTGTAGAGTGTCGGGGGGGGTGGGCACACCTCATCCAAAACGATGGCCCGGCAGTCTTCCAGGCTTAACGCCTCCGCTTCCAGCAGAGTGGCGACCCTTCCAGGAGTGGCGACCAAGACGTCGACGCCCTCCTGCAGTGGCACAACAACATGGAAAGCATGCGATAGGCGACAAGTGCATTGCTGACGCAAAATATCGGGATCAGACACACAATTCGGTCCCTGTGCAGCGTACAAGTACTATGTAGTACATGGTACCGGGTAGGATTTCCACGGTACGAAATACTTGTAATACCGGGAACACAAGAAGCTACGGTACAACGCCAAAACACAATGGATAAATTCAAGACAGTAGTACTCGTAACTGACCTGCGCAGCGCATGAGCAGCAGTTACGAAACAGGAAACAATAGACAAAAAGCTAACATGCGACGCCAAAAATATATCTAAGGGCCCATCTTATCGGGGACTTTCGGCTCTTTCAATTGGACTTGTATTATTTTTTTCTAATTTAATTTAAAGGCCCATCTTATCGAGGACTTTCGGTTCTTTCCATTTGACTAGATTTTTTTTTCTAATTTAAGTTACATCTTATTGAACGAAATTTAGTGTTCCCCGTTAAGATGGGCCCTAAAGCACACCTGGTATGTACTAATCCACGGCACCAACTACTTTCCATATTCGAGGGAGACGATATCTGATGGATAGCCATATATAGCCATAGATGGCAATGGGGCTTGATTGATATGACACGCGTTGGTACGGCGGCATACCCCTCACCCTAACCCCTCATGAAAGACGCGTAGTGCGGCACCACGCAACAAATTTAAGGCTCAACTCCCTTTACTCTGTTGGTCTTTGCGACTTGAGAGGGAACAAGTGACCTTGAAAAATAACGATCATACCATCAGCCACCGACCGCTTGACTCAAGGCGAAGAAGATAGCTTTCGCGCCCGAACCTGCAACGCAAGGAGTACAGCAGTATGGTCCTGCAGTGCTGCCGCGCGCTCTCACTACTCGATTATGATTGATAGCACCAAAGCTATAGCAGATCGTTTCGTCTCTACATACTCGTAGATGATTTCTAACACAAAAAAAACTCGGATTTTTTGTCGCTACTCTTAGATGGTTGAAAAAACGCCACACATGTGATAATGTCTGTCGCTTTATACTCATAGATGGTTGATAACATCAAATATATGGCAATGTTTGTCGCTACGCGATTATGGCTGATTGAACCAAGCCTATCATGTGTTTCGTCGCTACTCCTTATGGTAGATAAGATCCGAACCTCTCTCGGTAGCTTTTTAACCCTTTCAGGGCAAGCTTCTCATATAATATGACCAGTCCCGTTTGGGGCACAAAGTACGAGCAGATATCAAACATCGCGGGAAAATTATGTACAGACCAGCATACTTCGTAGGACGGCAGCGCCTCAAAAGTCACACCACTCTACATTCCTGCCTACCGTAGAGCAACGGCCGTCCGTCGATCAGGTCAGGGCCCATGTATAGCGACATCACATCATCACATACCAGCCTAAAGAGCGACAAGTGCGGTCTCACCAACCTATTATTTTTGCGGGTGGGCATATGTAGTAAGGAATCAGAAGCCACGATGGATCCAATAACCACGTATCCCCCTATAATATGTTCACACACCATATTAGTAGTTCTGTACCAGGTATTACGGAGGGCCATAGTAAATAGGACCAAATATAGTTAGTAAAATAGGTAAACATATAGGTTTTTGTGTGTACCGTAGGTCCTATTAACTATGTCCTCCCGTAATAGTATTAATAGTACGTTCCACCGTAATAGGAAGGGCGCGAAGCAACTACTCATACCTATCATCATCATCATCATGCTACGTGCGTGTCGTACAACCCCTCCCGGTACACTTCGGACATCTCCTATCCCATACCATGCAGGACGTTACTCCAAAAGCCTATGATGGGCTGCTTTCGTAATTCGTGAGTGTCACTGATCCCGTACCGTAATCGACTCACTTGTTTTCGACACATATTCCCGTTGAAGGCATGCCTTACAGTAAGTAGTCCGAAAGGGGTTAGTCTAATAGTGCCAGCAGGGCAACTGCTCCCAGCACCGAAACATCGCCATCGAAAACGGCAACAACCCACCCACCTGCAGCAGCTTGGCCTGCGTCTTGAAGCTCCGCCCGGCTCCTCCAGTGAAACAACACGACCGGAACGGAACGGTTCCAGACAACCGTTGGGCAACTCCATACACCTGGGAACATCGCAGACGCACCCGTACCGTTTTCATGCCACACCCGTAACTAACATCACCTCCAGCTTCAGCATAGCCAGCATCATCATGGTGAGCTACTGTAGCTACTACGAGTTGTGGACTGCACGATTTATTTCCATTGTCAATGCATCCTGCTGTACCTGCTGTACCTGCTGTACCTGCTGCACCTGCTGTAGTTTCTTCCTGTAGCTGTATCTCTACGCATCTATACCGGTCTCTGATTTTTCGGCCTAGTGAGCCCATCGGATAGTGTTATCCGAGTGTAGAGTGTTGTTTTATTTTTATGCCTGTAATCTCTTTGGTATCGACAGTGGCCGGGAATTGAGCATCGCGCACGTCCAGTGAGTGAGTGCATCGATCGGACAGAGAGTGGAAACGAGAGATATAACAGGCACGAGAACCAAGACCTGGCGAGGAAAGGGTGCACGGGTGCTGCTCCGAGCAAACCAACTGTTCTGCTACATACTTGGCATGCGTAAACTGACACAACGCGTGAGCGCAACAGCGCAAGCCATCGACGGCACCATCGTAGCTACGGTTGTGGCCACGAGTAGACTATGGTCTTAGCTATTGTGAAAAGGTAGCTAGATGATATACGACTACCCGGTAGAGGTTGAAGTTTGGGATGGTAGGTCCACCTGTTGTTCCGTATCCGCGTGCAGTGCTGCCAACGTAAATTTGGGGAAAATATAGCTGATGTGAGCATATCATCACCATCAGATCCAATACGTAGTGTGCTGCAAGCATCGTGCCTGCCACAGCAACACGTGTAGCATTGCTTCGACAGTCAAGGCTTTCTCCCTGCAAGTGCTGGTCAAAGCCACAGCTCTGCTGAGAGTCCCCTTTGCCCCACGTACAGCTTCGCTTGCTCCTCTGTGCAGCCTCGTCAAGGTTCATACTGAACGCCTTGTATGAAAATCAATAAATCGTCTACTAGTCTATTAGTAAATGCTTCTTCTCCAAGAATGGAGATGCGCAACGCACCCTTCACGCGACGTCGCTCTGCAGCTATATCAATGTGTTCCCCAACACCTGATGCTATAACCGATCGGTGCTAAGACTTTTCATTTTCAACTCAAAGATCTCCCATTGAAGGGGCTACTACTGTAACAACCTACCCAGTATCCCTGAACCCGGTTTTAAATTCCACGGTGGGGTGGGGCAGGGGGCAGATAATCATCGCTTCAAGGAGCGCTGTACCAGCATAATGCGTTCACTCCATACCATCTCTTATTTTATCAGTACTGTAGCTAATAGTATGCATGCACTCAAGATAGTACATCGCTCGTACTATCATGCCTCATCTGTCCCCTGCCCCGCCCCACTTCCTTCCTGATTTGCACTATTCATGGCTCGCTTTGCCCAGCACTCCGAAATTTCGATGGCTTGCACTAAATGGTTGTGCTCAGTCTAACGAAGCGTTTAGCGCGCGTTACCTTAACGACGCCAACCGCACTTTCACTTTTCACGATTATTACTGTGATAACGACTTCCAAGAAATAATAGAGAACGTGGTGTGCGCAGAAATAGATGCCGCAATGGCGTAACTTGCTGCATAGAACGACCATTGGAAGAATCAGCGGCTAACCTCCGCTGTATCACCCGGGGGGTTTTCAAGCAGTCGCCTGCAGCAGTATACTGTAGCTCGACAGATGCCAAAACAAAGGACAAGCGACCACAGAAAATACCAAAACAAGCACATACAATACACCAAAACAAAAAACCTAGGAATGCTTCGAGCAGGCGTAAAATGGAGTGTGTACCTGCTGTGCAAGCTCCGTCGTGGGCGCCAAGATAAGCACCCTGGGCCTCCCAGGCTTAGCCCTTCCGTGGACTTCAGCCAGCTCTTCCAACCTGCAAGTGCCAATGAACAAATCACCACATGAACAGAAAAACAGCCGCCTCAACAGGGGAGCACACCGACAAGCAGACAGAATGTAACGAGACGTTATCCCTTCCGCACTATGTATGAGCCTGGGTACCAAGTATTAGTAGGTATATCGTCCGTATATCGTCGCTGATGGACCCAATCCCAAACGTGTAAGACCCTTGGGTGGTCCCTCGGTCCCTTTTGCTGTACGTTTACAGTTAAGAAGGAAGGGTTCTTCGAGATAGGCAAACCCCTTCTCGCGCCAACACAGCAATCAATGCACCTCTCTGCAAACTGCAGCATGTAGAGGGCATTACGCGGGACGTGAGCACACCAAAATAAATCACACACCAGCAATTGTTCTCAAAGCGGTTAGGTTTCGAATGACGCGCGATCTACCATACACGTAGAAGCTCTTCGTATTGACAGCGACAATACCAAGCGAAAAAAAAAACTAAGTTTCTAGGCCAACATGCGCAAATTCAGAACTGGGTTCGCAAAATATACCTGGAACTAAATACTCTTTCCTTTTCTGTGATACATCAGCCACGTCCATTCTCGGCGCGGCGGTGCAATATTTTTACAATGATGTACCCGCACCACAAGATATCTCTCAACCTCCGTCGGACTCGTAATTATACATACCTACCATCACCGCACGTCGGTTTATCTGGGGCGACCGAAAATGTTGTTGATCTTGTTGTTGATGATGTTACTGTTGGTGTTGTTGTTGTTGTGAGCACGTTGAGTCATTGTCATAGCCTACTCCGTGGCCACAAGGCAGGCCCAAATTACTCTGGAGCGGGTCATCACCTCAGGAAAAAAAATACCGAAACGATGTACATAACTACAACTTGTCGACGTGTGTGTGCCTTCGTGGCCGTCCCCTACGAACAACAACTAAGCGCCACTGCCCTCAGCACACAGTCAGTCGTCGCCAACACGTACACACATGCAAAGGCGCACGCAGCAACCTATCTCCCCAACCCCTTATCCTTATCCTTATCCTTATCCTTATCCTTATCCTTATCCGGGTGCACAACAACCCGCACGTCGCACGCTGATCTCACCAGTCTGAGCTAGATCTGCACAATGATCTGATCTGTCCAACGACTGCAACACTTGAAATTGCAGGGTGGTGGTCTGGTCCACACGGGTATCACAGAAAGATTAAGGCGCCATACCTTGCAGCCTCGACACAACAAGACTTTATCGTACGGACACGACAGTAGGGTCTGCTGTGGAAATCCCGATCGAACCTGAGACGTTGCACCAACGGAGCGAGGTACGCTAGAGTCTTCCCGCTCCCTGTCTGGTCGGCCACCACGCAGTGCTCACCCGTCAAAATTGGCGAGTAGGATATCGCCTGTCAGGACGATGAAACGAAACGAAACGAACAGTACGGAACACCGCGGCGTACGGGGAACCGACGTCACGTCATGTCATGTCGTGCCATGCCATTTCATGTGACGGTGCAACGGGAGATGCACCAAGTCTTCGAAGCAAAAGGACAGGGCAACACCCCGTGCACCCGCGCAATGGGTTCAAAGAGCTGAGCCGCAACCCTAGGCATTGTGTGCGTGTACGCTGGGAAATATACTGGCCTGGAGGGCCCTATCCCACGGCAAAGCTTAGTGACGGTGAAACGATGCAAAGCACGAACGGACTGCGTACGAAATTTCAACACGCAACTATTGAATAGCGGAAACCCAAGCTTAAGTTCGTCACATGCTGCATCGTCGATAGGGTCGGTGTTGGAATATTGTTTGTCGAGGCTCCGTTGTCTCTGTGACACGAGATGCAGAACCTCGACACACATCACTACAACACGTTACGAGCTTCGATTTTGATCTACACGTCGATCAGTACCAAGCGTCGAGGCTCCGACGAGACTGGCTGCGTGTGGCAGCGCGTATAGGTCTGCTCCTAGAATCATTTGGACTCAAGGATCGGTATTCCAGGAATCGGTATATACAGTCGGAAGACAAAGAAGAGCCACGATACGAAGACATCTCAAACGATTTTTTCGCCATAATCTAGTGCGTGGTCACTAGACAGGCTCCAATAACTCTGGAGAGGAAGAACACCTCGGGAAAAAATAAAGCACAATGCACATAAATGAAGGGTACACCCCAGACAAGAAAAATGTATAAACCGGGTGGCCTGCGGGTCTAGGTGCAGTAGCGCACCTGAATCTTGGAAGGCCGGACCACTCCCAAGGATTTCAAGGCCATCATTGCTAGGTCGCTCGCTCCGATGTCTTGCAAGCTCTGCGGAGGTCATATTGCAAGCGACGAAGGCGGCACACACACAGAACAGACGTTAATGGCGAGAGGCCGACATGCTTGCACATTGCTTCTTTGCAATCCCTCAATTCATACATACGTACCGATAATCGACCGTCCAAGTCGGGCGAAATTCGTGGCGAGCATGACTACCGAACAAGACGTGAAAGCTCATTATTGCACAACTCCGAGAAATGGCCGTCACTTGATTTGACATAGAGAGCATTACGACCGATGGGGAACATGAACAGCACTGTTGTATTCGTACTTGTTGGAAAATACTCTGAGACACGACGACACGCAACGCCTCTTGATGAGTGCTCGAGATGAGACTTCAGTACCCCACAACTGCAGCGGCAACAATACGAGTATCAAGCAGGGCACACTCAAAAATGGAATCCTTACGAAAAGGAACCCCGACTTACAACGCCCCTCGAAAACCACGCTGACTGAAAAAAACATTACAGGATAAAAGCGTGGGCATGGGAGATATAAATCGAAATAGCGCTCGTCACCTTCACGCTGTAGAAATGATCCCTATCCACTGGTCCCAGCCTGCTGCTCCCGCTGCCGTCATCTACGTCACCGCCGAGCCCCTCACCATCGCCTTGATCGGGCGAAAACGCCGCCGCCGCCGCCGGAGAAGACCTCCCCCTTGGCCCCGCAAAATCGTCGTCGTCGTCCTGATAACCCCACACACCGCTCCCTGAATCGCTCCCCCGCGCTCCACCGGCACCCCCGAACTCCTCGAATTGTCTGCGTCCCCCCCGCTCGCCGTACTTCGCGCTCCCCCCCTGGTCCCAATCGCCTTTCTTCCCTCGCCCTCGACCCCGCCCACCATCCCTAGAACCCCTTCACCACCCCGTGTAGTACCCTCTTGCCGCGTCTCTCCTCCGCGTCCGTCGGTGAAGTAGCCCCGTCGCCCTCCACCGCGCCCACCTCCCCTTCCCCCTCCCCTTCCCCTGCCCCTGCCGAGGCCGCTACCGTGGCCGCCGCCTTGGTCGCCATCAAAGTCGCGCCTACTGCTACCGCGATCGTCTTCATCGAATGAGCGGTATCTGCAGTACACGGGATAAAAAAAAAGAGAGTAGATCTGTCGCTAGGAACTCTATTAATAGCAGCAGGATATTTGTACGTGTCGTCAACGCGTGTGCAGTGTTTGACGGCGTTCGTCAGACACCTCGGGAAACTCGAAACGGGTCCCTAGTTTTGTGGCGCGGTCATTAGTATAATCATCATAAAAAAACTCGCCTAGAGCATTGCTTGGGTCCGGCGGGGTCTGGTCCGGTTGACGACCTCCAATGTATGCTTGGAAGGACACGTTGTTTGAAGAAGCACGGCCATTGGACTTGTTAGGATTGCCTTGCACAACGAAATAAGCCCCTTGCAAACGTTAGATCCTATTTAGTGGTTACAGTGTTGTACAGCAGCACTGTAGTTGGATCAGGTACGGTACTACTGTAGCACAGTGGGTACCCCGACTTAAGAGAGGTGTGGCACAGGCCGGAACGCCTCTTTCTTAACTAGCTTTATCTGTTATCCACAGTGGGAACTACAGACCTTTAGTGTAGGCGGATCTAGCCGATTCGGCCTCTCTTAACTGAACTATTATCTTAGCGTGCCCTCTCTCAAGTTGGGGTGCCCACTGTACAGTATAGTATGGCATACGCCGTAGCTGCTGTGAATGGATGGATCTCGTCATACGGAAGAACAAGGCGCATCCTCTAGAAAAAAAAAATGCAGCGGACCAGACTACGCAACTATTAATAGCCTTTGTTTCCATGGCACAACGAGGGGGCTCGCGTGTCGTCCGAGCTAAAATGCATCGCCGGTTGTTTTCGGAGTCCTGGGACTGCTGTCTCTTACCATCAACTCATACAACGACGAGGATTGGATCAGTATGTTGCTGAACGATATGCCTCGTCTCAAGGTCAATCAGGGAACCGGAATACCTCATGGTGTCCAAGATAGTGGGATTGAGGGGAGGGATCAAAGAAATAACAGCACATTTTACCGCACCGTTACACCGTGTGGCATCTTGCCCCGCCCCCTAACCCCAAACATCGTGAGCTGTTCATCAAAGTACAGCTGTACCGAGTTAACTCGTCTCCCGATGGACACCAATACACTGCCACAGCTGGGGTAGCCGTAGAGCCATTATCTAAGCTTGGTTTATTTCTACAACTGGTAGATATGTATCTACCCCGTATGTACTATCCATACATGCGTGTACCGGTAATGCGTTTGATGAGTTGGATAGTCCGCCGATAGGCGTACCCACCTATCATCCCGCCGCCCTTCGAAGTTACTGCCTTCTCTCCATCTGGATCCTGCACCTCCGCGCCCACCCCCATCGCCTGGTCCATACATCCTCAAAGCTGATAACCTGCCCTTCGCTCTCTCGCGTCTTCTGCATCCAGTTGAGGGCATGGGTACATGACATAATATGTGCATGGGGCACACAGGCAGGACGAGCGGAGAAGAATCGACCACACCCTTCTTCACGTAATAAATCCAGGCTGGGCTAGCACCAGCATCCCGCTTTCTAAGTACAGCAGTGGTATCGCATACCAGGCACACCACTTGTCCTGTATTACCGATACCGCTATTTACAAACCTCTCAGAGGGAGAAGACACCGGAAACAGTTCAGCTAATGGGGGGGTGCAGGGTACATATAGTGTGCCGTGGTTGCTCACTGAGCTTTTTTTGTTCACTTCCCTTTCTCTTCTTCGTGGCGGATTCCATATTTCTCGGTTCTACAACCCCCTGCACCGTTTGCGAGCCTGCCAGTCAGGGTATTCTTTTGTTTGATTCGCATTCTTGATTTTTTGTCCGTATCTTTTTTTCTTCATATCTTCTCCTTTCGAGTTTGATTTCAATTTCGACATCGATTTGTTTCATCTCGTCCTTTTTCTTTTTTCCCCGTGGATACGAGTGTATATACCAGTATCATTTTGGTGTTTCCTCGGTTTCGGTTACGACTCGTGCGGCATATCATGCGTATCCGATACGTACGTAAGGATGCCCATCTCACTAATAATTTGCCATTTGTATGTAAGAAGCATCCGATTTAAATCTACTGCTGTGTTTCCTGGTATGTCTGTACTACTACAGCAGTATCCGTTTTTATTTTTCCCCCCTCGCGGGCAATGTCAATATCTTCCACTACAGAGTTGTTGGAGCCCGTGCTGTGACATCAGACTGAATGTGGCCATGATTTAATGCGAGAACAACGTTACCAATTGCCCATGCCTTTTTTATTGGGCTGGGCACTGGCAGACTCAGTTAGTAGCGATTATACTATCATTACAATCAATCAGTATACTGATTTACAGCAGTATACTGGCCGAGCGAAGCGAGTAACGCCGAGCGAGGCGAGACAGCCGAACGTAGCTCGGTCAATCGCCCCCCCCCCCCCGCTTGGCGAGGAGGCGCGCCGGGGTCCAAAATACTTCTCGTTTTCGCTTCATTTCCCATCACACTTGGGGCTCAACACTGCATTGGGCGGTGGTCATTGAAACAGCACAAATCAAGAAAAAAAAAACAAGAATAACACATGCAACGTGTGGCGATGCTGTGACGATCTTCCTCTCTCTCGAAAATAAGAAGGGAAGTGGGGAGGTGAGGCAACGCGGCAAACAACCAAAAAAAAAAGAAGAACGGAAAAAAAAACAGCGGCAGCCCAGCAACGTTTCGGCGGCAGAGTAGTTGACCGCGAAGCCACCATTGCCATCCCACGACTACAGGCAGCAGCACAGCAAGCAGCAGCTAGCTGGCGATAGCCGCAGCTAGGGGCAGCTTGAGCGACAAAAATAAACAGCGTCAGCACCAGCACCAGCACCAACCAGCTTCCGTTTCGGGATTGCTATGTGTTGCTGCTGCTGCTGCTGCTGCTGCTGCTGCTGCGCTCGGCCTACGCACGCCACAGCGCCGGCGTGCTCCGCTTCGCCGCCGCCGCCGCCGCCGCCGCCGCGGCTGCTGATGCCGCTGCTGCTGCTGCTGCTCCTGCTGCAGCCGCAGTATGGTGAAATCGAAATGATACACGAGCTGTCATGCTGTCGCGCTCTGTACGAGCACGAGTACGAGGACGAGTGAGTACGAGTCCTTTTTTGGGACGACGCATCCCCCACGTCGTCACCAAGCGGGCGAAAGCGTGTACCGTGGCAGCGGCGGCGGCTCGCTGGCACAATCCAACGCCGCTCGTGCGCGCTATACCCAAGCTACACCTCTCGAGCCTCTGTGCTCCCAGCGGTTGTCGTGATGCTCACGGCAAGCAGCATGGTGGCATGGAAGATGCTCGGTGGTTCGATCCTTCGAGATTTGAGTTGCGTTCAGCGTCGGGATAATGCTCGGTGCGTGTAGGCCAATGAAACAGTGAGCCAAAAGTTACCGTAACTTTCGCTGAAATCCTTACTTCGCTAAAGTACTTTTCGGCCGTTTTTTCAGAAATTTACCTCAAAAAATTACCTTGGGAGAATTTTCAGACAAGTAAAACTATTTTTTAAAAAAAAAACGCAAACACTCTAATGTGAAGAAAACAACAACAAAATATTTCACTCGTAATTGTCCTGTTTGTGCTGTTGTTGTACTGCACTGCTACTGCTGTTAGTTTGTTTGTGATGTGTGTTCGTGGGAATGCTGGACTCGTGTAACAGCAGTACGTACGAAGAAGAAGAAGTTTCAGGGTTGCCAGGCAACTTCGTACGCGCATATGATACGACAGAAGTATGCGTTCAGAGTGTTAATGAATATGTTATTACGGGGGTCTATAGTTAACAGGACCTATGATGTACATAAAAACCTATATATTTGCTTATTTTTACTAACAAAATTTGGTCCCGTTAACTATGGACCCCCGTAATAATAGCAGCCGGAGCATGTTCGACTTGCAAACATGTCGTCAGTTATCACCAGTACGTACGTGAAATGCGCAACTGCAACTTGGCACGGCCATGATCATGATGCGATCCCGGCTCGAAAAGTTTTATCTGGCGCTACAATTATGTGTGTAAATGGCATGTCAACACACAACGGATGGACACGGCGTCGTGGCCACGTTCCCTGCTACTAAGATCGCACCAGAGACTGCTCGCCTCAAGTTCGATACTGCTCCCTGCGGTACCGTGCATGACCTGACAGCGAATGATGAATGACACAACCAGCAACCACATCTCCCAGAGCCTCTTACAGGACTGCTGTTTTGTGTACCAGTATACCAGTAGCCAAAAATACCGTCAAAATGAAGGCAGAATACACGAACAACAACACAATTTGCCACCACGAAACTCACGTCAGGATCACACGTGTCCCTCCAGGTGCATGGTGAGCACAAAGCCCGACGCCAGGCAAGCTGGACGATGAACTGGAAAGGCAGTGGGGTGATCTAGCAACAGAGTTGCCATCAAGACCCAAACCGTGGAAGCCATGGACGGTGGTGATCGAAGGTGCGGACGCCAACGCCAGGCACCCCAACACCGCCGACCAAGCTCCCGTGGGTCGACTGCGACATCTAGTTATACTCCTCACGCAATGATCGTTCGCTTTCATCTTCGCCACGGTCTCCCTTCTAGCCCCTGAAATCTGTGCAGCAGCACTGCAACACTGCAATCAAATCATGTCCCGTAAAGGTGTTCAAATAATATTGAAGCTTTTCTCTACCGGGTTACATCTCAAAACATTTTGCTCGACAACTTTGGTTCAGCCCCAACTCCGGATCAGCTCCACGCCCCCACGACCGATTCGTCACACCAGGAATCAACTAGAGGGGGAGCAGCGCGCCTGGTGAGAAACCAGCTTCGATTGAGCTTTTATAGATCTCTGTGAGAGGGTTGGTGTGTAAGATAGTGTAGGACGCTCTCAAAGTGCACAACGTCACAACCCCTCCTCACATATAGCTACATAGCAGACTCGTTACGAGGACAACTGCTGCTGCTGTGCTGGTCTCTGGAGGGTATTCCGTGTTGTCGGTGGCTCACAATATTGTAGCGGAGTTCCTGCGTGGGTCTGTAATTGAGCATCCTTAGGCTTCTCCGGCACGAGCTAGAGAGACTGGAATAGTGTTAGAAGGACAGGTCGTGGCATGCGTGCTCTCAGGGCTCCATGCATGATGGACAACTGCTGTGTACGTACGATGATAAGTACACACCGAGTGCGCTGGGCTGAAGTACAACGAATTGTATTCCTTTTGGAGACATGCGACTGGAGATATCTACTCGTATAAGATGACCGCTGCTTCCTCCCGGCGTCCTCTGCTTCCTCCCAGCGTTCTTGGGGCGAAAATAGCGAAAATAGCATGCTTATCAGCATTACATATTAATAGCAAGTATTGCAAAGCACCCCTCGCCAACATCGTCGCCGAGACTGCATGCACCTACATACCCTGAGAACACCATTTTTCGGCGCTTGGCCCGCGCGGAAGGAAGAGTAAGTCGCGCATATTTAGCTCCGCTTTCGGTTTAGCCCGGTAGGGTAGTACAGCACGTTAGCAGTTTGGCAACAATTATGTATGTTCCAGGTACGTACAGTAGTTGTGTAGACAGGGAAATAAAGAGCCGTTGCCGGTTCGATCTACCAGCTGCTAGTACATGAACATGACCACAACGGACGGCACACGTTCTTTTTCTTCTTCCTTTTCATTTTTTCGAGTGTGCATGTACTTTGGGAGTATGGGTTAGAATACGATGGATGTGTTCTGGTGTTATTTGGTTGCAAGTGATACGGAATGGTATACCTCAGCTCATTAGTACGGGGGACCATATTAAATAGGACCTACGGTAGACACGAAAACCTGTATGTTCACGTATTTTTACCTCTAAAATTTCTTCCTCTTCACTAGGGTCCCCCGTAATAGTGTGATACTGCCGTGCGCGCTATTTCATACTTGTTTGTTTGCTCCCATCGAGATGGATTTGGTTACAACCTGTTTTGTGACCACAGACAGGATTTTGTTCAGGGAAGTGAGCTATTATTAATAATAATGTGAGAACATCATCACGGTAGACGATAAGTTGTGCTGGTTCAGTTTATGGTTCGGTTGGTTTGGTTTTGCACCAGCAAGCAGTTCAGTCAATACTGGCGTAGACTATGTATAATCGTCCGTACAGACAATTTAGTAGTAGGACCACGAATAAGAAAGAACCTATTAATACCATATTAATAATACGATCATTTGGTTCGATTTTTTAGGGACCCCAAGAGAGAAGGATTACCGTATGAAAATGTGCTCAGCGGCGAGCGCTTGACTGAACCCTACCAGATATGTATTTACATATCTACTATTAATAGTAGTCTACGCTCAAGGGTGGTCTCCCAAGCAGCAGGATCCCAAGGCTTGCTCAGACTAATACTGCAATAAGAGTACCTGGTAGGTATTAATAGTAGGTGTTTCTTGTTGGCGGGCCCACAAGTAGTTTCAGGACCATGGTATTCATATTTTCCATGGATACTCGAACATTCTGCTGTACCAGGTGTGATGTTCCGCCTCCCGCTACACTCGCCCTCAAGCAAGGGATACTCGTAAAACAAAATACTCGATGCGATTGAAGCGGACAGATAGGTCCATGATTTTAGGTGTGTGTGTTCATTCGTCCATTTACATTAAACCGTTCTTTCTACCCATCGACATCCAGCACAACCAGTGTCCGTGTCGAATCTTCTATCCTAAAGTGATACCGGTACACAAGCAAAATAAACAATCCACCACATGCAAACAAAGTGAGACCAATAATCTAAGGACAGACAGGCGAACCGAAGCACAACGAAAAGCAAGATTAACAGCAGCCTTCAGGCAGCCGCAGCAATTTGTGGTACGAGTAGCATAGACAGGTTCTACCTACTATTATAGTCGGTCTGTCATAGTACCTATTACGGGGGTCCATAGTTAACAGGACCAAATATTGTTAGTAAAAATACCTAAATATATAGGGTTTTAGGTATGCCATAGGTCCTGTTAACTATGGACCCCCGTAATAGCTACCCTGTCTGCCGTCTCCTTCCCACTTTCGTGAACCGTGGCGCACCCCCGCGGAGGATGCGCCAGGCGATACAAAACAAACAGAACAGGCTCGTCATACACCCACGAAACATGACTTGTTTTCATAATAAGGACAAGAAGGAAGACAGGCGAAAAGAAAAAGAAAAAGGAAAACACGTATCGGTATGTACGGAAGGACAGAAAGCAAAGGCAAAAAGCGACTACAACAAACTGGCGACTTGCAAAGGCCAAGAGCTCCATGCTAAAAAACCTTTGAAGGCCGGGCAATTTTCGATTTCTTCGTTCTTTTTAGAAACACAGCGAACTCTATGAGTGCTCGACGACAAACCGGCTCTGGCAAACTCTGTTTGCTTGCTTGCGTTGTCGCGCTCTGATCGGTACGTACTTGCTTTGCTGCTTTGTGCAAGGCTGTTTGCGCTGTACTGTGCTTTGCTGTGCTGTGTTGCGCTTGCGGTACGAGTACTAACTGTAGTTACTCGACGACAACATGCTCGCACGCATAAAAAAAAGGCCCGCACAAACAAAAAATTGGGAAGTGACAAATGAAGTATCTTATTGTAGGAAGAGGGATGAAAAAGGAAACAAGCTCGACGGCGAGTACAATAGTAAAGAAGGCGTTGTTCGAGTGGGAGCTCTGAGAGGCCAGAGAGGTGCCAATGGAGTCCGCTAGGAAAAAAGAGAAAAATAATTAAGTCAACGTAAACAACCGGTATTTGTAGTCCGGACCGCCAGCAGCTACTACAAAGCTAGAGAAGTATCAGATAGTTACGTAGTCCACAGAGTATGTTACTTTAATCATCAATTTCATTTTTTTGTTTGCTCATTGGCGGCGCAGCTGGTAGACCAACAGAAAGGATGGAAAAGAGGTCCTGTCGCGAAAAAAATCTGAACCCTCGAGGAAATATCGACGCTTGCTGAGGATGCCAGTAATATAGCGATCGGCAATCATGGGCCACCACGGACGGGAACGAAGGTGCACACAACACCGCCGTGAGATAAGGGTTGGTGACCCTGGTAGTTTCAGATGCCGCCGCAGCCGTAGCATGTGTCACCGCCAATCGCGAGATCCGAAAAAAACTGCAATGATGGACTCACTTGTTGCATGTAGGCATGTACTGCTTTAGGTGACACACTTACAGTAGGTGACAGTTGCACCAGTAGGTCACGAACCAGAGCCGGTATGATAGACTAGGTATCCCAAAACAGCTTGTTGGCTACCAGCATGCACACATCGGTAGGACTGTATCACCCGGGAGATCATCCACAATGCCCATCCGTGGGCTGCACCGTGAATCGCGCGGCACAAGCTGTTGTGCCGGTGGAGATCTCTGGACTTTCCACCAACTGGCCTTGAAGCTGCATCAGATGGCTCGTGCAAAACCCTTCGTGGCAAGCTGTGGAGTGACTCTAATAGCAGAATATGCAGTCCCCAGTCCCTGTTTCGACCCACGCGCCCAGGAGAGTCTGATAGCGTCAGAGTTAGTGTTCAAGGGCTGACCCGTGAAAGGAATCGTGCGTAGGTAGTAGGCCAGGGCTGCCATTGTTGGCTCTATGATGTAGGTATATGTATACGTATGTTAGTCAAATTTTCGTACTTTTGCCAACTTTTCTATTCGTACGAGCACTTTTCGGCAAAACACGAAGTACTCGGACACGGGAAGCCCGGCCGGACACATTGGTCGAGGTCCGGGCGCGATCCGTGCATTCTGGAGCGCGTCGCGGGCGCTCAAAGTTTTTTGTCCGGCGGGAGTGGATAAAACGATTTCCCTGGTTTCAGTACGAGAGGCCTTACTTTGTACGTACGTACCGGTTTAATCATGTTGTCTGTTTTCTTCCCTAGGCTCTCATGAGCTGTGAGCACACGGTCCGGACATATACCAGGCACACAACAGACAAGATGCACAGATCCATCCCATCGTTGCAACGCTGCCGCCCACACGCCGTGCGTGTGCGACACCCCCATATGCGCAGTATTGCTGTGGCTAGTTGTGTTCATCGGAGCCTGCCGTCCGTATTTCACCGTCTATCTTACCAGGTGCCAGATTTTTTTCGTATGTGCATACCTGGTACTCGTACCCAGGCTGACGTACCTACCTGTATCATCATCACCTCTTTTCCTGCTGCTTCTTCTGTGTACTGCTGTGTGTGATCCAACATTGCCACTGCGCCAGCTGTCCTCAGCACAGTGCGCCAACAGCAGCAGTAGGCAGCGTACTACGCGCATGTGGCAGATCCGCACTGTACTCTCAGTATTCAGCAGTGTTTGTATTTGTCATCACGGCATTGGCCTATGCGCGTACCTGTTGCAGTGTGTGACCGGCATTTTTTGCTCCGTGCCGATCATCCCCGCATCGTGTACATTAGTCGAGTCCAGTATAATAAAAAAAATCGTTCGTACGCAAGCATCGTGTACCAAAAATATTACAGCAGTTATTACGGATTGGTGTGTGTCCTCCACTGCTGTCCGATAGATACTACTATAGAGCCGGCTGAAAGGGCAGCAGTACACCTTCCTTGGTCGCAGTACGCGTATCTTCTGCTGTCGTATCAATTAACATGGCATTTTACCGCAGTACTGCTATGCATGCAGTTGTACCTGTACAAGCTACTCTACACGTTCCTTTGTCGCAGTACGCGTATCTTCTGCTGTCGTATCATATCATATGGCATTTTACAGCAGTACTACTGTACATGCAGTTGTACCTGTACAAGCTACTCTGAGAGATCCTGCAATGTGTTTTGAATTGCGTAAAAAATACATCGCGCCAGTTGTATGAGTACTTCTGTAGCGTAGATTACGAACTGCTCTTTCTTCATAGTTTCTTCGTTGCCGAGGTTCGACTCGCACTCGCACCATCCTCGTTTTTTTTTGTTTCCAACTTTTGACTTATTTTGTACCAGTACATCCACCTTCCTTTTCTGACCTACCAGGTAATATTTATATGTATGATACGATACAAGTTGTGTGTTTTTACGCAAGGCCATGGAGTTTGGGGGCGCACTTACGTGTCGCGTGCGTTCATACCTCAACCTTTCACTGTTGCTCCCAAAGCAAAGTATGTTCGAGAAAATACTGTGGGAACTTCGTGCACTCGCAGTATTTCGGGTTTGTTGCAGCAGACTCTGCGAGTACTCGCACTATTTCGAGGGTCTGTACTACTGCCGATACTACTCTGCGAATACTTTCGGGCTCGCACTAATTCGGGATTCGCTACTGCCGCTGCTGTGGATACTCCCTGTTGTGCTTCGAGCATCTCGGGGTTCTGTACTGCGGGTAGTACTGCAAGTACTATCAGTATTTCGTTCGTTGGTAGTGTTGGTACTGCGAGTACTCGCAGCAGTACCGAAATACCCTCAATACGCCCAGTATACTTGGAGTATGACGTATATTTCGACTGTCTGCGCACCGTGTCGACAATTCTCAGGCCCATTGTTTTGGCACAAAACATTCCCAGATAGTCCCACGAGTGGGAGTTGGAGCAAATTACTTTCCCTGGGGACAACTCGAGCACTTACAAGCACTGGCAGTATTTCGAGAGTATCTACTGCGAGTACTCTCAGTATCTCGAGGTTCTGTGCTGCGGATATTGCCTGCACTCCAAGTATTTCGTGCTTCGATGCTACGGGTACATATTAGCCTGTGCTCTCGGGGTTCCGCACGGCTCATCCTGTCAGTACTCAGTAGTTGGGCCTTCTCAGTACTCGAAATATTTTGGCCGCCAGTACTCGAATACCAGGTACTCTCAGTACTTGGACTACGAATTGTTTTCGAGAATCTACTGCTGTATCTATGAAACCATTATCGCCAAGAAACGATTACTTTGCGGGAATATATTTTGTATGTGCTTGATTTTCTCAGCAGGTCACAAAGTATTGTATCGCAACCTCGACCTCACGCAACTTTTCGTACTTAAGTTTACGCTGCAAGCATTGAATTGATCGTCGCGAGTATCTGTTCAGGATCAATATCCACTTACCGGTGTACCCTCTTTTATATTTGAATTTATCCCACACTGTTCCCATAAACAGCAATATAGAGCCTGTCCCCTAAAATATGTGCGTGTGTTCTTCACATTAATGATGAGTAGATGCAATTATTAGTATTAATATTAATAGTTTAAAACAGGTATGCAGGTATTTCATACGAGTATGTGTATATATATTTCGTTCTTGCGCCATTCCCCTAGGCACTTCCCGGAGGGAAACCTTGTGCCAGGTATATTTATGATTTGGGTACATGCTCCAGCCTGCAGATGAATACGGCACACGAATATACACACTTTTAAGCTGTCCACCTTTGCGTACTCTACTGCTGCATCGAGTCTTTGGCGCAGGATTGATGCTTCCCCGAACATCATGACCATGTCATTATTGCTGCTTTCTATTACGGGGGTCCATAGTTAACGGGACCAAATTTTGTTAGTAAAAATAGGGAAATATATAGGTTTTTGTGTATACCATAGGTCCTGTTGACTATGGACCCCCGTAATAGCAATTAAACTATCCTCATCGCGCTGACTCGAGTTTTGTTGGTCCAAGATTGATGCTCGGAGCTACTCTCCTCCCGTGGAAATTAGACCTACGTAGCACTGCTACTGCGATCAAATGGATGAATCACGCAAAGTGCAGTACAAGCATTTAGCCCTTTTAGAACACTACAAGTACACAGAAACAAATATCCAGTAAGTCTAATTTCAAGTAATTTGTCCCCGAAACGGGAGTGCAGGCCTCAACGGGTTAAGCGAATGCTGTCAATGGTAATATGAGGTGGTAATGTTCTAGGTACTTCATAATTTTGACGGGGACCCCTTTCGAGTTGCCGGAAGCGTGCAACATACGCACGTCGTCTACCAACGCACATAACTTGACAACAAAATACTATACTAAATATCCTGCTGCGCGAGTTCCTATCAATAGCGACAGCTACATAACTATATTATCCCACCGTATCGGGGTATTTACTGCAGGACATGATTGGAGCTACTCTCATCCGGCGAGTCAGGGGCGGCGTAGTGACCGGGATACTGACTACTAAGGCACCTACTGCAGCCTCGCCAGGGCATCGCTATATGAGCTTATGGAGTGACATGCCCATGGGCCCCCCGGACCCCATCCTGGGACTGACAGGTCAGTCGCGAGCCGGAGCGCTTGTGTAGTCCACGTGACTGAGTCCACGGGACTGACAGGTCAGTCGCGAGCCGGAGCGCTTGTGTAGTCCACGTACACCATTTTTATTTATTTTTTCGTCAAATGTTTCTCTAATATGTCAGCTGTGTAGGTCGACCGAATTGGTGGGGGTATCCGTGTGTACGTGGTCCTGACGTTACTACTGTACTAAGCGCTGTGTTGAATACCCAGTATCCCACTATACCGTGCGTCTGCAATACGAACATGGACCACTTACAGTTTTTGAGGTTGGTCACTCGATGACCTCTCTGCCTCTTTCTCGCACCAACCACTCAACAACCGACTTCCACAACTAAGCCCCGACACACAGCATTACACAAACTTGAGCCATAGACTACTTCATTTGTAGTGGATATCTAACGAATAGCTACTGCTGGAGTAAACTTGCATAATACACGTCGGATTCTTCCATACAATGGTTGGCTAGTTTTGATATTTGCAATGGTTGAACCCCTACCCCCCCCCCCCCCTATTGTATATATTATACAAGGCGCTTCGCTCCGCGGGCGGCCTACGCCGCCCGCTACGCTCGCTCAGGAAGGAAACATCAAATTATGCGAAGCGGACAGAGGTCCATGATTGAATATTGTTTTTTTTTGTGGCCCCTGTAGTTAGCTGCAAACTGGCGACTTGATAATGCCAAGAGTCCCGCCGCCATGCTTCAGGAGAGAACAGCTCGGACGCCACCTATGCTTCGCGTCGCGGGCGGTTTTCCGCCACGCTCGCTCACACGTCGTACATACGTACATACCCCAGGTAGGGTACTTATTTTCTTCTTTCGATATGCTCTGTGTCTGTGTACTCGTCGTATGTACGAAAGATAAAGCACAGAACGGCACAGCAACACAGCAAAAACAATGAAAATGAAACCGAAAATTTCTAAAAGAAAAAAAATCCCCGTCCCCTTTCGCGTAATAATTTACTACCTGAGTGGAACACCTTTCACCAGTCAAAAAAAGAAAAAAATGATAAAAAGAAAAAATCTTACAGCAGAGCTTCTCTCTCAGCCTCGTACGCCGCCCGCCCCTCTCGCGACCATCTCGCCACCGATTCAGTCCGGGTAAAGCTTCCCTCCCTCTCTTCCACAGTGAGCCCCGTCGCCCGCCTCGCGTGAAGCCCGGTGCTCACCGTGGACCTCGACCCAAGCTCGACAATGTCGGTGCTCATTCGGGGTACGTCCCTCTTGTGACTCTCAGCCCGGTCGCAAAAATAAGCACCGCTTGAATATTATCTTACAATCCCGAACGACCCTTAAATACTCGTACGTACTCCATCCAAAATCACAAATGGAGGCCAGACAGAGCCTATTGATGCATCCCTCGTGTCTCGAGGCACACGCGACGCCTAGGCACGAAAGCGGCGACCGCGCTCCTTGCAACTCCCCCTCTACTCGCCAGCATCCGCTGACACCCGCGACGGTGCCGGGTTCGCCCGCGCAACCGTGCTCGGAGTACACGCACGCACACGAAACGAAAGAAGAAGAAAGGAAAGAAGGACTGAAAGTACGACGAGAAATAAATGGAGAAAACAAAGACTCGCTGGAACGGTCCGGCAAGTAATAAAAGGAGGCGATTCCCAAGTGGGAGCTCTGAGAGGCCAGGGATGTGCCAACCGAGTACGCTCAGAGATCGAGATCTAAGTAAGTATATCTATATGGGTTGGGTTGGCGTCGAATGGCAACGACACTGTAAAACTTGTCGCTCACTACGTGAGCTAGACATCCAAGGTACCGTTTTTTTTTTTTTGTTTTTTGGGGGGTTTTTTGGCTGTCGCCCACAGCTGGTCGTCGAGCTAGATCATTTGTGCGAAGTAAAGAACCTTTACTCTGCACAAGGGAATTGATCGTATCACGTAGTGTTCAAGGTAAGGCACCCACGAGGCAGTTACATAGTACTCCCATTGCTGTCTCTGGAAGTGGCTACACCGGAAATTAAGCTAACTCATTGAAGCTGTCATCCACATGCAAGTCCGCCTCACAAGCGGTTCTTAGTAGGATGCAGCTCACCCTTCATGCGACTCGCCGGACATCTCACGGCGCTTCGCGCTTGGTGCAAGCAATGTCTGCCTGGTCGGTGAAAACCCCACATGCTCCGTCCCGGCATTGTAGGGATGCGAGGGTCTATGGTCATACGACTACGACCATGCATGAGATCGAGTACATCTCTCCTATCGAGTACACCCCCTCCCGTCAATGAGATTTTTGTTGGGCTCGAAACTCCTACAACCCCTACCATACAAAGCACGGTTCTGACCAAAAATGAACTACCTGACTGCTCCATGGTGTTCGTTTCTCTGGCGTCGGCATTTTTGTATTATGGTTTACGCTTGCACTTCTGTCCGGCCTGGCAGATGCGTTCAACAAGGACACGGACCCGAAGAAAGTCAGCCTCGGCGTTGGCGCTTACAGAGGCGACGATGGCAAGCCTGCAGTGCTCAACACGGTCAGGAAGGCGGAGAAGATCGTCCTGGATAAGGCCCTCAATCACGAGTACGCGGGAATCGCAGGTGGGCCACACCCGGCAAAACCACTCTCTTCCCCTTCCCCCCTCCGCTCCGCTCCACGCTCGGGAAGACGCTGGAGCGAACCAAACTGCACCCACTTTTTTTTATTTGCAGGGATGCATGTTACCGGTCCCGGTTCATTATTGTTTGGTTGGTTTCTATTACGGGAGACCATAGTAAATCGGACCTATGATACACACAAAAACCTATATATTTTCCTATTTTTACTAACAGTGTTTGGTCCTATATACTATGGTCCCCCGTAATAGTGTTTGCCCTCTGGCGGATTGCTACAAACGAAGCTTAAGCTCATCACGCTTTGACATGACGGTTCGCAAATCCATACGAGGTTCTCGGAAAGAATGCGGTTCTTGAAGGTTTGGTAACAACCGCCAAGCCTGAACGCCTGCTTATCATCAGGGGATGGTGGCGATTCATCGCCTACTGCAAATGGTTGCGGTGGCAGTTCTTGAGTGCGGTTCTCACATTTTTCTCTTGCCGCGGTATCAACCGATAGTTTTGCAGGCAAGTTTGCTGTAACACACGTTCCTGCTTTTTTGGAGACACACCATTAATACTTGAAATTAAACAGTGTTGTGTTTTGCATTGATTTTCTGTTTATAAATACTGGTATTAATAGTAAATTGGTCAAAACCGACACCTTCATAACTGCGCCCACTTACGTTTGAGGAGAGAAAATTACTTGAGAATAAAGTATACAGGTAGCTAGTTATCTTGCAGTACTGCAAGGGTTGAGCGTTGTCAAAGCCCACAGCAATGTTTTCTGTCTATGTATGAGACGCATTTGATACTTATCAGTGCGGGGGTGCTTGAGGGGCCATGCTGATTGCCTTCGGTCCAGGGTGGTCTGCTGGTGTGCTAGTTTAGATCGCAGGGATATCAAGTACTACCAGGTTTGTTGTCGTTTTTTTCGTCTTCGTGGTTCTGCCGATGCGTTCGGGCTGAGACAACGGCAGACACTTCATCCCGGTCGCATCAAGTAGCATCAAGTATCAGGCAGTTCGCGAGCTTGTTTTTTCACATGAAGGAGCCTCGCGACTAGTGCTCTACGGACATATTGTGCTGATGCACAGTAGTTATGTGAGTTGTGTGGACCGTTCCCCTCCCCCCCCGTCGCCTCGCCCACCACTGAATTCTGGCTTTCGGCGTCTATCTGTGGCATCAACATGGCGGCGGCGGCAATGGGCAATGCGATGTGGTACATATCTGTTTTTCTTTTCTTTTTGGCGGGTACCGATGCCATCTGTTTACACCAGTGTTGAATACGTGCCTTAGTCTTCATGCCCACAAACACCTACTAATACTATACCTATCATGTTAATGTGTCGTATATTGTACCAGGTATCCTATATAGATTGATTGGCTCTACGTCGACGCTGAAGTCGTACTCACTTACCCACGAAATCACCTACCCACGTACTCACTCACGTACTCAGCTCACTTACTCGTTTACTCACATACCCACGTACTCACGTACTCACTTATCCACCTACTCGCTTACTTGCTCACTCACTCACTCAATTACGTGCTCACTCTCTTACTTACTCACTTCATTTAATCACTCACTTACTCACTGTACGCACTTACTCACCTGCTCACTTGATTCCTAGGTGTCCCTGAATTCACCAAGCTGTCGCTGTCGTTCGCTTATGGGAAGGACTCTCAGCTCTCAAGGAAAACCGTGTCGCTGGTGTGCAGGTAAAACGAGCTCGAACAACATCGAGCTCAACCCAGCTACTGTAGGCTAGGCCAAGGTTCAAAGTTCCTATTAACTATTAACTATTAACTATTAGTAATGACCCTTTCGGGGCTTCACGAGAGCAAAAGGACGTCATTATAGTACATCAGCAGACGCGCGAAGCAGTCGGGGTTGCTGTGGAAGGCGATGTGTCCTAGTGTAACTGAGTGCGTTGTAAAGAGCTGTAAGACATTCGCATGCAGCATCGTGATGCCCGTACTGCTGCGCTCTGTTCCTGTTCGCTTCAAAGTTTCGAACTTGAGGTATTTTCTTTTCTGTTCCTGTTCGCTTCAAAGTTTCGAACTTGTTGTGTTTGTTGTCGCTTTGGGTGGGTCCCAATACCTGCTGCAGCAGTAGTATAGTGGGCTTATTAGGTCGGTCGACGGTAAATGTTTGCTCCAAACACACGAGTTATGGGAATGTATGCGGAATAGCTCGGATGGGCTGCTGTTCGTTCCATGAAGTATGCACCAGGTCTCTGTGATCATGCTTCCTGCACGAGTGTATACCGCCTGTTTCCGCTTTTGTATGTGAGGCCAACGGATGTCAACAGGATACGTGCAGCAGTGTTGGTCGTGTGTTTGCAACGCTTTCCTTTCGCGAGTGATGGCGTGTAAGGCACTTCGGCGTGAGGAGACCGCGGCAGTTGCGCCACGCCATATCGTACGACACGGTACGACTTTGTTTTAGAGCGAAACGAGTTGCTAAATTTGCACGGCCCCCTATAGTTTGGGCATAGCTTATCTTGCCCTTTTCAGCTGGGCAAGGCCGGAAATCTGAAGCCGAAATCCACGCCGTACGACCGAAAATCTCCCAAATGGAATGTCTTATGCACTTCATCAGCGCACACAGTTGACGACAGTAAGGCATGCCTTGTTAAGAATCCCCACCTATCATAGCGCGAGTTCCTACTATAGCGGGAGTTTCCCTACAACATTATCTTTTTTCTATGTGTATCATAGTAAACCGAACTGCGGTGCTTTCACCCTTTTTTCTTGGAGTCCTTGGCTTTGCCTCTACTGTAGCTTCACCTGCACTGGTAACGATCGCACGGCTGAGTGGGCGTTTTTATTCCTCTCCTCCCAATCGTCCCGCTGGCTGCTGCTGTACTTCTTCACCAGGTATATGTTTCTACGGTTTAAAAGACACCTTCCTTATCGTTCACCTGTGAGATGGTCGAAAGTCGTATTTGCAAGCTGCGTGTGATGGTATTAGTATAGTAGTGATATTACGATCGCGCACGCTTCGGGGGTTATCTGTGACCTCGTGTGTGCCTGCCTGTTGCCTGTTCTCTCGTGCCGTAGACACTGTCGGGGACCGGAGCGTGCCGAGTGGCGGGAGACCTCTTCGCGCGTTTCAAAGGGGCGGGATCCGCCATCTACCTGCCCAACCCCACCTGGGGAAACCACATCCCCATCTTCAAAAACGCGGGTTTGGATGTCAGGAAATACCGCTACTATGACCCCAAGACTGTTGGCCTAGACTTCGAAGGTGAGGCTCCCTTCACCCAAAGGAGGTCAAGATTATAAAATAGGGCAAGTTAAGGTTGTCATTTTTTGTCAGGGTGGGTTCTGTTCGTTGGCACCCATTGATACCTGGCAGCTGAGTAAGAGGACCTTGGCGAGGATAATACAATGCACATTCTCCGCTGTGTTATTGAATGCCAATAAAACGTCCTCCAACAGCTTCTGCATTCACGATTTACCAGCACCGTATCAGCGGGAAGGGGGGGGGAAGTGCCTGACATGTTAACCCGGATCTGAGTTATGAAAGGGAGGGAGCTGGAGAAAGCAGTGTCAGTATGAGGTAGAACTACTGTAAAGAAAACAAAGAAGTACCAGGTGTCCCTACATATGTCTCATGATACACAGGCACCAGCTGCTGAGGTCTCGCGATGACGGCATGAGCCACTGTTGATGTGATGATGACCCGTTTGGTGTACTGCTATTGTTGACAATAATAGCTCAAACTTTCCCCCCCTATCCTGGCACCCTACGTGTGGTATATGTATATATCTATATGCAAGATCTCACACTCCCTTGGATGAATTTCCGAGCCGGTTTTGTCCAAAAGATGACTTAACCCTCTTTGTTAGCACTGTTTATTATTTTTGTTAGCGCTGTTTAGGACTATTTAGGACTGCACTCCGGTTTGGGGGACAAAGTACTTGGAATTTGAGTGATTTGCGCCCAGAAGGGACTGACTGCAATTTGCCGTGAAGGGATTAAGGGGGGCACGCGCAACCATTGTATGCTGGCTATGGAAAAAAACACTCGTCGAGATCCTTTCACATATAGACGACAGTAGACAAGAGTAGGCTCATCGCTCTGCCCGCTGTCGAGAAAAGCACCGTGCAGATCCCTCCCACTCCTAGGGGTTCTAATAGCATACTAATACAAAATCAGTGGCATCACGGTAGTTACCGGTACTACTGTAAACCTATGTGTCACAGTAACTGAATCGTTTTCTCCCGTATCCTGGCACGCAATCTACTACTAATCTACTACTAATACTTACGATTTGTCAGGTTTGATGGCGGATGTTGGGGCGGCGGAGGACGAGTCTGTTTTCTTGCTACACGCCTGCGCGCACAACCCCACCGGGGTGGACCCTACCCGGGAGCAGTGGGCGGAGCTGAGCAACCTGATGAAGACAAAAAAACAGATCGCTTTCTTCGACTGCGCGTACCAGGTCAGCATGCGTCCACGGTACGAGACACGGTGGTAGTACTATACCTACCGGTTACTGCGGTTACTGGCGAGTCCAGGTCCATCGGCCGCTATGTGTGGTCGCCAAGTACTGCTGTGTGGTACGCCTGGTGCGCATGGTCCTTACGCCGCGCTTTGCCTGGGGTGCGATAGTTGACAGTTGACAGCCGGCGTAGTGCCTGTGGTGGGGTCTTGGTCGTGAAATAAGACGCGCGTCTAAACTGAAGGTTATGATGATTTGCGCAGGCGATGCGGAGAGACTGTTCGTATACGATACAGCTGTAGCTGAAACCATGATTTCGAGTTGTGCACCACGTATAGGCGATTAATTTCCACGTGCAGTGGGAACGTTGAATGATCCATATGCACAATGTAAATAAAGGCATGTTTATACCAGGGAAAGAAGGGAGAACGCCTGTGACCACGGCTTAAACAGAAGGTCGCCGGGTAAAACAAAAAAAAAATGACGCTCGCGAGTTGAGCTGGAAAGCAAAAATGATGACCAGAAAACAAAGACAACTCAAGGGGGATGTTTTATTTTCCACTCTATTAAAACTACTGCAGGTACTTTATTATTGCTTGCACCAAAACATCAATGTATCAATGTATCGAGGTGGTACTATCTAGGGGACAGAACGTTTTATCCGCATGCTGCTTTCTGAATGCACCATTAGCCCTTGCGGGGAGCAGGTCTAGCGACCAAACTTATGCCAAGCACAGCGGGATAGTCGATAGGGCGTACGCGCAGCGGGTCGGCTAGTTTCCATGCTGCGCGCGTGTGGGAATCATCTTGCATTTGAGCTCGGGTAGGTCACCTCCCTGAACGGCATGGATGTTGTCATGGATGGTATCATGGCTTGCTTCGTGTGACCTATGCCGTTATCGTTATTTTTTTTCACGTTTTTAAATCGTCTGAATTGCCGAAAGGGTTCATGCACTACTAGGACATGCCGCCTGCCGCCCCTTCTCTGCCGGTCTGTCGCTTTTCCGGTGCTTGCGGTAAAAAATCACCCTTGCGAGTTGAGCTGGAAAGTCAAAGATCTGACCAAAAGACGAAGACAACGAAGCAGGACTGTTTTATTAGGTCTCTATTTCGGCGTGTACCAGAATATATAATAGAACGAGGCGGGTATGGCATACTGCTATGTTTATGCACTATTAATAAAACCACTTCCGCCCCCTTTGTCGGTGTGTCGCTGGCCCGATGGTTGCGCGCAGGGCTTCGCCTCCGGCGATGCGGAGAAGGATGCCTGGGCCATCCGTCGCTTCGTTGATGACGGACACTGCCTTGTCCTCGCACAGTCGTTCGCTAAGAACTTCGGGCTGTACGGCGAAAGGATCGGCGCGCTGTCGGTGGTTTGCAACGATGCTGATGAGGTATGACGATGCTGATAGAGTATACTGGAATATAAAGATGCTGAAATAGGTACAATGATATAACGATGACTCCAGGGTAGCCCCCAAAGATACTGTGTAGTGGATACGCTCATTTTACCTGGTATGGTACGGTACGGCAGGTTATGATGGGGCATAGTAAGGTATGGTATGGTATAGCATTGCCGCCGTCGAAATGTTCTCATCCCTGCTCGAACGCGCGCGAAAACAGTTAACTGTAGTTTGAGCCGTCATGTGAATCTGCAGCAGTATAATGTGATAATAGTACCATGCTGCATGCATGTCGTTCAAGTCCTCGCATTGCATTTCGATACCTAAAATTGTCGTCTTCAAACCCGGCAGCCTGCGTTGCTTCGTACCAGGTCTGGCCGACGCTGCAGTACTGCTGTAATCGCCATGTGTGCGTCGCTTTTTTCTTCCGTACTGAAGTCAAGTTCCTAAAGGTTTAAGCTGGCGAAAGCAAGGGCAGCGCATATTATTATAATAGCAACGGGGTGAAGTTTGAATTTCCGCGGTCGAATCGAGGCTACAGGCTGCGTGTTTTATCGGCACGAACCGCCATGTCATGATAGCACAGCACTGCCGATAGCGGTGTGGCTTTCGGCGCCGGGGAGGTTATAATATTTTACAGTGCAATAAGGTTATACCAGGTACAATGAGTCATTTACTGCACGGTAAGGGTATCATAATTTCTGTCAATAGGCTGCAGCCCTCTACATGCGGAAAGGTTTTTCCCGTGCCGTAAGGATTGAGTCCTTCACAGTGCGGCAAGGCTGTATACGGTAGTTTCCAGTGGGGTACGGTTATAGTCATTTACAGCACGGTAGCGTTGGAATAGTTTACAATACGGTACCCCAAGGCCGCTCGAGTATGCGTAGGAGTATCTGGTACCGAGGCACATTTTACCTGTCGCTGACTTGAGGGTTTGCGCACTCCAAAATGCAAACTACCTGGTACTTGGTATCGGATAAGAAAAAGCGAGGATTATTAAAAATTAACAGCAAAAAAAAGCGATTTAATCTCCCCGCTCATCGCCCCTTTCCCGTGATTGCCCCACCGGAGGGGTGCGGTGGTACCTGGGAAAACACCCCTATTATTTGCAAACTTAAGCCCATATAGCCCCCCTCCCTTACCGCTACTATTCACATCTTTGGCCCTCTCCTCGCGCTCATTTTCGCAGTCCCGGGGTAACGTGACAACGTGAATCCGAATTATCTTTGCTTTACTCGTCGATTTCTGTGTCCCGTTTGTCGACAGGCTGCCCGAGTCGCATCCCAGCTCAACCTTGTGATCCGTCCGATGTACTCCAACCCCCCCGTCTACGGCGCGCGACTTGTAGCCGAGATTTTGAGCGATGAAACCCTCTCCGTGGAGTGGACGGCGGAGTGCAAGGTGCGTAAGACAGGACGCGTCTCTCGTGTGGTCGTTGCTTGGCGGGTCTATTCATCTGTATGTAGCGCATGCTTTCTTTGTGCCGTGTGCCAGCCCCATTTCAGTAGAGGGCAGGTTGGTACAGCTTTAAGTAAATACCTGGTACCTGGAATAACATCGTACCTGGTACTAAATATAAAAAAGTAATACCTGGTACGCCGGTACCCACTACGTAGCCAACTATTAATAGTGTTTGAGAATCCTAACCCTGGGTGTAGAGCGCGTTCCTAGTGACGAGGCGTTTCTCCGTATGGTACCGTCCGTGGCTCGCGTGTTGCGCGGTCATCAAGTGGGGCGTAAGAGTCCCCGCTGGCACAGGCGGCGTCCGGCTTTGAAATTTGCCGGTTGCTATTGGTATTTTACATGACAGCTCACGCCCACTCACCGAGCCACGATATATGGCACACCCACACACGTCGGACATATCGCATAGCTCAGGTACGTACATCAGATAGATCCGACAGATCAGACAGACCAGATCAGATCCCCCTTTGAGGATGTAGATGTTTCGGGACAGATATGATACATCCCCCCTGATTTTTTTGATTGCAAGATCTTGATCGCGTTTGCCGGGTGGGATGTGTACGCACAAGGTTGGCGCGGACATGCTTGCCGGCTGGGATCCGTACGGTTTGTGTGACAAGCATCTCGTGACAGGGAAATAGAGGATGCAGATAATCTACAGTAGATGAACTTTCTGTAGATGAGCTGACCGATGTGTGCACAATCCTCACCCCTTATATATTTCGCTGGATGGCGTTCCTCGCTGTATGTTCCACGTCGTCAGGCGATGGCGGACCGAATCATGGCGATGCGATCGAGCCTTAGGACCCACCTAGAAGGGCTGAAGTCGTCTCGATCGTGGGAGCACATTACCGAGCAGATCGGCATGTTCTGCTACACGGGCCTAACCGAAGAGGAGGTGAGAGGGGGTGAAAGGAGGATTCGTCCTACTTCGTACGGCAGAGGTATGCGCGTAGCACCGAAAATACATGAGGCTCATCACTTAGCACTCTCTACTCCTCACCCGAAACCCACTTGAGAAAAAGTGTACCGATATTCCAATAATACGAGTATTCCTTTTACACAAACTATTCAAAGCCTAGGCATCTCAAAAAAAGTTTGAGAATAGCATACAAGCAAATCGGATCCGAATATTGTACATTTAATGGCTCATCAATTGAGGACTTTTCTTGTCGCTGGGAAATGTTCAACCCCTACTGCTACTACTACTATTTATACTGTAGCACGGCTCAGAGTGGCGTCCTTGGCATGACAAGGCGGTGAGTGATATGTTGCTATCCCAAAATTGGACCATGCTGCTAGAGTAGTGCGGTAGAGTCGTGCTACTAGAGTAGTGCGGTAGAGCCATGCTACTACAGTAGTACGGTAGAGCCATCTGGTTTGTAGGCCCGTATCGGGTCGAAGTCGATCATCGTTCCGATATCCAACACTAGTGTATTTGCGACGACTGAACCCTCTCGATTGCTTGCGGCTTCGCGTTTTGTCGTTTGATCAGGTGCTCAAGATTCGCGCGGAGTCACACATATATTTCACGAATGACGGTCGCATCTCGATGGCGGGCATCACGTCGTCCAACGTAGAGTATGTGGCACAGAGCATCTATGCCATCACCGGGTAAGGGTTGAATAGTTCGGTCCATGCACCGCTGCTTTTTGCACTACCAGCGCACCATACTACAGTGACAGGATCCCATTAATAACGCGTACAGATACCATACCATGCCATGGTTTACCCGCCTCTAATGTTGTGAGTAAAAGTATTTCTACGGATTGGTCGCATCCGCCAACAGGTTCAAATGGCCATAATGCCATCATTCTTGGCGGGCGCGGTGGACACCTGCCGCGTTTTTATTGGTCCCAACAGCAGTTGCCGGTTTATTTACACGGTACTTTTTTGTGCAGACTTTGGTCTGCGCCAGTGTTGACACATGGTGTCACCGTGTATTTGGAGTGTACTTGTACGGTACGCAAAGTAGTATCAGGTACAGTACGTACATTATGTGTTTATCCCTGAGAGAGCGAAGGTGATGGGCGCCGGTGTAAGGGGAGTCAATGTTGCCTCTTGCATGTGCTTTCTTTTTATTGCCAGTGTCTGTCTTCTTTGTTTTGTTTGAGGTCTAGCAGAGGTGCACTTCTGACAGGGAGAAAAGAGTCGCATGGTAACTCTTCCGTGTTTGGGTAGGGCTCGGTAGGAGTCGTCTTTGTGGGGAGCGCAGTAACCCTAACCTCCGGGCTACATAACATAGGATTATTGCTCCAGATCGGCATTGTGCTAAGTGCGCGCCATGCACAACCTATCTACCATTGCTGGTATGATGTGACTGTACTACGACACAGGTGTAGTTGTGATTCCTTTATAGACCCCTGCGGTAACATATATGCCAAAGCTAAACCAGGTATTATACCAGCCCCATATTTTACGTGGAGCTAAGATGGGACCTTCATTTCAATGCACGAGAAAGCGGGCCCCATTTCGTTCTGTGATTGGCGGGCTGTTCCTTACAGTGCATCAGGGCGGTTGTCAACACTTTCCAAAGCCGAGCGTCTTCCACGTCGACGGTTGAAGCGGTGCGGTATGTGCTGCTGTACTGCCACGTTATCTTCTGCCCCTATCCATACTCGTACGAACAAAGCAGTATCCACTCTGCGTGGTGTGTGTGCTTTCTCTCCATACGGGGCACACCTCTCGCTCTACCCACTCAAATATCCGACATCAATGCCAAATAGGCATATCAGTGGTTCATACCACCTAGTTTAGGCCCGACAAAAGGATATTGATAGTGCGCACCAACTCCTAATTACACCTGGAGTACCATCGACGCCGCTGTCGACCCCAGCAACCTCATGCATTCGTGTGGGGCGAGTCGTGTTCGTGTGGGACGGGTCGTGGTGGGCGCTATAGGGTTGACGATACGGTTGATAGGTAGGATCGGGTCAGGCCGGCCAGACAAATCCACCAAAAACAAACATCAGTCAACCATGTTGTCGAACCTAAGCCAAGTGCAGGCAAGTGGTACACAGCGCTTGGCCAGGCAAGAAGAAAGCCCCATAATCCAGCACCGTTTTCAAGTCCATATCATACGTAGCCTATTACGGCGGTTCACAACAAACAGGATCGATCTCACACTTCAGGACCCTACCAACCATTCCCCACAGAATATAACGGACTCTGTGCAATATCACCACCCGGTCCGTCCGTTGTAGCACCAAGATTACTCGTTTGAGGGGCTATGAACAAAACAAAAAAGAGGCACAGCCAAACACCAATAGCGCAGTATAACGGTCCACGTGCTGCCGAAAATACTCGTCTTTGGTAATATATAACCTCAGCGTAACAATCTGTACACCCTCACTTCCTTGGCCGATCATGTCAACCAACGGCGATATGTCGCCGGAATTCCAATCTGCTGATAGTTTCCACGAGCAAATACATACGCATGCCTCCAACGACGTTAAGCGTCGCGGTTGTGTAGCGGGTAATATTGTGCCAACTTAGGTTGGGAAACAGAGTAAAATGGACCAAATTACTCAACATAAAATTCCAGTCCACCTGTACTATATGTACACAAAGGAACCCCAATCACCGCCGACGCTGCCATACTATTATTAGCCGTCGCTCCTCTACACCACACCACACTCCCGATCATCCACAGCACCGTCCACGAGCATCGGGCAACGCAGGCAAAATCCCACTCTACACAATACGTACGATACCTGCACACATCAAAATTGCCGCCACCGCAGATCGAGGAAGCTATGCACCCTTACAAAAAAAAAACTTCACGAATAGGTACACCCGTACAAGGACACCATACCCGAGTAACATACGCAAGCAAGTAAACCCGTACAAAAAATGATATGAGTAAGTGTGTTTCAAGCTTGCGAGACTGCTTAGGGAGCCGGGTCGCGGCCTCCTTCCATCTCGTCAACAAGCACAGCAACTGGAATATCTGCAGCGCCCCCGAGACCAGCTTCGGCCTCTTCTTTCGCAACCTTGACAGCGACTGCGTTCGTCCGGAGCCACGGTAAGGTGTAAGGCGGGTTGTACTGCATAAGGCGGTACGACAGACCGCTCGGGTCGTCCGCACGCCAGGGGGATATTGACAGCCCTTCCGCCATCTCGGCTGATTCGCTCCAAGGGCGCGAGGCCTCCCGCTCCAGGGATCCCAAGAGAGCGTCCAGCTGCCTCTTAACCTCGCCATCGGTTGCAAAGCCTTTTCACAACAACCCATACAACGATTGAAGGACACAAGCAACGGCAGCAGCATAAGAAACATGAGCATGAGCAGCAGCATGAGCGCACGGGGAGGTATTAATTTTGTGCTTTGCACGCGCGGATTGATAGGGCTCATGTGGCATGCCACTACCCATGCTGGGTGAAAAAATACGCAAACGTGCAGTTCGATGCGATCAACAAAATTTTGCTCCCACAGGAACCGGCGGTCTCCGGCACGCGCCCAGCAAACTACCCTTGTGTATGGGTACTACTTTGTGACCCGATGGATTGCCGGAATATGCATGCGCCCATAACTTCACCAAATCGAAGGGACAAAACCCGTGCCGAAGATATCGCGACCACCAATATAATGCCTGGGACTGTCTGGGCTCCGCCTGGTCCACAGTACGTACATACTATACGCAGGCCGCAACTCTTCGGTTGAACTGCTCAATTCACCTGGGAATTCGCGCACAGCGAGAAGTTGACCGTCATCAACATCGTCCACGCGAACGCTGGGGTCCCGGGGTGTTGGAGCGTCTTCGGCTGAAACATCTTTCGGCAGCACGAACGACATAGTCCTGCCACACGTCATACCATATACCCGTGTGCGCATTTAGTGTATCAAGGTCGAAGCGCAGGGGTGGGCGGAGAAGCGGAGTGACACAGCAGGATTCTTCTTCGTTGCACGCGGAAGCTCCAGATTCGTACTGGCAGCCGTAAAACAGAATATATTCAACACCAGCCCCTGACGGTATTCTCGTTGAATACAGTATCTTCCATCTTCGCCAGACGCATGTTACGCCGTTGGGAGGACGCAACACATGGATCCCTTGTCTTCCATGCCAAATCGCGATGGTCTCCGTACGTCGGACCATTGGTGTGTTGAGCGGAAGAAACGCATACGTTGCACGTCATAGATGCATGCACCAAAAGAAATGCTAAAGAGAAGAGAATGTGAGAAAGACATCCAAACGTCGGGTGTAGCAACCTGAATAAGGTGGAAGGCGAGGCTCACCTGCCGCCCGCCGGGCTAACATCGATGTTGACCGGCGTAGTCATATCCATCGCGCGCTCCTGCGTGTTGTTGCCAAACAGGTACCCAGCCAAGGTGTTGAAACCCTCTCCCGATCCAGTCGTTATACCGGGGTCGTTGTTGAGAGCACTGTCGTCTTGAAAAGCAGTTGCATTAGCACCTTTGGTTGTCGCAATAAAAACGTCACAACCAGGTCGTGCAACAAAAAAAAACAAGTCGCCCAGACATATTAGGTACTTGGCTGAGTCAGAAGAGCCTATTCCCAAAAAATGAAGGTGATTTCGGCATGACCCGGACATAGCATCAGGTTGGCGTGCATTCACGAGTGAAAAACAAGCCGTCATGTTTGCAACTCCGCCATCCCCGTATTCAAAATCACGCAGCAGACGACACACAACGTATTCGTAGATCAGCACCCAGCAGCATGCGATAGAGCAACACGGGCAACACAGCACCCAAGCTAGGAATGCGTAAGCTGTACGTATACTGTCCTATACCTATATAGCTGCAGACGGGCGTCGCTTTGTAGCTCGAGTTGTGTATGTCGCGGAGATTTTCTGCAACAGCCACAAGGAGCAATGAAAGGCTTACCCATCATAGTAGCCGAGCAAACGGCGTACGAGGCGTATCGGCGAACCTCGAAGCCTTCCCGGGCATCCTCCACAGAGAACTCGGGACTGAACAGACCCGACGGCGTCCTGACGTTTCAGGACCATCACGTGTAAGTTAGCTTTCGCAGCAAGCATACCAGGTATTAACTACTGTATGACCTGAATTCTGCCATAGCCTACCGGTGGATTATCGAGAATAGCGAGACCATTAGACCATCCTCATCGAACTGTTCACGAACATCGACTGCTGATGTTGGCTGTAAATAGCGTATAGACATGAGGCGAGTTGCCGCACTGATGGGCTTGTAAAATGCGCCGTTCGCTTATCGCCAAAACACCAATAAACAATACCTGGTACCAGCTACCAATACCTGGTAGACGCAATATTTATACGGTGATGAACAGCTGGTACGCCCATAGATCGTTAGAGGCGCAATCACCGGCTGTACGGTTGACCTCCCGGTGTCCTTCGACACTTTGATACCAGACAAACAACAGATCGTCACGAATATACTGGTACAAAACTCAGGGTTTGACACCGCTGAACATGCGAATAACAGAGTACGAGTCTGCAAACAAATTGTGGTGGTGGACCCAACCTAACATAAGCACTATGTTGTCGTGTCGCTATTAATAGTGGACCCCACCCAACTCAACCCAACGCAACGTCAGCACTATGTTGTCGTATCGCTGGTGGTACTTAAAAGCATGACAATGGATAGGCTCAGATACTACTGTAGTACATACGAACGCGTCGAGATACACTACAGTAACAATTGCTGTTTACGCGAATCCACCTGGAGAAAACATTTTCCGTCTCTGCCGCCACAGTTTTCAACCCGTCTCGAATCTTTTGTGGCGTGAGCCCCCTTGCGGAATCTCGAATGGAGTAAAGCGTCTCGGCGACTCCCTCCATCGGCCCTTTTCTGCTGTGGTCACTCCTACTCGTGCCACCGTCACCACCGACCGACCCTGTCGAGCCTCTCCTACTGCTTCGGGATTTCGACGCGGCCTTGGCGACGCGGGGGGCAGACTCCAAGGCCTTCAACGGTGTGTTCATCCAGAAAAACAGACAGTCAGGACGGTCGCAAAAAAAGGCACATTGTTGTTAAGTGCGTTTTTTTCAAAACACTGCAGTGATGATGTGATGATGTAGTATAATATCAGGTATGTACAGCCCGTGAGTCGTGTGAGAGGATCAAGAAGAGTGTTGAGCGATTTGAGTATTCGCTCCGCGGGAAAGAAAGCAAAGGTTTGTTTGATGCCATTGGCCGACTGAGACAGGGAATATGGCATTGCTGCCGCCTTTTCCTTAGGGCATTCCTCACCGCACCGCACCCTCAACTCTAATGAGTTAACTGCCCCTGCAATATCCTGCAATCGAGTTCCAAGTAAACTACCGCATGTACGGTGCCTGGTAGACTAGAGGTGGTGCCGAATGGCCTTCGGATTCCATCAAAAACAGCAACCCAACTCAGAACGACCAACCCCCGAACGTCGCACGTTTCCACGCGAACACCAAACACTGATGACACTGACGACTGGCAGGCTGACATGCTGAAATAGCTCAACCTCCGACACTGATGTCTTTGGCATGCTACTTCCAAGTATAAAATGACAGTAGTAGTACGACACGCCCAACTGGTAGGCCTGGGCCTGGTCCAGTGTGTACGTATTGTCAGAGCCAGTACTGCCTCAGGGGGGTGCTAGGGTGGCCAGTTGCCAGTGTGTCGAATATTACGTACGTCTTATAATAATGCGCCATTATAACGCGGAAGCCCATCAAAATACGCGGCGCCGAGAAAGGTAACGCGAAACAGAAGATAGGGGAGAGAGTGAGAGAGGGGGGGAAACCGTCATCCCCCCATGGACGAATCTGCCTCAACCACCGATAAATCGGGCTCTGTGCATCGCTCCTGTATCACCTACACTTCGTCCGCTCTTTCCCATTTAAACGCAATCAATTGCGTATTATACCTGGTGTAAAACTATTACACATGGGTCAGGTGCCAGTGATCGTAGTCAACCGATTGAGGATATACACCTTTTCAAACATGGCCCACTATGAAGATATGCTTAGTTATAAGAGTGGTGAAGAAAAATCGGGTAAAATCACCAGCGGGGGCCTCCGGGGACACCTCCAACGGGAAAGAGAAGGAGATTCTGGATTATTCGGGAAGCGGAGGGGAAGACGAGCTATTAATAGAGCAAGAGGAGACGGACATTCTCCCCAACTCGGCTACCAGCGCAACCACAACAGCTGCCGTCCCTCCCGACTTGACCGCGAGGATCGAGAGCCAAAATACCGCAACTACGCCCCCGGAGGATCTCTACTGCCGCCCACGAAAACGAGGATAAAGGGGCCGCCCCCGCAATCCGTAATCCAGGCCTGGTTGCCCCAATACGATGGCGCCTTGGTCGTACCTTGGGAATGATTTCCTCCCGTAATTGGCGGTTGACGGCCCTGACGCCTTCAACGGTCAATCGCGCCTCAGTCCCTCGCGCGAGTACAACCTCGGAGAGAAGCTTGCCCCGCCGAGTCGCATCAGAAACGTCAGCGGCAACCTCTGGCAGGCGCTGTTGACGACATTTTCAGACACAAAGGCGACAGATATTAGATCATACGTAGCAACGTCAGAACTGAACAACAACTGCTGCTCTCGTAAAGTACGACGGCGGCATATTTACAGTGGCACCACTCACTATGAAATACCACCTCAGGGGCCATTTGTTTTAGGCGGCGTGTTTACATGTTTCGCAACACGAGAAAATAAAAACGCCAGGTCCTGGTACATACGAGGATGCGGCGTATATACGCTCGACGTCGGTACACCTTGTATCACTGCTCACTACTTTTCAAAATCAGGTGCAGATTACATGGTCAGTGGATGAGCGCTTGTAGCAGCGCTCCACTGCCGTAAATGCATTGTGTTTGGTCCTCGACAAATCACCACGACGACACACCAGACACACACATGCACAACAGAGCAACGGGCAAGGCTACCAACTGCTACTCCAGTCAGCAGTCACCCACTCGCAATCCCTCAATCTGCGAACTGCTACCTGAAAATTCGAAACCTGAATCAGTCCCAAACCTTCAACAGATCTGTGGCGATGATCTCTGCCTCCACAATAGAGCCCCAGGGCGAAGCAGCCTTGATCAAGTCGTCCACCTCGTAGCGCCACGAAGGTGCGCCATCGCGAGAGGAGAGCGACAGCTCACCGCGTCTGCTGAATCGTGCCCCAGGTGTAAGTTGTCTCAACGAGGTTATGCGAGCTTGTTCTTCAAAGCAGGATGTTGCCAAAGCTGGAGCATTGGCAATAAACGCTGCCACATGGTCGGTAAATAGTAGCAATGCAGCTGCCTTGATGGCCAGCATTGTTACTTAGGGGAAGGGGCTTGATTGCAATGTGCGACGTAGAGACGTATTCCCTTTGCCAGAGGCAAGAGGCAGGAGGGATCTGTTCCTTTTATGCGTGTGGTCATTTACATTTTTTAGTGACGCCGCAAAAATAGTGGGGTTTCCACATCATTGGTAAGTTGGAGGGATGCGGGGATGCGAAGAAAGTCGTCATTGCATGCGATTCTCGATTCACCTGTCACATGCATGCCATTTACGTTGTTTGGACTGCTACTCGTACTCCAGTCGACCTCTAGAATGTTAAACTGATAGTCGCCACTTGAGAGTTTGTGCTTCTGTAATAACCCCAGTACGACAAAGTACCTTGCCGGGGGAGGGAACAACACCAAAATAAGTAGAACCCTTGGGGAACGTGTGGCGATCGAGAAAATTCGAAAATTCGAAGGTACTTGTGCATGCACCAGTCGTGCTTCACTACTCGTACTGTACTGCTGTTCAGAGCACTTCTACCGTTAGTACTAAAAAAGTGTTTCGATATCCGACAAATGCGCCCTCAGGGTATGTCGCTCTGTCCCCTGCCCCCCTATTGAGAACAAAATGACGTGATATGCCAGATGAAAATGCTCCTCGGCCGCCTCGGCAGTGGTACCATTTTTGCTCCTCGTTTAACGTTCATCACGCCGGCATCGGAGTTTTTAGTGATTCGATCCAATGTGATAATATCGGATTGTTATCGGATATCGGGTTTTTAGGCCCGTATCGGATCGGAATTTCTTGTCTTCCCGATATACAACACTACTGCCCAGTGCTGTACAGAGTAGGTATTAAAGGGTGCATGTATGTGCATGGTTCTCACAATATCTCCTGATTGAAGTTTAAACCGTTAAAACTAGACACTCAGCCAGTAGCATTGGTCACAAACTGCTGCTGAAACATGATCACCTGGACACAGAAGCATGTTCGTCCTCTGTGCCTCATCATCCCATGTAGCCCCGAGTGCGACTCCGGCAGACCCAAATTATTTTATCATGTTTACATAGGTATTTGCACAAACTAACGAAAGAACATGGAACACGTCCCCAAGACGAGAGTATCTGGGGTATAGATGCGTAGTACCAGGTACGAAAGAGGAAAACAACCAATACCAAAAGCATTCAAGCAAACTGAGCCACCGATTTACATGGTACTGGAATTCAAGTCATGGAAAATCGACACGAGGGTTGCCAATTGACCTCACAGCGGCCCAGGGGACGGACTGCTGTAAGCGATGTGGTAGCAAGATTCTTTCAGATGTTGGTGGTGTTTAGGAAACACCAAGTTTTTGTTGCTTGTTGAAGTGTCGCGCAAGTAGATCGACGACACGACGCTTGAAGGGGAAGGCTAAACGCCGCGGGAGAGGGGAAGGCTGCCCACCGTTCAGTAGTCCTGAGACGCCGAAGACTTCGCTTTCCCTGTCACAGACTTTTTGGGGAGCAAAACCGCGTGGATGTTGGGCAGCACACCGCCGGACGCGATGGTCACCTCCCCGAGAAGTTTGTTCAGCTCCTCGTCGTTGCGCACAGCCAGCTGGATATGACGAGGGATGATGCGGGCCTTCTTGTTGTCGCGGGCGGCGTTGCCAGCCAGCTCAAGCACCTCGGCGGTCAGGTACTCCAGCACAGCGGCCAGGTACACGGGCGCGCCGGCGCCAACGCGAGACGCGTACTTTCCCCTCTTAAGGTAGCGGCCGATACGAGCGACGGGAAACTGCAGCCCAGCTTTGGAGGACCTGGCACCGAGTGAAACAGGGGGGGTGGGGGGTGGGACGAGCATTGGCGAAAAAGTGACTGGTCAAGATGCATGATTCAAGAAAATTGAAACATGGTTACTCGTACTCTTTGTTGCTATAGTACCCGGATCGTACGACACGAATACACCTATGATAATATTCGTCATCAGGTGACATAGACTAAAAAATTCAAGCAGCGAGAGCAAGAGAGCGACTGCTGTTGGATTATCTTTTTCCGTTTTTTTTCTGGTATTACAGCAGTACATTCTCCATACCCGTATTAACCAGGTACCAAGGCGTATTACAACTGTATACTTGTATTGTATTAATAGTGTGTGTGTGTTCTTCACATTAAACCGTTCTTCTACTCGTCATCCAGCAAGCCCAGTGTCCGTGCTGATTCTTCACCCTACAAAGATACGAGCTCTGTGGTCACAGACTACGACACAGAGATAACACACCGTAATGCATTAATAGCCTACGTAATACCATGCCTTCGCACTAGGTGCGGCCGACACAACATACATACATACGCCAGCAACCAAAATACACCATAAAGAAAGAGAAGCAACGAAAAAACCAAACCGAAAAAGAACAAGAAAAAGAAACAGAAAGTAGATACACGGGTATCTGCGAAAAATTGCCTATTCCCTTGTGCGCTCTTTTTCCTCTTCCCCCTTTCTGATTTTTGGTTTCGACTTTTCGACGTCGAGTTGTTTTTTCATCCAGTCTTTTTTTTTTGTGGGTACATATGCGATCTTCTCGGTTTCTATGGCGACTTGTGGCATACCACATGTACCCGATACGTCCGTGCGCGGACCTCACTTTTCATCTATATCTGGGGTGTTGGTGTGCTTCAGTTATCATGTGTAGATTATTCGAATTTCTTTATTTTTTCCCAATGTATTCTTCCACTCCAGAGTCATTGGAGCCTGTCCTACGACCAAGAACCGTTGTGTTGATGTCAGAACAACCTGGTACCGGTAAATCAATAAGCCATCAATACGCCCATTATTACAGCAGTAGCCATCACCAGGGTGCCACCGTATACCTGGTATAAACTAACCGCCAAAATCGAGTCCGTGGAGTGAAAAGGCGTGGCCTTACTGCTACCGTGGATTAGGCAACGCCACAACAGTCGGTAGAGGGAAGACGCGGATACCACGACAGCAGTGGTCACAGGATATACAGGCTCCAACTCTGGGGAGAAAACCGGTATCGGATGCTAAAAAATAACTTTAATAAGACTCACTTGGACGTGCTCTTTTTGTCACCACGCCCTCCCTTTCCCTTTCCGCCAGCCTTGCCGCTCATGATTCAGGAGAGGATTGAAAACTTAACGACCTATGGCGATATACAATAGCATGGGTGGACATTGCAAGCGACAGCGAACAGAAAAAGGAAGAGGGCAAGCACAGCGCGAGTTTGGCAAAGGGACAAGGGATGCACCATGCAACACCCGCGAGTGGAATTGCGGGCGATGAGGTTCGTTGCGCAACCAGCAACTTGTATTTAGGCATTCAACCTTGAAATCGTATTCGCTGAATCGTACTGTTTTTAGTACGAGGACACCACCAGGGCCATCCGTCAGGCGAGGTTTGTGACGCATCTAATGTATGGTAGAGATTGCGTCTTGCCTGGAAGAGAGGGAATTCAGCAGAACTCCTGTGGCGAGTGCAAGCGCGGAACACCCGACGTGGTTTTAGCGGGCTAGGCACGGATACCGGTAATCCAGGGGGAAATAATGTGGTACCGGTATGAAGGAAGGTACTCGTACTGCACTGCTCTTGCCCAACATACTTCATGGATGGCTCCGTACATTTACATTTACAACAGCAAAAACAGAACAGCAGGGGACAAGATCCGCGACCACTGCAAGTTCAAAACTGCGAGTACCGACCTTGCAGCGTGACGAAGAAAGGACAAGGCAAGGACGAGGCGCACGTTGCCTATACTCAACTTTTATTCTAGAGGTCGATTTCTGCACGAGGGCATTGCCACTTGCAGCTTGATCGAGCGTGTGATGCATCATGCACACCCAGACCAACCGCGTAAGAACTCCTAACTTGCGGAATCTAACGGCAGGTGGAATTTCAAAAATTACGGCGCAGGGAGCACCATCTACGACCATCTGCGGGAGCGTAAACGCGAGCCGCGGCCGGAAATAGGTGCCGATCGGAGCACGCAAACCCTCCAGACGGCAAGGTATGCACGCTACCGTGACCGACGCCCAAGGGGGGTCGATGGTTCCTGTGCTAAAATTCAAAACGAGGTTCGTTCGCAGAGAAAGCACCGTACACAAACACTGGTACGAAAACATGCCAGAGGACCATATTCTAGTGTATCGAGGCTAGATTGCAGACACGCGAGAAATTTGAGGTACATGAGAGGGTGCCCTTAAATTTAGCTACAGCAGGCCATAGAGAACCTCCAGCTTGTTCTAGGGCGTGCACAGAGTTGCCAGATTCTGGGGTCTCACCTTGCTTGACTAGGAGTTTGAGAGATTGGTGGAATGACAGAGTGTGGCGGGCGCAGAGTTTTTCTGCAAAAGACGCCTTTCACGAAAAAACGGGGGGGGTTTTCGTTTTTTTTTCCTTGGTTTTCGAAATGGAGCATCCGGATTGGTCAACTAGAAAAAAGTGATGCGCGAAGAGGAACAAAGGATCTCCGATTGTTTAAGAACAAACGATCAAAAAGGGTCGAAACGTCGAAACGACCAAACGAAACAGCAGTCGCTGCTGTCCTGTGCCCAAGTCTACGGAGAGTCTAAGAGGATCAACCCCTCAACTAGGATCACATTATCCGTGGCCCGGTAATAGAGGGGTAAAATCTATGGGCTATGACGGTAAAAAACGGGATAGCAAATAGGGTAGCATGCCCCATCTCTATAATGAGGCCAAGAACACGTACTTGTACGTCCAAGACCTGCTGCAACATTTACAGCGAGTATCAAAAATTTCCGGTGTCTTGGTGTGTATGTCACGTGTGAACTGCTGTAAACCAACTTTCGTCGACTGTCTTGTGTACCCCGGCCCTCACGTGTCGATCTGCTTGTTTCAGTGCGCGAAATGGTGCTGGCCGAAATCAATTGGAAATCGAACCAGCTGTAAGTATTATCGTCTCGTCCACCCTGGTGGCATCCGGGGGAGTCTCTGGCCTGAGTAGTCAATCGCGAGGGAAATAATGAAATAATGGAAAACGCGAGCGGTTCACGCAGCTTGCAAAGTTGAATATCGAACGATCTGCCGATCGGTTGAACTCACAGCTGACGTGCTTTCTTAGTTTCTTACAAAATGTGGTGAGATTGGTTTGCTAGCACCAATTATATCAGCATCTACATGTCTATGCTACTACAGCTAGTAGTCGAGATTTAAATCACTACTACGGGGACATTTAAGCTCCGCCCCCGTATTTCCGGCCTTGCGTTTCTCATATTCAAACCCGCCACATCCACGATCAACGCGTGTATAGTATCCGTCCTCTCCAGCACCCCAGACGGCTCCCAGGGACCAGTAGGTGACGACAGCGAAGCCTCTCAACGTCCCTTGTGGTGTATATCACGCCATAGAACCATCAAATTCCGTTGCTGCAGCCCTCACAGCCCTCAAGACCGACACAAAGCGCGCGCTCCAGGAAGAAGACAGCACGCAGTCTGCGAGTACGGTACCTATCATCATCGTATATACCAGCAGGTACAATGATACCAGTAGCATTTGAAGCCGACGCCTCCGCACAATAGCAGCTCCCAACGATCCAGGAGGACCTCCTGGAACGCGTCCAGACCCTCGATCTCTCGTTTTTGACGGCGGGGGTCCTCACGGCCTTTGGCGAGGGCCTCGCCCGCCTCCCGATGTTTCCGCTCCAATTTGGCCTCCGCCGCTGGAGCCGGTGGAAGAAGGCGGCGACGCGGTCCATTTCTGCCTTGGCCCGGGCGGCCTCCAACTGAAGGGCCTTTTCTTTTTCCTGATGGACGGCCGGCCCGGGGGAGCGCAATAAGGCAAAGAGGTTCGGTGATGCAAGAGCGGGACGTGCATCACGCGCGGAAGGACCAGGAGGGCTGAGCGGGGTGGTGGAGCGACGTGGAGACAATGAGTCGGCACGCAGGGGATTCAGATGCCGACGGTGACCATGCTAGCCTTTTTCCCTCCGCAACGGCTGCGGCTACCCGTTCAGCGGCCACCTGCTCTTCCTGTTGGAGAGCGCGCGCAAATTTTTCGTCCTCTGACAGTTCAGCGGCTGCCGCCCTTCGGGATTTACGCCCTACGTTCATGGAGGGCTTCATGCGGCGGTGCGGCCCTACGGCCACAATGGCACCACCTGGGCCCGCAGCTGTTTCTACACAAAGACCCGAGAGGTGGGACGCTACTTGCACTATGCTGCAACGGTCTTCGAGGATTAACCCTCCCAAACGGCGCGAACATTGTCGATCATATCATCGCGGATGGCACGGTTGGCGGCGGATGTATCCCCCAAACTCACCGCGGCAGCCTCACTAGCCGCGCTACCAGCACCGGCAGCTGCCTGCGACCGGGCTGGGCACGGGGCCCTTACCCTCTGACTTGACTTGTCCAGCGGCGGCTTCCAGGACGGACGCCGGTAGCACCTTCGACGGGCTCGGTTTAGGTT